>OX439140.1:25172161-25826902 GCA_949318255.1 Pollenia labialis | reverse complement strand
TTTTAAATTAAATCAATTTTTTATTGTTTCCTTTGCCAACTATAATTGAATTTTAATTATTTATTTGGTACATAAAGTCTGCACAAAAACATGTACAAAAGCAAAATAAACTAAAGACCCCACATTATATAATATTCCTCTCCAAAAAAAAAAAAAATAGTAGCAATTACAATCAAGCACGTGTTTGCTGTCAGCATTTACTCAACATTCACAAACACATACTTTCAAACGCTACTTGCATGAATTAATACATATTTACTAGGGTTATTAATTATTCGGGTTTTTTCGAATTAACGTTTTGAATGGGGACTTAAAAAAATAATTCGCTACAAATATAATAATTTAATGAAATCGAATCTTTATAAACACTGACTTCACACTATTCGTCTATTCCAAAAAGTAATATTAACCTTTATTTGACCTTATTCAAAAAACCAATTTTATGGCGTCTTAAATTTATTTTGAAGAGGGGATTTTATGTCGGACCTATCGTCAATTATAAATCGGTTATCACGAAATTTATTTCAGCAATAAAATTTGTTAGCTTTGCATGCGTCTAAAAGTGCTTTTCGGAAGGCCGATTTATAAATATTGGAACGATTACCACAAAATTGCTTGCTACTATTTATAAATTCCCAGAGTGACGTTTATAGGGGCCCTGTGATAAATAACACGGTAGAATATTTTCAGGCTAATTGATTTGGGACTCATTTCTGAAAATTGCACGTGAAAGTATTAATATTTAATATTTATTTATCAGAAGAACATCTGTCAATATGCATCTTTTTAGATGAGTATTATTTGTATTTCTTTAAATTTTTTGGGGGATTCACAGGGTGTCATAAAGTCATATGTTTTAAAATAATAACATGAATTATACGACTGTTGTGAACAACCCCTCATAAATTAGTGTGCTATTTTGAATTTAAATCAGCTGTTTTAAAACAAATATAAAAAAATTAATATTTTGATTAAATCAAAATATTTTTTTTAATTCTAATCCATGAATTAATAAATTAAATTAGATCTTTCCTGACTATTTTCCATTTTTCAGACGCAAACCACATAAATTTTATTTTGTTTGTTTACAAAACATCAGAGTCCTAATCCGATCTAATTTGACTCCGCAAGGGTTTTGTTGCAAAAATTGCTAGCCGCAAGTTGAATTTGGATGTAAGCCGGATAAAACTATACCGTCAATGGCGGCGGCTACTGTTAGAACATTATGACAATACAAAATGATAGCACACCTTGTGAATACCCCAATTATTTATCGTTGGCAATGTCCAAATTTTCCTCTACATAATTTACTTAAAATTATTTTACCGTTAAAATGAAAGTGTAAAAATATGTCATAAATGAAAAGTTTGTGACACTTTTTTGCACTGTTAAGCCTAGTACTCTGTTCAAATTTGTGAAAAATGTTGAGCAACATTGATTATTCCACACGAAAATTTTGGCATTTATCAATGCTACCAATCTTACGAGTTTGTACAATTTGACGTTTTTATTTCTTCAAAGTATGCTACATTGTTTCCTGTATGTAAACAAACGCCACATGTATTTTACTTAAATTATTTTTTTTTAATAAAAAATTTAATAAAAAAAAGTAAATATGGATAAAAAACTGTTAGCGATTGTGTTATTTTAATTTTTTATTTCTTTTTTAATATTAAGTTCATACTTATTTGCTTTTGCTTAAAATTCCACGTGAAATAAAGGCAGCTTACATTATTTCGCAGTTGTAAAAAAAATGTTGCCAGAAACATTTCGGAACTTTTTCACAAAATAAACAGAGTACAACTCCATCAACATTATTTCATAGATATTCCGCACAAGTTTTTTTCATTTGCATTTTGACAGCATTTCACGTGAAATGTTGAACAGAGTACCAGGCTTTACACAGAACAAGAATCACATTACTGTTAAAATGTGAAAACAATTTGTTTCATTCCCTTTGTTCATCTCATATGAAAATAATCGAATTTATTTATCTTTTTTCACTAAACGAAAATCAGAAACTCTATGAAAATGTAAAAAAAATTTCATTTTACAGTTTCACAGAACCAGAATCGACCCCCTGGAAACAATTTGACACCAATGTCATTCTTTTCTATGAGCGTGTTTTCAGCAGGCAAACACACGGACATGGTAAGGGGAAAATCCCTTTCCCCCACACCTTGTAGTAAAATTGTGTTAGTTCAATTCTAGATCAGTTCTAGTTTAATTCCATTTCAGATCTGGTTAAGTATTAGTTCAGCTCTAGTCGAGTTCAAGTTTTGTATAGAAAAATATATTCTTTCAAAAAATATTTTAATCGAATAATTTTTCAAATGGCAACACTAAAATAAGCAATCAAATTTTGTTGTTATTACTATTAGCATTGTGGTCGGCTGTTCTATTTTTGCTACAAAAACTGAAGACATAGTAGACATCATTGACCATTGAACGACTCGAGTACTTGTTAAAACGTCAATATAAAAATTCTTTTTAGCGCCTTTTTCTCTTCTTAAAAACATTTCTTTGACTTCATCTTTCACATTTTTGCCATGGCTTTCATTACGATGTTATTGTTCTTATTTTCATTGTGTATGTAGTTTTTTTTTCGTTTGTTCGATGTTTATAAATGAGTGTGAAGTCTTTTCGTTTTTGCTGTTGTTGTTTGAGTAGAGGAGCATCATCATTTTACTCAATTGTTTCGATTAGTTAACAATTCGATTTGTTGTGAGTGTATTGTGTATTCATGACTTTTGTTGTTGTTGTTATTGCTATTGTTGTTTTTGTTATAGTTATTATTGTTCTTTAATGTTTTCTGTAGTTGTGTTTGCAATTGCCTCTAAAAAGCCACAACAATAACAATAATAGCAATTTATTGTAGCGGTTTCTTTGATTGTTTTCACTTAATTTTTTTTTTTTTTTGGAATTTAAATCTTTGTGTGAGTGTCAGAGAGTATTTGGAGAATTATTTAATGTTTTTTAATGAAGCCATGGCATTTCTAAAATATTGATTCTATTGAAATTTTTATTGCAAAGCACATGTGTTGGTGTCTTTCTGTTGTGTTTACATTTGTTTTGTTTTTTTTATTTGTATTTTTTAATTTTATTTATAGTACGATTTATTATTATTTCAAATGTTTAGTTTTGTCTTTTTATTTTATGTTTGAGTTCTTAGAAAATTTTACTGACCTAGTGTGTTGTTTTTTATATTAAACCGTTTCATATTTATTATTTGTTTGTTAATAATAAAAATAAATTTAAAATATTTTTGTTTCTGAAGACCTACAAATTTTGTACTTAAAGAAACAGTTAAGCCTATAATAGTACACGGAATGTAAAAAGCTACATGCGCATGTAGTTCTGACGTAATTTTGTCGTCATCACACAACCCGAACTTGCTGTTATGGCTTTGTAGTGTCGTCAAAATTACGTCAGAAGCACATGCGCATGTGGCTTTTTACATTCCGTGTACTATAGGCTTTAGCAGTACTGTCATCAGCGTACTCGATTTAGTTAACCTGCCAGGTGCCCCGTTCGACAGTTTGTTCAACTAGCATAGTGTTATTAGTGCCTTTTTTATTTATTTTTCTCGCCTTTATAATATCACCAAATTGTTTGGATCCTTGGCTGATATTTTAGCGCTAAATCTCAAAGCCACCCTATAGACTCCATAAACTGAAGAACGTCATCGACGTTTTTTCTGAGAATATCAGCAAGGTGTTTGGATACTTGGAGGATATTCTGGAGCAGTTGCCAGTAGCCCTTAATACAACCCATAACCACGAAACGTATCGGTGTTTCATCCGGTCTAGAAAAGGACGTAATCGACGTTTTTATTTTGCAATCTTACAAAGTAGTTTTTTATAAGTTAATTGTAGGCATGGTCAATAAGGCGTAAAAATCTTGTCTCAGGAGATTTTCAATTTTAAACACTATAGAATTCGAGGTATTGGCTGTACTTAATTTTCCAAAGCCAACGGTTAAATATCCTTAGGATGTTTTCCTTCATACCCCCGGGAGCAATACATTGTTATAATTTTTTAAGTGTAGTTGATTCGTTGGTACAAGTATAACTTAGACGACTAAAATATTTGAAATTTTTCCGATGCAGATATTCAATATAAAATATCGGCGAAATAGACTTGACGTAGAATACTGTATGGGGCGCAGCTACCAAAATTGTAGAGCATTTAGTATGATACTTTACGTAGTTTCTTTTGCAAATTTTTGAGTTTTTGTTGAAATCAAACATTTCGATTGCAAATAAAAAATAGCAGAATTTTTTAATTGTTAATATCGTCATTCATGCTTGCATTACATCGTACCAGTCCATGGAGTAGTCCAATATTATTTGCAGGGTAGTTAAGCTTTAAAAAAAATACAACAAAATTACAAATTTTCTGCATAAAATAACTACAACGCAAATTTTTCTTCAAATGTACTCACACATATGAAAATCTCTCGACAACATTTCTACCACTTTCTAGCAGCAGCAATAGAAATAAAAACTAAAATTTATGAGGCCATGATAAATTAGATGATATTTGATCATAAATCTTTAATGTACTTCAAGAAAACTTACAAAAAAAAAAGGAAATAAATAAAAACAACTACAAAAAAAGCAAAAGCCAATGCAAAAACAAACTAAAAGCATAAAACTATTGCAGACAGTGTTGTTGGCGTGTTCTAAGCAACATTTAACAAGAAATATTTATTTTTATGAACATCTGTGTCTACTTTTATTTAAAGGTTTTATTTTCATTACTTTGGGGAAACAGTTTTTTCAACAATTTTTTGTCAGAAAAAATTGGCAGCAGCTTTAAATTTTTTCCAATAATAAATTTTGTTTGTAAAGGCAACCTGTTTAACACAAAAAATTTAAGATTATATAAATTTAAAGAGAAAAGCACATTTTTTAGAAAATGTAAATATAAAAGAATATTAAGGTATTTGCCCTAAATTAAAAATATGCAGAAATTAAAAAATCAATAAAAATAAAGGATTCTAAAAGATAAATGCGTTATGGAAAGGTACATTTTAACCTAAAGAGAACCAAAAAGGAAAAAGAATGATTGAATAAACTAAAAAAAAAATGAAAACTGGACTAGAGTTTAACTAGAACTGAACAAGAACTCAACATCAACTGAACTAGAGCTAGAACTGAACTACAACTGAAGTAGAACCGAACTAGAACTGAACCAGAACTGATCTAGAACTGAACTAGAACTGAACTAAAACTGAACTAGAACAGAATAAGAACTGAACTAGAACTGAAATGAACTATAACTGAACAAAAACTTAACTAGAACTGAACTAGAGCTGAACTAGAGCTGAACTAGTACTGAACTTGAACTAAAACTCAACTACAACTGAAATAGAACCAAATCTAAGCTAAAAATAAACTGGAGTTTAACTAAAGACGAACTAGAACTTAAACACCATAGAACTAGATCTGAACTAAAACCAGATAAGAGTTAAACTTAACAAGAATTAAAGCCGAATTCATGAAACAGTGGTAGCAATACTACAACAAGTAATACAACAAAAACCTAATGGCGGACTAGAGGAAAATTGGCACAATTAAGGTCTGGATTGTGCACACGTCTAAGCTTATAATGGTCTAGAATAAATAGCACCATACCTGATCTTTGCCCTGCATGTGAAATTGCCCCATACGACGTGCATACTTGTTGATCTGATACAACAACAACAACGAAAACACAACATTATGTTTTCGATGCTTTCTTTAAGCCCTTATGACACTACATTTTTTATTCATTAATTGCTATAGAATTGATAGAAAGAAACAGTGAGTGCTAGAAAGAGCAAACTATAAAAAAATGTAAACAAAGTTTTTTAGTTTTTTTTCTTAATTAGGTTTTGTTTCAGGGATGGCGTTGAGAATTTTAAAATTATACCAACAACCTTTGAAAATTGTACTTTTTTACCCTAATTGTACTAAAAGATGTTTTTAGTTGAAATTAATTTTATTTATGTTCTTAAAAAACACCACAAAAAGATATTATACATTTTACAAAAAAGTGCAATTGAAACAACTTAGCCATCCCTGTTCTGTTAATTTTATTAAATGTTGCCAACTTTTTGTTTAGGAAAAACCTAAAAACAAAAGTTTATGGGCTGATTTTGCCCATAAACCGCTGCTTTAGCAACACTTTTAATATGTCAAGCTTGAAATGTCAATTTTATATTTTTTTCGACATAACTTCATTTTGTATCGATAACTTTAGTAAAATGTTTGACAGTTTGCCATTTATAAATCTTATTTTGTGTTTTATTCGACCTTTAATATGTATTAATAAAAGAACTTGTTTTTCTTTTGAGCTCGAGGTCCTGGTTTTATTGTTAATAATTCTAATTTATTTTGCCAATATTTCGTTTATCATTGAAAAACATCTTCTGGGCTTTAATAAATTATAAATTAAATAAATTAGAATTATTGCCATTTATATTAATACAGCTGAACCCTTCGCACTTGGTAAATTTTTCTATTACTTTATATTTGCACTGTTCACCAAAACTTGAACAATGCATTAAAAATGTAGTGTCATAGGGCTTTTAGTAGATGTGTAAAACACAAGCAATTTTTGGCATTTCTCTCTTTAATGCCCGTAATTTCTACAAAAAGAAAACAGGTTGTGTTCGTACCTAACAGATATCTTTACCTATTTCAACGTGTTTTTACCTTCAGTTTTCCTTTAAAATGTGGCAGCTTTTACACCATAGATTTGTAGGCACATCTAGATTTCTTTTTGTAGAAATTACGGGCATAAGTAAGAAAAAAAGTAGCTCAGCTGTGTTTTCAACGCTAACGGAAAAGTTAATGCGCATTGCTAGAACTTAAGCTAGAGGTCCTTACTAACTGTTCTGTGCGTTGATGCATTTATCATCTACCATAAAAGTAGAATCAGTGTAAAATTTTACACCCAGAGAAAAAACATTTTTATACCCTCCACCACAAATAGTTGTGAAGAGCGTATATGTACTAAGTTTGCCATTCCGAGTGAAACTTTGTTTAATATTCATCTAAGACCCCATAAAGTTTATATGTATATTCTGGCTCCTTAAGTAATTCTAAGTCGATTTTGCTATGTCCGTCTGTCCGTTTATAATATGGTTGCGGTTTCCTGAGGGAAGACTATTTTAATCAGAGTATGTTTGCCGGTGACAAAATTATCTTTAAATTTGTTTGCTTTAAATAGTATTGTTGAATGTGACTTTATAAAAAATATTCTTTCTCTGCGTGTATTGACAAGTGACACAATCAATCGTAGAATGCATATACGCATGAAGCAGAACTCCTTTTTATTATTGTTGTATACGTCCCATGCGTCTTAAAAAAAAAGTCAGGAAAGTATTAAACTCATGGAACGCGGGGTGTGCACCTCCAGCTTTCAGCAATAATATGCAAACATTTTTTTAATGGCTAAAATAATTTCGCCCATATGTTTAAGGACCCACTGCATTAAGCATTTCTTTCAATTTTAATGTTATTGTCGGTGTGAAGAGTAGGATTTGTTAAATTATCTTAGTGCCTCAACTAATTGCGAGCGCCACATATTTATAATGCCTTCAACATATAAAAGAAGAAAACTACAAGAAAAAAATATATTGCATGCTTGTTGCATGTTCAGTCTATTAGCTGTTATTGCTACTTCTGCTTTAGACTGAATTTCTACTAAGTGGCACTAACTAGTACGTTGTTGCCTGTAGAGTTGTGTTTGCTGCCAGTAAAACTGTCGTTTACATAAAAATAACACACAGAAAAAGAGTACAAAAAGAAGAAACAATGTTAACAGTAGTGGCAACAGTTTATTGCCCATTTCTTTTAATAGCAAAAACTTATTATAAGGATACCCAACGAACAGTTTTATTTCAGATGAGTTGTAAAAAAAAAAGTTTGGTCTTCTATTAATTAGTATTATTTGTCTTAAATAATTAACCCATAATGTTTATAATGCGCCACCCTGTTCAATTATTTTTTATGTATTCTAAATTTCACTTGACAACTTTACCCTTATTTAAAGTATGTACGCGATAAAATATCAAAAACTGTTATAAAATTTGCCATTAATGCGCTTTCAAAGAAAAAATTTTTGCAATAAATTATTCAATTAAATAATTAATTGGTGTACATTAATTATTCAATTAATTTTTTGTTTGCTGCAATTAATTTTATTAATCAAAACCCATAAAATTAAATGTTTGTGTATATGTGGTGTATTTTTTGTTTATGCAATTAATTTTTTAATTGACTAAATTTGTGTCCCATGACTCGAAAATACAAATCCGTTAATTGATATGATCAATTCCTTTGCAGGGGCAAAATTAGTCAAATATTTAATTGTCTGAGCGAATTGTTTAATTAAAGTCGATTTTCTATTTTTTCTGTGTTATATGACTTGGAATATGTCAGATTTAAAAACATATACGTTGAGTGCGCTGGTGGGCTAGTCGGTAGTGCGCTAGTCTATCAGAGCCGAGGTTGCGAGTTCCATGCTTGCCAGAGACTCTGGTTTCTTTCCTGCAGACAAGCGGATAGCTTCGGGGGATTAGCTAAGGGCATTTTAATAAATATATTCTAACAATCCCAAAAAATTTAAGGTCTTGGTGGATGGTATGCAAGACTCGACCGAGTAAATTATTCATGATTTTTCTCTAAGTATTTACGTGCTTAAATTTTGACTCCCTTTAGGCTGGGATTCAGTATCCTAGACAAGCGTTTAAAGCATTTATATGAAAATTTTACAGAATTCTATCCGACTTAAAAATGTCTGCACAATCTATTGTCAATGCCTCACTTTCTTACAAAAAAAATGGAAATGAAAATTTGTATAAGCATTTGCAAGTGCGTCGACAAACTTCCCAAATTTCTCAGTGAATTAAGTTTATTTCAAAATTGTTTGCTGGGTTCTTGCCTTAACAAGATGTCATTTTTTTCGTCAGTTGTTTCTATTTTTTTCCTCTCATTTTAAATGCTGCGGATGGTATTACTCTATATTTAAACTAAAATTTATAAGCAGATTGTTTATGATCATGTATGAAATTAATTTAAAAAGTATTTTCTCTCCCCCCCCCCCCCTCCCCCCCGCTAGCAACCTCACTTAACAGGAACTTTTAAGCAAACATGCAAATCAGCATTTTTGTCTATAACTCGTACTTGCAAAATTATTTCTTTTTATTTAACAAGCTGTCCGTGTTGCTTGTAGAAATCTTTGTCAGCCAAAGTAATATTTCCTGTACAGCCAGATTCAATTCAAAAGAAGAAGAAAAAAGCTAGCGGCTGGATTTCAAGTGATGTGTTATCAGTAGTAATTGCTTTCAAGGTGTGTTATTTGTTTCTTTCTTTAGTTTTATGCCTGTCCCCTTGAGAGGACATCTTGTTGTGTCAGCTGAATTGCTTGTGGAGATTAGTACGTGTGTGATTTTGTAAATTCCGTTGTTGTTATTGATCTTGGTAACGTGATGTTGGCAGCATTGAACTAGTTGTCATGCTGTTTGAAATGATTTTTTTTTTTAATTTTTTTTTTATTGTTCTTTTTCTTCTTGTGATTTTAATTTGAGGATTTTGTCTTTATTTGTGGTGATTATCAATTTTATTAAAAGGCTTGTTGTGTAAAATATATCTTTAGATTAATTGTGGTAATCGTTATATTTGCATAAATTGTAATTACATTAACATACTTGTTTAATTGATTTATTGACCATGAAAGGTAATGGAATGTTTAGATTGTCTTTAAAGGGAGTGATTAAAATTAAATTGTAAATTTACTTGAGGAATCCTAAAACAATTTGGACCATTTTAAAGATATTCAGCCTTATGACGAGTGTCGCTGTCGCTGTCGCTGTCGTGGTCGAAGTCGTTTTCGATATCTTTTAAATTTTTCGGCAACGACAATTTTAAGTACATAATAAGATTGTTGTATTGACGTATATCGTTTACAACAAATATAATGGCCAAGGACCGGATTTTTATGCAAATGCATACTTGTTGTCGTCAGTCTGAGATCAACATTAACTTATTATCTTTTCGAATCAAGAAATTTTAAATAAAATGGCATCGATTTGTTAGTGCATATTTTTGCATATTATGCTTTAAATGCATATTTTTGCATTTATTGTTAACATTGCGTATTTTTGGTGGGAAAAATGGGGAAAAAATATTTTGCAATGCACATCGCCTTTTGTCGCATATTAGGCGAAGTATCCTATAACAACAATGTGGTTGAAATCAGTTGTGTATTATGCTGAAAATTTTGAACAATTCAAGGATGTGATGGAACGATGGTAATGCAGTACCAAAAAAAAAAATAAATAACAAATTTACAAAAAGTCTTCAAATTACGAATTTTTCTCTGAGACTATTGTAAAATTAGAGAAATCAAGTCCATTGAGAATGCAAATTAAATTAATTGATTATGTCATAAATAGAATGTATGCAGTTAAGGGAAACTTAAGTAAACAAATTCGTATAAAATTTGATAAAGTTTTTAGAAATAAGAAGGACACAAAGCAATAACACAAACTGCCAGCATATTTAATTTAAATTTTTACGAAAACAGCGTAGTGGAAAATGAATGTATATGAAAATTGTATATAAAGGTTCGCATATCTATCTAACAAGTGACTTAATTTACATTATTGTTTTACTTTATATTTTGTGTTTTACTATATTTTTACTTCTGCTTTTTTGGTGTACCTTATTTTCGTTAACAAGACTGAATTTTTAGGGGTTTTATGTTATTTTAATGATTTGTTTATGATTAAAAAATGTGTTAGGAAAAATTTAAAGTGCATATTTTTTCAATTGCGCATAAAACTCGATTTTAACTGCATAAAAATCCGGTCCCTAATAATGGCATATTTTTAAAAACAGCATTTTGCATAAACAGTGAAGATAAAAATCTAATCTTTTTGTTAATTTTTTTTAATTCCTTATTTTAATACCCATTTTGTTTTTTTTAACTGCCCTTAAATTCTTGAAAAAATAAAAATGTCTCTTATCTTTCACATTTGGGAATTAAAAAAAATTACACTTTGTACTTTCTTTACTCTGAAGTGTCAGTTCCTTTTAAATTCCAAATTGGTCATATGGCCTTTTTTCAGATTATACCAAGTACATTTATCCAACCAAATGGATGTTTAATGAAGAGGCCAGCCAATCTATGTACATCAACAACAACAACAACATCCAGCCTAAAAACGCTTACAGCAACTAACGAGTAAATGCTGGACAGGCATACGATTAAACCGCACAGGAAATGCATGTTGTTGGCTAGTAACATCATGTTTTTGAATCTGATAGTTATTTTGTGGGACGATTGCAGAGGAATCTACATAGAAAAAAATAAGCATTTAAAAGCAGCAAACAAATTGAACTACTCCAGGGACAGGAAAAGCAGAACACAATTAAATGTCAATGCTTTGTACGGCTGTGCCGAATCTTGTTTACCCTTTAGGTAGAATTTAAATTTTCGAGAATAGAGTTTATAAGGGACCTGTGAAATATAATGAAGTTAATCCCAATAATCTGCATAAAATCTGAAATAACAATAGATCTTCTTTCACAGGTTACATTTGAGCTAAAGGTAAAGGGCTTTACCTACTGAACAAATTGTGTTCAACTTCAATTGCAAACAGCTTTCGGGAACTTGAAGCAACAATATTAACAATATTATTTTTTTGTTTTTCCAATTTTATTGTTATAATAATATTTATATTTTCACAATAATTTGATAATTTTATTTTAATTTTAAGAGATCAATTAATAATAAATTTTTCTTCTTAATTATCTACGAGGTTTTTTATAATATTAGTTTATTAGTGTATCATGTATTTGTTTAGGGAAAAAGTAACAAAAAAAAACCCATAAGGAGAGCAATAGTATTTCTTTCTATTCGGAAATGAGCGATTTCCTACAGATGGATAAACGGACCCGATGAGTATAAGCTTGTGTTGCCCACGGAATGACAATCCTTATATACCCACATTCTTCACTAGTGATTGTGAAGGGTAAAATATAGACATTCAAAGCAACAAACAAATTAAAATACCCCAGGGACAGGAAAAACAGCAAAATTTTAACAAATTGTACAACTTAAAGATGCATGCAACCAAGTTGCCTCAAAAGTTCGGAAGTGGAATAACCATATAAGGAAAAGTTTTCCTTTTTTTCCATACATTTATGGTTTGTGCTTAAAAACAAAAAACCATCATGTGGTTTATAATGTTACGAAACTCCTACTTCTACTAATTAAAAAAAAAAGGAATGCTTTAGATTCTTAAACATATGTATTTAAATTTGGTCAAATTTAAATTTTCGGAGCAAAAAATTTGTGCATTAGAATGAAAAATATGTAAGTGCTTCTGGTTGTACATCAGCTTGATTCTCAAACAGAGTAAAGATACTTTTTTCTGTTACCATATCTAAGCCTATTAGCCTGTGCACAGTGGCGAAAAATAAGAAAAAAAAAGTAATAACTGGTATAGAAATTTAAACTTATATACACCCCAATTATGAATAAAAACTTCCCTGGAGTGTTTATCCGGCGGTGCGCAAAATGACCCCAGGAAATATGGCCCCAAAATGAAAGTGAAAAACGGCCGCAAAGTTTAAGATGAGACACAACAACACGCAATTTTGGGGCAATTTTCTTGTTTTTTTTTTGGGTTATTTTTAATGTTTTCGTTAGGGTGTTTTTGCATTTAAAGTGGAATAAAAAATGACCCCAATTACAAGGAATAAAAAATTTTTACAATTTTTACTTTGGGCCTATTTTTCGTTTACTAATAAAAAATTCAAATTTTTAGAAATGAAAAATTACCCCAAACATTTTTACACAAATTTTATAAAAGTTTCTAGGGATAGTATAAAACACCCGAATTCTCATACCAAAGTGGAGAAAATCCTTGCCGGTTATGCAGAGATGCTTAAGTTGGCGAAGCCGGTGTTAGAGGAAAATATCCCTGCGCCCGACCGACGCCCGGCTATTTAGAGAAGCTGTAGTAAGCGAAGCCAGTGGTCGTTATACAAAGAATAAAGAAGAAAAACCTTTCGCCCGGCCAAAGGCCGGCAATAACGTGAAGCGTTAGTTAGCAAAGCCAGTGTATGTTATACTATATTGGAAAAAATCCTTGCGCATGGCCGAAACCCAACCATGCTATCAATCGTACGATTGTTAAAACCAAAACTGAATAATTTTTCGGATTTTGAAATCGGGATTCTAAATTTTGGATTTTTAGTTTCGGGCATATGAACTCCACCCAGAATTTTTAATTTAATTTTCTTTGTGTTTTTTTTTTGGGTTAAAATTCATTATAAATTTTGAGGTGATTTTTCATAATGAAGAATTACCCCAAATTTAGGTTCATGTTTCATTTAGGCCCTAATTTTGTAAAACACAACGCAACGACAAAGAATTACATTGGAAGCAAAAACAAATTCATAAATATTTTGTAATTTTGTTGTTGCCTCTAACAGAAATTCACATTGGTTTTTAAGATTTCATACACCTCATTGCTTTTGGCGTTGAAAATTTTAAAACGGTAAATAAATTTCTGTACAAAGCAACAACAAAATTACAAAATATTTATGAATTTGTTTTTGCTTTCAATATAATACTTTGGCGTGCATTGTGTTTTACAAAATTATGGTCTTAATTTTTTTAAGGGTTTTTGGAATTTTTTGGGGTAGTTTTTCATAAAAAAAAATGGGGTCATATTGCATTTTGAAAACAAAACCCTAAATTTGGGAAAATTTTAATTTTTTTGGGCCATATTTCGCAGCGCCGTTTTCCCTTCTCCCATTTTTTCTTTTTAAATTCAATTTTAAAATGGGAAAAAAGAGAAAGAACTCCCGGGCAATTTTTATTCATAATTGAGCTGATAATAAGAACTTACAAAAACAGCATAATATGAGTAAACTAAAAAATCCTGTACAGATACCCTGTGCTATCACAGGGTGTTCCATATAAGAGTTATCTAAATAACCAAGGCTCAAATTATGGCATTCGTTACTGACCAAAATTTAAATGGTAATTTAATCGATACGAATGCTGTAATTTGGCCCAAGGTTCTACTACAACTACATGTTGTTTTTTTTCTAAGTGTTTAGAAGTTCTTTTTTTTTTTTTTTGCACATTCAGACCATTGTGCTGTACTATGATACTTTGCACAACTGCAAAGATCATAGAAAAACTAGCCACTTTTGCCACAACGGATGCATTTTATTAATACATCTAAACGCCTGTGGCAATTATGCACTGCTGTTGTTACGAACACGTTAAAAGCAAATTCCACTACAGCGGCAACAGTAGCAAAAACAAGAACAACAAAGAAACCCACTTTAAAGTGATACATGATGTATGCAAACGTTTGTTTTAATTTTGTAATTTTTTTTTCCTTCGGTATGACTGCAACAACATGCATGCCACCATCACTATCATCAAACAGCACGTTGCATGAATATTGTTGCATTGTTTTTGTATGTTCGACATTATATTAAATGCATGTCCACATAAATATTTTTATTTTGCTGTTGTTTTTAGTTTTGTTCATTGTTGTGTGCTGTGTGCTGTGTTGCACATACTCGTAGTTATTGACAAACAATACACTGTTCTTAGGTACAATTAAGTGTCGAAAAACACATGTTTCACAAAAACGTGTGATGAAAATTAAGAAGCTTATATTATTTGACAAAAATTTTAAATAAAAATCATGCAATAAATTGGCTTTCAATAGAAAAAAATGCCGAAATATTTCAAAAGTCGAATGCAAAACATTTTTCATGACTTAAAAGGCACATCCGAATTAATATGAAAATTTATAGAATAAATTTTAATCACAATGAGAAATAAATTCCCAGATTCTATTTGCTTAAAAAATTTATTAAATTTGCACCAGTGCGCAAATTAATAGCATCAATTAAATATCTTTTGATATTTGTAATATTTTCTCCAGCAATGTTTTTGATATAAGTAAACTTTTAATTCACTTGATTAAATATTTAATTAAAACTGTTTTAAAAAAAAGCAAGAATTTTTTCTGTAAAAAGAACAATTTTGATGTTAAATTGTTTCTAGTCATCCTAATCGGCTTTTTTCTGGTAGAACCAGCACCCAGGGTATGACCCCTACTAATGCATTGCATTGTATTGGAATGAGGAAAAAAGGTCAAGGGAAGGAGGATAGAGAGAGTAGTGTTTGTGAACATTCGACTTGAACTTTTTCATGTTATAAGTGAGAGGGAAGACTTCTGCAGGAAGGTTATTCCGCATACGAACAGTCCGGGAAAAAAGGAATTCTATCTGGATATACTCTTAAGGAAAAACGTGTATTACGAGCAAACGTACGGGTTTCGGGAACCAGATCCATAATTTCGTCAGAACATATCCCATTGTAGTAGCGATAAAACAGGCAAATACAACCCACATTGCGACGGTGCTCAAGGGAGTTCATAGAAATAGATACCCTACTGTCACCAATGAGAACCTTCGCCCTCTGCTGCACGCGGTCGAGAAGCTCCAAAATAGACTTTGAAGCACCGGCCCACACATGAGAGTTGTATGCCATGCGCGGTCGGTTATTGGTGGTATAAATAGTAAGGAGATCAGATGGAGTGATCTCCATCTGATCGTGTTAAAAACCCGAGGCACTTGAATGCTTTTTTCGACACCTTGAATATGTGTTCTGTCCATCGGACATCACATTGTATCTTCGTGCCCAGAACATCAAGAGATTCTGATTCCTCTATAATTATACCACCCATATATACAGATGAGGCACCTTGATCTGCCGCGTGTTTATGCGTCAGCATGCAACATTGGGTTTTCGGGCATGAACATTAACATTCCGAGTCAAGCGTATGATCCATATTTTGCCTTTTGGCTTAGGATCAATATCAAGCACAATCGGCATAGTTGGAAAAGAGTTATAGACACTATTGTGGAACAACCATTCTAAAAAATTGATATTTCTATAAAAAAAAAAAAACTAGCATAGATTGGGAGCGGAAGGCAACGTTTGTCGTTTGATTTGGTTTTGTAGGACTAGAAATTGTACCATTACATTTTGTGGTGATCTGTTTATAATTTACCATTGAGTGTATAGTCCATTCCTAGAAAGTACGCGTAAAACAGAAACAAATAATGCTTTTATAGTATATGTCGGTCATAGTTTCATAAGACTAGAAATTAAAGCACTAAATTTCAAGAAGAAAGATCCTTTTTTTCTCAAAATTCCATAAGACCGGAAATTACATTGCAAAATTTAGTAAAGATCGGTCCATAGTTTAGTAAGTTTAAGGGTTCGGTATACGTATTTAATTCTTAAAAATCTTGAACATTTTTGCTGGGGTTTACTGGGCCATTGGACCTGTTTGGAGAATTCATGAAAGACTTAGATTGCAAGAGAAGGTTACTTAAACAAGTGGTGTAACAGCCAGTCTAAAGCAGTCCCTTCGTACGATGCAATATCTTTTCTGGCATTTTTAAGGCAGTCCCTTCGTACGATGCAATATCTTTTCTGGCATTTTTTACTGTGTTTAAAAAGACGAGGAGGTTGGTTAGGTATTTAAAGATAATAGCTATCGCAATCATCAAACTCACAATATTCTGTAAGTAAAACTAACTGACATTTGTATATAAAATAAATGAAAATTCAGTCAAAAACCGGTCTACTTATTTTTCATTTATTTTTAACAAAAAGTTCATATTATTTTTACTGTCAAAAATTCAACCCCATGGTCCGTAAAAACAAATAAATTTTTAATTATTTTAATTAAATTGACTATCAAAAAATTAACGACATATTCCGTAAAAAACAAAGGAATATTCAGTTATTTTATTAAATTCGTTTACTCGACAAAAGTGCTGAATTTCTAAAAAAAAAATACCAGACAGACACCAGTCCGCTTGTTCTTCTAATGAGAAAGAGAATATTATTATTTACTTACCCCGTTATACACGTTTGTTACATGAATCAAAAAAACAGGATTGCGCACTTAGCCGTACAAAAAAAAATTATACTGCGCATCTACGTCATCATAGACGAGTGTTTGTTGTAAAACACGTAAGACACACTCAAATGCACATACACAAATTCTTTTTCTTCGTCACACACAAAAATAACGGACCTGCGCAATGCGCAATCTTGTTTCTTTGATTCATGCGTTTGTTATACTTTTGTGTTACCACCAGCAAAATTCAAAGTTACATTTGAGACGAAGCACAATAATTTTTTAAGATATAATTAAATATAATTTTTTTTGCCACGCCCAGTTCCCCAACCCGCCCACATTTTTTCTGGTGTTTTCTATTGATAATCAAGATGATTGTACCTGGCTTGGAAGCTTTGGCTGCTGTCGCTTTCCAGATACACAGAAAAAAAAAGAAATAAAAAACAAGAAGGGATTTATGGGTTAAATAAGAGGCAGTCGGAGTTTTTCGCAACCTTTCTGGGATCTTCGGAAAACCCATTTCAATATAAACATGGACATAAGGGCGGACAGCGCTAAATCAACTTCGCTACCTATAAGGACCCCATAAAGAATATGTATACTATGATCAATATTGTAATCATTACATAAGGAACGACAAACTTCTATATACCCTTTTACCTTCGGTGAAGGGTATAAAAAAAATTATGTAATGTCTCAGATAACAACATCTTTTTGAAATCAGTTTTACGTTAAATATTCACAAAACTAATGTATTATTTGTAAGTGGAAATATAGAATTTACTACTTTTTTGAATATTATAAACATATTTTCCACCAATAATTTTTTAGTTTGAATAACCTTTTCGCATAAACTTCGGGCTCTAAATCCCCATGAAGCTCATATATATCTAAATCTTAAAGTACATCTGTAAATCTTTTCTTTTGTTGAGAAGACCGTGCATGTTTTGGATCAACAATAATTTAAATGGCACACATTTTTTCACTGAAATTAAATATTTGGTATCAAATTGTTCACTAAAATCAAGTCTTTATATTATTTGTTTTAAAACGATTTAATTTAAAATGATACCAGATCTGCACTTATAAGAAATTACCCAGGCTCAATCCAGCAGCCGTATTCTGTAATTCGCTTAGCTAAAGCTAAATCTCGATCGCTAAAATGCCTAAGAGAATACAAAATTGAACAATTTTAGCGATGAAAGTAAAAGCTAAAATTGCAGCGAATTACATTTTTATGGCATTGCCAAATTCAGCAATCGTAGCCAAAAATCGCTAAATCAACTTTTTAGATTTTTAGCGATACAGATTTAGCTTTAGCGAATTACAGAATACGGCCACAGGACAGTAAAATTTACACCTAATTCGGGTAATTCCCACAAAGTGGCAATACTGATCGATATAAAAAATAATAGCTTAGACCATAAACTAGACTAAAAATTTCAATTTGCCCCGTTTGAAATATAAGATTTACTAAATTAGTCATCAAAATCTCTTTATAAACGTACACAGCAAGTATTTTTCCGTCTTAGAAAACTTTCCATACCTAAACCGAGTTTACTTTATAAAGATTTGCAGCACACTCCTTATGCAAAAAAACAAATTTCTTTCTTTTCTTTAATTCTGCCTCAAAGGATTTCAAATAAACTTGCTAAATTATTCCTGAAATCAGGAATATAAAATAAAAATAAAAATTTTATTGTACTCGTGCGTATGATTAATATTAATTTGCAAGTTTTTTTTATCCTTTACTATGAACTATGGCAAACTTTTTAATTTATGTATGAAATTTAAGTTGAATTTTTCTCAATTTCATTTAAGGTCTACCACAATAATTGTATTTGTTTCTTTCAATTAAAGATTATAATTAATCTTTATTCAAAACTTTTTAAATTTATGGAAAGTCTCGACCTTTCAGCCAATTTAAAGTCTCTTTAAACCCAAATAAATTTCTTCTAATTAAAGCAAAACTTATTTTCTTCCCTAAACAGCTAAATTAGTTTAAGTTTCTTTTTCGAAGCAATTATTCTTCTTAGAAATTGTTCGCATTAAGAAAAATAAATATTTTCTATGTCATAAAAGTTTGTTTTAAAAAACAAAGAAAATGTAAATTTCTGTTGCTAATTTTAACTAAATTTTATATATTTTTTTTTCATTTTTTTTCTATACTTTACGAGGACTGTATAATTTTTGTTTCTCTAATTCTTAGAAAATTCTCAAGGATTTATATGTGAAAAAGTGTGTTTTTATTTCTATTGCATATGTGTAGGTAGTAAATTTCCATATCCTTTTTCATTCATTTATGTATGCTCTCGTGTTTGACTGTCTGTCTGTCTGTCTTCCAGTTCGTTTTGTGTACACTTTTCTATACAAAAATACTCGTATACAATTTACAAAATGTAACACCATAATAAAATGTATTTTATTCTTAAAAATAGTCTTTCTTGCATTTTAATGTACTTTCTGGGTGTTTGTGCACTTCTTTATCTCTACTTCTGCTCTCAAGTCGTACTAGAATAATGAATTGTTTTAAAAGAGAGAAAAAAATTTTTGTAAGAAAAAGTTTTACCTAAAAAGGATATAGCATAAGGATATAATATATGTATCCTACACTGTACTCCTGTTTTTATTTATATATAAAAATTTTTCTACACTCATATGCAAATGTCTAAAGACACAATATGGGTAAATGCATTTCCCAGCTCAAATTGCATTTGTAAATTAATAAAGAAATTTTCTTTTGAGAGAGAAAAAATAGAAGAAAATGTAATAAATATACTTTAACTTTAAAGCTTAATAAAGAAAAAAATATTAAATTACAGTCAAGAAGGAGACAAAAAAAATTAAATCAGTTTTGTTTGTTCAATGACATTTTGTAGATTCTTAAGAAAATGTTGAAACATAGACTTAAACTTAAACATTTCCTAATAAATTGTAAAGACTGCTTTATATATCTATCTTTAGAGATTTTAGTGTGCTGCGAAATCAGCTTTAGCATTATAAAATCTTGGTTCGAAAAAATTGGGCTTGAACTTGCAGGGCCTTTAAGAAGCCGAAGAAGGAAACAATTATAGTCTAAGTAGGGTTAGCTAATGTTAATGGCCTTTTCAACACTTGTCAATATCTAACAACTACCATCAATTTACCAATATAATAAAAATTGCTCACAAGAAATACATGGAGCTACAAAATAAACTTCTTCACAAGATATTCCTATTTCATTGTATACAATTCTACATCTTTCGATTATTTGATTGCCATCACTAGAAAAGTGGCAATAAATTGTTTTCTTATTATGGCATTCCTGACAAAATGATATTTGTTGTAAAAGCAGCGTAACCATTTGTCAAGTTTACTCTATTTTTCCTAATTGGTTTTTTATAAAATAAATTCTTCATGGAACTACCCATATATTTTTCATTAAAACTGCATAAATTTACTACATAACTTTTTAGTTGTAAAGCAATTGTTTTATAGACATTATTCATGACTGCATAAGTGAAAAAGTAAGAAAATAAAATATTAACACAACATAAAGTTCTAACGAACACCCACTCCCTGGCCTGTTTTTTTTTATAATAAATAGAAAAGTCTAATTTAGTTTTCGAGTTTGCCTTCACATGAAAATGAGATTTTTCCAAAACGAATCCTTATATTTTTATGAACATATGTATGGGTGCATGTAAGTATGTATTGCATATGTATTTAAAAGAAACTATTTTCTTTACAGCATAATTAACATAATTTTTTTTATGCTACCCCTTTTTTCATTCGTTTAAATTTTCCCTACATCTTTTTCATTTTATAGACTTGCAGAATTTTTGTAGATTTTTTTATCGCTCTTTTTACGTTTTCAAATAAATTTAACTTTATTTTTTACATAAATAAAAAAATTTGCAAACAACAGCGAAATCTTATAAAAAAAAAAAGTTATAAAACAAATAAAATTAAAATGAAATTTTATAATTTCTGTTTGTGTTGAGTTGAGTTTATGCAAACAGTTTTTGTTAATTGTTGTTTGCTTAAATTATCTGTTGTAATTTAATATTTCAAATGAAAATTTTGATTTAAGAAAATTAATTAGCAGTAGAGGAAAAACGAAAAGGCAACTTGATTTTGATTTCAGGATTTTAGCTTTAGAAATTTTATTTGTAATAATTAACTATGAATTATGTCTTAAATATGTATTTAGCAAAAAAATATATTTCACTTAAAACTTGTTTAATTAAGCCTATATATATATTTATATAAAAGAAAATAAGAAAAAGTTGTTGGTGACGTATGATTAATATTTATTTGTGCATTTTTTACAAAATAAGTTACAACTTTTTTGATTTTTAAGATATTTTTAATTCGTTAAATTTGATCGATAGTTAACACTTAAAGCTTTATATAACCGGAAAATTTTTTTATAAAAATTATTTCTTTGTAAAAAAATGTTTAATTTAAACTAAAAAAAATATTTTACAGAATTAAATATTTTAATTTTTTTTTACTTTCTGAAGTTCAAATTTAAAAAGCCTTAAACAAAACTCTTGCCAACAGATTTCGAAACCAAAAGCATTATTAATATCCATTAAAATATATATCGATATAACAAATAGCTTAATATTGGTATTGATACCGATAGCAAAATTCGTTTCGTTTGCCAACAAACATATTTACCATTAGCACAAGTGAAAGTTTTAATTTGTTTCTACACTGCAAAATTTAAGTACAAAAAACACTGAAAAGTACTGAAACCAATCCAGAAATGCTTTAATCAAGTAAATAAAAGCTTCAACGTGGTACAAATTTCTTCAATTAAGTAAAAAATACTTATTTTACCCGGGCATAGATTGTAATTCAAATGTTAAATCGGCTTGTTTTATTGATGTACAACGTGGAAGGTTACAAATGTTATCACTGGACGATTACAAACTTTTATCAACCGCTGCCCAAGGCGAATAATCACAAAAGTGGAACTGCTACGTAAAGGCTGGTGAAACCATAATGCAATTGTAAATAAAACAAAATGTTTTCAGAATATATTCTTAACATTTTTATTATAATATAACGATCCAAGACAATAATGTGTGAAACGAAATATCGCCCAAGTGTTCGCTAAGGCTTCGGTTGCAAACCTTTATTCGAAAATCCATATTTTCAATGACTCTGAGACATAATTGAGGTTGTATGTCGTAAGTGTGCCGAATTATCTCATATTTTAGCCCTTAAATTGTTCTTGGCTTATTGGCATACACTTTTTCTTTTACATATCACCAAAGAAAGAAGTCCAACTGTGTCAAATCACATAATCGTAACGGCCAATTAACATTGCTACGACATGAGATAACACGGCCTTTGAATTTCCCTCGCAAAAGAGCCATTGTTTCGTTAGCTGATTGGCTAGAGGCAAAATCCTGTTTGAACCACATATCCTCCCGGTCCACATCTTCGATTTTTGGCCACAAGAAGTCCATTATTATCTCGCGATAGCGAACACCATCCAAGATAACTGCTTGGCCGACCTCATTTTCGAAGAAGTTCGGTCTGATGACGCAGAACGAACTGGGCAAGCATGCACATAAGTTTTCACATTTCCGCCAGACCCGCTTTGCTGAAATTTGTGCACAATTCTCCCGATTGTGAACACATTTGGTCGATATGCTGACCAAAAAAATCACGAAGTGCACGAAATGCATTTCAATTTAAACTCCCATTTTCGTAAAAGGCTTCAACAATCTTAACGCGCTGCTCAATTGTGTAACGATTTAATTGTTTATCACAACACTTAAAGAAGAAAGACGTAAATTTTTTCCTGTTTTAAAATAAAAAGAAATTATAAAAAGAAGTAAAAATTCCCGATTTCTATTTGGTAAATTTTTTTAGTTGTCTATTTTAAAAAAAGAATGATTACGAAAACCATAACGGACAAGTTAATCGAATGCTAGCATTGTTCGGTATGGTTCATGAAACTTTATTGAATGTTATTAAAGGTCTGCAAGGTATTTTATCAGTGTTAAGGTTTCGGGTTCGATTCCCGACATAGACTATGGTCTGCTTTATAACAAGTTAATACTGCTAGGCAAGTTTTAAGGGCTTGTTTCACCAATTCTATTCAAATATCAATTTATGTTAAAAATTCGATTTTCGTGTCAAATAAAAAATTATATGAAAACTAATTTTTTTTTTTTTTTATTTCATAAGCTAATCCCGCGAAGCTCTGCGCTTGTATGCAGGAAAGAATCCAGAGTCCCTGACGGGAATAGAACCAACTACCTCTGCGCTTAAATATATAATAAAATTTAATTCCACAATTGTCAATTTGTAGAATTTTTTTTTTAATATAATTCATAGTCTTAATTTATTTTTTGCAACAATACACAAAAATGTAAATAAAATTAAAAAAAAACTCACACAAAATAACTGCAATTTAATTCAGTTTATTTGTTTTTTTTTCATATTAAATAAATAACAAAACATTTTTGCATTCAAAGCACATTTTATCTATTTCACCAAAAATATACAGAAAAAAAAAATTTAAAACAACGCGCCTCTTAATGATTAATTCATGTCACACATTTTATATGTTTTTTTTTTCTGCAGCTTTAAAACTGACTGACTTGACTGTTAGTCAAAAACAGACAAGTTTAATTCAAACCATTTTCATACGTAGGCAGTCATTTTTAAACAGTTCACTACCAAACACTAAAATTGAAACTTCATACACCACAAAACACAGACACAAATGCGACAACAAACACGGTACATATTAATAATATAGTGGAAAACATTTTGTGCGGTATTTGCTTAACAGTTACAACTTAACCACGCATATTAAATCATATCAGACTAAAACTAAAAAAAAAAAAACATTTGAATATATTGGAATAAAAAACAAATGGAAATTACACTTAACTTTAGCCCACTGCATAAAACAGGTGTTGTCCAGTCAATGACATTTAATTAATGGTGTTTGATACAAAACTCAACAGCAACCAGGTTGTTGGCTAGAGATAACTTTGTTTGAATAAATTCAGCAAGTGAAAATTAAATTATTGGCTTGACCGACACTTTAATACCCTCCGCTAGGAATTACAATTTTTGGGGAGCAGACTTTATATGGGAATTGTGATAAGTTGTTAAAAAATCTTAATAAAATCCGATATCCAAATTCAGGTTTATAAAAGACCTTTGCCAAATACGGAGGCGATCACAACATTTGAGTAAGGATATTTCTAAAAGGTTGCCTCCGACTTTTCCTGGCTCAAAATGACAGTAAACATTTTAACACTTAAATAATTTTTTTTCTGCTAAGTCGTCCAAAAATCAGCTTAATGTCTACCGAAAGACAGACAGCCGCATGTTTAGTTGTTGTTCCGTGGTGAGTGTGATTTTCTACGTTAAGCACTTTATTCCGTGGTGATCACTTGATCACTTAAGGCTAGTTTACACGGTAATACATTGTATTACGACATTATGTAGAATGAGAAAAATCATACCATGTAAAAGCAAAATGTATTGAGTAAGAGAGAATACGAACACAAAATCTGGCAAGCGGTCGGTAAATGATTTTTTTCTAAACCATTTTAGAAACTTATGTATTTTCATCACACCAGAGGTGTATTTTAACAGAGTATATTAAAGATGGTTGCATTTTTGTAAAAATTGTAAAGCTGTAACCATCTGATTTTTTGTTATTATTTTTTATTTTACTTGTACCATTCGTGTAAACATGAAAAATACATACAACAGATTTTTATTTTTTTCTTTTAAGCACGGAGAGAATTTCATAATATTTTGATTCTACAAAGTCGTAATACATTGTATTACCGTGTAAACTGGCCTTTAAGTGTTGTTGTTTCGTGGTGAGTGTGATTTTCTACGTTGAGCACTTTATTCCGTGGTGAGTGTAATTTTCTACGTTGATCACTTAAGTGTTGTTTTCCGTGGTGAGTGTGATTTCCCACGCTGAGCGTTTAGTTTTTGTTCCGTGGTGAGTGTAATTTTCCGCGTTGAGCATTTTATTGTTGCTGTTCCGTGGTGAGTGTGATTTACCACGTTGATCGATTGGGTATTGTTTTTTCATGGTGAGTGTTATTGCCCACGTTGAGCGTTTTATTGTTTTTGTTCTGTGGTGACCGTACTTTCCCACGTTCCACAGGATGGCCGAGTTGTTAAATTATACTTGTTACGGAAATACTTAAATAATATTTACGCAAGAGAAAAATTTCGTCTCATATTGCTACGCTTTTGACTGACTACTCTATGCAGCTTGCCAACATGGTTGTCGTTGATTACTGTGTCACCTCGTTCAATAGATAATATCGGGCATATTGGCAAGTTATAAATAAATTAAAGCTTGTGTGAACAATGAAGGCAGAAACATTATAGTTATCCGTTTTAGAGATTTTTATGTATTTTGGCACTGATTTGCAAGGGCATATTTTTGCATATTTTATCTTCTACAGCAGTTTTTTTCTTCTTTTGCTAATTTTAGTAGAAACAGCATTTTGATGCATGTTAAATTTTTTTAGATGCGTGCAAATGTTTTCGCAGTAAATCAAAAAAGATCTGTATAAAACTCTGATAAATTTTAGATATCTAAGAATCTGTATTACCAACGTATACTGCCGTGTTTCGGAAAAAGGCCATCCACGGAAATAAAAATTGTTTTTCTTTTGGGTATTCGGCTTCTTATGCTAAATAATTTTCGAAGGTCGAAAGAATTGAGGCCAAATATCGTTGCTTCGGCTTATTCACTGGCAAAAGTCTTAATTCGGACTATATATTTTAAAGGGATCTTATGTGCTGTTTTCACAACACAAGTAACTGAACGTGAAATAATGAGCCAATTATAATTAATTGAAATATCAAACATACATATGTCCTACTTGTTCGACAATAGTGTATTAACTCAAAATGTTTATTTTTTTCACTTTCGATTAGTTTAAAAATTATTTTTCTAAATTGACACTAAACTAAATTATACTAAAAATTTTGAGTTAATACAGTATTGTTGAACAAGTGCGATACGTAAGTTCTATATATTTTGTGATCGTGATTGAACAAACAACCTAAATCCGGAGAAATTGTTATATAAAGCAGAATAAAATAAAAAAGAAAAAAACATTTTTTCCATCTTAATTTTTTTGTACATTTTGTATAGGATTCGACTTTCATTCTTCTATTCTTTGCATAATTCTAGGCACCCTGTTCGGAATATTTTATCTGCGCTCATTTTATTTTTTTTTTTTTTGTTATCATCTCTTAAAACCCCTAGAAAAAACTGAACATTTTCAAAATACACTGCACAAGTTCACTGTACAGTTTTATAAACTTGAGCAAATACCATATTTTTTAATTTTAAATTATAAACATAAACTTCACAAATGCACTGTAGAGTGCGAGACTTGAACACTGAACTTGTTTAGTGTATGGCCGGCATTATTGTCCTGGTTGTAGTAAGCGATACTCACTAGTGATGTTACGAATATAAATCTTTAATAGGCGAATACGAAAATATGCGCTACTCTTGGTACTTTTGTCAAAAAATCTGGAATAGATCAAAATAGAGAGTACTTTTGATGTGATGTTAATACGGAAAAAAAGCATCTGGCCTAGATCAAAATAGAAAGCACTTTTGATGTGATGTTAATACGGAAAAAAATTGGTAATACAGTCAAATCCCGATAATTCGTACCCCGATAAATCGTAATTCCCGTTAATTCGTATTAAACTGTCTGTCCCTGGAAAAAATCTCGTTAATTCGTAAAATTTCCATACATTTTGGTCCACTCGCTAATTCGTAATTTTTTTTCAAACAAAATCTTCTTTGCCTCTTATAAATCGTAATTGTTTGCTAACTACCACTTATAATTCGTAATAAAAACAACAGGAACATGGAAAGAATGATTTTTTGTTTACCGCTATTTTTTTTTTTTGCGTGGGTTTTTTTTCTTGCGTGTTTCTTTAATTTCTTAAGATCAGTTTGTTACATGAACAATTTTTATATATTTTTTCTTTTTAACCATTTTTTTATGTTTTTTTTATCGTTTTAGTTTTTTTTTGAAAAACCCCGTTAATTCGAATTTATTTTATTTTAACCCCGTTAAATCGAAACCCCGCTTAATCGAAAACCCCTATAATTCGTAAGAAATGGCCGGTCCCTTGCGATTACGAACTATCGAGATTCTACTGTATTAGTAGTTTTTCTCTTTTGGATAAGTCTGGCTTACAGATTAAATATGGTCCAATTGCCGGAATAAATATACATATTTGGACCACCCTTTCTTTTCATATTTCGGCTGCGCAAGAGTATCTAGTGCTCAAAACTTTTGTGTATGTGTTGGCGAAAGATAAGAATGCCTCTAATGTTGCTTATTAAAATATTTAAACATGAAACAAGTTAGATGTAGAAAATTACATAAAATGTTTGTAAGTTACGAGGTAACGGTTAAAAGCTGTGCGTAATACATAAATGGAAAATTTCTAAAAGACACCATACACCTATCAAAATGCTCATCGAGCGCTATGGTAGTATTAGTGAAAATGTGTTTTTTTGTGTGACACCGACAAGGCTTGACGGAAAATCCAACCAATTTGTAATTCAAAGCAAATTCACGTACTCGAGTGAATTCGAAATGACTACGAATATCATAAAATAGCCGAATAACTGGTATTTCGAAAACGAATAAGAATATCCGTAACATCACTAATGCACACACATTTTTTGAATTTTATATCTCAACTTCCTACGTAAACACAAAGTGTGGACATATAAATAATTTTTGTCAGCCTTAATTAATATTCAAAATCTAACTGGACTTTTTAATTCAAAATTCAGCAAAAAAAAAAAGGTCATAAAAAATTTTTATTCACAAAATTATCTGCACTCTGTTGCATTATTTTAAAAGTGTTGAAATTTAATTTCAAACAAAGATAAACTACTTAAAATGCGTGTGTGCAACTTGTTAACTGGAAAATATTAAAATAAAGCGTGGTTTAAAGGAAATTTAGATTAGATTTAGACAAAATTATTTGATTTGAAAATAATTTTTTTTCTTAAAGTTATGACTGTCTGCCAGCAAATATTGGTCAGACATAAAAGCCCACCTAAAAAGTTTAAAATAATTGTAACAAAAATCCAAATTTTCTAAAGAATTGTGCGACTTAGTAGGTTTTACAGTAGACAAAAGTTTATTGAACTTTAGTATGTTTTATGAAAGAGAATGGAGTCTTATGAGCAGTGGTTTGAAGTTTCGCTTATAAAAAAGATGTTGGCCAAATGTTTAATTTACAAAACCTTAAACAGATTGACAACAACAGCTACAGTTTTTATATTTAATATACGAAATATTAAAATTTGTTTAACCAATTTGGAAACTTTATGTGGTTTTCCAGAAATTTAAGATGTATTGTACAGGTGACGAATGATTAATATTAATTCTGTAATAGATTTAGATAAATCTGTTACTTACTGAGTTTACTAAGTCACTAAGGGAGACCTGTAAGCTCCCACTAGCGACTCACGTTCCAGGATCTAAGCTCTTTTCGTCCCCATGAATAGCCTCATGGCTGCTCTCGGTGTCTATACAGAATATCAGGTTGGCGGGCAGGATTTGTGATGTAAAACGCGTGAATTGGTCTATACCCAAATTTAGTCCTTTTAAATCACCTTGCCTGTAGCAAGGGGAGAAGCCAAAACTTCCCAAATATCAAGGATCTTCAGAACCAGCTTACATGTGCCGGTGCCATGGCGGGAGTTTTAAGTGGTCCTTATCTGTAGGCTGGAACAAAGTGTGAACAATTGCCGAAGTCTTACAGACCAATAAGCCTCAGCTCGTCGTTCCTGAAGACCGTGGAAAACTCATAGACAAATTCATAAGGGATGAATATCTATCGGTAACTCCGATACATCGCTTCTTGTTTGTCTATAAATCGGGCAGGTCTAGGGTGATTGCCATCTATCACGTTTTGGGCACTATTGAAAAGGCGCTGGACGCAAGGCAAATAGACCTTTGTGCGTTCATCAATATTCAGGGAGCCTTCAACAACACTTTCTATGACGCAGTTAGCTTTGCTCTAACAAATAAAGGTGTTCCAGTTGTTATCGGAAACTGGATAAGGGAAATACTGGTTTCCAGTGTGATCAATTTGGATATACGTAGCTCACCACCGTGGCTGACCATTGGAGTAACCAAAGGTTGTAAACAGGGTGGCGTCCTATCGCCTCCTCAGTGGACCTTGATAATCGATGAGCTATTCGAGATCCTTCTTTACATGGGCCTCTATAGACCTCTAGTGATATCTGTGACTGGATTCGACCACGCAACTACGTCGGAAGGGATGCAGCAGGCCCTGAACTTGATACTTGGCTGATTCAGAGAAAAGGGGCTTAATATTAAACCTGTGAAAATAACTCTCCTACCATTCGCCAGACGCAGACTTCTGAGACTTAAAGAACCGGCCTTGAACGGAACGATTATCGGATTCACTAACGAGGTTAAATACTTGGGGATCATTCTGGATACATTCTTTAGCAGGAACGCTCAGTTATCCCATTTTACCAGAAGGGCAACAAGTGCAATATATGCCTGCCAAAGACTCTTCGGGAAGACATGGGGCCTGAAAACTAAAATTATCTCCAGGGGGTCGATTCTGGTTCTGTGAAACTGTGAAATGAAAACTTTTTTCACATTTTCATAGAGTTTCTGATTCTCGTTTAGTGAAAAAATGATAAATAAATTCGAATGTTTTCATATGAGAAGAACAAATGGAATGAAACAAATTGTTTTCACATTTTCACAGTAATGTGATTCTTGTTCTGTGTAACAGTGCAAAGAAGTGTCACAAACTTTTCATTTATGTCATATTTTTACACATTCATTTCAACGGTGAAAAATAATTTTAATTAAATTATTTAGAGAAAAATATGGACATTGCCAACGATAAATAATAATTTAGAGAAATAGAAATAATAATTTTCTAAAAAGATGCATATTTACAGATTTTTAATATATTATATTCATATAAAATGACAATTTTTGATGAAATAAAAAACATTACTGACGAAAAACGTTAATAACGTTTTCTTACATTGTACCATTCCGAATTTATTTCTATAATTCCATCAAAACTAATAATCCTAACATTTTTTAAATTAATTATATTTTTCGTGTATTTGTATAATTTTACACTTGATTAAATGACAAAGTAGATATGTAATTACCATCGGCGGTGAAGAATTTAGGTTTAGCGACGGCTTAAAGTAAATTTAAAGCCGCCTGCAAAATGTTTATGTTTTATATTTAATAACATATTACTAAATAAATCTTTATTTGGCCTTTTATTTGTTTATGATTTCACAATTTTTTGGGCTTATGGTCGTTTTCTAAAGCTTTTGTTTAACTTGCAATAAATGTATGTTTGGGTGGAACCTTGCAACTCAATTTGAAGCAGATATGTTCAATTGACTGAGCTGAAATTATGTACACACGTTCAGTTTTAATGACAATGCATTGTAAACCATGGTGGAATAAGTAGTTGTCATCGTTACGGCAACAAATACAACATTACAACAAAATTGGAAATTACATCACCGTTTACGTCAAAAAATACTTTTAACAAAAATCAAAGCGTGCCGCTGAACGTGATGAAATAAATAAATTTTTAGCCAATTTTTATATTATTATAGTCAATATCTTATTTATTTTAATTAAAAATTATCAAAAACTTTATTAAAATACAATAATCTCAGCACAAAACGTGGACTTATTGTAAACATAAACAAAACTTTGACATAAACCTAGACAAACAATGCAGGAGCAAAAAATCGTCATCTGGCGTAGTGCTGCCACCTGTTTATTTCATTATGTTGTAAACTATGAAACGTCATTCTAAATGAAACATAGCAGCACAGCCAAAATGGCGGTCTAGCTATTTTTAATGCGATCCTATAATATAGGTATCAAATGAAAAGGCTTGCTAAGAATAACTCGAAAGCTTAAACGAAAGAAATTAAGGCCCAGGCCCACGATGTCGACAAGAACATTTCTTTTGTATATTTGTTTTGAAAACAACAAGAAATTTTAGGTTTTTATTATAGTTTTCAATATAAATGCGAAAGAAATGTTCTTGTAGACATCATGGGCCTGGCAGTAACTTTTACTTAAAAATTTTACTAGCAACTAATAGAGGCATTACCTTATTTATAATTCATTGTCCAAATTTGGAATTTTTGTTGCAGAGATTCATGATTTTATTGGTGAAATGAGTTCCGCTCCCAAATTTTCTCACCACAAATATTGCAGGTGTGGACCGGTACTATGATATAAAATCTTGCCATTTGTCATTACACAATTTACACGATGTAAAAACTTGTCGCGAAATTTGCTTGTGTAAAAAACAAGTAAATTAAATAACTTGATGTGATTGATTTGAATTATTAAAAAATAAATTAAAAGTAAAAAACCTTTTTCAAAAACAAGCTTTTATTTTAATACCCTAAAAAGAAACTTTCACTTAAGTCAATAATAATTTTTTCGTAGATGTCAGTTTTATGCCAAAATTATTTACTGCAATAAATATTTTGGGGTAATCGCGCGGGCAAGATGTTTACCCAAAAAACTCATTTGTCAACTCATTAATTGATCGATTTTACAATTTTATGACTACTCTTGTTTTTTGAATAAAAATTTGTTTCCGTTAAAAAATTGCTGTTGTTTTTATATATTTATTAACACATTTTATGTAAAATTTTTTCCTTTCCTATTTCTTGCGCGCACTTGGGCAGAACATTGAGGCCAACCTCTTTAAGATGCAATATCGTTCATGAAAAAAACCCAAATGCAACAAATTCGGAATTTTTCGTTTACTTCTTATTTATTTTAAGTTAAAAATATTTACCATGTACATATGTATAAAAGTAAAATACAACAAAAACTCTTTTACTGAAAAAATTTATATTGTATAAAACAAGAGGAGCCAAACAATTGTATTTTTTTCTCTCTTCAAAAAAACTCTTTTAGCAAAAATAAATGCTTGCAGCTCAAGCAATAAATAAACTCGTTTGCGGCTTAGCGCCGTTTCAAAATCCTTAGCTTCGATATCTGCATTTGACTTTTACATTTTATTAATATAGTTACAAAAGTTTCACAGCTACAATGGAATGAAACACTTTTTCATTAAAAGAACGGGAATCGCCTTTTGTGTAAATGTGAAGTGCTAATGTGAAAAGTGCTCATGAAAACGAAAATGAAAAGTTTTTTTTCATTTCACAGTTTCACAGAACCAGAATCGACCCCCAGGTCTTTTGTTATGATAATAAGACCAATCTTGCCCTATGCCTTCTTAGCGTGGTGGACAAAAACGGAACAGGTCCCCTGATGGTCACATTAAGGGAACGCTTCAAATATGGCTCGAACCTAATTTCCTTTACGCATGGAAGACTTTTTTAGATAGACTCTCCAAAAGATTTGTGACTCTGTACCGTAGCAGAGCAGGTAGGCTACTTCTGCTCGAGAAGGTTGAACGTAAGCTTCTTGTTGGCCTATTTACGCGGCACTGTGTTCTCAGAAACCATCAGTTTTTAATGGGTTATATAAAGGGTGTTTTTTTTTTTTGGAGTGTTACAACTTTGAGTTGGCATCACTGCTACATTCGACCACCCATTTAACAGCTGATAGTTTCTTTTCGTTAAGTTTGCTTTGACATTTCATTATGGATCGACTTACACCAGAGCAACGCGTGCAAATTGTTCAAAATTTTAAAGCAAATTAACTCGGCGAATGGGCTGAAGCACTAATTGTTATTGATTTTGAATTTCCATTCAAAATTTTATTTTCCGGATAAGCAGAATTGTCGGATATGGAGTGAGGAGAATCCACAAGCTTTTGTCGAAACACCATTATAACCACAGAAAAGTACAGTTTGGTGTGCTTAATGGTTTGGCGGAGTCATATAGGTCAATGTCTTCAAAAACGAAGATGATGGTCAGAATGCGAAAAGTTGTTGAAAATTTGTGTTACAAATTGCGCCTTTTACGCGCCAGCCGTAGCGGCCACATGGCAGAAATCATATTTAAACATTAATGTCATACAATTTTCTATCCAATAAAGACCGTTTCATTGATATCAAAAATATATTTCTATGTTTAATTATGATTTAAACTTGTATCACTCTATAAAAAACACCCTTTATGTACCAAGATATTAAGATGAAGAAACGTCGAATCATCTCTTCTCCTGATATACCACCTTGGAGACTTCCAGGCTGAAATTTTTTGGAGGCTAATGATGAGCCCAACTGAAATCTATAATCTTGCACCGGGCAAGGTGATATGCTTTACACGCAGGCTTAACCTGAAATGGTAAGATGCATACATTGGCAGCACAAAAGATCTTCTGGGTCGCGGTGCGTATGGCCTCCTACATATCTATCTTTCTACATTAATCTTAATAGCTTTCTTATTGCAAAAGTAATTCCAGAACTTAAAATTAAAATACATTCTAAGGACCTAAACCTATTGAACAAAAGTGTTCACAAAACAAATATTGTATGCAAAATACACACAAAATAACGTTTGAAATTTGAGAAGTTTTATATTGTTCATCTTGAAATTTGTTATTATTTTTTTAGAACCAAAAAAAAGATAATACTAAAATCGGTGCCACATTTTTTTGCGTTAAGAAAACATCAATGGCCCAAAATTGTCTATCTACTTCGCCCTGTTAATTTTAAAAATTTTTTTTTAATGTCCGATTTTAAAAAACTCTGGTTTTTTTCAGTTATAGCACTGTGCTAGTTGCAAAATTAGACAAGCCGGGCACATGGCGTTTTAACATAATTCGGATACGCTGAATCCAATAGTGCTAACCTAGAAATATATTGAAGAAAAAGTCCCATAAATGCCCCGGACACACCCCTAGTGAGATTAATGTATGACCGACCTGAATTAATTTTTTGTCCTTAACATTTTCTCGAGACATACTTGCCTGTTATCACCACTTCTTAGGGGGACTCCCATACAAATATTGCGTTTTATGAAATTCTTAAATTAATTAAAATTTTAAGACTTTTGTGAATAAAATCAAAAGTTGCTAACAGATTTTAACCATTTATGGCATGTTTTGTTTGTTTTTATATTTCTGAAAAAGATTAGTAGTCAAGCTACATTTTCCAGGTTTTTATGAATTTAAAAAAAAAAATTTGAAAATTTTGATAAAAAATTATTTTTTTTCCAAAAAAAAAATATGTTTCTAAACTTTTCTTACTTACTTACTTTAAGAAATTTTATTGCGGAATTTCGGTTTATTTAGTAATTTCAATAAACTAAACCTTTTTTGAGATACGCGAATATATGTTTCGCAACCTCCCCCATTTTCGAAATTACGGTATATCTCGAAAACAAGAGCTAAACTTAATAAACGGTTAGCACCATTGGATTAAGCGTACCCGAATTATGCTAAAACGCCGAGTGCCCAGCTTGTCTAAAGAAAAGTATAAATTTCGAGCACAGTGTAATGATCGAAAAAACTGACAAGCGGGACACCCGGTGGGTTTACTTAATTTGAGTACGCTGAATCCAGTGGTGCTAACCGTTTTTTTATGTTAGCCGTTGTCTTAGAATTATACCATTATTTCGAAAAAAGAACAGGTTGCACAACGTATATTTGAGTTATTCAAAAAGATTTTAGTTTATTGAACCAAAACCAAATTACCTTTAAGCAAGGCTAAGCAATTTTTTAATTTGCGAATTCGTATTAAAAATATTAAAAACTAATTTTTAGCAAAATTTGTATTAGTTTTTTGTTTATTGAGACTTTGAAGATTTTGTATGTTATTTTGTAAAAAACATTCTAATAATCTGAATTTGTTTTTATAGCTCTTTACTTTATTACACCGTATTTTAAGGTCTGAAGCCTTTTCCAATAATTTTTGGCGGTTACTTAATCGATTTTTCCCGTAGTTTTATAATTTTAGAAACGATTTCAGTTTGAGAGCTTCAACTAAAGACAAAATTTTTACGAAAAAGATTTTTTATTCACTTGGATTTTCATTTCCAATTAATTTATTGCATATCGCTGGCTTAACATGTAAAGGCTCTAAGTCTACTTTTTAAGAAATTGAGATTTTAATGCAGTAATGTACAATAAGTAAAAATACATTGTTTACAAAGAAAAAATTACAGTTATCTCATTTTTTGTTGCTGTTTCGCAGTGATGAGCAAAAGCGCTAAGTCCAATTTATCACAAGAAAAAGCTCTAAGTCCCAATTAAAAGTACAGTTTAACCATTTCTCTCAAATTTTTCCATCACATGTATTTTTTTACTGTTTTTTGTCTCTCCTGTAAAATTTTCAAATATGGACTCAGAGCCTTTACATGTTAAGCCAGCGATATGTTATTAAGGTTTTTATCTAAATAATTATTTTATTTATTACATTTTCTACATTGTAATAAAATTCTTATATAAAATCGAAACAAATAAATAAATAATGAATTAGTTGTGTAACTTTTGTGGCAACTGAGACGACTTGTCAATCGCGATATAAAAGTGCTGTAAAAATCATTGACATCCAATTAAAAATTGGGCGATGTTTATTGATATAAATTTTCTTCGTTTTTTTCCAATTACTGCCCGACAACAAAAAAAATAGAGAGAGAGAGAGAGAGCAGCGATAAAAATTTTTGTATTTTGTTGCGTCAATAGTATGAAAAACAACAACAACAACAAAATTGAAAAAATATAACAATTTGTTTATGATGCCACATCTGGAAATCAAATCAATGTAAAAATAAATAAATAAAATTTTAACCCATAAAAAAAATTTTAAAAGTTAAATTTACGTTTTCAATTTGGTTGGCATTTAACAAAAATATCTCACAACTGTAATCAATAATAAATAATAAAAAAATATTGGCAAATGTTTAGGAAACTTTTAAAATAATAAACAGACAGACACCTTTAAATTTTTAAAGCACAAAAAGCCAAATTCATCGTTACACAAATTTAAAAAAGAAAATTGACAAAATATTTACAAACATGAAATAAATTTTATGAAACAAGGTTACAATAACAACAACATAAAAACAAAGAAAACAAGCAAGAAAGTTAAGTCGACCAAGCCCGACCATTTGATACCCTATGCCACAGTTTACAAGACAAATTTTAGAGAGTATTCACTTTTGAAACACATGGGCGATCATTGACCTGCCATAACAAAATAATGCTTTGTATGCCGTTAGGATTCATATTAGACTCCTTTTTGCCACAAATTATCTTGGTCTTTACATCTACTACACATATATGAGATTTTTATTTTTATTTTAGAGAAGGGCTTTAGACAGGACCGATAGTCGTTCTGAACGGGAAGAAAATATTGCATTAAAAAAGAAATTTTCGGGAGGGATGTTTGCATGTGAGTTATGTTGAAATTTGGACCAATTCCAATAAACTACGGCAAAATGTATATGATGACACTAATATTTTTAGGCCAAATTTACTCTGCATAAATACCAATGCAATGCGGCAAATGTGCCTCAGATGTACATGAGTACCCTCATTTCGGCATTAACTCTTTGGGGTGAACTCAATCCGTTAACCAATGCCCTCATGCCAAAGTAACCACCCATGCACTCATTCACAGGTAGTAATTTGGGTACTTGATCTGGAACTATAACTACATCCGATGCTTTAGATCTCCTCCGTTGCAGGTTTAAAGCAAGTAGCATATGCTGAATATCAATTGTAACTACGGAAATCCGCCATTAGCCGAACTTCCCCTTCAAAGTTGAAATAGCAGCCTTAAAAACTTTTTAAAATTTCGCTTCTCACGGCTTGGGTTTAAGCTACAACAACCATATGATTCCCAAGGGTTCTCACCAACAGCCAGACTAAAACCGAAGGTCTAGTAGCTCCAAAATTTTAGGGTGCTAGACAGGGTTTAAAAAACTGCAGTCTAAACGAAAAACTGTCGAACAAAAAACGTAATTTTTTTTATAACTTTTCGCTTTTTGAGTTGGTTTGACAGCGACTGTTTACTTTCAATAAACTAGAACTCAAAGCCACAGTTAGTTTTTTTTTTTTTTTGCCAGTGACAAATGAAGAAGTGGAAGAAATGGCAGGCTTTCTACTTTGACTGCAGTTTTTTTTTAACCGCTGGTGCTTGACAAGACACTCTCTGATAAGCCACTATATTTTACGATCGCTGCTGAAAAATTCGAGGAATTTACTGCCAAATTTAATACACATTTTCCCGAAAGAACATTTCATTAATAAAACAAAGGAATAACCTTTAGATTCTCGCCATTAACCACCACGGAGACACCCTGTGATATTGGAAGAAAATATTTACTGGAGCCCCTGTCGCTTCGCTCCAACCTCAAGGTGGTCTAAAACCCTGTATGAATAAAGAATACTCTACAATCCGACAGAACTATGTGCTTGCTCTTTGTTAAGGAGCAGGAGCTACATCTAACTAACGTTGCTTTAGGAAGAGCCAGCAGGATATATTCTAAGGCAACAGCACCGAGGGATGATCCTCCCTAAGGCTGATTTCTCTTACAAGTGCAGAAATCACTTCAGGTGAATTTTTAGCATCTACCGTCCCCGCATCAAGCGCGATCAATTACTAATTAGTCCCTCATACGATTTATCGTCTGATCATTCACCTTCAATCCTTATTCTAAAAGGCAACTTTGATAACGCAGTTGAAAATTTCATTTCCTATCCAAACAAAAACACAAATTGGTTGAAGTATAATATGTATGTGAGCTCTCATCTATCTCAGAGCATTTCCCTAAAAAATTCATCTGACATCCAAACAGCTGTCGACCGACTTACAAGAAATGCTGCAAGAAATGGAACCCCAATCAAGCGTACAATAAAGCGTGGTCCGCAATTCACATCTGTGGATATAGAGACCCTTGTCAGGGAAAAAAGGAAGTTGAGAAGACAATGGCAAAATAATCGTTCCCCAACCATCAAGGCCCAACTGCGGTTATGCCAGGCAACTCTACGCAACAAACTGAGACAGAAACACGACTCTGCAGTAGAAGGCTATCTTAACAGCCTAGATGCCACAAAAAACTCCAATTACAGCTTATGGAAGGCTGTAAGACATATGCAATGTCCTATAAGCCACGAATCTCCACTGAGACTGGAAAACTGTACCTGGGCCAAAAACACAAATGAAAAAATAAATGCCTTTGCAAGCCACTTGGAGAAAGTTTTCAAGCCCCATGATGCTGATACTTGATCCTGTCGTCCAATTATTCCTGATACAGTTAACGATCCAATAAAATTTAAATTACCCCAAGTAAAATCAGCGATAGAAAATGTCAACATTAAAAAATCTCCCGGTCCTGACCGCATCACAGGCTCAATGATAAGAAACTTACCTACGTCTGCTTCAAGAATCTTGCTGCTCATCTTTAATGCGATATTACGAGTTGGCTACTTCCCCTCCTCTTGGAAGACCTCTACAATTGTTATGATTCCTAAGCCAGGAAAAGACGCCAGTCAAATGACGTCGTACAGACCAATCAGCCTACTATCAATATTATCAAAGCTATTCGAAAAAATATTCCTTTTAAGTATAACTCCCTATCTTAATGAACACGCAATCATTCCGGATCATCAGTTCGGATTCCGAGCAAGGCATGGTACAATCGAACAAGTGCATAGAATTGTTACCCAAATTAGGTCAGCGTTTGAGAGAAAAGAATATTGCTCAGCACTGTTTATAGACATTTCCCAAACATTCGACAAAGTTTGGCATGATGGGCTGATCATTAAAATAACACGAATGCTTCCACAAAACACTCACAAACTCCTTGAGAGCTATTTAACTGGCAGAACTTTCATGGTTAGATCAAAAAACCAATACTCCCCCACCAAGAAAATATCTGCTGGTGTCCCTCAAGGCAGCATATTAGGGCCGTTACTGTATTATATTATATATACAGCTGATATGCCAACTAGCCCGAGCACACACACTTCTACGTTTGCAGACGACACAGCATTTATTAGTGTTAATCAGGACCCAAAAGTTGCATCGCAGCATTTACAGTCCCACATCAATGAACTAGAAGCCTGGCTAGAAAAATGGAAAATAAAGGTTAACCCGGCTAAATGTGCCCACTTAACTTTCACGCTCAGAAGACAAACGTGCCCTGCTGTAAAAATAAATAACATCACTGTTCCGGTAGAAAGCCATGTTAAATACTTGGGAATTCATATAGATAGACGCCTGACCTGGTCTCGTCATATTGAAGCGAAAATAACGGCTATGAAACTTAAAGCAGCTCAACTACATTGGCTTCTCGGTGGAAACTCAAACTTGTCTTTAGACAACAAAATTCTTTTATACAAGTCCATCATAAAACCAATATGGACATATGGCATCCAATTATGGGGTACTGCATGCGCATCTAACATCCAAAAGCTTCAAAGAAGACAGTCTAGAATATTACGACAAATTGTCTGCGCCCCATGGTATATACGTAATGACATGATCCACAGAGATCTTAATATCGCTACCATCCAGGAAGAAATTAAAAAGTATTCAGACAAATACATTGATAAACTAATGGTCCATCCCAACTACCTCGCTCGGGATCTAATAAAGTTCGAAGGTCACCGGAGGCTGAAAAGATCCGACACTTTGAGCCTTGCAGGCTTTTTTGGCACTTGAATGCTATTAATTAGCGGTTACATTGGTAACGGCTAACAAATACAAATAAGAATTAGGATTAAGCTTTGAATACATATTGTAAATTTCGACAAGAAAGATTCAATAAAACAAAAAAAAAAAAAAAAAAAAAAAAAAAAAAACCGTCCCGCGACTTTGGTTAGTATACCAAAACCACTACATGATTTCCGAAAGTATCCTTTCTATAGCAAAGGTAAACAAGACAGTCTTCCTGATTGACAGAAAGCATTTACCGCAGGAACCATACTGACGGAGGCTTCAAACAATAATCCGTCTCATGCTATGCCAGCGGGAGATAATCACTCTTGTGCAGATAGAATCTCTGGTCAACTGCGATCGCAAATGATCATAAAGATGTCTTGAGATCTGTCATATTTGAATTTTGTTACGGAATCCCTGATTTCCGAAAAGATGTCAGGCCATAAGGTAAAATATCTTTGGTGTTCGCTATCGCGAATTATTTTTGTTCGATTGTATAGTTATTCATAATTATTTTCCCAAGTCTTTTTCACAAAATTCTGAAAAAACAAATAAAATATAACATTTAGCTCACGCTACGCCACCCTGTAGTAAAAATTTATTTAACCAACAAAACAACTATAATTTGATTATTTACTTCCCTTTTGTGAATAAATAATATTTTACTGTTATTTTGCAATTTATTTTTTAGGTTTTGTTCATCATTCAATGATTTATTTAATAACAATTAGTTTAACAAAATGAATTGTGTATTAATAAACTTCCTTATTGTTTTATTTGTTGATATTGCTTTTGTTGTTGTTGTTGTTGTTTTTAGTTATTTATTTTAAAACAATAAAAACAACCAAAGTACGTTTTCATTATTGTAAAATATAGTTTATGTGCATGAGTGTGAGTGTGAGTAAGCCTTTGTGTTTGTCTCTGTGTGTGTGTGTGTGTGTTATTAATTGCTTTTGCTTTGTTGTTTAAATGTATGAGTGTTATTATCCTTTTATTTCCTTTTGTTTAGTTTCAGTTTTTGTAAAATTATTGTTAAAAGTTTTGTTCAGTTTTATTGTTATTTTTTTTTTTTTTTTGCTATAAACTGTAAATCATGTTAACGCTTTTTCTTTATACAATAAAACCCATATTCATGGATATTTTTCGGCCAATATTTTATATAAACTTTTTCTATGCTGGTGTGCGTTTTCATTTGGTATTTTAATATACATACACGGACAATTTACCCGGTTAATTGTGTGAATGAAAATTTGTAATTTAATGGCCTCAATATGTTTTATAATTTTAAAAAGCAATTTATTTCGTTTTAAAAGGAGAATAAAGGAATTGCTATAAAGAGAATAAATGAAATTATTATAAACTATTCTTAAGGACTTTTTTTGCAGTTCAGCTTTTAAATTATAAAGCTTCGGCTTTAAATTCCGTTTTGTGCGGGTTTCGGCAAGTTCTTAACCTTTTTAATGACAAATTTGTACAGCATATTGCGCTGTTAGGACAACAATGTTCTATCTTTCATGTAGCTTAGGAGCAAATATAACCTTGTTGTCCTAAGGTCTTAATTTATTTGTATATAAAAAGCATTGGCCATTGTTAACTAGGACTAGTTACCATCATTGTGGCTTAATATGGATTTCGGAATTGAGCAGTTATTCCTGAGGCCAAGAACGAGTCAAGTCAATTTTGGATACCCCTTTCTAAAGAAAAGCGTACATATGGGTGTGGTCTTTACTTTTATTTTTTTTATTTGTTTAATATATTTTAGGCCTATGGATAAATCCTTACAGCCTAATACAAATGAGTATTTAACTCATTTAACTCATACGTTAAACAATATTTACATCTAGAGAAAAATCAACAAATTCAAACATTTCATTAAAGCAACAACACAGTTTTCTAAATGGGTCTGCCATAGCAATAGGCAGTTCGGAAAGTTTATTAACAAGGGATTATAGAACCGGACCGTACGTCGTTGAATGTTAAATGGTAAACTACTTAATAAGAAATTGGAGCTTGCTTTTCCATTTATTAAATTTAGTTCAAATGGATTCAATATGATTTTTATGGCTTCTTAATGGAGGACTAAATTTAACCATAATTTGGTTGTCGGTGACAATAATATGGTAAAATTAAATAAAATATGTTTAAATCTGTAAACACTTTAGACCATCGTTTAACATAAGCAAGCACACCGCGAGCTTCATTTATCGTCATTGTAATATGCTTGCCAAGATCCAGAAATTCTCCAACTAACTCTAGTTGATACCTGTCCAGGAAATAGTGTAGCATTGAAGTGCAATTTCTAGAAAATCGCATGTGCTTGCATTTTTTTAAGTTAAGCTTCATTTGGTTATAAATATAACCATGCGTAAAAACTATTTAAATCCTGCTGCAAATACTCCCCATCTGAAGATAATTTGTAGCTGAGAAACATTTTAACATCATCAGCGTACATTAAAATATTACAATGCTTCATTACAAGCGGCAAATCGTGTATGTAAAGCGTAAATAGCAAAGGGCCTAAGTGACTTCCTTGGGGGACACCGTAGCTAGCACAAATTTCATTAGAGGTGGTATTATCAAAAATAACACACTGTGTTCTGCAGGTTAGATACGACCGTAACCAGCACAAAGCGTTGCTAGTAAACCCTAATAAACTCAGCTTAGTGAGAAGTAGGTTATGGTTGATTTTATCAAAAGTTTTGCTGAAGTCAGTATAAATAACGCCCATTAGTTGGCCATCCTTAAAAGCTCGATTTGTTAGTTGTAAAATATTTGTTACTGCAGAACAAACTTTACTGCAACCATGCTGGTATGGTGATATCATTGAGGATACACTGTGGCTGAGAGAGTCTGTTAAGCATTTTTCAAAAAGTTTAGGAATCGCACTCAATTTTGCAATGCCTTTATAATTCGTTATGTCCGACTTGTTTCCTGATATAAATATCGGTATGATATAGGATTTCCTCCAAATTTGGGGAAAATATCCGTATTTTAATGACACATTAAACATAATAGACAAATGAGTAGCCAAAGCATGAGCTTAATTTTTTAAAACGCAAGCAGGGATGCCATCAGGTCCACTACTCAATAATGATTTTATTGTTTTTAAAGATAAAACAACCTGAGAAGTATCAATAGAAGAAAATGATATTGCCTGATGTTCCAACAGAGAAAACGGGTATTCATTTGATGTATCGTACACAGAAAAAAATTACGACAAATCAATTGTCATATTGAATACCATATTCGTCAATACAATTAACTTTTTAATTGAAAAGGCACCAACAATTGAATTTGTATATACAAAAAACTATTTTGTTAATGAAAATTGTAAAAATTCAACAAATATTTTTAACAATGAGTTTGTAATATTGAATAAAATATTTGATAACAATTAAATATAAATTTTTATTACTAAATTGTCATATTAACAAAATACTTTGTTACTAACTAAATTGAAATTAAAGATGCATTTAAAAGTTGTTTTTAATAACGTTTTAGTAAAATTCATAAAAAATTACATCACAAAAACCATTATAACTTATTAAGGAACAAACACAGTCCTGCATGCGAGTTTCTGTCATCAACACAAAACGGAATCTTGCCATCATTAATAGAATTATTTGGAAAGCTAGAATTTATAGAAAACCCGTTAAAATTTATTTATGAATAATTAAATGATAAGTTAACTGACCGTATAGATTGGTAAAATTTCAGAACAATCGCCACATCGTTCATTCTTTTAAAGATTTAAAATGGGAAAAAAATAATTTTTTTTTATGGTTTTTCTTTTTGACACAAAATATTTTTTCTATGATATACTATACATTTATTTTCTAAAAAAAAAACAAATTGTTAATATGACAATTTACAAACATGTTAATTAAAGAAATTGTTAAAATTATTAAAAAGATTTTACAAATTTTCTTTAATTACTTAATAAATTCTGTTATTTTTTTCTGTGTACTGTTGCTTAGAATATGTTGTTGCACAAAAATCGGAAAATATATTGCTTTTGATTAAATTAATATTAGATTCATTAAATAAATACTTCATAACTCTAGGGTAGCCAGTAGATTTTCGTTTCGAATTTACAAAATTATAAAATGATTTTGAGTCACGTTTAAAGTTCCTTTTCATTTTCTCAAGGTAATTTATATACAGTCTCCGGTTGAGAAGATTATATTCCGCTCGAGATACACAGTATTTGCTGTTCGATATTGCTTATATTTTTTATAGCATTTGTTTTTTACATTTTTTAATCGTGATAGATGCGGAGAATTCCACAGTGGACCTGAATGCTTAAAAAAATTATGCATTGTAGTAAAAACTGTATTCATCATATAGTCAATTGAAGCTGGGGTACCATTCGGAATGGATAACAGTTCAAGCCAATTAGTGTTGGTCAAAAAATAGTACAGGTCATCGTAATTTGTTTTCTAAAAATATAACCTCTTATCGTTTGTATCATCCTGATTACACAAGGCATCTTTTTAAGTTAAATTGTTGAAATCGCATTAACATCATGCACAAAAAGTACAGCGTCGGTTTGTCTAAATATTTAAAAGTTTTGTAAATTTTTGATACATGGTTTATTGAAAACGATTGCAATGATCGATCATGGTTTTTATCATAAAAAATGTATTGAGTGTTATCTACAATTTTTTAAATTAATTGAAAATTAATTAATTGATAAATTTCACATAATGCTAGAAACACAACTGGGACGAACGACGAATAATTCGCAACGAATATTCGTCGTCAGAAATAGAACACATTGGTATGTATGAGAATACACACAATCGTTGCGTATACCGAAATTCGTCATGCGTAACGAACACTGCGATAGGTTTATTTCTATTTCTTACGCAGACGAACGACGAATAAATTGGGACAGTAAAGAATCACAGGGAAAACTCGCTTCTAATGCGAACTTGGCTAAAATTTGCAAAAATCGCGAAAATTCGCGAAAATTTTTAATATTTCAAACAAGCCATAAAATTGATTAAATGTCTCTAAAACTATAAGGAATGGCAAAAATTTGATAAATATTGCTAAATTAGCGGAAATTCGCAAAAATTTGCTAACAGCGGCTTGATAGCAAAGTCTACTATTTATTATAAATCGTTAAACCTGTAAAGAATCAGACAACTTACAGACACAAATCGCGAAAATGGCTGAAATTCGCGAAAATTTGCAAAATTTTAAACAAACCCAAAAACTAATTTGAGTTTGCTAAATCGAAATGAAGAACACCAAAAATGCTTAAGTTATCCACTTTCGAGTGGATTCGGATTCTAGAACACACCCAATTAATAGTTTTTTATGTTGTTTTTTTTTTTTTTTTTGTTGAAATATGGTCATCCTATGATTTGATAAATGTCAACAAACAAAGAAATTTTAATAAAATTATTGCTAGTTAAAGAAGATGAAAATGGATGAAAATGTTTATATAATCAAGCGTCCAAGGTATTTATTTTTAAAAATTAAAAAAAAATTCAAGTCTTAATAATACCTGGAATTTACGCACTTATTGTGTCTCATTTGACGAATTTACGCAACGAGTTCTTGCCGACGAATTCCTCGTACTATGCGAAGTTCGTCGTTCGTCCCTGTTGTGTTTATACCATAAAGTTCGTACAAAAATGTATAGAGCGTTACATTGACATAATTTTTATTTATATTTTTACTTTCAATGTTAGGACGGCAAAAACACTTTACACCTGCAGATGTCAGAAACGATATATTTTTCTTTAATTTGTTGTTATTCCCACGCCCAATAGTAGAGAGGATATGTTGATGCTTGTTACACCTTTTAGTATACCGATCGCCTAAGAATCACTTTTTGAATCCATCCGTCCTTACACCCGGCTGACATGCTAGCTGGCAGTCCACATAATCTTTTTGAGCAGAGTAATCGTCCGTAATTTCACACAGCCCCCATACAGTCTAATTTTAGTGATATAACATTTCCACACATTTTTCACATTTGACTATTGCCTTCCTGCAAATACCTGTTCTCGAAAACAGATTTAAGTGCCATAACTTCACGCTGGTGTTGATATAAAAATTGTCGGTCGATTTTAAAAAAGTTAGTTTTATTTGAAAGAAGATTTCGTCTGCTGTCTTATTATGTATACATTTTTGGAATGCATTATTTTTCAAAAATCTTAATATTGAACTTTTCCGTGAGATCACAGGTCAAAATCCAAAAATAATGTCATGCAGGCCTGTTCTGAAATTCACTTTAATTCATATCACGTGATTTCAAATCACCTGTGCCTTTTATAATTACACTTGTGATATTTTGGTGTTCCATTGGTGTGATTGCCGAAAGCACACTGAGACACACAAAAACGTTATGGATATCAGTATACCACGTAAGCACACGTGTGATTTTAAAAGCACGTGATTTTCAGAACAGCTTCGATAATCTTTAATTTCCACCTACGATTGTTCAAAAAAATGTTAAAGAGAGTATATATTGCTTTCACACGCAATATTCACTTCTTGTGGACTATTTATTTTTTTGTAAAAATCATTCCCAGAACACGTGAGAGCAACAGGGACGCTCAATACAGAAACATTTTAATGATTCAAAAAATGTGATTTAATAATAATTTGAGCTAATCGATGACGAATACGATGACAATACGGGTACAAATTTAGATCTTACTATTGCCTCAGAACTTGCCGATACTAGTGTTATCGATGAGTTCTTTGGTGAGGATACATTAATGAAAGAATTTAAAAGAGAAAATGATTGTCAGCCATCTTCGTCACGTTACAAATTTGATGAGAGTAATGACATTATAACGTGTCCTATTTGTCTAGAAAAAATGACTAGAACTGTTATGGCAGAGCATTTGAACGGCTGTACTGGCATAGCAATTAAGATTTTACCACCGAAAAAAACTATGAAAAAATTATCGGCTATATCCAAAGAGGCCAAACCTAAAAGACAGACTCGCCCATCTCACAAATCAACTTAAGATATTTTAAGGACTGCTGGATATTCAGATGACGTTTTGGAACAGATTGCTTCGGCTAGCAGCGTGGAAGAAGATGAAGAAGAATTTGAATTTTTGCAGAAAGCAGGAATAAAATGTACTCCTGTGTCTAAAAAGTCAACTACTGTCACAAAAGTAGATTTAAATTCATCTTCGGAGGATGAAAGTTCCCGCCTTTATCGTCAACGTAGCATTTATAAAACTACTCGACAATGTCCTGTATGTGCGCGAAAAGTAGAAGAGAGTGAAATGCATGAACATTTAGATGAGTGTTTAAATAAATAGAAATATGAGGAGCCTTGAAGACTTTATTTTTTTGTTTTATATATAATTACTATATTTAATGTTCAATTTGCAAATAAAAACTCAAAACGTTTTTATTTGCCTATTGTATGTTTTATTATATAGAAATTGTTAAAAAAAATCACAGGTTTTTTCAGTTGTATACATTTAAAAATCGGGCATGTTCTGACAATCGCAAAACATTTAACATTTCCGATTCTGACTTAAAATCGCATAATAGGTGTTCTGTAAGTGGCAATCGCAAGAAGATTGGTGAGTTCAAATCATAAAAGTATGCTCAAGGAAACTAGAATATTTTTTTTTTAATTTCCTGATCCATTGAATCAGGCGAAATCTACAATATGAATCTTACCTTCTCATAACTTTAATACTTAAATTGGTTAAAAAAGAGCACAACTTTTAATGTTTTTAAAAAATTTTTTGTTTTGTTTAAAATTTCAGCAAAAAATTTCAAATTTGAAAGAAAAGTTTCTTTTTAGTTGAACATTTCTATAGAAAATGTATCGTTCTAAATAGAATCCAACACTAAAAAAAACAAAAACACTTAAGATGAAGAACGAAAAGATTAGTTCACAAAAACTTGATTTATTTCTAAATTTTTTAAAAAAAAAACACACACACATTTTGCAAAAACTAACGCCCCCATTTTATTGCCTCATTAATTGTTATTTATATTAAAAAAAAATATTTTCTTTTCTTCTCGTTGCAGGTAATTGAAAATATATTTAAAAATACAAATATCTGTCAGCACTTTGTAATGCTGTACAAACGACATGCACATAAAGATGTGAGTTTTTTTTTCCTGATTTTCATCTAACAAAAATCCAATTAATTTCATTAAATTATCACACCCTCGCAAAGACAGACAGGCAGTCTAATTTACATAGAAAACTAAAAAAAAAAAAAAGAAACACCAACAAAAAGCAATGAAATTTTAAAAAATAAATAAATTAAAACCCCCTGTAATCTATTTGAAAATCGCTAAACTTATCAAAAATTTGTTAAATCAAGAAGAGAAAATCTATTTTTTTTTTTTTTGTGAATTTCTTAATTAATTGTCTAAATAATTCTTTGACATCGGAACAAAATAGACGACAAATGAGCTGATGACCTTTAAAACAACTCAATCAACATTGAATTCATTCACCAATTGACAAACAAATTGACAAATGAGATACGAAAATGAATTTTTCACTAAAAACATTTGTAAGCGAAAAATCTAATTAAATAAATCATTTAAATGTGTTTTGTAGAAATTTTGAAGGCAAAAGAAACAAAAATTATTTGTTTTAAGGATTCAAAATGATTTATTATGGTTATAAAAATTTAAATGATCTTGTAAGTGGGCGTATAAGCATTTTTTTATGAATTAGCGAATTAATATTAATCATACGTACAACAAAACGGCAAACGGTAATAAAATAAACTGAGAATGAGTAAAAACTTTGCAAATTTTTAATGAAATTTTTCTATACGAAACTGTCAGGAGCTGTGCGGATCCGGTTAACGCGAAGGCCAGTTAAATACGCTTGCAGTCGCCGAATATGTCCCTTAAGCTGGAGGTTGCAAAAGTAGAATTTGTGTAAAGTTGTATTGACAAGTCATACAGAAAATGCGTAGAATGCATATACGCAACTAACGCATGCATTAGGATTGCTTTCTACTTGCGTCTTGAAAAAAAAATTCAAGAAAGTGTGGAAAGGTGTGGATCTCCAGCTTTACACCAAATCCATTAAGCCACCGCAGTATTCTATCTGGCTCTTCCTTGTGAAAACTACAAGGTTGGATAGTTTTTCACTGCTGGCACAACAACTCATTCTATTTAACATCGTCTTATATGTACCACCATTGACAGAGATTGAAATCAAAATATGGGCCAATTATCTTTTTAAATGATACAACGGCAAAACAATGGCCAAAATATGGTATTCGATATCGAACGAAATTTCTATTCAAATTATTATGTAGTTTTGCTCAATATCTAGTGCCATAATTTTTCACCAGAACACGAAAGCGGACTTAATTTCCGCGATAACCTTTTCTTGAAACCTTGTTAGCCCAAGATCCTGCAGTGTTGTTTGTTAAAGAAAAGATTTAATAGGAAATATACATTATCGTTCATTATCAAATTGTAAATAAAGTCTGGACTTTCCTCTACACAATGGATTGTTTGTTTGAAAAATAAAATGAAATTGTTTTGGTGCATTAAACTGTGGAATTGTTCACATTAAATTCCCCAAGTCTACTTCATAAAACTCTGAAAAAAAAAAATTCTGCACTACCCTGTAACATCAGTTTTCTATTCTTCTATAGAAAATATTGTACTTTTTTTTAAAGGGTGGTCCAACCAAAATGCACGATGCTAATTGTGAGTCACACCTTAACGTCAAGTTTTTGGCCCAACTTTATTTGATATTTCTTTGTTAAGTAGTTTGACAAATTCAACCATTGAGAGTAACACAATTGAGCAGCGTCGTCAATTCGCCGAATGGTTGGTTGGTTGAACAGATAGAAGTGAATAGTGACTTTAAAAAGCAAATCATCTTCAGTGACAAGGCTCATGTGAAACTCAGTGGATTCGTTTACAAGCAGAATTGCCACATGACAATCGACGAGTGATTGTTGAAAAGCCGATGCATCGACAAAGAGTGACTGTTTGTTGCGTTTTATGGGCTGGCAGCGTCATTGGTCCGTACTTCTTCGAAAATGCGTTTGACCAAGAAGTTACGGTGAATGGGATTCGCTATCGTGAGATTATGAACCAAGACGATGTGTAATTCCAACAGGCTTGTGCCACTCTGCACACATCCAACGATACAATCACTCAATTGCGCGAGAAATTCAATGGTCGTGTTAACTCGCGTTGTGGTGATTTAAATTGGCCGCCACTTTGTGATCCGACACTGTTGGACTCCTTTCTTTGGGGAAATTTCAAAGAAAAAGTTCAAGAGCTAAAGAATTAGAAAATTCGGCACATTAGCGACATCAAACCACAAGTTTGTCTCAGAGACATTTAAAATATGGACCATCGGATAGAGGTATGCCACCGGAGCTGTGGCAAGTATTTGGTCGATATTTTGTTTCACACATAACCTTCATAGATCCTTCTACAATAAACAATATCAAGATAATTCTCTGAAAGCTTTTTGTTTAATGAACAATTAACGCACGAAGTTTTGGTTGGACAACTTTTATAATAGTAAATTGTGGTACAAATCCTCCTATTAAAGAATAGTTAATATATTGGATTGATTTTATATTAAAATTTACTATTTTATGGAAAATTTTTCTATTGGAAATTTTGTACTTAAGCTTACTTTTCTGTGGGAAACTTTGTACCTAATGCTACTTTTTGGAAAAACTTTCTTTTAATTTATAGTTAATTTTGTTAAAAGAACTTTTCCAAGCAAAAATTCGGACATTGTAAAAATTATACTTACCTGCTTAGGTGGTTTATACTCCTGTATTACTTTCTTTATACAAACGCAAAAGAGATTTCCATGCACCATTAGAGATGCCTTCCTCCACTTATTCTCTTCATCGAAGTTTTGTTCGTCCCCTTTTGCTGCGTAAGCCGTCACCAGATTCTTATTCATATGGTTTTCTAGCTGGAGCACCTTCATCCATTCTCACAAAATGATCTAGCCAACGTAGTCGTTGCATTCTGAAACGCCTAACTTTCTCAATGTCTGCATATAGATCATAAAGCTCGTGGTTCAAATGATGCCGATATTCTCCGTCAACGCAGATTGGTCCATAGATTTTACGAAGAATTGTTCTCTCAAATACTCCAAGTACTGCCTCATCTGTTTTCGCAAGTACCCATGCTTTAGAAACATATAACAACATGAAAAGTATCAGTGACTTATAGAGAGTGGTTTTGTCTGCTGAGAGGAGGCCTGATTTTTAAATTGCTTACTAAGTCTTAAGTACCATCTGTTGGCCAGTACTGTTCTCCGTTTTATCTCAGAATTGATGTTGGTTGTTTTGTTTATGGCGGTACCGAGATAAAAAAAAACTCGCTGACTTCCTCGAAGTTTGTTTTTAGATGTTGAATGTCTGCCCGATTTTTGTGTACGTCATACCATCAGCTTGGTTGCATTTCCATTCTTTTTCGACTTTCTTAAAAGTTGCAGTTTCTTCTTGCAGTATCCAACTCATGATGCTCATATCGGCGGCAGAAGCGAATAGCATGTGCTGTTTTGGGCAGAGTCTGACAGTTCTTTTTTCACCTGCGTCAAGTATGACTTTTTGAAGTCCAAACGCCCTGTTTAGTTCTAAACACCTATTTTAACTGAGGATCGATTATCAGTAAAGAGCATCCTGGTCAGTCGAATTAATTTAAAATTTTTTAGTTTTTAAAAAATTTCCCAACTTTCGCACATAAAATTAGCTTTTTCTTTTTAAATCTTTAACATTTCTTATCAAATGTTTTCCAACAAATTATTGCATATTGTTTTAACCTCCTTCAAGCAAAAAAATAAAAAGAATCTTCAATAAATGGTACGTAAAACATACAATTTCAATTTATTTATTTTCCCCCTTCAAAAAAAACACTCACGCATTTTATAATGCTGTCTTTTGGCAATTGGAAAATACACATGCATAAACACACACACACACATGCATATTTTACCCAAAGCAAATATTAGTTTAACACACATATATGCAAACAAGCATGTAAACTCTAAAATGTAAAATGTACATGTAGAATGTAAAACATTTGTGTGTATGTAAAATTTATATTTCTCCCTTGGTTTTTTTTCTGTTTGTATCATGTACTTGAGAGAAATTCAATTTGTCTGCTAGAAAATTGTCTGCATTGTATAATGAAAATTGTTGAGTGGAGAAAAAAATTTCTGTTTTTTTTTTGCAAAATAACTATTTTCCAGTTACAATCATTTATTTTTAATATACTTAACATGATCTTGTTATAAAGAGAAAGAAAACGTTATTACACTAAATAATATAAAAGGAATTTTTTAAATGTTATAAAAATCGTTAACGCTCTTCAAAATATGAATGAATTTGTATATGTTTTGCCTTTGATTTAGTTAGTTTTTGCTGGATTTTATACAAATTCAAAGCATACTTTAAGGGGTTTCCATATAACAGAGAGTAAAGCAAAACTATTTACCATGGTGGTGGTGGTGGTAATGGTAGTTAAATGTATAACTTATGGTTTCCGGCACTTGGCTACAAATTGCATTTTAATATATAAAAGGATATTATACACTTTACTCATTTAAGGAAAACTGATTTTTTCCTCCTTCTTTCTTGTCAATTTTCTTTTAACGACTCACATGTTTGTATGTAGGTATATGTGTGTAAAGCTTTTGAAAAGAAATTCAAATGAAAAAATAATAGAATGTAATGAAGCAAAAGATGTTAAGGGATATTTTACTTATAGTTTATGGACAATAATACTATAGCATCTATACTTTATGCACCTGTTAAGGATTGAAGTATATAAAATAAAGCAGGTTAGAATATTTAAAGAAAGTAAGAAATTTAAAGCAAGAGTTGGTCCGAAAAAAAAATTTTACACGTTACACAACAAGCACAAAAGCTCTTTTGACTTAGAAAAACTTTCTATAAAACGTAAAGTTTTTCAAAACTTCCAACAGAAAAGGCAATTTTGGTCCGAAATTTTACTAAAAATATATGTATGGTTAATTTTAGTACAAAATTTCCTAAAGAATAGTTACTTTTAGTCTAAAATTTCATTAAGAATAGTAAATTTTAGTACAAATTTTCATAAGGAATATAAAATTTTGGTACAAAATTTCCTTAAAAAAATAGTAAATCTTAGTACAAAATTTCCAAATGAAAAATTAATTTTAGTACAAAATTCCCCAAAAAAAAAGTACATTTTAGTACAGAATTTCCTAAAGAATAGTAAATTTTGGTACAAAATTTCCTAAAGAATAGTTCATTTAGTAAAAAGATTTCTAAAGAAAAATAATTTTTAGCACAAAATTTACTAAGGAATAGTAAATTTTAATACTAAATTTCCTAAAGAAAAGTAAATTTAAGTACAAAATTTCCAAAAGAATAAAAAATTGTTGTACAAAATTTCTCAAAGAATAGTAAATTTTTGTACAAAGATTCCTAAAAAAATATAATTTCAGTACGAAATGTCACCAGAAATAGTAAATTTTAGTACAACATTTCTTTAAGAATAGTAAGTTTTACCACAAAATTTCCTAAAGACGAGTTAATTTTTGTATAACATTTCCTAAAGAAATGTAAATTTTAGTACAAAATTTTCTAAAGAAATGTAAATTTTAGTACAAAATTTAATAGAGAACAGCAAATTTTTGTATAACATTTTCTAAAGAAATGTATATTTTAGTACAAAATTAAAATTTTCTAAAGAAATGTAAATTTTAGTACAAAATTTAATAGAGAACAGCAAATTTTGGTGTAACTTTTCCTAAAGAAATGTACATTTTAGTACAAAATTTCCTTAAGAATAGGAAATTTCAGCACAAAATTAACTAAAGTATAGTAAATTTTAGTACAAAGTTTCCTTAAAAATAATTAATTTTAGTATAAAATTGCATAGTAATTTTTGGTATAACATTTCCTAAAGAAATGTAAATTTTAGTACAAAATTTTCTAAAGAAATGTAAATTTTAGTACAAAATTTAATAGAGAACAGCAAATTTTTGTATAACATTTTCTAAAGAAATGTAAATTTTAGTACAAAATTTAATAGAGAACAGCAAATTTTGGTGTAACTTTTCCTAAAGAAATGTACATTTTAGTACAAAATTTCCTTAAGAATAGGAAATTTCAGCACAAAATTAACTAAAGTATAGTAAATTTTAGTACAAAGTTTCCTTAAAAATAATTAATTTTAGTATAAAATTGCATAGTAATTTTTGGTATAACATTTCCTAAAGAAATGTAAATTTTTGTACAAAACTTCCTAAAAAAATTTAAATTTTAGTACAAAATTTAATAGAGAACAGTTAATTTTGGTATAACTTTTCCTAAAGAAATGTACATTTTAGTACAAAATTTCCTTAAGAATAGGAAATTTTAGCACAAAATTAACTAAAGAAATGTAAATTTTAGTACAAAATTAAAATTTTCTAAAGAAATGTAAATTTTAGTACAAAATTTAATAGAGAACAGCAAATTTTGGTGTAACTTTTCCTAAAGAAATGTACATTTTAGTACAAAATTTCCTTAAGAATAGGAAATTTTAGCACAAAATTAACTAAAGTATAGTAAATTTTAGTACAAAGTTTCCTTAAAAATAATTAATTTTAGTATAACATTTCATAGTAATTTTTGGTATAACATTTCCTAAAGAAATGTAAATTTTTGTACAAAACTTCCTAAAAAAATTTAAATTTTAGTACAAAATTTAATAGAGAACAGTTAATTTTGGTATAACTTTTCCTAAAGAAATGTACATTTTAGTACAAAATTTCCTTAAGAATAGGAAATTTTAGCACAAAATTAACCAAAGTATAGTAAATTTTAGTACAAAGTTTCCTAAAAAATAATTAATTTTAGTATAACATTTCATAGTAATAGAAACTGGGAATTATTTCCTTTCATGGGTTACTTTATTATATTCAAATGTTGGATTTTATAGTAATTTTTGTATAATATTTCCTAAAGAATAGTAAAATTTAGTACAAAATTTCCTAAACAATAGTAAATTTTGTCAAAAAAAACTTTCAAAAAGTTAATTAAAAAAAAAAAAATATCCTAAAGAGTAGTAAACGGAGTGATTACTTCATATATTAAACAGCTGACCTGACTTCCGTTTTCATTAATAAAGAAAAATGTATCCATCCAATAGTTTAGCCTTTTTCTAGCGCGTATTTCGACCCCTTTTTGCAGTTATTGGTTTTAATTCTCTTAAGCAATGAACTTGTTCTTTATCACAACAAAATATTTGTTAAACATACAAAATTTATTTATTCAAATATTGTCGTTGGTTTCTCTTGCCTTTTAGTATTATCAAATAAACTAAAGAAAGTCACAAAATAAATACTTTAAATAAATAAGCAAAAGAAAATAGAAAAGCAATACAACATTTGTTATCGCTATACTAGTATGTATATTTGACAGACGTAAATCTTGTATACCCTACAATGAATAGGGAAAATGTATGGACCTCTAAAGCAGAGTTGTGATTTACTAAAACTTTTCAGTAGGGAAATTTAAGTTGTTTAAGTAGTTGTACGGTCATCACTGAATATAGTTGCTTAAAGAAATGCTAATAAAGAACAATTAAAAAAAAAAAAAGAATATAAATATACGTTTAATTTAAACCAGAATCCTCACAAGTATCGACCTATTTTAAACAAGTTTCCAAAAATAAGCATAAAATAATATTCTTAAGTGTTCGGTACAGGATAAATACGGAAAATACAAGTGCTAATCGTGTTTGTGCAGTAAATACCTTCACAAAGACATTCCATCTTCGTACACAATAAAAATACAGTACTAATCCAACTCAACATCACATAGAATATTTCATTGCGTTACGTTTTTCGTAAAAAATCAAAAACTTCGTTATGTTCCACTTAGCACATTAATGTGTGTTCGTTATAGTTGTGCCCAACATCATTTTCGCTGGTAAAAAAAATAACCAAAAATTATTTCCCTGCAAATAATATTGGATGGACTGGTCCGATGTAATGCAAGCATGGACCATGTCATTGTTAAAAAGTGTTTGAAGTGAGACGACATGTCTTCGTTTTGTTAACGACGTGCTTTCGTTTTTAAATGACTTCAAAACTAATCCTCTTGAGTATGCAATGGAGTAGTTTTAAAAATACTCCTTTGTAGTCCAAAGCTGGGTTATATGGTCCTGCCCTAAGGCAGTTAAATAGACCATGTTTTTTCCATACATTTGGGTTACTATTGAACTAGTGGGCTACTCTTTACACGCGTGTTTGGACTGGTTCTATTATTTGCAGGGTTACAAAAACAAACAAAAAACAAGAAGACAGCGAAAAAAATTGACACAAACTTAACATGTGCATAACACTCACGCAAGTTATACGTTGTGTGGTTGTTGCTAAAAATGTTTGTTTGTTTGTTTATTTATCAATATAAAAAAAAAAAATTCTCTAGAACATTAAAATAAAATGTATGTTTACAGAACCACTACATTTGTATATTTTTATAATGAAGAACAGAACACTATATAATGTTCGTAACTGTCTTGAAAATTGTTATTAAGGGTATTAAGAGTTGTGTTCGTATGCACAAACACTTTGATTGTGATGTGATGTGTATGCACGGAATTTCTTCAAATTTTTAAACGTTTGTTTAAAATTGTATCAAACAAATTTAATTATCAAATTTTTTTATTTGACAAATAATTTAATATATTGCGTTGAAAAAATCCAATTTTATTTATGATTACAACAACTTTTAAAGGAATTTGATGTGTGGCTGGGGAAAGCAAAACAAAATATTACCAACACATACATACATACGTAAATTTGATGAATCAGCTTGATTGGTGGCCAAGCCGCATTAAATTGACAATTTTTTTTTCTTCAAATTTTGAAAAATCGAAAAGCAAGTTGAAAAGGAAGGCCCACTTACTTATTTGTGTAACTCTATGAAAATAGAAAATATACACAATCATCGGGCCGAAAATCGTCAAACGCGGCGAGCTCTGTAATAGAATTATTTATATTTCTTAAATCGCCAAACGACGAACAGCTGACCAGATATTGTTTTACATTTAAAATTTTTAAATAAATAAAGTTTTTTTTTTGCTAATAATGATTTTATTTTACAGCATTTAATATAAATATATGCAAAAAATTCAACCTTAAAAATATCTTTTTGTTTTCTGTAAATGATGATATAGAATTGTAAAGCCCATAATTGAAACGTCGGCAATAACTTTAATTTCTCTCTCATTTCTTTCTATTTCTTTTGTTCTTATTTTTCTTTGTTTACAAAATGCATGAAATTGAATGAACGTATGGTAGCACTCAAGGGGAATTCACTAGAAGTTGGGTCATGTCAACATATGTGGTTTTTTTTCGGTGGTCGACTTGTCAAAGTTTGTATACAAACTAGTTTTTTATGTAAACAAACTTATTTTTTTTACTAGCAATATTTTTGACAACCCGACCACAGAAGCAGTGTTGTTGCAGAGTTGACCTCACCTTTTAGTCAATTCGCCTTGGTAGCACTGTTAAGATAATAAGTGTCTATATGCGAGAGCATTAGTTCTCAACGTTCTCAGCGTTTTCAAAATAAAATTTATTTATTTCACGACCGCATTCCATGGCAAAATTTCAGCCCCAGTTCTGTTTCGTCATTAATTTAAAGTATTATTTTATTTAATATGGTCTTACAAATTCCCTCTCTATGTCGTCGTCCAGACTTTCAATTTTTTAGTTAATTTGTGAGAGGGGTGAAAAGATTGGGGACGGGTTCTAAGTTTTATGTACTCTGCAATTTCTGTTTTGTTTTGTTTGGTGTATTTGTTTTTATATATAAAACAAAAAAAAAGAGAAGAGGAAAGACAAGATAAAAATACAAACATTGCAAAACTATAATTTTATAATCTGGACACAATTTCAGAAACAATAATTGCAAGTCTGGACGCTCAAACAACAAGAAACTTTTTTCAATTAGTATGGCTGTTATTTTACATAGCGAATTTGAACCGAAAAATTGTGTTGGGCGAAATTCGTCGTTCGTTCCAGTTGTGTTCCATTATGTGGTTTTATATTCTGTTACAGTTAAACCTTTCTAAAATAGCGTAATTAAGGTCTAAAAAAGCAGAAAGGAAAATGTTCGTACTTAATAAATTGATAATTTTTTTGTCAAAAAAGTTGACAAAAGGAAAAATAAAGGGTCCGCCAAATAATTTTATTTTTTTGAAAATGCTATAAAAAAAACTACTGAATATTTTCTCAAATTTCTTTTTTTATTTAAAAGAACAATCCTTCCGGTTAATAATGGAAAATGATTTCACTCAAATGGCTGGCTCGGCTGGTCATGCAGTAGCCTACACGATCGGTCAGAGACCTGCGCCGTCAATTTTTGCCGGCGGCGGCGGCTTGCAAAAATATTGCCGGCGGCGGCGCAAAGCCGGCTTAAGCCGACTTAACTAAGGCCAATTAAAAAAAAATAACCAAATTTTAAATTTTAGTTTGAATAATAAAATTTATTTGCATATATACTTATTTTATTGCTTGTGACTAAAATCTATTCCTAAATGGAATTTTAAATTTTTACCGCAAAACCTTTAAAAATATACAAAGACTATATATTTATAAATTCTGAGTTAACTCTCTTTATATGAACCAGTGCATGTGTACTTTTTTCACAATTCCTGAAAAAAATTTTTGAATTATAAAATTTTACGAATTTCTATTTTTTCTGACTTTAGTTACGAACCTTTTATTATTCAAAAATATTAATTAATATCTGGTAAAATTGTTCCAAAATATTTACTTAAAAAATTGTATCAATAAAGCCAATAGTGTCTAAATATGAACATTAATTTTTTTAAGTAAATATTTTGGAACAATTTTACCAGATATTCAGGGGTGTCATGGAAATCGAAAACGTAAAACGAAAAAATTTGGCAGTTCTTTTTATTACACTTTCAATGGAATTTTTACAATTGTTGTTAATAAATTTTGTTTAATAGAGCATTATTTGTATAAAATTTGTCATAAAATTTTTTTATTACAGAAATCTTATTGAAAAACCACTATTAAAATTCTTTCGTTTTACGTTTTCGATTTCCATGACACCCCTGATTAATTAATATTTTTGAATAATAAAAGGTTCGTAACTAAAGTCAGAAAAAATAGAAATTCGTAAAATTTTATAATTCAAAAATATTTTTTAGGAATTGTGAAAAAAGTACACATGCACTGGTTCATATAAAGGGAGTTAACTCAAAATTTATAAATTTTTAATAGAGTGGCAATAAATTATTTTTTATATATACTCTTATATCGCAAAGAGGGTTACAATTAAATTTTTTTTCGTCAAAGTATTAGAGATATTGATCTAAGATTTTTACAGTGGGTAGATATGGTAGATATAAGTTTTAAGTTGAGTCTCTTTAGAGGAACCGGTTCGATATGTGTTTATGCAAGAATATCTACATAAAATAATTATAATTAAATATATTTTTATATACATACTGGCAATTCCAGCGAAAAGTCTATTTTTGTTACGAAACTAAAGCAAGTAAATAAGCTTGTATTGCAAGCCCATGGTGTTCAAATGTAATCTCTTTTGTTACTAAATGTTGCATTTTGCACCAAAATATAAAAAAGTAAATTTTACATATAAAATTTTTTTAAAAGCAATTTTAATTAATTGCTGGCGTTACTTTACAAAAAGTAGACTTTTCGCTGGAAATGCTAAGTTTTATCACAATTTTTGCAATGACTATTACTGAACAATTACCGACGATTTATTAATACTATTATTTCATTTGACTCTTAAGGCTCAGTTAGCCGGGAGTAACAGTAACGTTGCAAATCAGCTGATTCATTTTGTTGTATGTAAATCAATTAGATCGATTAGAGTTAGCAGTAAGATGTTACGTCTCAATCTGTAAGAAATAGATTGGTCTTACTTTTTTACGTTAAAGTTACTGTTACTGTTACTCCCGGCTAACTGAGCCTTTAGTAGAAAAATAAACGTAAGATGTTTGTTTGATTATATTATTTAACTTCATGCATCGGGGTCTGATATTTTATGAAATAATTCGTAATTGTCATGTACAAAGAGTACTCTCTTGACTGTCAGAGCATTTAAATTTGATCTCTTTGCATTAACGAGTAAACCAGCGTTTGAAAAGGCTTCCTCAGACGACGCACTCGTCGAAGGTATACTCAAAATGGATTTTGCGAGCTTTGCCATGTTTGGATACTCCTACGAGGAAAGTTATTTCATATATGAATAATACGAAAGTATTGTTTGTGAGCTTACCATTTCATTTTTTTGCCACCAAATAAATGTGTCACATTCAACTTCATCTTGTGATGCAAAATACTTCGAAATTTCATTTTTCAAAGGGTGTACGACCTCAGACCTTTCAGTGGCAGCTATAAATGATGCTATATTGCTTTGAATTGCATTTTGATGTAGTTTCTGTAAGAGGTTCATTAAAATATACACAAACTTTTAATTTTGAGTTGCTTACCTGTTTTTTCGCAATCGTCGAAGTGGTGGGAATTTCATCAGGAATAATTTCATTCAACTGACTTACTTCATTAAAAATTATATCTATTTTTGAAATACCTCCCAGTACGTCATCTTCGCTTAATACGTCGAAAAGATCCATTTTCTTATTTGAGGGAACCTTCTTCAACCAACTGTCCAATCTTTTCCAATTTTTTTGGATTGGATCCAGTAAAGCAGCAACCAAATGTATTTTATGAATTTTAAATCTTTTTTTGAAGCACTCAGCAGCATAGGAATACATTTGTATAGATTCGCCAAACAAAACTTTGCTAGAGTTTTCCTCGATTGTGTCCGAAATTTTTTCAAAAAACACGATGTTGCTGCATATGGTTGGGTATTTTCTGCCCTGCAGATACTTGGTTGCATCTTCAAATATTTCTAAAAATTGTAGAAACTCCTGCATTAAGTTCTTCTCCATTGTGTTTAGTGCCAGGTCAGTTTTGTTTATTTCTACCAACGCAATGTTGACCACTTTATGGTTTTTACAAAAACTTCTGAACATTGTGGCAAGACTGTTCCAACGCGTATCGTTTGAATTTTTTAAAGTTCCAATAGATTGGTTATTAAATACATTTTCGGGTATTTCCAACTCTTCTACTGACTGGAACTGATTTTCCACTTCAACGATATTATAAATATCAGTTACTTCGGTCAAAAAATTAAAAACATTTTCGTCGCTAAACACATTTTGAATTTTTATAATGTTTTCAGTATTATAGTTTAGACATCTGAATATTTCTTTTAACTTTTTAACGGTATTTAAGAATACCGTTAAATTTTTGTGCTGTAGGATATCGTGTACTATGAGTCGATGCAACGCATGGCTTGTGCAACCCAATCTCTTCATATTTGCCAGTTTCATCGCGGCAACAATATTGCTTCCGCCATCACTAACGACTACAATATCTTTTTTTTCCAGCCCAAAATCACAAAGAGTTTCCCTAATATTGCTGGAAATTGTGTATTTATTATGAGGATGTGGAAATACCTCTGTTTTAAGGGTTATGCATTCTATTTCGAATTTTAAGCAAAATAAAATTCTAACATTTATATAGCTTCTCCTCTTAAAGGAATCTGTCCACATATCCAGAACCAATGACAAATGTTGTGGACAAGATCTCTCTAAAAATGTCTTTATTGCTGCACTGTATGCAGAATAAACATCGTTTAAAGCCGATCGGCTTAAAGTAGTAGCAGCAGGCATTGAAATATTTGGCTTTAATAATTTAATATAGTTTACAAACCCAGGCTGCTCCACCATATTAAAAGGGCGTAAGTCACGGCAGCACATTTCCACTAACAATCTTGCATTTGCAAACTTCTCTTTGCTTGTACTTTTTTCCAGATTTAAGCTTCCACATAAAGCAGCCTTTGTTTTTCGTTCCGAGTGCTCAATCTTTTTTGTGTTAATTTCTAAGGAGTGAGTGTTACGCAGATGGTTTAAAAGGTTTGATGTCGATGTCGCTAGTCCAAAACTTAAAGTATTTTGTAAAAAAAGTGTGTATGGAGTTAATGGTCTGCAATGTTACCATAGCTAGTTCTTTCCTTAAAAATTACTTACCCCTTTAATTGCATCGGAGTTCCTTCAAAACAAAGTAGGCACATATGCTGGTTCTTTAAAACATTTTGTTTAGAAATAACTAGTTGCCCGAAATAGTTCCAAACATTTGAACCTCCTGCGCTCATTTTATTAAGTAATATTTTACTTTTTTCTTTGAGTTGTTTTTTAGCAGTCAACAATTTTTCATATTTTAATACATCACTTTTACACTCACTAAATTCTATAATATTAATCTCTTCATCAGATTCTGAATCTGATTCACAAGTTGTATTTATAACTTGAAAAAAATTTGTTATTTTTGAATTTTCCATCTAGTAATATTTAAATAAAACTTTTTCCAAAAATTCGTTAATTTAAACTTACAAAAAAAAAGGAAAGTTGCCACATTAATAAAAATAAGAAAGTTTGTGTTGCCATCTTACAAATAATAAAATAGTATAAATGGTAATTTTACTAGTTATAAATGTTATTTCTGACCGGTAGTAGTGACCGATATATTGGTTAAGGTTTCTATTAGTTTATTAAGAACAAAATTAAATTGTGACTGTAACCGGCGGCTGATTTTAAGCCGACTTTAGCCGATAAATTTTCGGCGGCGGCGGCTGTTAAAAATAATCGGCGGCGCGGCTCAGCCGGCTTAAGCCGTCAAGGCGCAGGTCCCTGCGATCGGTCCAATTTTTAAGCACATTATCGATTGTGTGCAGCTGTATTTCACCAATAGCTTCACGAATATTGTCATTTAAAGCGTTAATTGTCTCTGGTTTGTCGGCGTAACACTTATCTTTGACGGCACCCCACAAATAATAGTCCAACGGTGTCAAATCGCAGCTCCGAGGTAGCCAAACGACATCAGCTCTGCGGCTGATAATGCGATCTTCAAAACAGGGCGCAAAACATCGAGTGTAGCTTCGGCTGTGTGGCACGTAGCGCCGTCCTGTTGAAACCAAATGTTGCCAATATCCTCCTCTTCAATTTTTGTGAACAAAAATTAGTTCATCATGGCACGATAACGATCGCCATTGACTGTAACGGCTCCTCCTTGTCCATTTTCGAAGAAAAATGGCCCAATTATGCCTCTGGACCAAAATCCGCACCAAACAGTGACTCGTTTTGGGTGCATCGGCTTTTCAATGTATGCGTGCGGGTTTTCTGTGCCCCAAATGCGACAATTTTGCTTGTTTATATACCCGCCAAGATAAAAATGAGCTTCATCTGAAATGATGATTTTTTTGGAAAAATCGGCATCTTCTGTAAGTCCATCTTAGGCCCACTTAGCGAAGCGAAGCGCAATATTTCCCATCGTTGTTCAAGCGTATACACAACCATATTCGTTCAGCGGAAGGATAAAACTAATTATCTGTCAAATCAGACATGAACTAAGTGTAACCATTCACGAAATAAGCACTAGTTGAAAACAAAACGTTAGTTGGCGGACCCGTTAGTACATACTGAAAAAGTAAAAAATTTTGGTTAAAAGTAACCTAAACGGCAACGCTGGTCGGATCATAAAACTGTAGGCTGACTATAAAACTAAATTCTAACTTCAAGACCTAAGTTTGAGTATAATAATAGTATGAGTGACGGTTCTCTGATTGTGGCATTTTAGGCGTGAGTTAAACATGCAACTCCCAGAATAACACAATAGTGTTAGAAATATACTTAAATCCTAGTACCAGAAAATATTAATATTTTAAAAAAAATACAAAAATTTTGACAATCTAAAATGCCTTCTAATCATTTATAGCGAAAAGGGTACAGCAAAATAACGCAATACAAGTAAATATTCGACTTTGCTCGAGCAACAACCAGTTGCCGTCAAAACTGTGTATTTTTTTTTTTTTTTTTTTTTTTGTAAGGGGTAAACATTTTTTCAGATTTCTTATTTTTTTATTTATTGAGATAAATTTCAAATATTTGACTAGAAGTGTGACTTTTTCGGTATATTTTGTTAGTTTTTTTTGCTTTTTATTATATTGTTGATAATCATGTTGTCGACAGTTGGTTATAATGTAAGCAATAATAATGATGACACTAATAATGATATTGTTGATGTATTTTAACTGTGCCGTTCTTGATTTTTTAAACTACTAATAACAACAACAAAAATTTGGTATATAAATTGTCATAAATTTTTCGTATTTTTTTTTTTTATTTCTAACATTTCATAAATGCATAATAAATTTTAGGTAAGAATTAATACGTAAATAAAAAGCTACAAATGTAAAATAAATTTAAAAAAAAATCTTAAGGCAACAGAAAAAGGTCAAATAGTTATAACTTTTAAATCAAATCAAAAAAGAGCTTTTTTTAAAAAGAATTAGCTTCAAAATAAATTTCTTTAATTATAGGAAATATGCCATAAAATATATGGTGCTTGGCTATAAAATTTAAAGAATTAAAAAATAAACTAAACTGTTTTAATTAAAGAAACATTTTTAAAAGTTTTTGTTTTTTAAACTAAATTTTATTTAAATTAGTATTAATCATACGCCCCAAGGAACAATTTGTTTAAATATTTTTATCATTTCTTGCAATATTTAAAGTTTCGTTTCTTTTTTCATTGAACATTATTCTCTCTTTTTAAACCAAAAAGCTTTTTTTCGTTTAATAATTTTATTTTTAAATAATATTTTGTGTCCTTAGGATTATGAATATTTTAATTAAAAACTATTCAACAAAGTGCCCTTCAAAAAAGATTCCAGCTTTAACTTGCAAACTACACAACTTTGTTAGAAAAAAACTAGGAACATAAAAACAAAAACTGGTATAAATTTATTTTCTACAGTGAATAGCAAAATCGAGAATATTGATGACATATTTTTCGAAGATCAAAATCTTAAAAGTCTTTGTGGAAGACAAAATAGCAATTTAAATACTTTGTTTAAGAGTTTTATAATATAGAATATACATATGAACATGTTACTTTATTCTGAGCACCACGTATATCTAATATCTAACTGATATATTCTTAATTTAAGACAGCATCTGAGCATAAAACCTTAGGCTAAGTATAAAACTGCAGTCTGAGAATTAAACAGTTGTCCAAGTGAGTACAACAGTCTGAGTATACGCAATTCTAAATATAAATCTACATTCTGTGTATAAGGCAGCGCCTGAATGTAGAACGAATTCTGAGTAATAAACGTTGTCTGGGTAAATGTTAGTCTGTAGCTTGACTAACAAACAGTAAGAGCATCTTATTACCAGAAGGTAGTCTAAGTACGACAATGAAGTTTAAATACAAAACAGTATTCAATGTACAAGATATTTGCACTGAACCAATTATCATCGGTAATATTAACTAAAAAAACTTAGTAAACCCTCAACGAATTGTTAAATCAACTCAATTTTTTTCTCAAATTTAATCAAAATTTATTCAAAATATACAAATTTTCTTCAAATCAACAGTTTTCGATAAATAATTTTGAAACTGAAATCTGTGTGTATCAATAAGATTTTGTTAAAAGAATAACTAAAATTCGGTTATATACACAAAAATGTTGTAAAAATAGTAGTAAAACAGCACAGTCTTTTTGGAACAACACATAAAAATATTTGAATTAGCATCCTTAAAGGAGGTTTATTGGAATACTCAATCCCTTTACTTAGCTAAATTTTCTTAATTTAATTGCTCAAGGGTGTTATTTCAATTACTTACTTAAGTTTTGTATTATAAGATAAATTTTTGCATATAAGTCTACATTTATACCATGATTTTTAGGACATGTTTTTATTTGTAGACAAATTCGATAGAGAAGAAAGAGGTGTAGAAACAATACATGCTTACGCTTTTTTTTTATTTTTCTAATTTTTTTTAATTGAAAATAATCAAGAAATTAGTTGCAAAAAAATTAATTAAACAAAAAAATTTTTTAAAAGCTACATCAAAAAAGGACATGTCTCAAAAGTCATCATGTAAATATAAAAATATTTTGGTAGAAGCTTTGAAAGAAAATTAAGAAAGACATGTTTAAAAAATCATCGTATAAATGCCACTTAAGACTATAAGTCATACTGCTCGAAGTATAAGACTTAAAGTAGTTGCCTAACTATAAGATTACTACCTTAATATATAAGCCAGAAATAAAAAACCAAAGGACAAGTATTTATAAGATATTAACCAAGAAGAAAGTGGTAATTTGAATACCAAACAGATTATAAAACAAAATAACACTATTTATCTGTACTGCTAATTGAAGAAGCCTTGAAAAGTCTTAGTACAATTTAGTTGTCTGAGTATAAGAAGGCAATCTGAATTAAAGACGATTAACTAAATTTAAGATAGTTGTCTTAAAATAAGAAGGTAATAATAGTTTTGAAAATTTTGCGAAATGAAAAATGGTCGTCCAAGTTATAAAGTTTAAATATGAAACAATTTTCGAAGTCAAAAATGGAAATATTAGTATGTATAAAACTAGTAACAAAAGACGCCAAGGAAGGTAATCCGAAAACAAGAAAAGAGTATAAGAAGACAGTACACTCAAAAAATTATGTAGTTAAATTCAAACAAAAATTCATTTGAAACAACTTAAAATTCATTTAAAAAACGGATCATTTACATTTCATTTAAAACAAATGATTTTTACATTCGTTTTTAAATTTTTTATTCATTAAACAGCATATTCCGTAAAATTGAATAGTTTTTACTTTTAAAAAATACATTTTAACCGAAAAAAATCAAACTACATAACAAAATAAATACGGAAAAACATTATTTTTTGGTAGTTTGTTTTTTGAATAACAAACACAAATGTTGAAAAATAAAATTATTCGTAAAATAACTATATTTAAGAGGCTGAGTTCATTAAAGGTTTTAGATCCAGTATTTATTAAGTCAGCTGAAGACATAAATTACTTTGAAATTGTTACCGTTTTTATTGATATTATTATTAACCCAGATGATTTTGTAAAAGAGTTCAAACTTTTAGAAACCAGATCAAACGATAAAAGCTATGAAGCAATTTTTAAAATATCTAAGCCTGAAACATTTTGGTACGAAATTGGCAATTTAAAAAACTGTTTGGGTGACAATTTTTATCCAAACTTGTATAAATTTGCTTCGTATGTTTGTACTTTACCACATAGTAGTGCATCCGCTGAGCGGATTTTTTCTAAGTTAGCATATTTAAAAAATAAAGTGACAAATAGACTGAAAGTAGATACCTGTCAGTCTATGTCATCCGCTTTAAATTTGTATCAAAATGACTTGGAAGATTGGATTCCAAGTGATGAATTGATTTATAAATATATGTAGATTTACGTTTTCAAAAAAATAGATATTTAATAGTTGAAGAAACAACATAACACTGCAATTTATAAAAAAAAATGGATCTGTACCTGATATTAACTATCTTCCTATCAATACTTTTATATGATTTTTCCTCAAGGTTTTTTCGTAACTTAATTTTTTTGGTAAAAAAGTAAAATAATCCAAGTGCCAAATATGTACAAGTATGTACATCTACTTACATATATACATATCTCTATCTATTTAAATGTAAAGTTTTTTTGTATCAAATCATATTAAGGGTCCTCATGATATCGTTTATAAGTCTCGTAATCTGTGCAAACTGTGCATTTTTACGCCCTCGTAATGAACTGTCAAAAATTGTATGAGAATTCATTTACACAAACTTGGTAAATTTGCCCAACAATTTTGTCTCGTTAACTTGCGCTGTTCAATTGTGCATTTATACAAACAGATCTTTTAATGATTTTAACGTCGTTTTCAATGAAAAATCCAAGTGTCTATAAATCACAAACAATAAATTCTAGCAATAATTTCAGTAAATTGGTCTTTTGGCTTTCTTTGAGCATTTTTAATAGCAAATTTCTCATACATATTAATCACAAATTTAAACACAAATTTTTATATTTTTGAATTTAATTTTTAATTTATTTTTGTATTGACGTTTCTTACAAACTGACATTAATTGTTTAAAATTACACAAAAGTAAAAAAAGGGGCTTCATGAAACAAGACTCGTAAGTTTGCGCATTTGCACAAATGGCAATTTTAAGCGACATCATGAGGACCCTTATTATGAACTATTTTTTGTTTTTGTAAGTATTGTTATTACACTATTTTAAGCTCGTTTTATTTACAAGTAATTAGTAACTGCCCAGTAAAAAAAATTTGGGTTTTTTGAAGCACTTTAGAGAAAATGGGCATAATCGAGCGCTTCAATAAGAGAGCTTTTATATAGCAGCAAATGATAAAGAATAAAATATAGAAAAAAGCTGCTATTTTAGTGCTGACAACGAAGAGGTTTTAAAGCGAAAAAAATACAGATACATAATGGTTTACGAAAATTATTGAAACAATGCATTTGAGCAATTAAAAGCAAAATATCAATGAATATGGAAATATAATTATCCCTTAAAAAAGCGCTTTAGGAGTGCTTTGTTTGCATGATAAATAAGCGCTTATTGTCAGCAGTTAATAGTCCTCCAAACCGGGAACACTCCATACAAAAATCAGGCATCTTATCAGCAGGTTTGAAGCGATTTGAGGAATGCATTCATACATAAAACCTGATCCTTTTGGAGCACATTTTTTACTGGGTGTTTTTGTATAAATAATTGAAATAAAAATTTTATGCAACAGTTCATTATCGTTTACTTGCAAACAAGACATGTATTTTCACGATATATGTATATATGTGTGTTTTTCCCAAACAATTTGTATTATATACCTATAATGTATTTTTTTTATAAATATGAAGTTTATTTTTTGTTATGCTTAGTTTTCGATGAAAATAATTTAATAAATACATACGTTTTTTTTTTAAATTCCTGTTTTTAAAGTTGCCCCTTTTTTTCTCAGAATTCCCCTTTTTGTGACACTTTTTTTTTGCAAATCCCCTTTTTGTGCCCCTTTTTGAAAATTTTGAACGGTAACACTGTCTGAGTATAAGCATAGTCTGAGTCAGCGCTGCCAGAAGTAAGATTTTACCTTATTTTTACGATTTTTTACCCGAAAAAAGATTTTAAGATTTTTTCCCCAAAAACAAGATTTTTTGTTTTGTCTAGACGAAGGTTAGGTTCAATTAAAAAAAAACCTTCTTTGTTCCCATTTAAAAATTTTTAAACTAAATAATACAATTTAGTATAAGAAATTAAATTTTTTATAATGTTTTTTTTTTTTGTTTATTTCATTTATTAAATAAAATATGAATTGTTTTTATTATGTATAATAAAAAAACTACTTTTTTCCAAATATAAGATTTTTTCTTCAAAAATAAGATTTTTTTTTTGGTGAAATTAAGATTTTTTGCTGAAAATTTCTGGCAGCCCTGGTCTGAGTATAAAATGAAAGTCAGAGTACATGAGAGTAGTCTGAGTACTCGTATAAGATCGTAGGGTTAAGAAAAGTTATGTGTTTTAAAGTCACGGCTGGTATTTCGAAAATTAAACTAAAACTGGGGTTGAGGTCAGTAGTCGAAATATAAAAAAAAGTTATTTAAATATAAAGAGTACAAAATGTCTGTGGAAGTAAAAGACAGTAGTTCATTTATGTTTAAATTTATATATGACGTTATCAGACTTTATTCAAGTATAAGACTTTAGTCTGAAAACATCATTTTTTTTTGTCATACGCAAGCAAAGGGTAACTTTGTTGTTGATTCTTTAGCCATTCTAATATCTTCTTCACTTTAAAATTTTTTTTTTCTTCTACATATGTAAGTTGTGTGTGCTATGCAACACTGCATGTATACAAACTGTGCACTTTACACATACACAAGTAGACAATTCTGCGCTAGCACACTTGCACTTGTACTCACACATTTACATATTATGATGACACTTTAATGGCATTAATGCTTTAAACGTTTAATAAATTGCACTTTTGTATCTACAAGTATCATATTAAGATTGTATTAGTTGAGTTCGTTGTATGTGTATTTTATTGTTTAGAGTTACAGAGTTGTATAGAATTAAGTTCAAATCATGTGGAGTACGAGTGTGTGGGGAAAACTAAAGATGAGAAAAGCTCAGAATGGTTTACTAGATTTCACAATATCTTACTTGAGCTTAGTTTTTGAGAAGTAGTTGCAGTTATAGACAACGTGTGGTTGTCATAAATAACAACTTATTTTTGTCAACTTTTTTTGTTACTGTTGTGGCATATTGAGTAGCTCTATTAAATGGAAAAATCTAAGTAAAGGAAAAACAACAAGTGCTATTTAAATTGTTTGAATTTTTTAAGAATATGAATATTTTCAGGGGCCTCAGTATAAAATAGAAGTCAAAAAATTTAATACATGAGGCAAGGAATGATATTCTAATCTGTAAGACAGTTTGCTCAGTATAAAACATGGAATGTAAAAGTCACATACACATGTGATTCTGACGTAATATTGTCGTCATCAAACAACACGAACTTGCTTTTTTGGGTTTGTAGTGACGTCAGAACCACATGCGCATGTGGCTTTTTACATTCCGTGTGCTATAGGCCTTAGATGCTAATTTATGTTGAAATTTATAAATATACTAGCTTAACCCGGTGCGCTTCGCTACACTGCTTTAACCACTTTATCGGTTGAGAGATATTTAATATATGCATTCTATGGAAGGTAGTTCCCCCCTGCGCCTACCCGCTTTATTTTTATTTTCAAAGTGAAGTATACCATAAGAGTGACTTCTACAAAGTTTGAACTTTCTCACTATAACAGTTTTTAAGGTATCCGATATTAAACATTGGCGTCCTATGGTGGGTAACACTTCCCCCGCTGCTATTTTATTTCAACTTTGGGGCTCAGATAATCCTACTACCAAAAGTTCAACAAATTGCTTGCAGCGGCTCTTATTAATATTTCTATCTATGAGGGGTACTGCTCCTCCTCTCTACCCCGCCCATTTCTATATTGAAATTTATAGTTTACCATAATAGCAGCTTTAACTACGTTTGAAGACTCTCCCTTTAATAGTTCTTCAGTTGAGCGATATTTAATGTATGCATCCTATGGGAGGTATTTCCCCCCTGCGCCTATCCGCTTTATTTTTATTTTCAAAAGTGTAGTATACCATAAGAGTGACTTCTAGAAAGTTTGAACATTCTCACTATTACAGTTCTTAAGATATGCGATATTAAACATTGGCGTCCTATGATGGGCATCACTTCCTCCGCTGCTATTTTATTCCAATTTTGGGGCTGAGAAGATCCTACTACCAAAAGTTCAACAAAATGCGTGCAGTTGCTCTTATTTATATGTCTTCTATGAGGGGTACTTCTGCTCCCCTGTCTACCCCGCACATTTTTATATTGAAATTTATAGTTTACTATAATAGTGGCTTTAACCACGTTTGATGACTCTCCCTTTAATAGTTCTTCAGTTGAGCGATATTTAATGTATGCATCCTATGGGAGGTATTTCCCCCCCTGCACCTACCCGCTTTATTTTTATTTTCAAAAGTGAAGTATACCATAAGAGTGACTTCTAGAAAGTTTGAACATTCTCACTATTACAGTTCTTAAGATATGCGATGGTAAACATTGGCGTCCTATGGGGAAAACCACTTCCCCCGCTGCTACTTTATTTCAATTTCGGGGCTCAGAAGATCCTACTACCAAAAGTTCAACAAAATGCGTGCAGTGGCTCTTATTAATATTTCTATCTATGAGGGGTACTGCTCCTCCCCTGTTTACCCCACATTTTTATACTGAAATTTATAGTTTGCCATAGTAGTAGCTTTAACCACGTTTGAAGACTCCCCCTTTAATAGTTCTTCAGTTAAGCGATATTTAATATATGCATCCTATGGGAGGTATTTCCCCCCCTGCGCCTACCCGCTTTATTTTTATTTTCATAAGTGTAGTATACCATAAGAGTGACTTCTAGAAAGTTTGAACATTCCCACTATAACAGTTCTTAAGATATGCGATGTTAAACATTGGCGTCCTATGGGGGATTCAAATACCCCCGCTGCTATTTTATTTCAATTTCGGGGCTCAGAAGATCCTACTACAAAAAGTTCAGCAAAATGCCGCCAGCGGCTCTTAAGATATGCGATAATAAATATTGGCATCCTATGGAGGGTACCAATTCCCCCGCCCCTATCGAAAAAATAAGTAGCCTATTTTATTTTGATGATGATGATGATGATGTTACTGTAAAAATTTCAAGAAAATCGGTTCAGTAGTTTCGGAGTCTATAAGCCAACAAACAAACAAACAAACAAACAAACAAACAAACAAACACACAAACATACAAACATTTTTCATTTTTATATATATAGATATTTATTCTCTACGTAAAACATAGTAGTTGGAGTAGTGCAGGTAAAAATTGTGGTATGAGTATAAGAGTTGAATGTTAATTATTTTCTTAATTAAAGGCATACGACTACGTATTAAATGTTTATCTGAGTAAAATACGATAGTCTTAATAAGCAGTAGTTACGATTGTATAAATGGGTCTGTACACGGTCAAATGCTTGTCCAGCAGGCGATTCACTTGTGTTCGTGGACGCAATATTCGCCGTCATATATAAATTTTTTGATTTTCCATCCAGCATCGTCTGTGTGACACGTACAAACACATTTTCACTAATGCTTAAATATAGCTTGATGATACATGTTTGACGTGTACAGACCCCTGATGACTAAATTATTATGAAAAGGTACGGCTCCACTTTCGTAAACACATTCAAACACTCACACATTTTACTGCACTAGTGAATGAAGGCTATATAGGCTTCAAACACCGTATTCCTGGAAGCATCTATCTGATATAATTTAGTCTCGTTCGTTATCGATATTAACCAGCCATATTATCCACGAAATAAGAACGGCCACGTATTTGTTCCTTTTGCTCCTCTGGGGAGCATAGGCCATGGACTACTACATTTTTAGCTACGAAAAATTTAATCTATCTGGCCAACTTATGTTCGAACCTGCTAAGTTTTTCCGTGTTGAGTCGAGTAACGCCACAGACTCCCTTCCTGGAGGTGTCCTTCCGCCAATTCCTTTAAGTTTCAACTTTGCAGCCATAAATTAGGAGAGGTTAGTTTAGGTAGAAATGTCAATCAGTATCCATCTGACACACTTGGACACAATGATCCATTTTGATATCATGGAGTTCAACTTAACAGAAACATCACCGCAGAACCAACCCATTGATGTTCAATGCCAGTGATGTCATGCAAACGGTTAAAGGAATCACACTTTTCCCGGAGCCCAATAGCATGAATTTCCCGGAAAGCGACTAAGAGAGCCATGATAGTAGCTGCAATTAATTACTAGCTGGTATCGGTTTACTACAATAATCTCAATATAAAACGATAATTTGACTGAGAGACGTATGTTTTAGTATAAGACTTTTTGGCTTTACGACTTCGTTTGATGATTGATATCGTAGTTCTCATCTAAAAGATATATTGAGTTAAGACGGTTATACATTTGAAATAAAAAATATGAATCTTTGTATATGTATAAACGGGCCTTTATGTATAAGGCAGTATTTAGTCTGCATATAAGACACTCAAGCTGCTTCAGTCCTTTTACTCTGTGATTGCAGTTTGAGTTTAGCATTCTAACTAGCAAACAATTTGCATATAAGAAGCTTAACTAAGTTGGTAGAAACTGCAGTCTCAGTATGAGACAATGTCCTCATTTGAAGAGTCTGGAGTTAGTAGTGCATGAAAACAAAAACTGAGCCCTAGTATAAGACTTAATTCTGATTAGTTAGTTGCCCGAGTATTAATTCTGTAACGAATCTTGTATTCTAAGTAAAAGAAAAATATAAGTTGTATCTTAGACCTGGGCCATGTTTCTCAAAACTACAAGTTAAGTAAAATACATTAAAAACCCAACAATTTTATAACTTTTCTTTTTGCTTCAAATATATTTTACTTGTAGATTTGTTACTTGTAGTTTTGAGAAACAGGACCCTGTTGTTAGGTTCACAATTAACAAAATTTTAGTTATCACTTGCACTTAAAAATTAAACAAGAATCTCAGTTAATAACAAAATAAAGAACTTTAATAGAAATTTCTTCTTATTGCAATTATACTAATTACTTTCCAGGCAATTTCAGTATTTATATCCTTTATAATCCTGAATACAGTAAGTTTGCTTAATGTTCTTCATTAATATTTAATTTCGTTGCCATACCTTTTTGTCGTATAAAAAAAATTTGCCACACCAGTTCTTTATTCCACCTCTGTTTACAGTAAATTTTAAAGCAAATATTACACACACTCACAAATGTTCTCTCTCTCTCATTAACATAAACACATACACACACACATACTCATAATTGTGGGCACATCTTTGTAATTCTAGTAAAGACGAGAAAATCAAGGAAATTAAAAAGAGGCTGTTATGGTTGTTGTAGCAACCACTTCAAATTGATACAACATCAAAAAAAAAGAAATGGAAACAGAGAAGAATACCAATATAATTGTACTGGGGTATTTGAATGAAAAATTTACTTCCAGCAAATTTTTGATAATTTATAATTTGAAAGCATCATTTAAAAGGAAATTGAGTAATTTTTTTCTGTTAATTAGAATCATGATTTTCTCCAAAGTTGGTAGTCTGAGTTAAACAGAACAGGCTGTAAGACACAAAAGACATTGATTTACGAACGTTCTCACTTCTTGTTATTGATCTAATCGACAACCCATCAACAGATGCTAATTTTTACAGAATATAAAACTAAATTTCAAAGTACAAATAGCTTTTTTCTGAAACTATGAGGAACTTTTATTTCCCGGGATCCCGCAACAAAAATCCCGGGAAAACGGGAAAGAAAATAATTGAAATTCCCGGGAATTCCCGAGACGGGCAATCTCGGGAAAAAACCCTAGTGATGAGGCATATTTTCACATCAGTGGATTCGTTAATAAGGAGAATTGACGAATTTGGGCGAATGATAATCCAAGAGTTAATGTCGAAAAACCAATGCACCCACAAAGAGTGACTGTTTGGTGCGGTTTTTGGCTTGCGGCATCATCAGGCCGTATTTTTTTTTTTCAAAATGAGGCCGGTCAGGCAGTTACTGTGAATGTTGTTCGCTATCGTGAGATGATAACGAACTTTTTATGGCCCGAATTTGAAGATTTGGATGTGGATGGTACGTTGTTTTGACAGAACGGTGCCACTTGCCACACAGCTGACAAAACAATGGCTCTTTTTTGGGCGACAAATTCAATGGCCGTGTTATCTAACGTGATGCCGATGCCAATTGGCCGCCAAGATAATGTTATTTGACACCGTTGGACTTCTTCTTTCTTTGGGGTTATTTGAAAGAAAAGGTGTACGTCGATAAGCCAGCAACAATTCAAGAGCTTAAGGATGAGATAATTCGGCACATAAACGGCATAGAACCTCAATTATGCCTCAGCGTCATCGAAAATTTGGACCATCGGATGGAGGTGTGTCGCCGAAGTCGCGGCGGCCATTTGGCCGATGTTTTGTTCAATACATAATTGAACCATAACAAAACGAAATGACAATTATTTCCCAAATAATTTGTGTTTTATTCAAAATCAACATCGCCCCTTAAAATTTAACTAAGCTTTATAAGACAGTGCTTGGAGTATAACAGCCAATTCACATGGAGGCTTTTACGACGTCTCTTTTGGTTTGTTGGCGAGCGGTGTAGAGAAGAAAGAGGGGTACACAAAACGACTCGTCTTGTGTTTTTCATGTCGTTTTTTATATTTCTCTTTTAGCATTTTCTTTTTACGTTTTATTCTTTTTCTTACTTTGGAGCGTGTGGTTGAAAATACAGTGGGTCCTCGATTATCGATAACAGACGGGACCGGCAGCATTCTTGATCATTTTTTTTTTTTTTTTTTTTGTGTGTTTCATATTTTATATAAATATATAATGTATTATTATGTAAACATGAGGAACAAAGTAATTGGCAGATTATGCTTCCAGTACGTTGAGAAATTCTATTTCTTCGTATATTTAAATTTGTTTTGATTGTTCAAAATTAAACGAAAAAAAGATAATTTCTTAATAAATTCGGATAACAGAGGTAACAAAGGAAGTTTAAATCAATGCAAAAATTGTTTTTATTTTCCAGTTAATTGATGCTGCCGGTTAATCGAATGACGGATAATCAAGGCCATACTGTATATAAAAAAAGACATGCAACCAAAACTCATCGTATGAACGTAAAGAGATTTTGGAAGTTGCTTTAAAAGGGAATCAAGATAAAACGACGCTGTAAAAGCCCTCATGTGAATTGGGTGTAAGATAGAAATTACTTTAAGGCACTGCAATTTATGTTTAAAACGATAATTTGAGTGTAAAACGGCTATAACATTATAAGATATCAAATTGAGTATAAGATTTCAGAATTATACACAAATTACGAAATTACAGTATTGGTATAAGATTGGGTTTCCGAATAGAGAAAAACGTAACTAGAGTTTTAAACGAAGATTCTAATTTGAATACGGAAGTTTTCAGATTTGAATTTGAAAATAAGGCATAACTCTAAGTATAAGGCAGTAGTATCATAAGGAATAGGACTGAGATAAACACGGATTTTGGATAAATAAACTTTGTCTCAACTTCAAAGAATAGCCTGAATTTAAGACGCTAGTCAGAGTAAAATATTATCAGAGTATAAGACAGAATATAAGAATATATCTCTACTATAAGTATAATATGGTAGTATAATGGCCGATTTCACCAGTTTATCATGTCAAATAAAAATAAAATTATATGAAAAACTATATTTAAATATGAATTGTCAAATGAATTGGTGAAATTGGCATTATGTATACCAGAGTATAATACAGTAGTCTGAGCTTAAGATAGTAGGCTCAGTAACGCCAGTAAAACAATTTAGTTTTTACTTTAACTTTACAAATTAAATTATTATTATAAAAAATTTAAATTAAAAAAAAAAACAATTTATGTATCCTCTTATAAAAACAAAATTTAATTAAAATTTATTATTTAAAACACCCGTATGTATTACATCCTTAAGGCTTAACTACGAAATAAAAATATTTAAAATACTATTGAATCAGGATTCAAGGATGTTAACCATTTTTTTTTAATACCGAAGCCAACCAACCAATTAACGATGGGATTAATAATATTAAAAGTTAAATTTCGAAAAAAAATAACCGAATCAATGATGTTGTTATTTATAGAGAGAGATACATGAGTTTATACACAGCAACATATAACAAATACTATTGTTAGTCATTCTCGTATTAACAACAATAACAAATGTCTATACTAGCAATCACAATATCGAGAAAAAAAATATTTTTTTAACATTAATTTTCACTCTCGGAAATATAAAATTAACATTAAAGAAACTACATTAAATTAATTAAATTAACAATGCGTTTTTTTATATTGTTTTTCGAAATCAAACAGGCGACACAAGCACTATAAACGAGGAAGTGTTTAACTGAAATGTTGTAGACGAATTAAAAATGCACTTTCGATAAATTATATTTGACTATGAGGCTTCAGTCTGAGTATAAGTGTAAACTAAGCTAAGACAATAAGATGGTAGTTTTAGTAAATGGCTGTGGTCTGACTAAAGCTAAAGGCCTGCATAGATGTATTTAATCATCAAACACACAACAAAAATCAAATTGTGTGTACACAAAGCTTATGTACAACCTCAAAGACAAATGCTATGCAGTTCTGTTCTAACACACAATTTAAATAGTTTGGTAAGGATTCAAGAATTTAAAGGAATACACTCCAACTAATACTTGTTCTTTCAAAACCTTTCAATACAGTAAAAAAAAATGTGTGTTTGTACCCCTAGTATTTGAAAATGACCTCGTGCAGTCTTCGAGATTCTGTGATGTTTACATATTTGTGGTATATATCGGATATATTCTAATGTTAACTTGTGTGTCGTATGTGACAAGCGCCAATAAAGAATTGTTTTTGCAAAGTTTTTGCAATATTATAAAAGAAATAAACATACAATATATTTCGTTCATATGTACATACATATCCCAAACAAACATTATATTTTTAATATTTTTACTTCCCTCCTTCCCCGCTTCTTGTATTTTTCATTCCCTTGTTATTTGTTGAGAGTACTTTTTATACCCGCATTTTTACTAGATAAAGGAAAGCAATTGATGTTTGCTTCTGCATACACTTTAGCTGCATACGAATGAGTGATATGTGCGTGGGATTTGTTTGCGTACCATTTCTACACATACGAAGAACAAATCACAATAACCTTAAATGTCAACTAGAAAACATGAATTGTAAAGCGGATGATTCAATTGCACTTTTGATAATCTATTTAAGTACACAACAAAAAAAAAAGAAATTAAAAAAAACAAATGGACGAATGATTGGTTTTTAAGGAGAAATGGGCGTTCTCATGTAACTATGGAAATTGCATTTTTTTTAACTCACTATGCTAATCCCGTGAAGCTCTACGCTTGTCTGCAGAAAAGAAACCAGAGTCTCTGGCGGAAATCGAACCCGCAACCCCGGCGCTGATAGACTAGCTTACTACCAGCTAGCCTACCGGGGCACTCAAATGTTCGCGCACAACCCCACTAACACATCGCACCAATCACAAAAAATTAATAATTTTCAATTACTTGTGATTTTTGCGCGTACAGCCCCATTAACATATAACAAAACATAGAGCACGAACAAATCACACGCACAAATCACTCGTGTGTGGGCATCTTTGCGTAAATTGGTCGTCTGCACTTCTCGTCAGTATTTTTTATGAAACCGATCCTACAGTAAAGATTTTGAAAATTGCTTAACGATTTGGATGTTGCATGCTCATCTAAGTAAGCTCGAGTTAAGGCAACAATTATTTAACTTATGTGCATTTTGTAGAGCTAGAAGTAGATGATGGAATTCTAATCAAATTACGTATGTTGTTTTCAAAGTCAGCTATATATTGCAGCCTGAGTGTATAAGACTTTAATACAAATTCTTATTTTAGTTTGACTATATTAAAATATCTGACACATTTTATAGCAAACAAATCTACTGTAGAGTGTTAAAATCGCATTACAATTTAAACTCAATTGAAATAAGTTTAAATTGTATAAATAAGAATCGAAAATTAATTTTTTCCCTCTGCAGCATTAACAAAATAATAAAAAAAAATGTGAAAAATGGTATTAAAATGAAAAGTAAAACACATAAACGAATAATGCAGTTTATTATACAATATTAATTAATTAATTAATTTGGTACGGTTAATAGAATAGCGCAAATTGTTAAAGAAAAAATGTTTCTCTAGTCTAAATATAAGACAACAAACTGAGTATAAGACAGCCGTTCGAGTTTAAGACTAGTATGAGTATAATAATGTATGCTAAGTTTAAGTAAATAGTCTAACAAGTATAAGATGGTAGAGTGTATATAAGACTGTAGTTTAGGTATAAGACTATTATCCGAGTATGAATCGAAAGTATAACTGCAATATAGTAACTTGAGTAGATTCTATTCTATAATTTTAGCACCTCCCTAATATCGACTTAAATAATTTAAAAAAAAACCTCTATACGTATTCCATTGCGAATAATGTTATATTAACAAAATATAAAAGTATTGTGTTAAACTTATTAAAATTATCTTTTTGAAAAAGGGATAAATTAAAAAAATATTTAAGAAAATAATTACATTAATAAAAAAACCAATGTCAATTTCACTTTTGCTTAACCGTTGATTGGTATTAAAAGTAAAAAATATACAACCATAAAGGTAGAAGTACATAACACGCGTTCATTCGTCGGCGTTTTTCGTGCGTTTAAAAACTTTAGCGCATGAAAAATTACAAGTTACACAACACGCGTTACCAAAGCCGTTCCTGTCAGCTCTTTTTTATTTGTTTACTTATTTGTGCATTGAAAACGGATTCGAAAGTATATCAAGATTTATTTATTTTATTGAATTTATTCTTTTTATATAAATATTGTATGTTTTTGAAGCTCATCAATACATTTTTCTTTCACGATTCGAAAATTTGTAAAAAAAATTTTTTTATTGTCAGCTGATTACTTGTCAAAAATACACAACGCGTTAAAAAGTTCAAAGTTAACCAACTTTCTGGCGCTAACGCGTCAAAATATTTTGCATGTAGCTTGTGCTATTAAAATGCACAAGTTTAACTTTTTTTGACAGAATTCTACAGAGCGCGCGCGCACTAACGCGTGTTATGTACTTCTACCTTTAAGCCTTTGAGAATAAAATTGCAGCTCCTTTTATAACTGTACATATGTATGCGTTCGGAACAAAATGTTTTGTCCGGAGAATTATATTTTTACTGAGAGTGTTCTGCAGGACGATTCACCGATTTCGGGAAATTTGTACGGAAAAACAAAGCTACCGTATGGCTAAGAGATGTAAACAGTTATGCAAAATTGCAAGACAACTACCCAGCGGGAAAAAGAAGGAGTACGGATGCATTCTAGAAGGCCTCTTCTTTTCGAATCGAGAAATTACTCGATCACGTCTGCCAGAATCAGGCTTCTGATGTCAAAATACAACAACGCCTTTTCTATCAGTGTCCACGTACATGGTGAAATTTTAGGAGTAAATAAATATAATAAAATCTGGCAGTTTTGGTTAAATGATTAATTTGTGTAACGGTTTAATAACACAGCTCTTTTATATTCAATTTGGAATTGTGTGCATAAGACAATGTTTTAAGTGTAGGTCCACCCAACTTTTCCAATTGTTTTATTAAGAGTTTGTGTCTGAAAAGATATGTATATGCACTTATTTATGCCAATGAGGAAACATGTACAATAGGGCGGGTCGACTTTTTTTTTTTTAATCGTATAGCAAAAACGTAAACTACATGAAATTCTAAGGAAGTTCTCCGAAGAAACCATGTATCTAAAATAAAATCCTAATCCGCGCCTCTCAACTTAAAATTGTATATGCCCGCCTTTGCCAAAAAAAAAATAAATTTTTGAAAAAATAGCTTTTTCCAAAATCGAATTTTCAGAAAAAAATTCAGGTTTTTCTACACTCAACATTTTTTTACGTTAAAAAAAATTTTCACCCAGTAAAAAAAATTTTCAAGTCGAGAGGCGCGGATTAGGGTTTGATTTGAGACCCATGGTTTCTTCGGAGAATTTTCTTAGAATTTTATGTTGATTACGTTTTGTTATACGATTTTTAATTTTTTTTTTTTATCCATCCAAATCAACCCGCCTTAAGGTACAATGTACATGCAAACTAACAATTATAATGCCACAAGCGAATTTAATTGCAATTTATGTTCATTTCATGTGTATAGGAGTGTGTTTTTTTATTATTTGTACTCGAAGTCATATATTTACACATAATTTAAAAAAAACTGAATATTAACTCTTTGGCAGCACTTGTATGAATTTAATTGATATTAACAAGAGCAACAAGAAACATTTTCCATACCAAAAAGAAAATTTAGGAATAAAGAAATATGAATTTTAAAATAAGACAGATATTTTTAAAGTTTCAACGAATTTGAAAGAAAGTATGCCGAGAAAACGGGAGGAATAATTTTAAGACAAAAAGGTTCTTGTTTATTTATTTAATTAACTTTGAAAGCTCATTTTAATTATGAATGAAAATTATATTAAATGTTCACATTTTGAACAAAGAGATTTTAATAAATTTTGGTAACATTTAATTAAAATATCAACAATAAAATCCCTTTAAAAACCTCAAAAACGAAATGTGATAAAAAAAAAACTTTATTTTAATAAGAAAAAAATTAAGATGGAGTTTTTTTTTTGCTTGAATTTTAGAGTACCTTCTGCTCAATTACTTTAACTAGAAAAAAAAAATAAAGTTTTCAAACACAAAAAGCTCAAAAAAAAACGCAATCGAAAAACACACTATTATACTTTTTTTGCGGTGCAACTTTTTGTTGCACAAACTTTGTTTAACAATTTTTACAGCTGCTGGTGTGATAGAGCTGAGTTTGGTTTTTCGTAATATTTATCAGAGATGCTTTTTGCGAAAACAAATATTTCACAAACATACATCCAACGACAAATGCAAAATGAAAAAAGAAGAATTTTTTGTTGTTTGTATGCATGTTCTTCATTTGCTGTTGATGCCTCACTTTTGAAACCGCACTTGAAATTCATTAGCACAGTTTGTGCAACAGCAGGCAGAACTAACAACGCAGCAGTAGTATGTTACTGCAAATAGCATCAATGATGTTAGAAAGTTAAGTCTAGTTTTTCTTTCTCGTTAAAAAACAAAATTTTTTTCTACAATTTTCGGTTGTGTTTAAGTAAGTGTGCCAGAGTGTTTGTTGCCACAGCAGACACAAATTTTGTGCCCCAAAAACAAACACTTTCAAATATACACTCATACGTAAGAACCAAAAAAAAAAATATTCTATGAAAATTCAAACCTCTAGTTTTAATTTCTTCCCCCAAACAACTTTTCTACTAACAATGAATTGCAATTAAAAAAGTTTTTTTTTTTTTTTGGTATGGTAAAGTCATAATATTTTTATTTTGCAAAAAAAAAAAGGGTATAAGTAAATTATTTAAGTTATATTTTAATAATAGTAAAAGGAATAAATAGATAAAGACTGCCGTCCTACATTCAGACAAATGATTTTAATACAGACAAGTGTTGCACGCTTAGATCTACTGAACCTATCCAAAGAAAAGTACGTTTGGCATGTAACAAAAGGTAGAACGACATGCTCAGACGGTCAAAGGCGGTGTTCTGTACCCCAGTGGATACGTGCAATCATAGCAAATACATGCCTTAATACCGAAGCCATAAAAGAGCAAATTACTTACAAAACAAGCGAGAGAGTGGTGATCTTTCTCAAGGAGTGAATTTTTAACTACCCTAACCTTACGAATTGTAATACGCCTATGGCAATTAACACCCCATAATTTATCTAAAATTACCCCTTTAAAATATCGTTTTTTAATAAATCAAGATGCTTTCCCATTTATTACTATTGATCCAGTAAGTTTTAATGAATTATCGCACAAAATATGAATGAAAAATTAATTATCAATGAGTTTGTATAACGTGTAGTTTTCGTTTTTTTTTATTGATATTTTATTTAGCATAAAACCAGTGAGTAACGTTTAGCTACCCTGTAGGAAATTTTTCTTTTCAACTTAAATTAAAGAAATAAAAAGAAGAAATATGTAAATACATTTTAAGTTTGACAGAATTTAATACAAATTAACTTTTATAATAACTCGTGGAGCACCGACTGACGCAATTAAAGATGAATCTTAATATAGATTTATTGCATTAAATCTCCATTTATAATACTCAGCATTCTATTTATAATACATACATTGATTATGAGTGGATATAAAAGCTTCTAAAATATTTTCGTGTTAATTTCACAAACAAAGGTGACCAGAGATAATGACAGATAATAATATAATAAAGTTGTATTATTTGTGAAATAATAAAATGTAGAGCACTTTAAAATATTTATGGTTTCATTTTTTTTTCTTAGACAAAAGAGATTTGTATATGCATAAACAAAAAAAAAATTCGCAACACAAGATATTGTATTCAGAATACCATCTTATACTAATGCATACTGACATCTTATACTCAATTCATCATTGTATTGGCATTAGAGTATCCAGTTTTCTGCCATTATTTGATCGAATAATCAAAATAGACAATTTCGAATTTCACGAATAACTCGAACAATTTATGTCAATTAATCGATTAAGATGAATGAATATCTTTAAAAAATCTACTTTTTTGAAATCAAAATATTTGTTTTTAGATTTCTATCTGTTTATTATTATTTCAAACCAAATTACATGTTCTTTTCTTCTACCTTTATTTTTATCACACAAACTTTTGTGAGAGACAAATTATGTATATCATTTTAAACGTCAAATTCCATACGTTAGATATTTGACACTTTAATAGCACATTTTTCATATATAGTTTAACATTTATCATAAAAAAATGTGTAATTTAAAGGATATTCCTTCACACAGAAAAAAATACCAATGTATAATTAACATGGAAAAATGTTGATTGAGAATCATAGTAAATTTCTGCAAAAGTATGCCAATTATTTAAATTTATCATTATTTCATAATATTTTAAATGAAAAATATTAAAATAATCTTGAGTTACGTTTATTCAATATTATTCACTTTTAAAATAAATAAAAAAAATATTAAATTATAAATAAATATGGATTCAATATTGAATCCATTAAAAACCTGTTTTATATTAAAATCAAAAGTTTATCTTGTTAAATTAACATGCATACATAGTTAAGTATGTCAATTTTTTTATTTTCATTCTTAAAATATGTTATAAAAAGAAGACAATTCCCGTATTCTTTTAATTAAAATTATTAAGTTTAATAGTACATCAAGTTTTCAAAGTAGAATGATGACGAAAACCATATCGGGCGATTCTGCTGATTCTTCTGTTGACAAGGGAAAATACAAAATAAGTGAAGCATGTGTTACAGGGGTGAGTGTATTGAATTATTCTTAAATAAATGCATGTGTTGTCGCTGAAGTTTCTTCACACTGTTATAACACACTCAAACCAATTTGATTCTTAATGAAATTCACGTTGTTTCAACTTGAAATAACTTTCAATCAACGTGATTCGGGTTGTTATTTCAATATAAATGACATTTTGCTCTCACTTTGCTGCAATGTGATATTAACATGAATTATAGTTATTTTAAAAGAAAAAAATGTTGGTCGCAAGTAATTGTAAAATCAGTTTGAATTAATATGAAAAACGTATGAAGCGAAATCAACACCGAAAAATTTTAAATCAACCTTGGTTTCTACGTTTTAACTTGATTTTTATCTGTGTGTTCTTTAATAGTCTGTTAAGGGCCAACTAGTTACATATTTCAAACGCTTGTCCAGCAGGCAAATTCACTCGTATATGTACGTTTGCTGGAGGTAACATTCGCTGTCATATCTAAATTTTTAGATTTTCCATCCAGCATCATCGGTGTGATACATACAAACACATCTTCACTTATACTACCAAAGCGCTTGATAAGAAATACTTGACGTGTACAGGCCCCTTTAAACCGAATGAGTGTAAATTTTATTTTGTTTTCCTTAATCTTGTTTCGGTCTTTTTAATGTATAAAAACTGTATTTTTTGCAGACGGGTTTTTGATTTTTTAAATTTTTTATTTAATTTTAAAGTTTTAAAACTATTTAAGACTGTATTACAACAAAGTCGTATCTCAAAAAAAAAATCAAACTCGGCAATATGCGATTAACGTTTTCAAAAAAGATCCTTTAGATACAGGTTTAACGAAATATATTTTGATATAACTTCAGTTCAATATGAGATATAATGCTGATTTTATTTTTTCATATAAAAAAGGTATGAATGAACACTTTTGCTAAAGTAACTTGAATTTTTTGATTTTTTGTTTGATTTTGTTATTTTATTGTTTATTGTTAAACTACATTTGTATTATTGTTGTTTTGTGTTTATTAATATAATAAAAGTTTCAATTAATGTAGAGATTTATGCTTTTTCCTATTGAATAAAATTATTTCAATTATTCGAAAACAAACTACTCGAATTTGTTTTTTGAATAAAAAAACATAAATGTTAAAAAATAAATTTATTCGTAAAACTATATTATTATTCAACCCCCCACCATCAGTTACTGTAATTATTTTATGAGTGTATCAATATCTGTATAAGATTTGTTCGCCTTAAAGCGTTCTTGGAGAGGAGGTTTGTATGGGACCTATGGACAATGCTGGACTTGCCAGCAAATCATTTTGTCATGAATTGTATAGCAAAGTTCTTTAAGAAAGTTGTGATATTGAAAAGCTTTTTTCGGGAGTTATATTTGTGTGGGAGCTATGGTCAAACATGGACCGATTTCTGTAAAATTTGGTAAGATGATTTGGATTGAGCAAAATGTAATCTATAAACCAACAGTGGTCACAAAAATTCTATTCCCAAAAGATGCTTGTATGGGCGATATGTGAAATTATGAATAGATTCTTTACGTTTTGGTCCTTGGAACTTATCTACCAAGTTTCGTCAAGTAATCTCCAAAAATTCGACCTGTACTTTGCGCACAAGGGCAGCTAGCCAACCTGCCAGCCAGATCGTCTTATGGCTAATAAATCACTTATGGTTTAAACGCTGGTTTAGTTGAACTGAACTTAAATTTATATGTAGTTTAAACTCAACATCCATTAATCAGTGTGCCATGTATTATATGTTGTTAAAAAAAAAACTTGTGGCAGCACTACGACAAATCTTCTAAAATTCATATGATCTGCATTGGTAGTTTAAACTCCCAATTTTATGCGTTTAAAGATGGTTTATATGTTAAGTGATTTACAGATTTGTTGGTTTTAACACATTTAAAACCAAAAAGAGAGTTTAACTTGCTCTGATTTGTTAGCCCCTTGTTAGAAATTTTGAATCGTTCGGTCGACTAAAAGGTCTAAGACCAATATTCTAAGGTGTAACCCACATCTGCACAAACGCAATATACCCTGTGCTGTGGGCATAAATAAACAATTACTTATCTTCTCATCTTTTTGAATGTCCGCCCCTTTATTTGGCACAGTATAAATTGCAGCTATCAGTCATTGCTTTTTTGGATTTCTAAAAGCAGCCACGTTAGCCAACCAACCAACCAACCAACCAAACTCTTATACTCAGAATTGTACTTAAACTATCGTCTATACAAATCAGCTTATATGAAGACTTCAAAGTATTTTTTTTTTCATACAAATTTTCATATTATTTGAATGTGTATTCTAAGTATAATAACAATCCTCTAAAGCTTTTATACTTTAATAGTCTTATTCCTTCAATATTCCCCAGGAATATTTTGTATGCACTATCAGACTTTTTGCTTGTATATTTCTGTTACGAGGCTTACTTTAGCTATCCTTTGGCTAGCAATGAAGTAAATTGTAAAAAAAATTTATACAACTATTAGATACCAGCAGAATGTAATGCATTTTCTGGCCTTCGTCAGCATCTTGTATTTTATAACTGAATAGTGCCTATTGTAAATTTTATGTATGTATTTATCTTAATTATTTTAACAAATAGAATCTAGGAATATATTTCTCATGTTGAAATTTTGTATAATAAAAATGTTACTCAACATGAGAAATAAATTCCCAGATTCTATTTTTTTTTTTCTTTAAAAATATTGAAAAAAAATACACATATCATGAATCAATAAGTTTCTTTGACAACATTCTTTTAAAATTATGCTTCATTTTAGCAAAATCTTCTTTTACTGAAAAAAAAAAGTATTAAATCTCATTTTCAGCACTTAAATTCTAAAATACTTTATATTTTTTGCACTTTATTACTTGACATGATAAAATACGTTCATTTACACATTTTATTATTTTATTTTACCTTAATGTCCTTGCAATATTAAGATTTTCATTAAATATACTTAAGGACACGTGTCAAGGTATTTGAATAAGTTGAAGACTTTTAAACAGACTAAAGTTAACATTTTGACATTATTTATAATAAGTATGTATGTGAAAGTATGTTAATGGAAAGTATTTTTCTACTGTAAGTGAAAAGTAATTTTATGGTTTATTTTTAATGAAGGATTTGTAAAAACAGTTTAGATATATAATTCGTTTCTAAAGTAACATTTAACTCAACAAAAAAAATTAAGTGTGCGTGCTATTTAATGGAGTAAGAATGGCCGTTGGGATCGAAAAGAAAGAGCTCATTTACTTACTCGTAAGCCTTTTTTTTAGCTCTATCAATCTGATCGTACAAACATTACCTTGTGTACCTCTGTCATTCAGTCTCTAAGTACTAAGCCTACGCAGAGTAACCAACAGGAATTATAAGTCCCTAAAGAAAGAAATTTTTTTTACAGATATTTCGAAAAAATCAAAAATAGTTTATTTAAAACAGTTTAACATTTATTTTTAATTTAGATATTGAAACCAGTGTTACCACCAGCAAAATTCAAAATTGCACTTGAGCTGAAGAGAAATTACCCGATTTAAATAAAATTACACCTGATAAAACATTGAAGTTTTATTTAATAAAAAGACATTTACAAAGCAGCAAAAACACAACAAACTCATTGAAAGAAGATCAATTTTAGTGAAACTGTTAAGATTCTTATTGTAATTTAAAATAAATTAACAAAAAAGACTTAAAAACAAATAATTAAACATAAAATAAAACTCCTCGAATAATGAGTTTAGCTTCCACAGTTGGTTGCATATATCTAGGGAAAGTTTAAAAAGCTCATTGCAATTCCGTTATAATTGTTTTTTTAGCCCCATAGAGCTTACGAAAGGTTAACTGTCAAACGAACTGTCTTACTGCTTTCAATTGCACATCATCATGAATAGATGCATTCTTGAATAACGCCACCAAATTATCCAAATTTACTTTGAAAATCAGCCATCGATTTTCGCAACTTAAAGGCAACTTCATGATTAAACTGGCGCAACTTTTTTTCACAAATAAAGGCGATGTTTTGAGACCCTGCGAGGTGACATCTCTTGATTGAAGTCACTGGATTATGCTGATAAAACAGCAGCAATTTATATGTGACAATCAGTCTGCAATGCTCAAAAAAGAGGAACAAAATTGGACGTCTGCAAGGCGTTTCGCCAAGGACAGGCGCGGCGGCTATTTGTTTGAAATCTGTTTCAATTAGTAATGCCGTGTATTAATCTGCGATTAAAATTGATAATATACATACTTGCATGTGCCCGTGCAAAAAAACTGAATTGGCAAATTGGGTTTTTTTTGTTGTTTTCTTACGAAGACAGTAAAATGAAGCAGTTTGTTTTTTAATTTTGTTTTTTCTTTTTACCCACTTACAACTACAATTCGAGTCGGAAAGAACCCAACCAATTGTAGGGGAATGTAAGAAAAGATAAACTCACTGTTTATTGTTGGTGTTTTGTTTTGGCTTTGATATTGTTACAAGTAAGACTTTGAGTGTTTATAATTCTTATTCGCTTTAGGGTTTTATTTGTATAATATTTTTGGCCTTTCTAAAATCTCTGGAAAAGGTTTCCTGATGAGCTGGCCTAAGCAACCAGCGAAATGCTTTCCCTCAACAATAAATTTCAGTGTATTTATCAAATATGAAAACTGGGAATTTAGCACGTCATACGGAAATCGTATTAATAATAAATTTTGTATTCCCGAAAATAACTTTGATAAATTATTTATATTTGTGTTGTCTAAAATTTTAAATTTCATGGTCTTAAAAAATACCCTTTTTACCTTATTTAGTAACTAAAATGCCTGCTGGGTTTTATATAAACAACTGTCCCTTTGGTAATTCAGTTTTAAGCTTTAGGTTCTAAATCACTATAAGAGGCATCTTTATCCAAATCTAAGCGACCATCTTGCGACATTCATTGCAAAACTTTTTAAAAAATATACATATTTATTGATTGATGTCTTTTCTTAAAAAGAGACCGAAACTTTGGTCCAAAAGACTGTGCATTTTTTAGCAACAATATTTAAAAGAAATAAATGTCATTACCGAAATCGAATCTTAATTTTATTTGGGTATCTAAAGTAAGAATTTCAAATTACACCGGAATAACACCTAAGAGAAATTACCCACGCTCTAGCCACGACGCACGGTGCTTTGTCCCATAGACAAAAATCAAAAAAAAATTTTAGTCTCAAAATGTGATAAAAGATATATTGATCGATAGATAACAACACAACTCATAAAAATTTTTTGGAATTGATTTCGTGTGACTCTCCTAGACTCCGCCAGAGGTCGCTAAATTCAGTCAAATTTAAGAAAGAATTAATGAATAAAAAAAAATGAATTGAATTGCTTCAAGAAAATAACTCTCAAAAATTAATTTTTTTAAAAAAGAGTTTAATGCTATTTTTTTTGTGATCCTTGGTATGTTCAAAATTTGGCAATAATACAGTTTTTATTAAAAATATTAACTTTAGTTAGTTTTTATCGCTCAAAAAAAAATATATTTTTTTCAAAAAAATCCAAAAATTACAAAACTTTTTTTGAACTTTAAAAAAAATCATATAAAATCAGTCATTTTTTTATTTCGTTTTTTCTTAGCAAATAGTGTTCTTAAAAGGACCGTAAAAAGATTAGTGCCGGTTTTTGACCGCAACTTAACAAAAAATGCACTTTAAATAGGTCTAATTTCACAAATTTTTTTAAAGTTTTTTTATTATAGAGCTAAAATGTTTAAGTAAAGTTACAAGCTATATGAAAAAACATTTAAAAAAGAAATACTGAGAAAATATTAAAGTCAAATTGTGCACCATACCCATTAATCAGAGTGCGCTACAATTATGTAATTTTCAGCAGGATAAAGTAATACGTTATATGCACACCTATTTTTGTGGTTGATCAATCCCAATAATTGTTTAAGTTTATAAACAAACAAAAATTGTAAAAAATTACAAATATTCCTTTTTTTTTAAACTTAGGGCCTATTTCACCAACAATATTTATATATCATCAAATTGTATTGGAATCTTTTTATTTTAGAACGTAGCTCCCATACAAATCATTCTCCCGAAAAAGCTTTTAATGCCAGCTTCCTTAAAAATTTAAGTATTTACATACAAATTAGCGACAGTGATTTTTACGATAGCTACTAAGTCATGACAAAATGTTGTCCAGATAGGTCTAAAATAAACTATAGGTTCCATATAAACCCTCATCCAAAAAACTCATATACGGAGCTTAAGATATCTAAACAATATTCGGAAAGAAAGAACGAATCTTAACCTCATAACATAATTTTGTTCTGGCGGGTCCATGATTGCCCATGGGTCCCAAATAGATTACACTCTAGGAAATTTGTTTTTAAATACTATACTATAGGGTATCACATGGTCGGGTTTGACTGATTATACTTTCTTACTTGTTATTTTTGCAAGAGCATTTGAAGCGTTTTTAACTCATTTTTCATTTAATGATGTTTTTGTATTTTTCACATTAATAATCCGATTCTACCAAAATTCGGCACACATATTTCTCTAACAAATATCAATTTCCATACCAAATTTTATTACGATTGGATAATTTTTGTAGGTACTATAGCATTTTTAAGAAAAAGGATATATGGCAGGACCTTGAGTCCTTGTTCAGATTTAAGTGAAAATTTGCACACACGTTGCTAGTTGTGTGCGTATTAGCATGGCCATTTTTTTGTAGTTTTGTGGGCATTATTGAAGCTAAAATTACATTTTTCCATTTCAGGACACATGGGAGGTAGGCGTGTCCTTGGACCGATTTGTCCAAAAATTCATATTTTTCTTAACTAAGCTATTTTATGCTAGTGTACCAAATTTCAAAAATTTCTGACAACTCCTTCTATTTATGTCCCTTCGTTATATGGGGACAAAGCACTGTGCGACGGTAGAAATTATACCAAATTCGTTTAATTACCCACAAAGTGGAAAACTGCTTGAAACTCTGCTTTATAAATTGAATTTTGTTCTTATTTTCTCTCTTTTCTCTTCTCTCTTTGTTACTAAATTATTATTACTTTCTTTCACCACAGGCGAAAAAGGTTTAAGTTCTTAGCTGCTTAAATTAAAGTAAAATTAGGAATAACGTTTTAAACTTCGATCTGATTGGTTTTTTTGCATTATTTCATACATTTTTACGGAATTCAGCAATAGCTGAATTATAATTTTGGAAATGGTTTATTTTAATTCTTTATTAAGTAATTATTCACATAGCAAAAGAAGTTATAATTTAACCGGCTAAAATTTTGTTTATTAGAAAATATTTTATTCAGCTTACTAAATAATATTTTAATTTGGATTTAGAAAAACATTATTTAAATCAAATTAAACATTAAATTTAGTATTAAATTATTTTATTCAGCCAGTTAATTCCAGTTACAAACTTTATACTCTTCAACAAAGTTATTCAGCTAGCTGAATATATTGTTAAGTTATTTGTTATATGTAATTTTATAAAAAAAAAACTTAACTTTGAAATTAGTTTTCCTTATTTACTTTTCTTACTTGATTTAAATTGCCAATTTGAACGACATCATTAAAAAGTTTGCAATAACATTTTTATTATTATTGAATATCATTTAAATCGATATAAAATTATTTTTGATACAAAGAGAATGAAGAAAAATAAATGTATAACGTTTTTATTAATTTTTGCATGAATTTTTATAACAATATTAACGAAATATTTTATAACAAGATGTCAGAATTTTCGAAACAGCTGACATGAAGGCAAGTTGATACGCACTGACACGTATAAATACACACGTCAATGTAAACAAACACATAATAACCCATTTTTTAGAGTGAACGTTTCAATTCAATGGCCAACTGAGTCTTTCAACGGAATTGAAAAATTTTAAATTAATTTTAAAATTTAATGAAATAAAAGAAAGTTTTTAAAATACTTAACTTTTTTTTTGCAAAAGCAAACTATAAACATTAATTTTGACAGCTGATCAAGAGACTCGAGCACACACAGTACAATCGAATTGAAAGACTTAAGCCTATAGTACACGGAATGTAAAAAGTCACATGCGCATGTGGTTATGACGTAATTTTGTTGTCATCACACAACACGAACTTGCTTTTGTGGCTTTGTAGTGACGTCAAATTTACGTCAGAACCACATGCGCATGTGTCTTTTTACATTCCGTGTACTATAGGCTTTAGTAGTCAACTTCAAAAAATTAAAAATCTCTTAATTTTTCTTTAACCAACTCGACAATCGTCAAACTAATCAATTGACAAAGCCATACACGCTTTGATTTTGGCAACAACCGACTCAGTTGACAATTGAATTGAATCGTGTATAGGCTGCTTTAATCGTATGTGTATGTATTTAGAAGTTAAATTATGTCACATTTATAATTATTGTCAATTTATAGCAGATGATATTTCTAGAGTTGACAATTATTCGAGTTAAGTTTTTTGGAACATTAAAATTTTATCAAAGTTTCTCTTGGGAGTCAAAAATTCATTAACAAGGTTTCGTTTAAATGTGCTGAATTCCTTATTCCCATAATAATAATAAAATTTTTGAAAAAAAAATCCTTAAAAATTCGTTTAAAAATTAAGTTTTTATTCATAAGTGCGAAATTCAGCTAGCTGAATTTTACACAAAACATGAAATTATTTTAACAAACCTTTAAATTTTGTTTGCATAATTTTCGGTCCAAAGGGGGTTTATACGATAAAACAAGTCATACGTATTTTGTTGAAAATGCTTCCCTGATCTAATTAATGTTTGGAAATTGTCAAAAAAAACAATAACAATTAACAGGGTTGCATTTTCCTCAAAATACGTACGAATTATGTGAACGCTGCCTTAATAAGCTGCCTTTAATTAAGTCGGTCAAAATTAACAAATCGTAAAAGAAACAAATTTTAACAAAGAGTAAAGCTTAAATACTTTTACAGTAAACATTTCTGTGGCAAAAAGAAAAAACGTGCTTAAGTTGACTTAAACTAAATTTGAATAAATGGTCTTCACCTTTTAAAGTACAGATGGAAAAGTTTTAATTATTTTGTACGATTTGTCAGGTAGTCAATTCAAAATGACAGTTTGCTTATCTCCTTTCAATGTGCAATAAAATTTTGAATAAAAACTTAATTTTACTTCCGATCTGTGACGATCTGGAAATATTTAGAAATAAGAACTTATAAACCCTTTAACCGCAGAGAGTTTAAAATGTCTCTCCCACATAACGAAAACAATAGAATTTAAAACTGTTTCCTTATTGCCACAAATTTTATAGAAATCGGTGAAAGATCATAGATATCAGTCGGGCCCACTATTTGCCCCCCGTAAAATTTCTGCCTAGAAGTCCCCAAGGCGGGACAGCAGCAGAGCAGATGTTCCGACGTTTCGTCATCCATTTCACAGAATCTGCATATTTTGGTAGATGTATTACCCAACTTAAACTGGTGGTACCTAAAACAACAGTGCCCCGTGAATAGGCCAACAAGCAGTCTAAGCTCCGCTTTCGCAAGCAGCAGAAACATGCCTGCCTTGCGCCGGGACAGTGTCACAAATCTTTTTGACTGTCTTAATCCAGAAGTGGACGTCCATGCATGAAGGAATTTACGCTCGGACCATTTTTGTAACGTCCCCCTGATGTGACCCACAGGGACTCCGGAGAAAGGCTCAGGACCTATAAATGGACGAATCAAGTAGTAAGGCATCTTCTTAACCTACACAGCAGCCGACAAAGTGCGGTCTGGATCCTGTCCTGTACAGACATTAAAGATTTTTGATATCAGGAGAACGGCAAGAGCTAAAGTTAACAAATTAGGTATGTAAAAGCAAATTAGTTGGCAATAGACAACATCCGACAAAATGTGGACGGAATTGGAGAAGTGGCCGTGTCACAAAATAGATTTATTTAAATCTATAGAAAGGTATTGACAAAACTTTCTGTTCTTATCGCCCCATGATGAAGGGTATATAAGCCGAATATAGCAAGCACTCTACTTGTTCAAAGCTCTGAAAAACAGAACCAAAAAAAAACGTAAACCAAAACTTTATTCACTTGTTAAATCATAACGTTTATTATGCCACACCCTGTAAATAGTTTAATTAAAATACCAATTCTAATGCCTATTTTTCAGGATGGTATTTAAATCTATATTGAGTTAATTTTCATATAAACTTAAATCGTATTTAAATACACATTGAATTTTTGAGTTTTATTTCAAAAGTCTTACTTAATTAAGATAAAAGTATGGTAGCACTACTAAATTAAGTTGCAATTAAGTGTACCACATCGGTGAATTAAGTTGCATTTAAGTATTTAGTGAAGAAGAGAATTTTGTATTTAAAATGATTTTAAACATAAATTTTTTTTTAATATCAGTGCTGAAAATTGGGCATTAATGATTCTTAATCTTTTTACACTCGAACTTATTTTTGTTTAATTTGTTAATTTTTTTTTTTTCTCTCAGATCCCTTTTACATTGTTCAAAGCAATATTATCATCTAAACTACTTTTGTTTACGAAAATGGGCTTTTTTCATAAAATTCTTTTCTAATGTTTAATTGTTTCTCTCCCTCAATACGTCCATTCAACATACACAAAGTGTCTTTTGATATTCAAATAACTCAAAACTTGTAAATTTTTGTAATCAGAAATTTCTGCAAAACGAAGATGGAAATTGTTAGGCTATAAAATGTACGACAATTGCTCGACGCAGCTACAAAAATATTTTCAATATGTACCACTAAGAATTGAATTTGAATTTTACACTTATCCATATGTGTAAATTGAACTCGTATCTATATGTTGTGTACTTTGTTTGCATTGGTATTGTATTTGTTATGTGTTGACATTTTGCTTACATTGACATTTATAATGATAATCATTGTCAGAGGGGCTATTGTGTAAAAGAACAAGGATGTTCTGCTTTTTAAACATATGTACGTGTGTTCTGGTGTCTATGTTTCTATACTAACACATCATCACCTTTAGATGGAGCTGTGTTAAGAAGTTTTTTTTTCACATGTATGTGTTGGAATTTAAATGTTATGTTCTGTTCTGTTTTGAAGCATCATTCAAAATATTGTAAGATGACAAGTGTCGAAGTGTGATTTACATTCTCGTGGCTTTTGGAAAATATTTTGTTACTTATTTTTTTTCTTTTTTATTGTTGTTCAATTCATTATTTAATTTCGCAATTTAAAAATTGTTTTTGAAATTTTTCGAACTCAATGAAAATAAAAAACAAATGTAGGTACGTATGTATGTTTATACTTATTTTTTAGAATATAAATGAGATTGATATGAGTATTATAGACTAGACTAGACTAGACTATTGATATGACTATTCACTAGTCTATAAACTGGACCACAGACTAGACAAGACTGCAGACCAAGACATATTTATACAGGTGATTGCATCAATTCTGGATGTCCCTTTTTGTTTGTATGCATGTAATGTTAGTCTAAAAGTCAAAGTTAACTCAAACAAAAATAGACAGTCAGCATAACATTTTAAGGGCCGATGTTGAAAGTGAATCGCACATAAGCGACAAGTTTTTTTCTCTATTTCATTTGACATTTCTGAATTTCAGACTAACTCAATTTGAACCATGGAAAGATACATAATTGAGCAACGCGTTAAAGTTAAAATCAAAATGCATATCCTGCATTTCATCTTCAGTGATGAGGCCCATTTTCATCTCAGTGGATTCGTTAATAAGCACCATTGCCGCATTTGGGCGAATAATAAAAAAAAAATAAAATAAAAAAGAGTGATTGTCGAAAAACCAATGCAACCACAAAGAGTGACTGTTTGGTGCGACTTATAGGCTGGCCGCATCGTCGTATATGAGTCCGGTCAGGCAGTTACTGTGAATGGTGTTCGTTATCGTGAGATGATAACGAACTTTAGAAGACCCAAACTGGAAGATATGGATCTAGACGATATGTTCTTTCAACAGGACGGTGTCACTTGCCACACAGCTGGCAAAACAATGGCTATTTTGCGCGACAAATTTAATGGCCGTGTTCTCTCACGTGCTGGCGATGTCAATTGGCCAATTAGTGATTTGACACCGTTGAACTTCTTTCATTGGGGTTATTTAAAAGAACAGGTGTACTTCGATAAGCCAGCAACAATTCAAGAGCTAAAAGATTAGATAATTCGGCACATTAACGGCATAGAACCTCAATTATGCCTCAGCGTCATCGAAAATTTGTACCGTGGGATGAAGGTGTGCAACCTCGGCGCGGTGGCCATTTGGCCGATATTTTGTTCAATACATAATTGAACCATACCAATATATTCTAAATAAAAAGAAATTACAATAGTTTCCTTAATAATTTGTGTTTTATTCAAAATCAACATCGGCCCTTGAAATTCAACCACCCTTTAGTTCGTACATATTTAAATTTATCAATATAAAGAAGACGTTTTTTTCTTAATTTTGGAGAAATTATTTATTATAACTTTTAAGGTTTTAACTAAAGCTTATCCAATAGTTTTTTGTAATGGACTTACAGGTTAATTTTTGTTTATATTTGTATAATAAAAAAAATATTTTCAACAAACAAAGCAAATATGTAGAAGGAAAGAAATATGTCAGTATGAGTCTAAAGATTTGTTTATGATAAACCCTCTATTAACATTTGCATAGAAGAGATTCTGAATAGAGAATTTGAGTAAATAAGTATTTTATTTAAATAGATTTTTTTTTATTTAAATGCATAAATGCTTTTTGTATGTACATATTTGTATACAGACCCAGCGGTAAAAGAAATTAGTAAAGCGGCCTAATAGAAGGCCTTTTAAACAAACACATGTACTCCTCGCTACATTCTATACTTATGTATTGATTTTTACACAGGTTGTCATTGAGAGTAAAGAAGGCTCAGTTAACCGGGAGTAACAGTAACAGGAACCTAAATGTAAAAAAGTAAGACCAATCTATTTCTAACAGATTGAGATGTAGCATCTTACTGTTAACTATAATCGTTCTAATTGCTTTACATACAACAAAATTAAGCATCTGATTTGCAACGTTACTGTTACTCCCGGCTAACTGAGCCTTAAGCCCTTCCTTCTTTTTACAGTCTTTCTAAGAGGCTTTAAGATGAAAGAATATGAAGAAAGTATTTTAGCTTTTGTTATTTGTGCATTTTGTATAAAAATATGAAAAAGACGTCGTTCGCGTATGTCGATAAAATGTTCGTTTTACCACTAAAAATAAAGCAACACAAAATTCTTTAAAAGCCAGTACGTAGAAACGGAGAAAAATTTTTATTCGCAACGCAACGTCTCGTTTCGGTAAGAGCTCCTATGTATACATAAGCTTGATAAGGAAAACGGAACAGATGATCCGCAACGTATGCACTTACGTTAGTGTAAAGAGACTTATGCCCAATTTTCAGGATAGTTTCTAAATCTAAATTAAGTTAATTTTCATACAAACTTAAATTGTATTTAAATTCAGATTAATTTTTTGAGTTTTATTTGAAAAGTTTTACTTAATTAAGCTAAAAGTATTGTAGCACTACTAAGTACAAAAAAATTTCATAAAAAAGTTTATTTATTTGCAAGGTGGTCTCAAACAACAGCTGAATGTTATTGCTTTGCCTGTTGTTGTATTGTTGTGATATTGAAGCAACCTTTCTAAAATATTACAATGGAAACTTAAGTTGAAATTAAGGGGGTAATTTTGTTGTTCACTTTACCTTGCGTTGAGAAAATTTTCATATAAAATTTTTTATATTTTCAAAAATTCAAAAATTCATATAAAATTTTCTCAACGCAAGGTGAAGTGAACAACAAAATTACCCCCTAAGTGTACCACATCGGTAAATTAAGTTTGATTTAAGTATTTAGTGAAGAAGAGAATTTTGTATTTAAAACGATTTTAAACAAAAATGTGTTTTAATATCAATCCTGAACTGTATAAAAATTGTCAATTTCGTTTCACCTTTCTCAAAGAAGGGAGTAGCGTATGTGCAATGAATAATTTGAAAGGTCATTCTTAAATAAATTTATACTTTCCACAAGGCATATTTTTTGAAGGCAGGATTTCATAAGAAACGAAAGAAGTATAGAGTCTTCAAAAAGGCCTGCCATTTGCAGTCCTTTCAATATTTACCGCTGGGAATCCATTAATGAATTTGTTAAAAAAAAAAATTGTCCAATATATTTTTACATATATTTGATTAAATAGGTTTAAATTTTGATTGACTTTTGAACTGAAAGTATGCAATAGCCAGTATCAATCATTTAACAAACCCACAAAGTTAACTTTAATTAAAAACCCATAATGAAAAGAATAAAAGCCTTAATTAAATACTGCTAAATAAATATGCAGTAAAGCAGACAATACAATAGACTGCATACTAAACCAGCATGAAGTCCAATTAAAAAGGACTATTGACCCGAATAAAGGCAAGGCTATAAAATAGTGTTAACAATAAACTACAACAGCAGAAAAAACATGGTTAAAGTATGATTAAGCAAGCCATATAAAGGAGGTCGCAATGTCCACAAACAAACACTTGTTGCTTAAAACCTGTGTACGAAAATAAACATAAAGCCCATAAAGAGCAACAAACAGTAATTTTCTGTGGATGAAATTATGACAAAAGCTTGTGGATTCTGCTCACTCCAAATGGAGCAATTCTGCTAATTTACGTACCCATTCAACTAGAAATGGGCTTCATCGGAAAATAAATTTTTTCAATGAAAATTCAAAATCAATACCAATTTGTGTTTCAGCCTATTCTCCGAATTGGCGGCGCATTCATTCCTGCTTGAAGCCAGGACTGCCAAACTTGGGGATTTCATGCAATCCCCCAAAAGGGATTTTTTTGGGGATTTAAGAAAAAAAAATCGGGATTTTTTGGGGATTTTACACATTTTTAATATATTTTCCTTTTTTTTATTATTTACGCTAATTTTTCTTTGTTTCGTATATAAAAAATTTAAAAAAAAAGTAGCAATATTTTTATCTTTTTCTTATCAACAACGACTACGGTTTAAAGGGTCCTTATAAAGATTATTATTTTTGTTGAGTGTGTTAAAGGTACTTAATGAACTAATGTTTTTATTCTTGAGTGGGTGTTTTAAAAAAAGAATCTTAAACCCTTGACAACACATCAAATTTTTGATTCTTTAAAGACAAATTTTTAGCAAATATGTCTTCCCCAAAAAAAGCAAATATGAAAGACAATATAATAATGTTTGGGAAAAAGAATGCATCGAAGTATTTAATAAATGATTTTAAGGATGACTCAAACCGATTGAACAAGCTCCAAATTCTTAAAAATTGGCTCATTCGTCTTCAAAAACAGCATATTGTTCTGCTTGTAATTCCTCACTGAAATCGTGTAAAAAGAATTTTAGAAAAACATGCCGAAACCAGTCGCTACAAACAAAATAAAATAATTTTTTTTACTATACATTTTTATTTGGGGATTTTTGGGGATTTCTTATTATATTTATACTTATTATTTTTAAAAAAAATTTTAAATTTGGTCAGAAAAAAACACAAACAAATTTTTTTAACTTTTTAAGGTTTTGTTTTTTAATTTGGGGATGTTATTTTTTTTTTTTGGGGACAAGGAAAAAAGTTCCTGGCAGCCCTGCTTGAAGCTTGAATCTTGAAAGCTTTTAAGGAAGGACACACCCCAGTTGTTGAGGACGGCGACAAATTTATTGGCAAAAAGCAACTATCAGCTGTTAAATAAATGGTCGCTCAAATAAAATAGTGATACCAAATCATAGTTGTGACACCCTAAAAAAATATACTTCAAAATTGGCGATGCAATATTTAAAATATTGATTCGAAATTTTTACTGAATGCCTTCCTTGCTATAATTAACCAATTAAAAGGGACTGCATTAAAACAAGAGTTTAAAATCAAATAAGGACCAGTCTCATATACATTTAGCATTAAGGTTAGATTAGTAGTCGGAGTTGGAATTTCAGCGGTTGCAGTCGGAGTTAGTACTTTTTGTTGACGATTCCACAGCCCTGGTTGTTAAGGCTAAAAAAATATCAACTTTAAATTTCTTAACAAAGAAGCATAACAAGAATAGAGTACTAAAACGGACGTGGGGGTACCGTGGTATTTTTTAAAAGAAGAAGGACCGAAAATAGTACCATACTACTGAATTTTCCATCACTGTCCTGTATCCTTGTTCTATAACTCTCGCGTCGAGCAACTTTTCGATTGAAATGTGTGAAATGAATCAAAAATGCAACATATTGTGTAACGTTTTTTTGGCGAGTTCTAGATGTAACGTTAGAAAATTACTCGCCAAATTACAGAAAAAGTGTGTCTGTAACATTTCTGTGAGAAAAGTTCCCACTTTGAACTGTCAAATAAACTGAAGAATAAAAATGGGGCGAGAAAAAATTTAAACAATAAAAAACAATTAAAAACGCAAAACACAAAGAATAATAAAAATAATATTTTGTTCTTGTCACATTTTTTTATTGTGTAATTATTTTGCGTTTAACATTATTATAAAAAAAAATACGAATGATTTCAAAGCTTGTTTGCAAACAACAAACATTTTAGTCGCCCTTTACATTATTTGGTATAGCCGACGGTTCTATTTTCAACGCCGTCGTTGAAAAGATATCAATTTTAGTAAATTTTGGTCGCCGTCAACGAAATGTATTGCTAGCGTTCTCAACGTCTGCAATGTCACATTAGCTTCGAGGGCAATGTTATGGCATTAATAACGTAACGACGTAATCTCTTATGATATTTTTCGACATGAGTAACAAACACACTTTTTTCGTTTTTAGAATGGTTTAAATTGCCGAAGTTCTTTTGCGTCTTTTTGCGATTTGATCATGTACATTGTCATGATCTTTGTATTTGTCAGTTCGTTAACGACATTTCCTTCAACCATGGTCAGAATTTGACCAGCGGATCTTAGGTAAGCATAACATAATGAAAAACAAAAATCATCTATCTTAACAATAACGAAAAAATTTTTTAAAAAAATTTTTTTATTTTCAATTGGCCCTTTTTGCACGAAAGAAAGCTTTTCCTTTAGAGTGGGAGATCCACCAAAATAACAATTTTGTAACTCAAGACATTTGTGCTATTTTGAATTTGTTCCTATTTGTGTGTTTCTAAAACTTTAAAATTAAAACTTATACTAAGAAACTAGGCAAATTAACCTTTCAGACAGTATGTTACATGCCTATCTAAAATTGCATACCCCCTATACTGTAATACCCATAATATTTTAACTTCAGAAATAAAATCATATTTTTTCTATAGAAATGTTGAAATATTTAATTTTTTTTATTTATTTGCACATCGGCATTTAAACTTCCTAAAGATTAGTCTCAAGTTTGTGGCGTTTAGTTTGATTTATTCCTACAAAATTTTAATTAACGTACACAAATTTAAAATATCTTCCTAATGTTCATTCTTAGGCACTTTTGGTCTATGGCTTTTGTTTTTAGTTTTTCCATTTGACTAAAACCAAAGATTATTATAATTTTATATTTTGTCGTGCGTATCCTTGGCAAAAAGTTTCCTAAACCGTCAAAATCTTATAGTTAAGCTGCAAGCAAATCAAAAAAAAACCATATTTCCGTTTCTTCCCTCCTACTCCCATTTCATTTAACCACAGCTAAATTCATAAAACAATTTATAATATTTTATTTTCTATTTCATTTTTGTTATTATAATGCGTGTCACGTAACATTTAATAACGCCTGAATTGTATAAGACGCATGTCTCCTAAAGGAATCCGTTGAGGTTGTTGAGACGCTTTTCCGCAAACAAAAAAAAAAAAAATAAAAGAAAATTGTTGGAAAAAAGTTGCTGAAAAACCGGAAAAAAATTAGGCAGTAACACGTTAAAGTGAAACTTGTTAAATATTTAGCCTAAGTCTAGTCCAACGCCATGCTGTTAGAAAGACCTTGGGCTATATAAGCAAACAAACACACATACACACACACCCATACCCACAGACATAAACTGCAAAGTTCTTAAAGGACTAGAAAATTGTATACGTAAGAATTTTTAAAGCAAGTATTTGTGTGTGTTGGTTTGTTTATTTCGACTTTTATGATGGTTCTTATTCCTTTTCTGCAATTTTTTTATGTTTTGCTTTTATAAGAGGCAACAATTTTTTTTTGTGTTTTTATTTGTTTTTTGGATAATAAGTATTTTGTTTTCTTTACTTGTGTTGCTTTTTTTAATCATCATTTTTCGACGACAATGGCAAGAAAAGAAAACAAAACTTATAAAAGGACATTTTGCTCGAAGACAGTTTTGACAAATTATCCCAAGAGAATAAAAATGTATGAAACATTTTTAAATTCTGATACAAAAAATTCACTGTTTTTTTGTTTTCTTATTAAATTGAATAAAAAATTAAAAAAAAAATCTAAAAAAAAACCTTGTTTCCTTTTCTCTTTCCACTCCCATTTATTTAACCACATCAAAACTCTTAAAAAAATTATATTATTAATTCTTCTTTTATTTAAACTGGGGATTAAAAATAATTGAAAATTTAAAGATTTATGGTACATAATACTATTTAACTATGAAGTAAAGTCGTATTTTTGTTCGATGTCCATGGTCGAATTCCTTTATCGTACGCTTTAGTCCAGTTTAAAGTTTAGTCTACCAAGCCATAGTCTTAAAGCTTTGTTACTCCTACGTAAACGTTGCGTATCGGCTGCTCCGTTTTCCTTACGAAGCTTATGTATAAATTAATACTCTTTCGTAAATTTTAGGTTTCGTTGCGACTGAACCTGCACTACATCAGCTGTTTAAAATTTTAACGTTTGTTGCGGATGAACATTATAAAATTAATATTTTTCTCCGTTTTTACGTATCAGCTAATAAAGCATTTTATGTTAATTGAAAGAGTGAACATTCCAACGATTTATACGGCGTTTTCTTTTTATATTTTTTTTACAAAGCGCTGAAATCATATTGAATTTTTACTAATTATCTGTTTTGTTTCTAACGTATGTATTTGAATATTTTTAGTAAGTGCTGATTCATACTCTTCAAGTTAAAGTCGTCAATTCTTGAGTTTTTAGGAGAGAGAGGAAAAGAAATGGCATTCTCTTTACTCTTCTCTTCTATAAACTTAAGACGACGGCTAAAACTTGAAGAGTGTAAACCAGTACAAACAATCAGCCATAACCATATTTCTGCATTTTAATTTTTTTTTTAAGTAGCGAAAAATATGCTAAAATATGCAAAGAAAAATTCTAAAAAAGTGCTAAAAATTATGTTATATAAAAGGCAAAGAAAAATTATTTAATTTGACAGAACAAAAGTATTAAGTATCGTTTACAATTTAATTGAGAAATAAAATATAAAAGAAGTCTGAGTGCTATATTCGCCTGTGCTTAGGAATGGGTTTTATTAGGGATCTATAAAATATAAGCCAATCTTCGTAAAACCTGACTTCACAATATTAAAATTCGATGCATAATTTAAATCAAATATCATGATTTGTTTTAGAAATATTAATAGATTTACATCAGAGGATTTTATATTGAAAACATCGTAAATTATGGATTTTTTATCACAAATATTAAAAAAAAAACTATAATCATGTGTTTTTTTTTTTTGTATTATTTGAAGAGAATTTAAAAGACTGCAGTGATATAAGAAAAAAAAAGTTTTTTGAAGTACCGGGTCCGCCATCTAACCTTTTTTTGTTCAACTAGTGCTTATTTCGTGAATGGTAACACTAAGCTCATGTCTGATTTGACAGATAATTAGTTTTATCCTTCCGCTGAACGAATATGGTTGTGTAAACGCTTGAACAACGCTGGGAAATATGCGTTTTCGCTTCGCTAAGTGGGCCTGCGATCGACTTACAGAAGATGCCGATTTTGCCAAAAAAAATCATCTTTGCAGATGAAGCTCATTTTGATCTTAGCGGGTATGTAAACAAGCAAAATTGTCACATTTGGTGCACAGAAAACCCGCACGCATACATTGAAAAGCCGATGCACCCAAAACGAGTCACTGTTTGGTGCGGATTTTGGTCCAGAGGCGCAACAAAAATTGAAGAGGAGGATATTGGCAACATTTGGTTTCAACAGGATGGTGCTACGTGCCACACAGCCGAAGCTACACTCCATGTTTTGCGCCCTGTTTTAGAAGATTGCATTATCAGCCGCAGAGCTGATGACGTTTGGCAACCTGGGAGCTGCGATTTGACACCGTTGGACTATTATTTGTGGTGTGTCGTCGAAGATAAGTGTTACGCCGACAAGCCAGAGACAATTGACAATTTAAAGGATAATATTCGTGAAGCTGCACACAATCGATAATGTGCTTAAAAATTGGACTGATCGTGCAGGCTGCTGCATGACCAGCCGAGGCAGCCATTTGAATGAAATTATTTTCCATTATAAACCGGAAGGATTGTATTTTCAAATAAAAAAAGAAATTTGAAAAAAAAAGTTATTTGGCGGAAATTTGCACATTTGGCAACGCTGACTGCATTGTTTTTTTTCCCCCTCTTTTATTCTGAAACCAAGATGCCGGCAGACCCCAATTTTGGAACCGTTGGTTAAAAGATTTGATTTTATTTTTAACCAAATTTTGATGAATTTTCTACCAATTAAGTATTACCCTTATGGCTAAAAAATCAGTGAACGTTTAAATGCTGGTTTAGTTGAACTAAACTTAAATTTATATGTAGTTTAAACTCAACAGCAGTAAATCAGTGTCGCATGTATTATATGTAGCTTAAAAAATAACATGTGGCAGCACTACGATAAATGTTGGCAAATTCATATGGTTTGTATTGGTAGTTTAAACGCCCAATTTTATGCGTTTAAAGATGGTTTATATGTTTACGGACTTAAAGATTTGTTGGTTTAAACACATTTTAAACCAAAAAAAGAGTTTAACTTGCTCGGATTTATTAGCCCTTAGAGACTTAAGGTACGTTCAAACTGATGAAATATTTGATAGCAAACATCAAATATTTCATTAACGCAGTCTGAACACAAAATATTTTTGAGTGTCAAATAAAATAACAGCTGATTTTGAGCAAATAAAAGTATTTGCCGGCAAGCAAATATTTTTCCAATGTGAACATAGTGTGAACACAAAAAATCAAATATTTTAGTAATTTTTGAGCAAACATTTATTTGATATTACAAAAAAATTGTAAGAGCAAACAACGACAAATAATTTTAGCCATGTACCCGATAGAAGCAATTTTTTCTGTAAGTTTTCGGATTTTTACAGTTTTAAAGATTTTTAATAATTATTAGACTTTGCTATCATGCCGCTATTAGCCAATTTTTGCGAATTTTTGCTAATTTAGCAATTTTCACCGAATTTTTGCCATTCCTTATACTTTTAGGGACTTTAAATCAATTTTATGGCTGTTTTTGCAACAATTTTTTTTTGTTCTTTTCACGACATTTTTTAACCGAATTATATATTTTAGGGGTTGTTTCCAATTTTTCGCAAATTTTAGCCATGTTTCCGTTAACCATTGTCTTCCAGTTTTGTTTTTCTTTTACATACTCCTGTTCTAACAATATAATAGATGCTGCTCCACAGAATAAAACAAATAATTAGGCTTCTGCGCGAATTTTTACTATTTGTGAAATATATTTTCATTTTTGAACACTTTCATTAAATAATTATTTGATGCAAATATTTGTTTTAGTCTGAACGCATGGCAAACATGAATTAATTTATTTTATTTGACACTATTTGCCAACTGTTTCAACAAACAAAAATTGTCAAATATTTGATCTTAGTCTGAACATCAAACAAAATATTTTTTTGTTTCACACAGTTTGAAGCAAATATCAGAACAAATATTTTTGTCAAATATTTCATTAGTCTGAACGTACCTTTATACTAATAAAATATTCAACAAATGTGTTTGCCGGTCCCTTAAAATAAACTGATAAGTCTGTAGTAAATCCTATCTCTATTCTTTCTTAAGTGCATCTATTATGTAAGATGTTTGCAAACTGTTTTCTCCTTTCTATTTCCTTCGGTCGCACCAGTTCTCCGATTGATCGAATTTCCGTCTACGATCTGATATTGCGTAATTAAGACATTTGCTTGCTTCCAATTTCATGCCTACTCTCAAGTGTTCCTTGAATCATTAGCAGAAGCAGAACGTATTTTTCTTCTCTGCTAATGTGACCACAATAAGAAGTTTTACCGATTTGTATATCATAAAGTACTTGTCGATTTTTGTTTAATCTTCCTAGTAATTCATTATTAATTACAAAATCTATCCATGATACCATGTTTATACGGAAAACAATATTCGCCCCAAACATGATTGAAACAACATTATTTATGTGATTAGTTTTAACCATCCAAGAATTATGCCTATAGTCTAGCCTAAAGTTGAGTTCTTTGAACTTGACGTAAGTCCAGTCCAATATCCAGCCATTTGAACAATTTATAGTCGAGGCTTAAGAATTCTGGAGGACTAATCTGTTATGCGATAATTTGAAGGAAGGTCTTATTGTAAACAACTCAAAAAAAGAAGATTTATCTCATTGTAGGAACTGGCGCGATATCATACTCATCAATATATCGTCATTAACACTGGTTTACAGCCAAAAAATACCAAGAACGCCACATGCCTAGATAAGTTAATTGGGACCTCCTACATTATGACCAACATCAATGGAATGTTTGCTCTGATTTTAAATTAGTTGCCAAACCATCTGGATTGCAAGGGGGCAATACGAAGTTTCCCTGTTTTCTATGTCTATGGGACAGCCGTGACCGTCAGAATCACTACACCCGAAATGTTTGGCCCGAGCGAAGTGGACGTACGCACGGAGAGTACAATATAAAAAATGACCCACTCATTCCTCTGGAGAAGATAATACTTCCTCCATTACATATAAAGCTTGGGTTATTTACAAATATTGTAAAAAAGTTGCCAAAAGACAGTATTGCCATGAATTACCTTAAACAAAAATTTCCGAGAGACACAGCGAGCAAAATTGAAGCTGGTATATTTGATGGACCTCAAATTCGGGCTCTGTACGGTGACCAATCATTTAATGAGTGTTTAGGTCCAGCTCATTTGCAGGCAAAAAAAACGCAACGTCAAGTCGCTCGTCATTTTAATTTAAATTTTTTGAATTCCGCCGAATATAGTGTGTGAGCAATGAAGATGAAAATATTGTCGTTCCACAAAATCCTTAATAAAAACTTTATTTTTTATCCAATTTTTTTCAAATTACACTTAAAATGTTGGTAATTAAATAAACTATTAGGTAAAAAAATAAAACATTCCAGATCTTTACTATAACGTAGAAAAAAAACGAAATAAAAATGAAAAATTTTCAAAAAAACGTAAAAAATAGGCAAATTTTGAATTTTGAGGTACCATAACTCAGCCAGTTCTTATCAGATAGAAATTTCCGACATATCGACAAAAAGGGTATTCAATTACCTTTGCAACGATGTACCATTTATCTCGATCGGACTTCTCGGCTGGGCTCCACAAGGGTTTGAGTGGGACCATACACTGAAAAACACAAAAGTACCGTTATCTAAAAAACGGTACTTAGAAAAAAAAATTACAGCGTTTTTCGTGTTCAGGAGGTCCCAATTAACTTATCTAGGCATGTGGCGTTCTTGGTATTTTTCCAAACTTAAAATTTGTAAAGCAGTGTAATTATACCACGAACTATAATCAAAAGGATCGCAACTGCATTCTATTCCGACCTACGCAATGAGTAAGCTGGTTTTAGACCTCAAAAATCCTGCCTAGATAACGTAAACAGTCTAAGAATTATAATCAAACAGTCAGTTCCCCTTATGTACCAAGTCGTCGTACACTCGAGAAGGCATTTGACACCCTCTCACATTCGGCTTTCTGGAATACATTCGAAAATACCGCTGATACAAGCCCTCTTCAATAATGTTAAATGCACGGTGTTGCATGAAGCCTGCATTAGCGATCAATTTACTGTAACTACTGGCGTAAAGCAAGGCTGTATTCTAATAGCCCTGCTTTTAAGCATATGTAGTTTTAGACAACAGTATGAAAACAGAAACCCATGAGGAAGAAGCAGTTTCGTGGGATTTTCAGAGAAGACTGGAAGATCTCGACTATGCAGATGATGTCTGCCTTCTTTTTTAGAACCACAGCGATATGGCAGCAGATATCGCTGCCGTACAAAATGAAGCTGAAAAATATGGTATGCGGAACAAAATGCAATGACCACAATAATGCGTATAAATTCTTCAAAAACCAGGAAGTTCTCCATTAATAGAGAAGAACTGGAAGATGTTTCCAAATAAAGCAGTATATAAACAGTTTTATAAACAGTTCTAGTGATGATGTACAAAATCGCATTAAATCCAGCAAGCGGTCATTTAGCCTCTTAAATCCCATTTGACGGTCTCCTCGTATATGTTTCATGTAGAACTAAACTTAACATTTTCAACGCCTGCGCTTAATCTGTACTTCTCTATTAATGCGAGTTTTGGAACGCTGCCACTCGGCATATTAACTCACTGAAAGTTTCTACAAACTGATGTTTGCAGAGAATGCAAAAAATGTTCTGGCCTCAAACAATATTCAATAGAGAGAAACCAAGAAAATCTTAATATAAAGTGGTGCTGGATTGGTCATGTCTTACGCAGGCCTACGAACGATACTACAAGAAACGCTATTGAGTGGAGTCCCCAAGGTATCCGAAGAAGGGGTAGGCCATCGCATACATGGCGTTGCCAGGTTGAATCAAAAGGTGCCAGTCTGGACAAGAACTGGAACGAGATTAAAATATTTGCTTAAATTGGAATTGAATGGAACAGATACATATGTTATGGCCCTTTACTCTTAATATAAACGACGGGATTTAAATTACATATACAAAGCCCAGTTGCCTTATATTTTTGTCAATAGCATGGGATAATAAACTTAAAGTTTTTAGTAGTTATTCAAAATAATTAAGACAATTATTTTATAGTAAAATATTGCCTTCAATTGCAGGTTGCAAAATACTTTGCAATTTAATTTTATTTGAAATTGCAGCTGTAAACAAAATTTTAAAAGATTAAATATAAATTTTAAACAAACGTAATTTTAACCCAAAAACCTTATGAATTTATTCATTACAATAATTATAATGACGTTCGTGTTGTCGTTAATGATCATAAGGATACTATTTAATGCAAGACCAGCAAGAACAACTGACCTTAAAGATGCAGCTTGTAAAACACACATCTGAGTGTACGACATTTATGTCTTGAGAGCAAAATACACAAAATAGAGTCAAATGAACAGGAAAACAATGAAGAAAAGGAATGAAAATAAAAAATGTTTTTTCCCGAAAGGATTTTTTTTTTTTTCATAGAGTTTTTTTATTAAGATTTTACGAAATTTTTCTAAAAGTTTTTATATTTTTGTGAATTTTGTTTAGTGTTCTTTTTTAAAACTGTTTACTGTCCTTAAAATCCATTGCATAAATAATAAAAACATACGTTTCTTTATTCATACACATGTGTACAACTCTTCATGCATATGCATGATTCAGTTTGCATGCATATGCCTAGCATATTTTATATTTGTAATAGCAAACGAAATTGTACCAAATAATACAAAGAACACTCAAATTAAAATACATACATACATACATACGAACTCAGATATACACTCTCTTTCTTAAATATTCTTATGCACAACCCTTCACTCCCACAAACAAAAAGAGACACACTTAAATAAAATGTGAACCAAAAACATGTGTATGTACATACGTTTTACGATCTTTTTTGTATGATTGTATATGTTTCGTTTTCGTACGTTTGTTGTTTCCGCATCCGTTTCCGTTTCAATTGTTATTGCCTTTGATGTTGTTAATATTCCTGTTGTTATAGTTCTTGTAATTGTTGTTGTCGTTATTGCTTTTTTATCGTTGTTGTCATTATTTTTATACCCATATGAATGCAAATAAATAAAAATACGTATGTAAACAAAAATATTTCCAATGTTCGTGTATTTGTATGAATGAATGTATTTATGAATGTAAACATAACTCATACTTGTAGATGAGTGAACCATCCTTGTAGGAAAAGCCACTACTGAATCTTTACTGATTAACTACTGACACATTTACCAGTACTATTGACTTCTTATACCCCAGACAATGTTATTAACTATAGGCTGACGTTGGTTCTAGATAGTTATTTTAGGACCATATGTCGATATTGGAACCAGCGATATACTAGTAGGTTTTTTTAAACCAAGTCTAGGCTTTTTGTACTTTTTTAAAGCAAAGTGTTTCTATATATTCCTTTCATTTTTCGAACAAAAATGTAACTAAAGTTTTTTGGAAAAGTTGAGTCTACTTCAACTTCAGCAACAATTTGTATGAAATTGAAAATTACGATTATAACAATTTTATTAAGTTTTGAATCAAAATGTCTTAAAAAATAATAATAAATAATTAATTTTGCTGTGGGCAAAATTTGCAATCGGTTTCTTAACCCTAAAGCAAACACCAAAATGATTTTACACAAACGAACCCCAGGGCCTGGCTGGGACTTCTTGTATTTATCTAGAGCTTTTTGTGGCTATAGAAAAAACTCTCACTAACGAACCCCGGGGCCTGGTTGGGACTACTTTTATATGTATGGAGTTTTATGGCTATAGCAGGAACATTTTGTTGTCAAAAGAAAATTTTTTCGAAAAAAAAGTAAAGAAAGGATTCTTATGTGCTGCATATGCTTTTTAATACTTTTCGTTTTGATTTTATTTACTACAGTACAAATATAATAGGGTTGGTCCTGACCAGGCCCAGGTGGATACAATATGCACAAGATTTCTATTTGGTCAATTGCCACGCCCACGGTGTTTAAATTTACACTTTTTTCTAACTTATTTGTAAAAAACACTTTGATTGAGGAAAACATAAAGTTTCGTTCTAATTTATTTAATAATTATATTAAAAAAAAACTGTAAAAAAGTCAAAAATGCCTGGCCAGAACCTGTTGTTCGCTTAAGGGTTAATGCAAAATGTGTAAGTTTGTAAAAAAAATTGTTGCTGTTTTTTGAACACCAGTGAAAATGTTGCTGCCTATTGTGAACAAAGCTTTAATTATTTTATTAAAAAAAAATAAATAAAAATACGAATAAATAACAGTCTTTTTCGTATTAAAGGCAAATATTAAACTGTAAACACTTCGTTGACAATGACGCCAAAAAGTCACCAAAAAAGTCGATAAAACTGGTGACTTAAAGCCACTTTTTCTCAGGTTTCCTTTAGGGTCATGTAGGAAATGTCTATAGTGAAACTGTACTGATTTACTATTGACTTTTTCATCAGGACTACTGATCAACTCTAGACAATGCTTGTGCCACTACAAACCTGTAAGCTATTGAGAACATTGTTCTTGGGGGACCATATCGAGACATTGTTACCAGAGATTCACTAGTACATTTTAATAGTTCTTGTCTATAGTTATGAATATTTTTATTTAATTTTTGCAATAATAATACTCTATTGACAGTGTCATCAAAAAGTCACCATAATAACCGACAAAAGTGTTGATATGAAGTCACTTAACACTAGGATTCCTACACGAATTTTTTTTTTTTTAAACATATAAGCATTGTGATTGTTAATATGTGTGTGTATAATTTAAGTGTATGTGTACGTCATTATAGGAATATGTTGATTTTTTTTTTAATATTGATCTCATATTTCCTCATTTTTACTATTTTATTTGCACTTATTGTGGCTTATACTTGCAATTTATTTATAGTAAAAGAAAAAAATGCATATTTTTAAAATTTCCCTGTCATACATAATTTCACTTATAGAACTTTCCACAATGAACTAAATTTATTTTATCTTTAGAATTTAATGAATTTAAAAAAAATAAGAATGTAATTTATTTTTTAATTTTCCCTGTATAAACAAAATTTTTCTATGAGAAATTTTTGTTTTAAAAAATTTTTTTAAGGGTACATAGTACAGTTAAGCATATTTGAGTACTATTTTCAAAACAAATCCCTTTAAAGGAAATTTTTATTTAAAAAAAAGTTTTAAAAAACAGTACATATTTCAAAAACTAAACAAGAGTGCTATTTTAAAATGTCCTTTGTAAACTAAAATTGTACCGAACAAGAAAATTTCCTCTTTAACATTTTGTAAAGTTTTGTCATTTTTTACATAACCGAAGGATATTTAAATCAATTATTGTAAAATTCTTAAAATTTCCTTGAAATGTACAAATGTATGTATGTATGAATAAAAAATTCCCGTTTTTTTTAAATGGCCACCAATGAGATTTTTTACGCAATTTGACTTATTAGACTAACCCCCCAATTTCACCAAGTTTTGTTAAAACTAACTAATTTTTTAACTTGCAGTTAACAATATATTTTAAAAACTATAACCTGATGAAATTGGTGGTAAAACACGGGAAACAAAATTATTATTATTAACAAAATTTCCCTAAATTGGCCCATCTTAATCAGATTCTTTGAAAAAACCTTTATTTATTTAGGTTTCAAAATAAACGTGATAAGATCTACAGAATTCTTTTAAAATTTCCTATAATTGGAAAGTTTTTTACTCAATTCGCTTAAAATGTTCATTAATTTTAATACAAGACTAAAACACAGCAGGCAAAATTAATATTACTTACCAAATTGCCCCAGCATAAAAAAAATTCCTACCACATATTTCTCACAATTAAAATTTCCCTTAATGGAAAAAAATTTTTTTTATAACAAGACTAATAAAACACGGTAAGCAAAATAATTATTATATACCAAATTTCCCAAGCAAAAAAAAATTCCCAGAAAAGAAAATTGTGGTTGCGATCGAAACATGTCATGGAAACCAGCCGCCTGGGTTCGAATCTCAGGTCAATCAAGAATGAATGATTATCAATAACAATTTTAATTAAGTTTCATGTTGTTAAAATTCCTTTCTTCATAAAAATAATTTAATGAAAATGAAATTTGATGAACTTAAGCCTGATTAAAATATTAAAAATATTTGGATTGAAAATTTAAATTTTTAAAAAAAATTTAGCTAAAATGTGTAAAATTTTTAAATTTTCCTTTCATACAAAAAAATGAAATTTAACTTTTATTGAAATTTTTATAATTTAATGCAATTTTGAGTGCAATTCTAAAGTTAAACATACATTTCCAAGACTGAATATTGTTTTCCTACTTATTTTACTTTTTTTTCTGTTTTTTTATAGCCTCCATATATTTTTTTATTCATTATAACTCTTTTCCAATAACCGTTATGATAAGAATATTTCCTTTTATATGTGGGGATACTTAATGCTTCTCCTTTGTACAGCTTAAATCAGTACGTACAGCGAAATATGCCAACATACTTAAACATTTTTTTTTTGATGTATTCTTTTCAAACCGGGCAAAAGTTGTAAATTTAAAGGACTCTATTTTTGTCGAGCTGGGTGAACAAAAGTGTACATTACTTATGATTGCAAAGGATAAAAAAAATTATGAAAAAGAAAAGTCTTGATTAAAAAATTACAAGAGATTTTGGCATATCGAACTGATATTAAGAAAATATATCTTTTATTGAGAACTTATTCTCAAACATTATGTTCTCTTTTTCACACAAACACACTTTCAAACTACATATGAACAAGTTGCTTTTAAATTCCTTTAGGAACTTATTTTAAAAATAGTTCGTCTATGGGTTTTGTTTTTTAACTTGTCGCCCAGAAAAAAAATGTTCATTGTCATTTTCAAGGATGTGAAAACGTGACTTTATTACCCAATACAGAGTCTATTAAAGTTTTTGTTTAAAAGAAATATAACACACCAAAAAAGTGTAATAAATATATTTGCTTTATCTTCTTTCGCCACTAAATTGAAAACCGATGTAATAGTAACCAGCGCCTTGTAACTTGTGTAAAAGAAAGTTTTAACTTTTTCCAGCTTTTTTTTCTTTATATTTTTTGAATTGTTCTTTTTTACAAAACGCAACACCAAAACTACATGTACATTAATGTCATAATAAAACTACCCATTGTTTGAAGGATCGACCACCGATTCCACCAGCCAGTCAGCCAAACAGCAAACCAAACAGTTTCCCAGCCCACCAGTCAACCATTAGCAACACATACTTTAAAAAAATATACACAAACACAAAAAATTATGGACATTTCTTGTTATTTGTTAAAAACGGAAATACATTCGAGATAGAGAAAAGAAAAAAATTGATGGAGAGCAAAAAGAAAAGAATAATCTACAATAAATTCTAAGAAATTGTTTACGAAAAAGTTTATAATTTTGACGGTTGTTTGAAAATGCAATCAGATGAGAACTAAATCTGATGAGAACTAAATCAGATAAGAATTGAATAAAAAAGGAACTTGAAGAGAAACAAAACATAAGTGGGACGGACAAAAAAAAACAACTTTAAAAGAGCTTGAAAACTAGAACTAAAATAGAACCGAACAGAGTTTAAAGATAAGTAGAAACGAACTAGACGATATCAAGAACCGTATTTGAAGAGAAATAGCAAAGAGCTTAACAGAACTCGAAAATGACTTGAAGAGGTCTAGAACAACAATATATCTAGAGGATAACTAGAACAGAACAAGCTATCTTGAAAATAACTTGAACAGAACTGGGACAGAGCTAGAACAGAACCAGAAGAAAAACCGAACTAGAAGAGAACCAAAAAAAACTTTGTGATGGTTAGGTTAGGCTCAATGAGCAGCCGACACGAGGACGGCTTACTTCGGTCCTTATAGTAATCCCTTTGGAATTCCTTTAGCCAGTTACAAGATTCAACCAGTATTCACCAGATTATTTCCCAGACATCACTGACGCATCAAACCACCCCGACTCCCAGCAAAACAGAGAGATCGATTTCAGACCCACACTAAACATATCGTAGAAACATGGCGATTTCTGTTTTCCAAAATGCCTAATCCTAGAAATCGAGAAAGTGAAACACCATTTCCTCCTCCTCCTAATCATGACAACTTCTACAGTAGTCATTATTATCCAGATCAATTCTCCCAGCATGAGTCTTAATAACATAATTACCCGTCATGACCGACATCATTGTCCTTAGCTGGTCCATACTGCGTTTGGTTCCCCGGGCAGCTACAGTGCCCTGGTATCTACGCCAGCGTTACCCTGGAATTTTCCGCAATCTCATTAAGGGTTAACATAGATTTCGTGAAGACACCAGCCGGAGCTGTAATGGCAGCTTTAATGTCCGTAAATATGCAAATATCTTGCGATAAGGGATAGTACCTCAGCCAGCTTGCCGCCCGCCTTATGGCAGAGATATCCGCCTGCAATACACTGCTGTCAGCTGGTAGCCTAAAGGGACCTAGATGAACTAGTCTCCATCTAGGGAGCAAACGGTAAATATAAATATTTCCAACGAACTCTTTTTAGGGCAGTTCTTGTCGCCTCCTTCCAGTTATATTCGAGTTTCTTTACTACCGTGGAACGCCGCGTAATCTTCGGCTGTCCTCTGCATCGATTGCCTTGGTGGTTGTATGTCAGAGCTACCTTAATTATGGTGTTTGTCGACCTTAAAGTGTGGCCTTTCCCAACATATTCCCTTGTTCTGATGTCGTCATGAGCTGGGCTCTCGAGTGCTGTACGATAACGGTCTACGTTTGATATTGTATTGGTACAGAAACATCGCACGATTCGTCTTAGGCATCAGTTCTTAAAAAACTTGCAGTTTGTTGATAGATTTTAGCTTAGGACCTCGATGTCTCACATCCGTAAGCTTTAATTTTCATGTAAAACCTGTAGCGCCTTAGGTTAGGACTAACGAGAGAGGGAGCTTTACCCCTGGATTTTTTTTTTAATTTTCCTAAGCTAATCCCGCGAAGCTTTATGCTTGTATGCAGGAAAGAAACCAGAGTCTCTGGCGGGAATCGAACCCGCAACCCCGGCGCTGATAGACTAGCTCGCTACCAGCTAGCCTACCAGGGCTCTCAGGAAAACTCGATAACAATAAACGAAAACAGATATAGAAAATAACAAAAATAAATCAGAATAGAACCGAACTTGAACAGAGCTAGAACAGATCTGGACAAGAACAGAAAAAAACACGCATTTTTTTATTAATAAGAAATATGTATGACGTGCTTAATTCCCAATTTTTCATATATGATAAATACACTGAAATTTATTGCTGAAGGAAAGCTAGCTTTTATGCGCATTTCACTGGTTGCTTAGGCCAGATCCTCAGGAAACCTTTTTCCAAAGATTTAAGAAAAGCCAAAAATATAACACACATAAAACTGTTAAGCGAATAAGAATTATAAACACTCAAAATTCTTCTAGTAACAATATCAATACTTTAACAAAACACCAACAATAAACAGTGAGTTTATCTTTTCTTACATTCCCCTACAATTGGTTGGCTTTTTTCCGACTCGAATCGTAGTTGTAAGTGGATAAAAATAAAAAACAAAATTAAAAACAAATTGCTTCATTTTATTGTCTTCGTAAGAAAACAACAGAAAAAACCAATTTGCCAGTTCAATTTTTTTTTGCACGGGCACACGCAAGTACATTATCAAAGTACTCAACAAAATTTTTTTTGTTTTTTTTATTTTTAATTCATCAACAGCCCTCGCATAATCACATAAAGTAAAAATGTGAACTTCATCATGTTTCTTCTAATGTTGTTGTTAAATTATAAGGTTTTTTTGTAAACCATAATAATGCTAAGAGAGGATAATATTGTATTGTGAGTTGGTATTTTAAGTTTTGTTGCTGTTGCTATTGTCATTTTTTGTAATTGCAGTTGTATTAAATATTGTTATAGCTATTTTACAATTTCTATTTTTTACGAAATAAAAGAAACAGGAAAATATCTAAAACGAACTAAATTGAAATAAAAATAAAATTTAAGCATTTCAGGCATTTATTTCTTTCCTTTTCATTTTGTGCATTGTTCTACAACAATAACAAATGAATTTGCAACACAAAAATTTTTTTATAAAGAAAATAAAGACTCATTGAAAATAAAGCGATTTTAACGTGACCAAAAAAGTATGAATGAGCACAATAATAAAAAAAGCAAGTAAAAGTGCTATACATATTCGGCTGTGCCGAATTTGGGATGCTCTCCACCAAAGTTAAGAATATTTTTTATTATTAGGCTTTATTTGGAATCTATAAATGATGAATCTTTATTATGCCTGACCTCAAAGTAACGGGTGTTTTTTAGCTACATAAGAACCATTTGTATCGATAACATTGGCTTGACAGCTCAGAATTTTAAACTGTGTTGACATTTCTGTTACATGGGGTCTTCTCCTGACAATTTTTTGTCATACCGAACGTCAAACTTCATATAAAAAATGCTGACAAAAATATTAGAATTTTTTTTATTTAGACTTTGACGTTTTGTATGACAAAAAAGACCCCATATTAAAGGCCAAATAAATCACACAAACTGCTTGACAACGCAACATGTGGAAATTTTACGTTTTTACAAATATTTGAATTGCTAATTGGGGGTTTACTGTTTGGACAAACATTTGACCATGTTTGTAGAAATATTAAAAATGTTTAATATTTGGCAGACATGTTGAATATTTGTCAAACTTTTTGTGATGTCTAGTGCTAAATTTAATCATTTCAGCGAAAATATTGCAGATTTAAGACGTTGAAAATCATTTGCAGTCGTAAATTCTTAAGCAGTATTGTTTTTCACAAAACAGCTCGTTGTTTAAAACACTCTTTAATCCAAATAATTTTTCTTTATTTTATATTTCACCTCCGTTTTAAAAAAAAATAGCGAGCAAAATTTCCGCACCATTATCGGCGTCTGCATGCATTGAAAACAAAACAAAACCCAAAAAATAATGTTTGTACGAAATATGTTTGTTTGTTTATTGGCGAATAGCAGAACATTTTTTACACCCAGGAACAATATTTTTAGTGTTTGTGTAGACGAACACAGCCCTTAATACCGTTTGTAACTATTTTCAAGAATGACCCGAACATTATATAGTGTTCTGTTCTTCGTTAAAAACAGGACAATTGTAGTAATACAGTAGACAAACATTATATTTTAATGTTCTATAATATTTCTTTTTCTACATTGATAATGAAATGAACAAAAAAAATTTAGTAACGACCGCAGCACGAACAGTTTGTGTGTATATTGTGTATATGTTTTGTTTGTGTAAAATTATTTTGCTGGATTTTTGCTGTTTTTCGTATGCGTATTTTGTTTTTGTTAAAAATGTTTGGTTTTTTTTACCAGCCAAAACGAACGAACATTAATGAGCTGAACCGAATCGAATGAAGTTCGTGGTTTTAAGAAAAAATTAACAGAACGGAAATAAATGTTTTTTTCTTATTTTTTTGGTGAGTTACTACAAAAACACTACTAGCGTTTGTGTTTTCCACAAAGCTACTGTACCGAACACTAAAGGGCGATATTTAGTATTTATTTTCGATCACTTAGTAAAGTTTGTCAAGCCATTATATTCGTTTAACACTACAACAATGTTTCCATATTGTGAAAATTTACTTTGAAAAAATAAATCTATTCATAGTTCATAAAGCACTTCGTCCATTTAACGAAGCTCATCTCCGGCTAAATGGGTTACGCGCTCTTTCGAAGAGAGCAAAGAGCTGTAGTTGCGGTCAATGACGAGCGTTATCGGACGATGCTGACTGAATTTTTGTTTCCAGAAATTAATCAGCTAAACATCAACGACATTTGGTTCCAACAATTTGGCCATATATCGATTGTTAATATTTATTGCAAAATTTGTTTGGTGACAACGTGGCTCTCTCGTTCGTGCGATTAAACAGCTCTGGATTGCTTTTTAAGGGGCCGACAAATTTGCAACTCTTTTAAGTAACCTTTGACGCTAAACCGCCAGAATGATTGTATTAATCGAATGGACCATGAAACCCGTAGCCATGGCGGACATATGCCGGAAGTCATGTTTAAACAATCAATGCCATGAAATTATCTACCAGATTATAATAAACAAAATTTCATTGCAACAATTTTTCCTCTTGTATTGTCATTTTAAGTTCTTATGCAGATAAAAAAAAACCCCCCGGCCATACCATGGAAATCGAAATCAAGTGAAATTGAAATCAACGAAAATTTTGAATTGAATTTCAGTTTGGAAAAGAAAGCAGCTTTGCCTGATTTAAAAAAAAATTTGTATAGAGGAAAGTGGTCCTTCAAGTCTGGGGTATATAAAAGAAAATCTTTTTATGAACTTTGAACACGGGAGAGTTTTCAAAATTTGTTCGATTTTAATTCCACGTGATTTTGGTTTCCATGACATGGCCGAATAATTGGTGGCGATTTTAGGCGTTTTAAAGTCTATATCGAAAGCACGTTTTATATGGGACCTATTGTAAATTATGGGCCAGTCATCACAAAGTAAGTCAGTTGAGTGTTACAAGATTTTCGTGTGCCCGCATGTCCTTGATCTCTAAACGCCAGAAGCATTAAGCTTAACTGCATTGCTGGAGGATGTGGACATTATAAATTCGAAATTATGCTACTTCTTACCCATCCTCAAAAATAAAAATTCAATTCTTTAACTTATATTTTTTAAGTCCATTTTGGGTGGTAAAATGGTCATAGTTTTTGGTCTCTTAAAGAAATACATTTATTCCAACATCCAGTTACATGTTTCAGGTGTGTGGCATGTTTAATGTTCTAAACAACGAAAATGGAAGAAAAACAAAATTACTGCACTCTGTGTATATATTTTCCATGCCATGAAAATGTATGACAAAGTTTTGTGACCTGGAAAAAATGAAAACGTGATTGTATAAACAGGGGTTTGTTGGGATGAAGAGCAGCAGGAAATTAAAGGCTAAACTTTAGTTTCTATAAAAGTAACATATGATATGATTTCTTACTTTAAATGCGAAATTAGGAAATGTACTTTTTAGGGTATTTTGTTGTTAATAAATCTTATGAAACTCAACTTTAAATTACCCACCATGAATTTTACATTAAATTTAAGCCTGAAAAGACCCATTTATTCTTTTAATTTTTTTTTTAATTTAATTTTAAAGACTCATTTACGTTAATTTTATGCAGTTCAGTTTGAAAAATAATACAAATGTTATGAAAGCTGGCACAACGTTTCATTTTGATTGAAATAAATAATTCGTAATGAATTGCCATTATTGCATACAATTAAATTCAATACTGTATTTTAACCAAACTACCACTTTGGCTTCTGAGTGTTAATAATAATTAAATATGTACGAGTATTTGAGTATTATTTATAAAAATAATTATATAACTGAATAAGCAGAGTTATCGAATAAAATTAATCATATTTGCTTATATAATTAACAGGATTTTTATTCATTTAAATTGCAGCAAATAAAAATATATTGGAGTAAATAATTTTGAAAAAAAAAACTTAATGATTTATTTCACCAATTCTACTTAAATATCAATTTATGTTTAAAATCATTTTTCATCTCAATTAAAATTGAAATTATATGAAAAACTATCAGCTATGTGACAGAGTACAATTCCGTTGGGAAACAGAATTCATTCCCAAAAAATGATGAAAAAATTTTTCGGAATAAAAACATTTTTGTTTTCATAAACGGAATGGGAGTTTCTGAAAACTATCAAAATACACTTTATATCAATAAACAAATATGCTTTCTTCGGTTCCGAACGGAATTGTACTCTGTGACATGGCTGTATACTTAAATATGAATTGATATTTAAATAGAATTGGTGAAATATGCCGTAAATATAACTCTAATAGAGAGAGCACGGAAAATTAGCAGAACTAAAAAGAAACCAAAGAAAGCGAGAGCTAAGCAAAAACGGAATTTTAATAACTTTGGACAACTAAGACAGCATTAAACAGAACAGATCTATAACATAACTAGAAAAGAAATGAAGCAGCACTAGAACAAAACTAGAATAAAACAAAGAATGAGATAGAACAGAACTAGAACAGAATAGATCTTATGACACAACCAGAAAGTACTAGAGGAGAATTGGAAAAGTATTAAGCCAAACAGATCTTAAACAGAACTAGAACATTAATAAGGCTCAATTTGAGCAGAACATAACTATAAATGAACTAGAATAGAACTAGAACAGAATAGATCTATAACACAACCAGAAAAGATCTGGATCAGAATTAGAACAGCATTAAACAAAACCGACTTTTAACAGCACTAAAACTAAATTAGAACAGAGCAGAACTATGAATGAACTAGAACAGAATATTTCCATAACACGTCTAGAAAAGAACTGGAGCAAAACTTAAGCCGGAGTAAAGAGAACATATCTTTAGCAGAAATAAAGCAGAACTAGAACAGAACTCGAACGGCATAGATCTTTAACAAAACTAGAAAACAACTAGAGCTGAACTAAAACAGGTGTTAACAGAATAGACCTGTAACAGAACTGAACAGAACTATGAATGAACTAGGGCGGAACTAGAAAAGCATAGATCTTTAACACAACTAGAAAAACATTGGAGCAGAACTATAACAGCTGTACACAGAAAAGATCTTTAACAGGACTAGAACAGAAATAAATCATAACTAGAACATACCTAGAACAGAACTATGAATGAACTAGAATATTACTAAAACGAAACTAAAACAGAAATAAAGCAGAACTAAAACATACCTAGAAAAAAACCACACACAGAAAAAAAACAATTTTCAATATGGTAACCTCGAACAATGCTATTTTCGAAGAAAATTTTCAAACATAATATGCTTAATTTAACCATATTACAGTGAACGGCAACCATATTATTGTTAAATTAGTTCTTCATTACGAAGCCACAACCATATTAGGGTAGCCTCTAAGCATATTATAGTTAAATATGACAATAATTTGTTTTAAAGTTCTCCATATTATTTTCATCTTGTATAAGAGCAACAATGCTATGGTTAAAAAACAACCATGCTATTATAAGTGTTAAACATATTTTTTGTTATTGTTAACGGTAACATGCTCGTAAGCAACCATGATATGGTTATGGTTTATTGATGGAGGAGTAATTTAACCATAATGTGGTTGCCGGTGACAATAATCTGGTTAAATTAATCATAATATGCTTTAACATTTTTTTTAAAAAAGAGTTTTGTTAAGGGTTACCATATTTAAAACTGCTTTTTTCTCTGAGTGCAGAAAATAACTGGAGCAGAACTAAAATGGAACTAGAAAAGAACTGGAAAAGAACTATAATAGAACTTGAACAGAAGTATTTAAAAACTTAAAGTCAACTAGAGAAGAACAGGAACAGACTGAAGTAAATTTAAACTTAATTGAAATAAAATGTTCTCAAACAAATTTATGAAAACATAACTTTATATTTTAATTAGGCTAAAGTTCATCTCTGACGCTGTCAAAAATGAAGACTATCATCAAATTTTAATTAATTTCATGTTGTAAAATTGCTTTCATCATAAAAATAATTTAATGAAAATTAAATTTGATGAACTTTAGCCTAATTAAAATATCAGAATTTGGATTAAAACCCCATAAACAGTTCAACAAAATAATTACAGTACCGATTATTGAAAACATAATATGTTTTTTAATTATATTATTATTTATATTATATAAATAACTATATTATTGGGGGATTCACAAGGTGTGCTATTCAGTCATATCGTCATAATGTCCTAAATAATATTTCACAATTGTTTAAAATAAATGTTGTTGTATTTTAAACAAAATAAAAATGTTAATGCTGTGTTTATTGATTCGTCATAACTGTTCAGTAGAAATCTTAATTGTAATCGGGAGCCCACAGCAGTCCTATATATTTCTTGTAATTATTTTAGGACATATGACTTTACAACTTTATGACTACCTTGTGAATCCCCCATATATATAAAAATAAATAAAACTTTCCTTAGTAATTAGTTTCTTTTTCCAAAAATTTCAATATTTCTTTAAAGGATATCACTCTCAAAATGCAACAAATATTATAAATTAAACTTGTAAGAATAACAAAAAACTGTAAGAAACTTCTTCCCAGAATCTTGAAAATTTTACTTTAAAAACAAAAAACTTTAATTTTCCATTTGATTTAATTTTGCTTAACGTTTGCCGAAAAATGAAAAAAACTTTGAACTTTTTTCTTTGCATAAAAACTATTAAATCTTTAAGTTTTGCTTTTTTCAATTACACACAAACATCAAAAGCAGAGTCTTTAGTATGTATTTTTCGTTAAAGGTAAGGAACTATAAAAATATCTGCCATTAAGAAAAATACTTAAGCCAACTTAAACAAATGCTGATACTCGTACTTTTACTACTTGCTATACTTTGCCACACACTCGAACAAAAGCACTTACTGATGTAAATACAAAGTAGATATACACTCGCAAATTTTGTGGCACATAATTTTCCATGCAACTGGCAAACAATAGAACAAGAACAGCAGAAGGAAACAGTTAAAGAGAAATAAGGTTGTGATGAGGAATGAGAAAAATCAAACTAGCAATAAATATTTTTTAGAATACATACTTACATACATACATATGTGTATATTTCTTTGTTTAATTAAACTTCTTTTCATGTAAAGTTTCCTTAAATAGAATTTTTTATTTTTCATTTGTTTCTTTTCTACCAAAATGGTCTATTCCAGTCTTATTTCGCAGCCGAAAAGTATGCCTTAAATAATAACTCTGCTCATGTATATGTGCATGCATGCATTTGTATTAGTGTTGGATAAGACAACAAGAATGAAGGAAATTTTGTGTAGAAATTACAACAAAACAATGTGCACAACACAAATTTTTCACGGCAAATGCAACAAGAGCATCAACAAGCTTTTTATGTGATTGTTAAAAATCTAAATTTTCCCGTTGTTATTCCTGTTATAAATGCACGAAGAACATTTTTGTGAAGTAGAACAAACATCCCATCGCACACACAAACAAACACACATGCTAAGGCAACAGAACAGACTTCTTGCAACAAAAAAAAGGGTACACAATGACGGTACACATAAACAACAGAACCAAAGAAAAGTATTTTTGTTTTAATGCTCGTGGAGGAGCAGCGGATTCTGAAGTTAAGTTTTCAAAAGCTGCTACATTAGTAGTGGTAACAGAGAAACGAGGGTTGCTGAAAATGTTATCCAAATTGAGTTTAGGTTTTCTTTTGGTTATGGTGTTGTTTTGTTTTGATTTAAGTTCTCTTCATTTTTGTTTTGGTCTAAATTACGTTCTATATTTTTTTTCTAGTTCTTGTTCTATTCTAGGCAGGGTTGATAAAGTTGGTACAATTGTACTTTTTTTGGTACAATTCAAAACTAAAAAGTACGCTGGTACCCCCGTGACTGATTTGGTACTATTTCCAAATTTTTCAAACCTATATATTTATAACTGATATAAAATGGCAACTCGTTTTTACTGTCCAATGACTATAAGCGGAGTTTAGTGTTTGGTGCAAATAATCTTGCGAAAATGCAAAATGTCGTGGCTTTTTTATGAAATCTTAGGGAAGCTCTACTTTTTGTTGTTGGATTTACCAAAGCAGCTATGATATTTTGCATTTGTACTTTTGCAAGACCATTTGCACGAAACACTGAACTCCGCTATTGTAAATAGATTTTTTCACTTGTTCATTGAGCGATTGCTTTTGCCACATTAGTATCAGCGGCAGCATATAAGCGTGCATTTTCTGATGGTATTGACAAATTTTTAAAAGATATAGCAAACCACTTCTGCAAAAGTTCTACATTGTAGAAGAGACGAATTCCTCTCAATTCAAGATTATTTTGGAACGAACTCATAATATTTCCAAGTATTTGTCAACAAGATGGTTGTAACGTCAAGAAGTAATCAACAGAATTTTGGAACAGTGGGAGACCACTCCATTATTATTTTACTCCGAATAATTTTGAAGGAGATATTACAAGCACTAAATAAAATTTTCTTTTTGTTGTATTAAATTTATGTTTTTAAAAATATAATAAAAAATAATTTATAAAATGCTGATTTAGTACAATTGGGGCCGGAAAAGTACGATTTTAAAAGGTCGTTAGTACGATTTTGGTTTTTTCAATTATCATCCCTGATTCTAGGTCTATTTTACCTGTGTTCTATTTCTGTTACAAATTAAGTTTTGTTGTTGTTCTGTTTTGATGTTAGTTCTGGGGTCTAATCACCGCATTCGATACTTTCGTATCGAATAAACTATCGAATATTTTTGCATACGATAGACACTGACGTATCGAATGAAAACTCGAGAAATGTAATGTCGAGTTACTCGATATCGAATGCTATTATTTCAAATTCAATAAATTTAATTCGATATCGAGAGTCATGATACCAAAATAAATAATTTCGATTAATTGTTCTCGATATCGTATGCGGTGACTAGACCCCTGTTATTTTTTGTTTTGGTTTAAATTATGCTCTAGTTCTGTTCTTGTTCTATTCTAGTTCTGTTTTAGTTCTGTTCTATTTCTGTTCCAGATTTAGTTTAGGTTTTCTTTTTGTTTCGTTGTTGTTGTGTTTTGATTTTAGCTCTGTTCTTTTGTTTTGGTTTGGTCAAAATTATAATCTAGTTTTGTTTTAGTTATAGTTTACTTCTTTTGTATTTCTGTTTTACTCTGACTGTAATCCTGTTCTAATTGTTTTCCTTCTTTTCAATGTTTTAAGTCTGTACATAACCTAACGACCTTCGATTCGGAATAGCAAATTTAATATGTTGTTGTTAAATTATTAAAAAATTGCACCATTTTCCTATACAAGTAGTAGAAGTGATTAAGGTTACTGTTGTAAAATCGTATACAAAAATACAATTTTTTTTTTTTACCAAACATAAGAATGCATTAGCAACAGTTCATAAGATCCACATGACGGGGTTTATTTGATTTAAAATAACCTTAAAAACGATAGCAAAAACAACTACAAAACAGCAAAATACAACAATACTTAGTTTTGTTTTTGCAACACAATGGAGTAGGGACTTAAATAGTTCATCATCATCATCATCTGTTTTGGATCAAAGAAAATATTTGAAAAATATTTTAAAAAAAATCTTAGTACAAATAAAGAAGGCATAAATGTTGCAACATATGTACTTTAGGGGTGGAATAGTGTTATATGGAAATCCTTAGCAGCAAGATTTCGATACGCTAGAACCCCCAATTTTGTGAAGTTTGTAAAAAAAATGCAGGAGCCAAAAAATTAAGGATGTGGGATGGGGTAAATGGCTCCTCATCGGGGTGAAAGCTAGGGAAAAATGATACAAAAGCCAAAAAAAAAATCTTCACAATTGTCCCTGAGTCGCTCCTATAGGGGTAAAATGTAAGACTGACTACCACTAATATTTCCCCCACCCCCCCCCCCTACATTTTTTGTTAACTAACTAACCCCCAATCTGTGTTTCTTAAGGGGACTCCCATACTAAATATTTTTTTATAAAATTACCCGCCACCACCCTAACTAGCCCCAGAGTGCCCCTAGAGGAGTCAAATATATGACGGACCCCCAATATTTTTGATACCCTAGTATTTTTCAGAACATACCTAGTCTCCATCTTTAATCATTAGGGTTGTCCCAATGAAAAAAAATGGCGGAGTTGCACAACATATGTTCGCATAACTCAAAAACGCTTTAGCTTATTGCAATTCCGCAATAAAATTTCCTTTAAGAAAAGTAAATTTTTTTTCAAATATGCGCAGTCGTTTTAGAAACAATATTTTTTTTGGAAAAAAAATTATTTTTTTTATTAAAATTTCGAAATTTTTGTTTTTTTAAAAATTCATAAAAAAAAATTCCAGACGTATAAAAAAAGAAATTACAAACAAAACAAGCCATAAATGATTAAAATCTGTTAGCAACTTTTGATTTTATTCACAGAAGTCGAAAAATTTTAATTAATTTAAGAATTTCATAAGTTACATCCAATGGAGCAAGGTACCCCGCGATGCACATACAGGTATTCGGATAATCTACAGGGCCAAAATTATTTTATGTTTTTACACTATTGTGAAGGATGAGAAAATACATTTATTAAGTTAAGAACAAAAGTTCATAACCACGATTTATTAAAAAAGAATTGCAAAATATATTTTTAAGAGCTAACGAAAATTCGGCTTCACTGGCATAAGCAAAAAGGAGTTTGTTATTTTTTTTTTTTTTTGCGTTCCTCTTGCTACTTATTAGAGGTTCTGACGTATAAATGAGCCTATTGAAAATTTCTTTGTTGCATTTTCACGGGAAGTCTTGGTGATATAGCCTTAAATGTTCATTGCGCACTTCTGCGGCCTACGCTTAAGACTGTATAATGGGCAATAATGCTTTCTTTATGATAACTGCATTATGCATTAATATTTTATGCATTTTCGATTTAAAAAAAATCTAATTTATCTTCTAAAGAAAAGATCGCAGCTCGGCATTCTATTCAACAAATATTAGCTGGTACCGATTCTTTCCTCCGAGGCACTTTCTGAGTCAACAATTAAAATATTTTGTTTTAGAACACTATTAATAATAACCAATTTTTTTTTTGCAAATATGTAGGATGAAAAAGTCTACACAATTCTAGCCCTGGAAGATAACATTACAGCTGTCATTGGTGAGATACAGGCCGAAATTGTTTAAAAAAGTATGCCAGAATTGGAGCTTAGGAATGAACCACCTACGGCGTATCCGCGACCAACATTTACATCAAATAATATTAGCGTTTTTTTTAAATTATTTGAGCGATTTTTGCACACAATTTTTTTTTAACAAAAATTTACCCCGCTATTAACTTGCAAAAAACTTAAATGATAATAACATTTAATTGGATAATTAGACACCTTAAATAAAAGTGTGCGTAAAATTTCCAACATGCAAGCATGTTTTCATGCAACATATCCACAAGGAAACACACAAAAATAATGAACATGTAACCAATATGCAACATATTTCTCAGAAACGAATTGACCATTAGTGTCATGAACAGACCCATAAATATGCAATTGCATTTTTTTTCTTGTGCGACCAATGAATACAGAAACAATATATTTATCCGTTTTAGAGCTTTTTGTTAGTTTTGGCATCGATTTGTTAGTGCATATTTTTGCAAATTTTACCATTTGCAGCATTTTTTGCATAATTTAGTTAAAAGAGCCTTTTTGAATTTTTTAAAAATATCTATCTGTTTACTCAACGTGTTGTTGCAATTTCGCCATCTACATTTAATTTTTACTAGGAAATTGTAAGAAAAAGCAGGTTTCTATTAAAGATTTTTGTTATTTAAAATTTTAAAATATGTAAAAGCAAAATTTATGGAAAAATCAGTTATATACGCTGAAATCTTGACCAATCTTTTTGTAAACCTATCAACTGAGAATCACTTTTTAAAGTGATCTATTGATGTCCATCCGTCCGTCTGCTTGGTTGTGTGTTAATTTAATCAAATTTGCTAAACACAATTGAATTGTACTAAGGACAAGGTCTGTGTAAAAGCTTCTTTCCAAATTAGAATCGTTGTGTCCGTAAACCTTCTAATTAGGTTGGTATTGAATTTTTTTCGAATCGTTTAACATATGCCCAAAGCTTCCACTCTCAAATAATAGCCTTAACTTTCTTTGAAATTTTAACATTAATAAACAATTTAACGACCGTCCCTAAAATGCCTTAAAGACAAAAAATCTCATACGAATGTTAGTATCCAGATAACATTCGGCACAAATAACTCTTATATGAATATTAACCCTTTAACATAACTTTGTTTTTGTAAGCCGATGGCTGCCATAGGGTAAATTCTCGAAAATTCGTGTGTAAGTTCTATGGTGTTTGGACTTCCGATTATTATTTTAGGATTGTTTTTATTAAGTGGAACTATTAGTAAATTGTTAAATATTTTGTTTTCAAATTAGCAATTATTTTTTTTGCATATTTTTTAAAATTTTCAAGGCATATTTTCAAGTTTTTATTGCATATTTAATGCGCATAAAACGTGTTTTTTAGAGCATATTTCTGGGTTCCCTGGTCATGAATTTGTATACAAGTAAAATGTCATTGAAAACATTTAAATTATATAAAACAAGCTGTTTGATCCCGGCGCTGCTCGCTTTTTTCTAAATAAAAAATTAAATACTGGAGAATTTTGTTAATAACTTGACCCCAGCGCTATCTACCATCAATAAAAAAATTGTAATATCACGACAACAGCGCCACTTATTGGGAGTTTTTTAATAAACCATCAGTGAAAGTAGACCTTTCCAGCGCATGTACTCGTTTGAAAATCGGTTGAGTGGTTCTCGATTTATAAGATCACGAACATAGGACAACTAATTTTTACATAAGATATAGTCTTAAACGAGCTTCCTAGCTAGTTATGCCTCAAAGTTTTTTCCAACGAATTCATAATCGATATAGTGATTTATGGATAGAAGATGTGGATAAAAATTTTAAAATTTTATTCATGACCAACTTTAAAAGGAAGTAAATCCTTCTTAAGGCTAAAGTTTTACCCTAATTTAACAGAATGTTAAATGATCTTTTACTAAATAAAATTGTTTAGTTAATTGTTTACGTTATAAATATATTTTTCTCCTTTTTGCGCTGTTTTAAATAATATGTCATGATAATGAACTAAACCCGTAATTTTTTCAATAAAACCCGTTTTTAAACGTCCACGCGTTGAGTGTCCCAAAAGTTGCCATCACTCTTTTATAATGTGATTTTATATTAAATTTCATAGAGAGACATTCACTTTCAGTAAAATAAACAAAAGGCAGAGAAAATCCCAATTTAAATGTTCATATATGTGACCTTCTCCCAAAAAAAGGGGGCCTAGGGTGTCAAAAACGGATTTGGACTTAAGAGTGGATTCTGGTACCTAAAATGGTGTAGAATAAGATGAAACGCGATTTTCTTAACACTTCATTTTCACACACTAAGTCCATTTTTTTATATCACTACTAAGCAATTAGAGTGTATTTTACAAAAATTTATTTATAAAATAAAAAAAAATAAAACTTACCCTTTTTTGAAAAGTTATTTTGTGCGGGACCATTTAACTGCACCTGTAAAAGATAAACGGTTAATTTATTTGTACATCATTGAAAAGCTAACGGTATCATGTTTTCAAAAATTTTATAAAAAATATTTATTTAGCCGCAAATGTAAAAAATTTCTTCTAATAAATTGTTTCTGCAGAATGCCACAAGCAATTGACCTGAAACTCATTTATAGACATCCTGTTAATTTGTTAACTTCGTTGTGTTGAAACAACAATAATATTTTGTAGTTGATTTCATTCACAACAATTTTATTGCAAAAAACAACATTAATTCAATTATTTGCTAAAATTTTTTTTTTTTTTTTGCCTTTATTAAACATATTTTTTTCTTTATCAAATGAAAGCATTTCATATGTATAACAATTAATACAGACGTTTATAGAGATGATTTTGTTTTTTTTTTTTTGCAGATACTTTTTCCTATACAAAAACAACAAACGACAAATTGTTATGGTTTTTGTGGTTGTCGATATGATGGTTTTGTTTTGTTTTTAGCAACATCATTTTTTTCTAGAGTTTTGTGTTCAGACATTTTCATACTCATATGCACAAACTTCGTGTTCAGGCAAAAAGAAAAAAAGCCTGAGAGGAAAAAATGGTTTAAATCGAAAAAAAAAGGTTTTTCTTCCATAGTCCGCAAAAATTACGCATACATATAATAGTAATTGAATACATACATATATGTCTGTGTGTGTGTGTGTGTTTGTAAGAACAAATATAAAAAATAGGACTTTATATTGTATCCAGTGCTAAAAAAAATTTAAAAATTTTAGATAGACCATTCAATGTTGCTTTGTTCTTTTAAAAAACCTTAAATCTGTATTAAGTTTGGGGTTTTTTAGATTTCTTACGACTTAAGCGTTTTTCATGACACGTTTTTTATTTTAGCGGTTTTTATAACAAAGCAATTTTTAAAGCACCAAAAATCTGTATTTTATTTAGAGTTGTTTTTTTTATTTTTTTTTAACCAGTTGCTTGGAGAGGTACACAATTGAGCAGCGCGTTAAGATTGTTGAAGCCTTTTACAAAAAGGGGCGTTCAAATCAAAATGCATTTCGTGCACTTCGTGATTTTATTGGTCAGCATAATCGGCCAAATGTGTCCACAGTCGGAAGAATTGTGCGAAAATTTCAGCAAACCGTGTCTGTAGAAAATGTGAAAAAAAACCTGTGCATGCTCGCCCAGTTCGTTCTGCGTCATCGAAATGACGTTGGCCAAGCAGTTACCGTACATCGTGTTCGCTATCGTAAGAAGATAACGGACTCTTGTTTCCAGAAATTTAGGGTATGGACCTGGACTATACGTGGTTCCAACAGGATGGTGCTACTTGCCACACAGCCGTCAAAACAATGGCTCTGTTGAGCGTGTAATTTATTGTTCGTGTTATCTCACGTCATCGCTTTGTTCATTGGCCGGCACATTTAAATGAAAAAGTGTACGTCAATAAGCTAAAGGATGAGATAATTCGACTAATTTATTACAGTGAACCTCAATTATGAAAATATAGACCATCGGATAGGGGTATGCCACCGAAGCCGTAGCGAGTATTTGGCCGATATTTTGTTTCTCAAAATTTTGATAGATCTTTCTAGCACAATAATTAAAATTAAGACAATTCTCTGAAAACTTTTTGTTTTATTTACGATAAACATCGTGCATTTTGGTTGGACCACCCTTTATTTTTTGCTAAATATTTATTTAGGGCCTTGTGGCGAAGTTTTAGTTTATTTTAGACTTATCTCTTTAAAATTAAACCTGAAAATAATAATAAGTTTTAACAATTTTGTGAAAAAATTTGTTTTTTTCAGTTTGCTTTTTTCAACAAGAAATCAATAAAATTGTTTAACTAGTTCCTGTCAGCAATATCCCCCGTATGAAAAAAAAACCGGCAATAGTTTAAGCTGAATGTGTGTCTGTGTATTTTTTTCACAAAGTTTTTAGGTCTCTCTTTATTAACCTACACATGTAAATAATAATCACTGAATACAAAATATAGGAAAACAAACACTGTAGTTTTACTTTAATATGAATATGTATATAAAATAGCCATGTATGGTTGTACTTGTTGCGAATACAAGGAATAAAGTTTTTCCGTTTTACATACACATGCATACGTGGGCATGAGTGCTACCACATATACATACATTCATACAAATATGCATTCACAACATTTTGGTCCTCCCACACGCATAAAAACTTGATGACTTCCGGTAATAATATTTCGTATTTTTTTTTAAACAATAGTGACACTATCGCTAACATTCAGGCTAGAGAAAACATAATGGAATACTATTTTTGTATATTTAAAAAAAAAAAAAAAACAAAAAACAAATAATAAGTGCTATATTCGGCTGTGTCAAATCTTTAATACCCTTTTTTTATTGAAAAACATAGTGGTCCCTAGCTCATGTGTTATAGGCGCTATTGAGTCAAAATGTGTCGTTAGCATTAGGGATGGGCAAGTTGAAAAAATATATCGATATATATCGAATCGATATTTCTTTAGAGTATCGATAATTATTATTTCAAAAATATCGATATATCGAACGTATTTTGCTGAAACTATTACCAAATTAAAAAATTCAGTATACCTTTGTACAAACATATTTATGAACAAACAAATTATATGTATGTAATTACATTGTTACTTTTTATTGTTTCTTTTTTTTTTTTTTTTTTTTTAAATTAATAAAAACAAAAAAATTTAATTAAAACAAAAAATTCGATTATAACAAAAACAAAAGGGAAGAATTCAAATAAACCATATGAAATAAAAAAAAAAAAAGTAAATTACGAAAAATTTCAATGGAAGTAAATAAGTCATGGAAGTACCAACTTTCCTTAAAATTTGAATTGCACTACAAAAGTACCAACTGGCTTAAGTCAAACCAGTAATCATCAGATGTGGACATCAGGAGCACTCTCTGTTGTATGTGCTTTCCAGTCAATCTGCTTCTTATATCCGGCACTGCTTCTTATAAATGCCAATCATTTTAGATCTTCATATTAGTTTAAAAAACATATGATGCATGCAATGATTCCAATTTTTAAAAAACATATTGTTTGAAAAACGGCTAAAATTTTGAGTTCTTAATGAAGACTGACTTTAAAAAATATCGAATTCGGTAGTCGAATTCCAATATCGATACATCGATACATCGGTATTTAAAATATCGGCGATATATATCGATTATATTTTTTTTAAATATCGATATTTTGATATATCGATATTTTTTGCCCATTCCTAGTTAGCATATTTTAGGGGCGCTAGGGGAAATATATAAGGTTCGCGGTTTTTTTTTAACCAAATGTTATATATATGTATATGTGACCTTTACACTAGTCCCCTTTTCTCGGAGAAGGTCACATATACAGCCTAATTATGAATAAAAATTCCCCGAGAGTTTTCTCCCATTTTTCCTATGCAAATCCAATTGTAAAAATGGGAAAAGGGAAAAAATGTCCGGGGAATTTGTATTAATAATTGGGCTGATAGAGAATATTTGACCTCAATTTTATCCAATAAGTTAATTTTGTAAGAAGCATATCGTAACAAAAGAAACGTCTGAGCCAAATTTGTATCAAAACCATTATTTTGGCTAAAAAGAAGTTGTTATTTGCCGATAACTCAGTCATGAATAAACCAGTTTATTAAATGTTAACCACTAGAATTCTACTTAGTTTATCTAAGGTATAAAAAGAATACAAAAGTTAATCGATAACACTGTGTAACAAAAAAAATATGAATTTATCTCATCCTTAGCATATGCTTTCTTTTATACATGCTGTTAAGTTTTTTTTTTTTAAGAAACTCAAGGAATTAATTAAAATAACTCATATGCTCTGTTGCACATACATACACATTTATAATATTTATTGTTCTTACTTACAAACAATTACAAACAATTTAGTGCAGGAAATTAAGGCACAATGGAAGTGAACAAACCAAGAATGTAAAATATTTTTATGTTCTTTTTTTACGACCTGAAAAAACAAAAAACGCAGTGACTTTTAACACACAAAGAACACAGCCAGTAATAGGAATAACTTTGCATACTTTTAGGGGAATGGAAAGAAAATTAAGAGATCATAAAAATCGTAATAATAAAATGGATAAAGAAAGGAAGGATTGTATAGCAGAATGATAAATTTATATATTTCATATACATAATTTTGTTTTAATTACTTTATGCACAGGAATTCAAAGTCATTAAACAAATTTTTAGGAAAAAGAGCACCTTTACATTAGGCTCACTTACTACTTCTTTTTTAAAATATACTCAAATTTTTTTAGGATACTCTTAAGAACCAAACATAAATACTATTAGGCGTGTAACTTAAAAATTCGGAATGTTTGAAAAATGTGAGCGCCTAATGTAAAAACTAAGAAAAATTAATTTAAAAACATTGGCTTTTCTCATCCTTCTTCTAACATATGGCCAAGAACGAATTCAGCTAATTGTGAATACCCAGATCTGAAGTTGAGGAAACGGTGTAAATGAGCAGCAGCATCTAGCAATAATCCTCCGCAAGCCCAAACTCTCATACAAGTGGTGAAGAATCGGCCCTTTAGTGGGATTTTAAAGATGTCCTTTCCCGATAATTTTGGTAGAAAACATCGGCCACAACGCTATCCACGAAAACTGGCGAATATTCTGTTAACACCATTTTCCCACAAGACAGGAAAGTTTCCCGCAAGAAGCGTACTAACGATGCCTCAGACAAGATATGGTCGGTTGCTCACCGGACGCTACTGACTCTAGTGATTCAGATAGAGATTGAGATCTGTCGATTTTGGATTTTGCCGTATTTCAGGTATTAACTGCACATTACTATGCCCCAGAAAGTTGTGATTTGATGAGCACTGTAACCTAATATCATGGTTGAGCCCAACCACTTGTTGATGTTAATATGCCCCTTTTTAAGGAGCTGGAGCTATCTAGCGTCAACTGCTAATTTGCCATAGAACCTTAGCAGGTGTCCATTCCCCATGGGCTCCCCTACAAATAATGGCAACCCGGATTTACCCACAATGGGGGTATAACCACAGCCACCTCGTACTGTCCGAAAGATTCAAGGTAGTTTCCGTACTGATAGCCATAGAACCTCAGCAGGTGCCCATTCCACATGCGCTCCCCTACGAACATTGACACCCCGTTTTTACCGTACATGTTGGTTATAACCACAGCCACCTCGTGCTCTCCGAAAGTATTACTGCAAAGAAGGACAAGGCCATCTCCCGAGTCCTCGGGATTCAGCAAACATTTCTGGGCAAACATACTAACGAAGACCTCATCAATAGTCAGACCAGTTTGCTAGGCCAGGGGCTACTGACTCCCGAGGCACCACCAGTTAAGTACTGAGGTACACCTTCAGACTCCTTGAAATCATTAGACCCCAAAAAAAACCTGTCATTTCGGATGTTTGCCGCATCATAAGTATGCATGTACCCCAGAATATATTTTCAATGGCAGAGGAAAGAATATTGACACAACAGCAAACGGTTATGCTCCTCTCGCCCGCTATCATATCTATGTTCTGACTAACTCCATGGAAAAACGACCTTAAAGCGGAAAATGTAAATCTTGCGATACCTCTTGACGGCTTATCTGTGTGCGCGTCAACCAGCTGTTCATTACTTTCGGATCCCAGAAATGACCACAACCTAAATTGCCCCGGCATTATGTAACACCAAAACGTGAAATATCCTTTGGAGATGCAAGATGTCACCCAGCGTTTTCATGATGGAAAATTACAGCTTCAGGTCTGGCCGCATATTCTGGGCAGCGATAAATATTTGACTTGCACTCTTTTGTTATTATTTGCAAATCTACAGCGTTAATTGTATCAAGACAGGGACACTTTTGCATGGGTGGGGTTTTAAAGAGTAGACCCTTTCACAAAAAAAAAGACAAAAACAAATCTTCTAGAACTCTCCATTAACTGTAAGAATGCAATTATTACACACTCCTTAAAAAAAACAAAAGAACAGAAAAATATCCTTAAAATACTCTAGCAACGAATAATGCGTAACTCGCGCAAAAGCCAAACTAACAACTGCCCTGTTTTGTCAACTGTTGTCTGACGTCTCTATAATGATAGTAAAATATTACAGCAACAACAACAATAAAAATGGCTCGTACAAAATGTCCTTCAGTTTCACTACACATGATTATTATGAGTATGCATGTGTGAGTGCATGTAATCCCATGTACACGACAGTTCAAGTGAAACCGCATAATAACATAAAAATAGCGGTTAACTGTTGTCATTTCCGTTTCCTGTGTAAACTGTAAAACAATTTTAAGGCTCTAGAAAGTGTATGCGCGCGTGTGTGCGTATTTATGTTGAAAACACAATTGTAGGTACAAGTGCGTGTATGTAAGTTGGCTTTAACATATGTGCGTGTTTATTAGTTAAATGTATGTGTAGATAAATTTACAACAGTCATCATTACAACTTTAGTGTTGCCGTTTGTCGTAAATTTTTTTTTTTTTTTTTTTTTGTTTGTTTTATATTTTATCTTTTTTGTGTTGTTGTTTTTTAAATTCAAAAATGCTTTTCCATTCCTTCGTTATCAAGGGATATAAGAGAATTTCAAAAGGGTTATACGAAAAATTTTGTTATTAAACCTTTTCTCAAAGCAGGCCGAACCAGAAGCAAACCGTTTTATAAAATTTTATTGAAAAATCTTCAACCCTATTTACGGCAAATTTATAACTCTTTTGGCGGAAATCTTACAACAAGAGGAAATTTGTTGTTTTTGCTGGTGAAAAATGGGTGTAAGGTGACCGAAACTTAAAATTCCAAATTCCTAATTCCGAAAACCCGAATATCAAAATCCAAATCTACAGCCTTGGTTTTAAAAAACCGAGCGAAACCGTTGGATCAGGAGCAAGAATTTTCTGCTCTGTGGTATAACAAACACTTGCTTCAATAACTAAAACTCACTTAATCCGGGATTTTGTCGTATCGGGATTTTTAAATTAAATCGCTTCAAACCACCACCTGGTATATGAATTCGCCAGTTTTTCAACTCTTTTAAAATTTCCTTCTCTGCCTGTCTACTCACCAACTAATTTGCCTTGATTTACGGCCAATGTGCCTTGCACTAATAGTGGTGCTCTAGAAACTTTAGTTTGATCTCTGCCTGCTTGTCTGCACAGACATTTTCAGTTTACTTGAATAACAATGAGCGTAAAATAGAAGCAGCAATAAGACCTAACAAATAACAACAAAACCACAATAATTCTTATGCAATTTGTTTGTTGTCCCTGCATGCTTGAACTCAAAAATGCATGACTGACAACATTAGATTGTATTCTTGTGCAAAGTGTCAAAATACTATGAATGACATGGGATAGAAGGCACATAACAAGCGGCTATATGGAAATAAAAGATGCTTTTTTCAGAAATTTATGATAGTACTGATTCTTAAAACTTTGAAGTTTTCCAAAAAAAAAAAAAAATTTGAATATTGAACTTTTTTTTAAATGGACTTATTTAATACTCTTTGAAAGTGATAAGAAATTTCTGTTTTTTTTCTTGGAAAGTTTTGAAAAAATCTGAAAGTTTTAGAAATTGTGCAATTTCACAGATACATAATTTAACAATTTTTTAGAATGCTTTTGCGAAATGGTTATAGGAAATTTAGTGGGAATTTAGTACATACATAATTATTTTTGCAGCAACTTTGTGCATAATATAATTTTTCTAATTTTTTAAACAAATTTATTTCAAATATCTATAGATATTTTTTCGTTTATTTCAAATCTCTACAGGAATTATTTCGTTAATTTCAAATTTCTATCGAAAATTTTTCGTTTATTTCTAATTCCTATAGACAATTTTTCGTTTATTTCATATTTCTATGGATATTTTTTCGTTTATTTCAAATCTCTACAGGAATTTTTTCGTTAATTTCAACTTCTATCGAAAATTTTTCGTTTATTTCTAATTCCTATAGACAATTTTTCGTTTATTTCATATTTCTATGGAAATTTTTTCGTTTATTGCAAATCTCTACAGGAATTTTTTCGTTAATTTCAAATTTCTATCGAAAATTTTTCGTTTATTTCAAATCTCTACAAGAAATTTTTCGTTTATTTTAAATTTCTATAGAACATTTTTCGTTTATTTCTAATTCCTATAGACAATTTTTCGTTTATTTCATATTTCTATAGAAATTTTTCGTTTATTATAAATTTCTATAGAAAATTTATCGTTTATTTCAAATCTCTACAGGAAAGTTTTCGTTTATTCCAAATTTCTATAGAACATTTTTGTTTATTTTAAATTTCTATAGAAAATTTCAAATTTCAGCAATTTCTTAATTAAAAAGAAAATTTTGTATCACAAACCACTTAACGAACTCATCATACCTCTTCAGTTTTCATGATTACTCCCTTAAAAAGAACAAGAAAATCAAACGAAAAACAACGAATTTAAAAAGATGAAATTTCAACTTTAATTTAAAATTGAGTTTCAATGACATGGACGAATGAATGGACATGATTGAGAAAAGCTATAAACGAAAATAGCTTCAAGAAATGGCTGGTGTTGTTTTCTCATTTTTTCTGTTTTTGGCAGAAAACATGAGTTGTTGCCAACATTCAGTCAAGTGAAAAATTTATTGTAGTTCCCTTTTGAACTGATAAAAAACAAAGAAATAAATATTCGGGAAAAAAAGAAAAAGTGATTTACATAAAATGACAAGAATGATGTATGAGTTTTGTGGAAACTATTGTGTATTTGAAATTCAAAATATGCACCATTAAGCGAAAATTTAAATAATAAAACTGGGCTTTAAAATAAATTTTGTTGATGGGGGAAAATCTTGTTCCTGTGCGCATTTTACTGGTTGCTTAGGCCAGATCATTAGGAAACTTTTTCCAAATACTTTGGAAAAGCTTAATTTATTTTACAAATAAAAGTGTTAAGCTAATGTGAATAACAAACACTCAAACACTTATTTGCCACGAAATCAAAGCTTCTTTTCTAACTTTCCCCTACAATTGCTTGGTTTTTCCCCGACTCGAATTGTAGTTGCAGGAGGGTAAAAAGTGAGTAACAAACAATATTAAAAACAAATTACTTCTTTTTTTTGTTTTTTTTGCATGGGCACCTGCAAATTTATTATGAACGTTATTTTGTGGAATACAAATTTGGTTTTAATTGTCACAAGGGTCAAGCCTATTGAAAATGGTTAGAATCTGTTCACAATTTTACATATCGTCCATACAAGCTTCTTTCCGCATTATAGTCTTTGTGTCAACTGAGTTTTAGATTAAATCTAGTCCAAACTTATTTTATTGCAATTTAAATTATCTTAGCTATACATATTAGTATTGAAATACAATTTGTTGGCAGTAACTTTAACTATAGCTACTGTCACGTCATCAATGTCATGACAAAATGTTGTACTGGTAGATCCAAAATTAACCATTGGTCTCATTATAAAGTCCCTCCCTAAAATCACTTAAAGACAAAGAACTTTTACATGGATTTTAACCTTAAGCCATAATTTTATTCTGGCGGGTCCATGATTACCCATGGCTGCCAAATATGGTACACTCTCGACAATTGTTATTAAATATTGTGGTGTAGGGCATCATATAGTCGAGCTTGACCGATTTTACTTTCTTACTTGTTTTTAACGTAAACTTTTGCTGTTCAAACTTTGAGTTTTAAATGAGAAAAGAAAGAGGGTTAGTAAGATGTCATAAAAGTTGAAGCGTGTGAACTAAGACTAAGGTTAATTTTTTGGGAAAATTATAAACTTTTATTTGTTGCAGTTTATTGCCACAAAAATCCTTTTTTCATTTTATTTTGTCGCCATATTTTTTATCAGCATTTATAAAATGTATTTCTAATAAACATAAAACCTTTTAGTTCAATCAACATTTGACAATTTACTAAACCGATCAAAGCAAAATCAAACACATTTTCCCTAACAAATTCAATTGGATTCCATGTTCACAAACCACTTTTAATAAATTTTACACTCAAAAGCAAATAATTTCATATTTATTTACTTAATAGTTTTTGTGTTATTTTCTTTAATGCAAACAAAATGCTTTGATGTTCGAACAAATATAAAATAAACATTTTCTCTGAAACAAAAACTAAATTTAACTACAAAAAGATGGATGGATGGTTGGTTGGATAGATGAAGTACACGGAATCCATTATAAATATCACAACCATTTATCCACTAAAATATCATGCAAATATTTGATTAACCATTTCAAAGCCCAAAATCAGCACGAAAGCAACAAAAAAACAACGCAAAATATTATCCAAAAAATATTTTCATGTCATGCCAGAGCAAATTCAATGCTGCAGCAGCGTCACTTATTCCAAAAGTCAATTTATGCAAAAAGCTTTAAAAGTGTGCGTGTATTTTTGTATGAGTGAATGTCCTAGTATGGGTATACAAATAAAATAACAGGCAACACCACGAAAACACACAAAATCAGTGGTATTTTCTAGAAGCAAAAACTAAATTTGTCGCATTGATAAAAATGACAGACATCATTATGATGAGGATGACTATAGACATTTATGATTGTCAACATAAAAGTCATTATTATCATCCACCTCCTCCTCTTACTCAACTCAACTTAGCTTAATGTTGAATATCATCATGTTCATTATTACCACAGAGGCTATGGTTACAGAGAGGCAAGAGCAAACAACAAATCTCTAAAATAAATTTGTATTTCCTGTTAATATGTTGATATTTTCTTGGCGCTAAAAACGGCAAAACACTTTTACAGACTACTACTGTTTCTGCTGCGGTTATTCTTCAGCTTTGCTATCTTTCAGCATCTTACTTTCTATTCATGAGAATTTTTGGTCTTTTTTAATTTCGTTTATTTATGGTGACAACAAAAACACTTAAAGGTTTTAAAACCCTACAGCACCACTGAAAACTTAATAGGAAACTCAAAAAGTTTAAGACAATTTCTACAGAAAATCCAAATAAGCGAGATATTTAAAAAAAAAAAATTTATATACTCGAGAAATTTCCTAAAAAAATATTAAATAAGCTAGAATAATTCTATTTAAACGAGAAATTTTTTAATTTATAAAACGACTATAGAAAATTTATATAAACGATAAATTTCCTATAGAAATTTTAAATAATCGAAAAATATTCAATAGAAATTTGAAAAAAACGAAAAATTTTCTATAGAAATTTGGAATAAACGAAAAAATTTCTATATAAATTTGAAATAAAAAAAAATTCTATATAAATTTGAAATGAACGAAAATTTCCTGTAGAGATTTGAAATGAACGATAAATTTACTATAGAAATTTAAAAGAAATGAAAAATGTCTATATAAATTTGAAATGAACGAAAAATGTTCTAAAGAAATTTAAAATAAACAAAAATTTTCTATAGAAATTTAAAATAAACAAACATTTTCTTTAGAAATTTGAAATAAACGAAAAATTTCCTGTAGAGATTTGAAATAAACAATCAATTTTCTTAAGAAATTTATAATAGACGAAAAATTTCTATAGAAATATGAAATAAACGAAAAATGTTCTATAGAAATTTAAAATAAACGAAAAATTTTCTGTAGAGATTTGAAATAAACGAAAAATTTTCGATAGAAATTTGAAATTAACGAAAAAATTCCTGTAGATATTTGATGTGAGCGAAAAATTTCCTGTAGAGATTTGAATTAAACGAAAAATTTTCTATAGAAATTTAAAATAAACGAAAAATTTCTATAGAAATTAGAAATAACCGAAAAATTTTCTATAGAAATTTGAAATAAAAGAAAAATTTTCTATAGAAAATTTTGAATAGAAAATGAAAATAAACGAAAAATTTTTTATAGGATATTAATATAAACGAAATATTTTCCATAGAAAATTTATATAAACGAAAATGGTTCTATAGAAAAGTTTTCGTTAAACTAGTTTTTTTCAAGAAAAAATTTTGTATAGAAAATTAAAATAAGCAAAAAATATTCTATTAAAATTAATATAAGCGACAAATTTCCTATGAAAAATAAAAACGAAAAATATTCTATAGAAAATAGAAATAAACGAAAAATTTTCTATAGAAATTTGAAATATACTTAAAACTTTCTATAGAAATTTGAAATAAACGAAAAAATTTCTATATAAATTTGAAATAAACGAAAAAATTTCTATATAAATTTGAAATAAACGAAAAATTTTCTATAGAAATTTGAAATAAACGAAAAATTTGCTGTAGAGATTTGATATAAACGAAAATTTTCTATAAAAATTTGAAGTTAACGAAAAATTTCCTGTAGAGATTTGAAATAAACGAAAAATTTTTTATAGAAATATGAAATGAACGAAAAAATTTTCTATAGAAATTTAAAATAAACAAAAATTTTTTATAGAAATTTAAAATAAACGAAAAATTTCCTGTAGCGATTTGAAATAAACTATAAATTTTCTATAGAAATTTATAATAAACGAAAAATTTCAATAGAAATATGAAATAAACGAAAAATGTTCTATAGAAATTTAAAATAAACGAAAAATTTCCATAGAAATATGATATGAACGAAAAATTTTCTATAGAAATTTAAAATAAACAAAAATTTTCTATAGAAATTTGAAATAAACGAAAAATGTTCTATAGAAATTTAAAAATAAACGAAAAATTTTCTATAGAAATTTGGAATAAACGAAAAAATTTCTAAAGAAATTTAAAATAACGAAAAATTTCTATAGAAATTAGAAATAAACGAAAACTTTTCTATAGAAATTTGAAATAAAAGAAAAATTTTCTATAGAAAATTTTGAATAGAAATTGAATATAAACGAAAAATGTTTTATAGAAAATGTATATAAACGAAATATTTTCCATAGAAAATTAATATAAACGAAAAAGGTTCTATTGAAAAGTTTTCGTTAAACTAGTTTTTCTCAAGAAAAAATTTTGTATAGAAAATTAAAATAAGCAAAAAATATTCTATTAAAATTAATATAAGCGAATTATTTCCTATAGAAAATTTATTTAAGCGTAAAATTCGCTTACATAAATTTTAATGGAATTGTTTGCTTATTTTAATTTTATATACAAAATTTTTTCTTGAGAAAAACTAGTTTAACGAAAACTTTTCTATAGAACCTTTTTCGTTTATATAAATTTGAATTTTCTACACAAAATTTTCTTAAGAAAAACTAAGTTTGATTTTATAAATTTTCCATAGGAAATTAAATTAAATAAAATAAATTAAAATAAACGAAAAATATTCTTAGAAAATTAATATTATCTAACGAAAAATATTTTTTAGAGAATTAGGAAAAACGAAAATGTTTTAAAGAACATTTTTCATTTTTAAAATTGTTCATAGAAAATGTTGCAATTATTTAAATTTTATATAGAAAAGTTTTCGCATATTTTAATTTTCTTTAAAAAATCTTCTTGAGAAAAACTAAGTTAACGAAAACTTTTCTAAAGAAAATTTCTTTTAAGAAATTCGAATAATCAAAAAAAATTTCTATAGAAAACTTTAATGAGCGAAAAAATTTTTATAGAATGTTCTGACTAATTGTTTATAGAAACTTCGTAAAAGCTAAGAATTTGATATAGAAAATTTCACAGAGCAAGAAAATTTCTATAGAAAACTCGATGGATTCATCGGAAAAATTGTTATAGAAATTGTATGTTATCGATTTTATGTTATCAAAATAGAGATAAAAATTTAGTTAAAAATAAAATAAAAACAGAAAATATTTTTGCTTTCGATGTGCCCAAAAATCTAAGAAGATTTAAGGTGCAAATAAGTTGTACTAGTAGACCTTCTATTACTTCCTGCCTTATGATGCTACTCATGATTCTTTGCTTATATGTATGTGTGCGTTTGTGTTTATTTTTGCATTGGTAGTTTTGCTCTGTTTTAGCTGCGGCATTTTGAGCTTAAATGGCTTTAAGCGTTTTGGATTGCAGATTCCTTTTTCTATTTTAAAACACACACTTACATAAAAAAAACCTCACATAAAAACTTTTTCTCATGCTCCTTTAACTGCGTTTTGTGTGGATACACATGTTGCAACCAGTCAGTCACTCCAAGTTATGATGTGCAGCATTATGGGTTAAATGCCATTAAGTTCGTTGACATTAATGTGGTAGCATTTTTGATGACATTTGATTCTTTTACATTTACAAACATAGAACCCCCCCCCCCCTCACACACACACACCACAAACACAAATAATTATGACTTCCAGGCATATTGATTTTTGTTTGTTCGTAATTTGATTGCTGATATTTATATAAATTTTCTAGTTTATAATAATTGCATTAGAGAATTTGCAACAATTACGACATTGTACATTAAAATAATTTAATTTTTAAACGTTGTTTAAATCTGAGGGTTTTTGAGAATCAATTGAACATTTAGTTTTTTTAATATTGTGGATAAAGATTGAAATAAAATGATCTTAAACTTTTTGAATACACGTGTGAGAAATTCACAAAAACAACTTCTCTCAATTAAAATTGCCTTAAAAATTATATTTAATTATTATAAAGATTTTTTTTTAATGGACTTTTTTTCTTCTCTTTCAGATTCCAATGATATACAGTGCACACATATACAGTGTCCAACAAAATGTCCCGCAGACAGTTATCTCAAGTCCTCTCTGGATGATGAGGAAGAAGACTTCGAAGACTACGGAGATGAGTTGTTGGGTCATGATCCCTATATAGAAGAAGTTGGCCATTTTGAAGTACTACCACCCGAAGAGGAACTACATTATCCTCACTCCTTTCAACATGCTCTTAAAGAAAGACAAAAACGTGATGTATTCTTTCAAGAAGACATCGAAAGATGCTGTGATGACCAAAAATGTGTCTGCAGTAAATGCGAAGATGTGCCCAAATGTGCGGAAGGTCATGTTGCCGTACAAATTCATGAGGGTCAGGGTGTACCGGGCAATTGTTGCTCCATCTTTAGATGTATGCCAAAAGTAAAGTGTCAATTGGGTGTAAAACAATCTTGGTGGACAGGTAAATGTACAACATGCAATTGCCTCGGGGAGAATGAATTCTGTATGCAAATCTGTCCAGAAGAAGAAATTTTACAAAATTGTTACTCGGAATATTTGCAAAAGCCCATGATGAACGGTGCCTTTTGGAAAGAGGGCAGTTGCACGAGTTGTAGTTGTGAACAGGGTGAAAGAAGATGCTTGACTCCTGTCTGTCCTAAGTTGGATTGTAAAGAAACCATAAAAATCGAGGATGAATGTTGCCCGAAATGTACTACTGATGAAATTGACGAAAGGCCTGAAATTATACACGACAATAAAGAAAAAGGTATTGAGGATATTGAGGAAGAATATTTCACCGAATCAACAACTATTGATACTCCTCAAATCATTATGAATGAAGAGCATAATTCGAGCATATTCAAGGACTATTCTGGCTTTCCTGTCGTCGATGAAAACTTGTTAAATGAAAGCCAAACAACTTCTCCTACAACAGTAGCAGAAGATTCCTCAACAGCTTCAAGTATGCCGAAAATTGTGGAAGATGTATCCGCAACGTTTAAACCTGAAATTAATGAACTTTTTGAAGGAAATGTTTCCAAAATTCAGTCTACAACTGCTACAGCTATGTTAGATACTGTCGTTAACTCTACATTGCCTACAATTGTCCCTGAAGAGAGAAATTCTGTACAGCATACCGAATTTGATTTATTGCCACATCTTAATACAATTACAACTACTGAGGAGCAAGTTAAGTATGATTCTTCTACTGAGGTTCCAAAATCTAAAGCTGCATTCGAAGATTTGTATTCTACCATTAAGACTAAGGAAGGAGAGGACACCTTGGAAAATGAAACCTCCACAATACCGTTAGATATTCAAACCACAACAGAAGTGTTAATAGCTGAGGAAACAACCATCCTCGATAATGCAATAACAAATGATGGTAATGAAAGTTCCGGTTTGACTTCAACAACCCATGTAAAAGAATCGTCTACTACCGAAGCCAATATTTTGTCTTCAACAGTTAGTGCTTCTCCACAAGACCTGCAAACCACCACAGTTTCTAGCGAAAATAACAGCGTCTTCATAACCATTGAGCCCAACGAGACTACAACAAATTTTTCAATTATTTTCTTAACTTCCATTGCAACTGAAAGCACTATTTCAACACAATCTACAACATCTACTCCAGAGATATCATCTTCCTCAACCACCAGTTCCAGCAAAAATACTCCAACAGACGACTCCAGCATTGAGACCTCGACAATATCTACAACCTCAACGGATTATCCCGTATCTGCCTCAACCTCAACAACGTCTTCACCCTTCCCCCTAACCAGCGACTCTCAACCTTCCACAGCAATACCCATTCTGGACGAGTTTTCAACCTCCTCCAGCACCACAGCTCCGGAACCTTTAAAACCTTTATTCCAGCCTTATGGCGATTTAAATTCCGAAGGACATACCCCCAGCAATCAAAATCAAATGCGCATTATGTTCGATGAAATCGATTATGTGGTCATGATTGTTTTGTTCACAGGCTCCGTGCTGTGCATTTCTTTGGGTTTGATAATACGTCACACCAAAAACCGCAAGAAGATGTACTCAAGCATACCGAATTCGGAAACGAGTCTAAGTCAAACTTCAACCAATACCGTCTTGACTGTGTAGATGTGGTAGTGGCAAAAGGATAAACGTTTAATTTAGAATTACAGAAAATCTTAAAAGGGGAGGGGGGTAAGAAGTGGTTGAAGAAAGAAACAATTATTCTTTGGGATAGAGATTTTAGGTAAAGTCATTTTGAAAGAAGTTTTTCCTAAGTATAAAAGAAGGAAGATTAAAGAATTTATAACAATCAATAACAATTATTATAAATTTGTTTATAATTTTCATATAAATGTTTTTGACTAATGAATTTTAAAATTTAATTTTTAATTAGTTTTTAAACTGTTATAATGAAGTTGATAGTGTTATAAGAGCTTAAAGATAGTTTCGACTTAGTTTATGAATTGTTATTAACAATTTTATGATCGTTATAAAGTGCTATGAACTAGTTTAAATTCTGTTATAAAGTAAAAACAAAACTGTTATAATAAAGTTTTAAATATTACGGTACAATTATAACAACTTCTTAAAAGGTTTCAACATATACTACCAATTAATATTTTATTAAAAAAAAATTGTTATCTAACCAGTTAAATCCATTCTGAAATCAAAAACTAGTTCTAAACTGTTATAAACTTGTTTTGAAACGGCTATAAACTGTCTTATAAACAGTAATAAGCTAATTTGTAAGTTGTAATAAATAAGTTTATTAACGGTTATAAGTTAGTTCTTAGACTGTTATAAACCAGTTTGTAAATTGTTATAAACTAGTTTATAAACTGTTATAAATATGTATGAAAACTTAAATAGGCTGTATTAAAGAGCCTTAAAGACATGAAACCCCCTTGAAAACTAATAAGAAAGTTATAAATGTTATAACTGGCATATAAATATATGTATATTTTAAACTGTCATACTTTGTTAAAACTTCTTTCAAAATTACTTTCCCAACAAGTTAGTAGAACAAACATTTTTTTTTTAGTTTTTTATTTTTTAAAATTTATTCTTAATATATTTATTGTCATAACTTATTTTTTATTATACAGGGTGTTTATTTTGCAGTTTGAATTTTTAATTAAACATGTTCTAAATTTGAATAGTTAGTTTATTTATCTTCAAACCGCCTTTGGGAAGCCAAAAAAAAAATATAAACCGGCATAGATAGCAACTTGGCTCATTTTCAAAAATTGTTCTGCTTATTTAACTCGTTAAGCACCCCTCGTACTGACATTATTGTCCACAACTTTTTTTTTCTTTATGCTGCTTATTGCTAAAAGGTCAAATGGCAAAATATTCACTTTTCAGAAAATAAAATTTAAAGTTTTCTTTTATTAAAGAGTTCTTAGTGAGCTTCACTAAGCTAACAAGTCCCCTATGAAGCTGTTCTTGGATAAATTAGTCATTGGCAATTTCGGCAAAATAAAAGAGAGTAAGAAAACTCACCTAATGGAACGATTAACTCAATATTGCAGAATAAAGCCATTGGCCATTTAAGCACCAAGCCATAAATATAACATACAATATTTAAGAACTCTGTGAAATAATCGGCCTATTCGTAAATTTCCAATATAGAATTTTTGCCGTTTTTTCCTACAAGAATAAAGCTCCGTAAAACCTCATATAGCTATGATAACACTGGTTGGCAAAAAAAAAGTCGGGAGCAAATTATTTGACTTTAGAGTGCTGAATCCAAATCAGTGGCTGTATTCTGTAATTCGCTAAAGCTAAATCTCTATCGCTAAAAATCTAAAAAGTTGATTTAGATATTTTTGGCTACGAATGCAATACTGTAACGTGCACTTCTAAATTTGGCATTGCCATAAAAATTTAATTCGCCGCAATTTTAGCTTTTAATTTCATCGCTAAAATTTTTAAATTTTGTATTCTCTAAGGCATTTTAGCGATCGAGATTTAGCTTTAGCTAAGCGAATTACAGAATAAGGCCGCTGTTCACAAATTGTTTATATCTCGTCTAGTTTTTTTTTATGGGCTAGACTAATATTTCGGCCGAAATTAGGCGGTTATTCTTATTCATTTAATCATAACTTGAGAACCATTTGTCTGATTTTGATGAAAACATTTACAAATAATAAAATAAAATTTACTCCAAAGCATCCAATGATATTTTTTATTGTATTTTTACCCGTTTCGGAGTTATTCAGGAAGTAGTGGCAAAAATTATTTGAATTTGAATTTAAGGCCTTAAAATCTTTTTATTCCATATATGGGTATTTCCACAGGAAAGTCTACTTTTTGTCACGGTACGCCACCAAGCCTTTGAAATTGTGTTTCGAAGTATAAAATTTATATATTTTATTTGTTTGTATTTTGGTGTAAAGCGCTATTTAGGGAGAGACGAAAAATTTGAACAACATGGGCCTAAAATACAAGAATAATTGTTTGGTGTCGTGACGTGACACTTCTTTGGCACTTCAACGCCTCTTTTTTTTATTTAAAACGATTTGTTTGTCGATCAGTATAATTATTCTACAAAGAAATAGTCTAAGGACCATTATTTCAACTAATATAGAATTATATAGGACCTGTAAAATGTTTTCCATTATTACAACTTTACTTTAATCTTAAGTGAACGAAAAGTTAAATACAAGTTCGTCCTACCTGTTAGGTTAAAGTAAAGTTTTAATAATGGAAAACATTTGAAAAAATCCTACCTTTTACTAACGCCAAATTGAAATAATGGCCCTAAGTGAAATATATGTAGGCCGACTTGATTGGTTTTCAAAAGCAAGCTCTATCCAGCTCTGCACGGATTTGTATCGATCCTTGATTATCGCAAAATCCTTTTGCCGAAGAAAACTTGTCTGAAATCTTAGCCCTGTCTAAAGAATTAGCTCTTTGTTAATTTGAGTTAAACGTTGGTTAAAGAGAATAGAATATCATTCCCGATCCCTTCCGTGTGGAAATTATTTGCTTAATGCTTTTATTCTGAGAGAAGATTTGATGGGGTCTTAAAGAAATATTTGGCTTATATTGAAAAAACTGTATGGCCAAAGGACCTTTCATTTGGGTCAAAATGTTGCCCAATTTCAAATGCTAAAAAAGTAGAGATTGTTTAAATTATATGCGCCCCCTTTCTTCTTTTTTCGATGGCCTTATTCAAGGAGAACTTACTACAGCTGGTGGCAATACTACAACAACAATCTAAAAACAACAAAAGTTTCTTGTGTTGCATAGTAAACGGTTCAAAAAGTCAACCATTTCTAAACAAAACATTGAAAACCCAAAACAAGTTGGTTCAAACTGTCAAAGTCAGCAGGATTTTTGGCGACACCTGTAGTTAATTCGCCTTGGCCTAATTCATAAGGAAACTTTCTCCCAAGCAATGATTTAAAAAGGGTTGGAAAACTAAAAAACCGTTTCAATGCTTAAACAAACTTTATTGAGGGAGAATGTTTGCATCAAGTTTCATTTCCCGGTTAATCTTCTATGAGCCTATAGTTAAAAAAACGGAATTATTTTTTCAGTGTTATAATGTATTAATTTGAGTTTCACAATACTGAACAAATAATTTCGATTCGTTAAGTATCGACTGAAATAAAAATGCTTTCGAATCCAGAAAGTACTCGATCACGAATGCCAGAATTAGGACCCAGCTTAATAAAAAGCAAACATGCTATTGAGTAGAGTTTTTAAAATTGTTTTACTCTCATTTGGCAATTTGTTGATATGTATGTCTATTAAAACAGCCGAGAGCAATCGGCTTCTAGTTTGCTAAAAATTTAAACTGCAACATTTTGCTTCTGTGTATAAGTTAACTTAACCTATTTTTTTAAAATTGTATTGTTTATAGTACTGTTTTATATATTCATTTATTTTTTCTTTTTGTACCCTCCACCACGAGTCGTTAATAAGGGTCAACTAAGTTTGTCAATTAGTAATAAACATTATAGCCATTCAGCTAAGTATATAAGTATGAATGTATATAGTCTGGGTCCCTGAGTAAATCTTACACGATTTAGCCATGTCCGTCTGTCTTATTGTCTCTTGAAATCACGCCCATTTCCAAACGACTAAACCGAAAATAACTATTTTGGTGTAAAATTATATCAAGTTTTCCTAAGCAGTTTATGGTGGAAATCCAGCAGGATTGGCTCAGTAGAAAAAGAAATTATGTACCTAAATATAGACCAGCCTATGGTGAAATAATGCAGGTGGCATCGCTACATCAACAAATACAACATTACAACAAAAATGATAGAATGATAGTCCCAGCATACGTCAAAAATTATTTTAAACAAAAAGTCAGCGTGCCACTAAACATGATGAAATAATTAATTTTTAGCCAATTTTTTAACTTTGGTCAATATCATAATTTATTGTAAGTGAAATTGTCAAAAACTTTAATAAAATACACTAATCACAACACGAATCGTGGTCTTTTTGTTAACATAAACAAAACTTTGATATAAGATTGAACAAACAATGAAAGAGCAAAAAATCGTCGTCTGGCGTAGTAATGCCACCTGCTTATTTCATCATGGACTAACCCTTTTTAAAAACTGGGGGCTAATTATGGCAGTCGTGATCGAATACTTTTTCAGTTTGATAGCAATTTTATTTCCAATTCTTTCTGTCGATACTGAACGAATCGAAATTATTTTGTCAGTGTTGTAAACCATTTGCTTGAGTTTTCACAACACTGAAAAAATAATTTCAATTCGTTCAGTATCGGCTGAAATAAAATTGTTTTCATTTAATTGAAGTTGTTTTTATTCGACCCTTTTATATATGTATAAATAGAAATGCTTTTATTTCAAGCTCGAGGCCAGTATTGAAAATAAATAATGTATTAATATTTGCCGATATGATACTCAAAGAGTATCGAAATATTTAGGCTATAAACTTACCGTAGGTCCCGTATAAAACCCACTGTCGAAAAAAAACACTTTAGTAAGCCTAAAACCCGAACTAATAATTATTTTGTTGCGAAATTATGCCGAATTTAGTTTCATGAGACTAGAAATAAGACCATCCAATTTTGTGATGATCAATCTATATCTTTCCATTGGCCGCAGGTCAAACATACTTTTGGAAAACACTAAAATATTTCTGAAACTGTAAAAAATAATAATACTGTGGTGAAACTTGGTCCAATTTAGTGTTGTACGACTGGAAATCACAGTTCCCAAAATTGTGATGATCGGTACAAAATGTATCGAAGGTCTTATAGAATGATGCCTTCTGAAAGTCACCTTGAGGCGCATTAAACCGAAATTAAAACCAGTAAAAAAGTGAAATAAGGTCCAAACAGGTTTTTTATGACTACACGCAGAGAAAATTAATTTTCAATACGGTTACCTGCACTTTTTAACAAAAATATTTGAAACATATTATGGCCCAGGCCCACCCACGATGTCGACAAGAATGTTTCTTTTGTATAATAATTCTAATTTTTGACAATAATATTTTCGCAGGAAACCATAATTTGTTTATGGTTTCTAATTTAACCACAATATGGTTGGCCAATGGCAATAATTAACCATATTACTATAATATGTTTTAAAATTTGTCGTTATAGAAAATTTTGTTTTCTCTGCATGTAGATCGGCCCATATAAAGAATACTCTCGGAATAAACTTTACTACGTCCAAGCCCCTTACGAATCATTATACTGTGAGGGGTAGATTTTATGAAAATTGGTTCATAACTTACCGAAGATCCCATATAAATGTTTTATCGGTGGAGGGCATTCAAGAATCGGTACAGCCGAACAAAGCATTCTTACACATTTAACATTTCTTTATTACACTTTTTTACCATAATAAAATGCCAAATTACTTTTTTTTCAATATAAATTTTTGTAGGCGTATTATTTGCCCATTTAATTGTTAAATATTTATGTATTTTAGTTATAATAAAATGAAAAAAAAATAAAAACATTAAAAAGCAATTAAAGTTGATAATTGTTGGACAAAAATAACAAACACAAAATAACAAATTTGTTTTAGTCAACAAAACTTGACAAAAGTATTAAATAAAAGTTAATTAAATTTGAATAAAAAACATTGAATCAAAGCGAATTTATACAGGTGACCGCATCACAGAGAGAGTGAGAGAGAAAGCGAGAACGAGAGAGTTATGCTAGCTTTCCCTTTTTTGTATGTATTCATAAAAAATAAAGGATGTTAATAAAATGTTTATGAACAGAATTTTATATGCAAATCGGTTTAATAAACCTTCTGTAAACCTGTTCTATTTATTATGAATAAGGGGATAAATATCCAACCTTAACAAAAAAAAAAAATTACAGCCGGAATAAATGTATGAATTCGCCTTTGCCTTAAATGGATTTTAATTTGAATTAAAATAAATTTAACTAAAATTTGCTCTTAAAATATACAGCAGGAAGCAAAAAATTTAAAAAATTTTGTTTTTTATTTAATTTTTTATTTTCTTTCTTCAAAAACAAACTCATTTTATCTCTTAATTAATTTATTAAAATTTTATTTTTTGTTTCTTAGCATTACAATTGTGATAATTTTTTTTATTAATTATAATATTTATACATTTAAGTTTACTAATATTAATTCAATTTTCAATTTTTTTAAAAAGTATTATAGAAAATTTTATGTATTTAAAAAAAAAACATTAAACAAAATTATGCACTTTTTAACAACAAAAAAATGTATAGAAAAATATTTAATTAATTTTAAAACTTTTCTTAAATTCCACAAAAACTAAAAGTTTCACTATTTCTTAGACTTGACATGAAAAAAATTCACAATATCTTGGTATTATTTAGTATGGGTTCACACTTTGAAAGATTTCTTTCAGAAATGCTGACTTAATTGTTGAGAGGGAAAGAGAACATGATATTCTTTTCTCTCCTCTCACCAATAAACTTAGACTTTTGAAAAGAAAACGTTCATAGTGTGGGCTTAGGGCCTATTTCACCAATTCTATTTAAATGTGAATTTACGTTAAAAAATTGTTTTTCATGTCATATAAATATAAAATTATATAAAAAACTATATTTAATTATTAATCGATATTTAAATAAAATTGGTGAAACAGGTCATTAGGGATTTAATGTCCATTGAAAAAAAAATGTTTTTTTTTCAAAAAAAAAATAAATTTTAAATTTTAGTTGTAAGTAAAATTTAAAAGTTTATTTAGAATTAAAAACAACAAAACTTAGGAAACTAATAGTTATAATGAAATAATATATAATTTTAATTAAGTTTCAAAATCGATACGATCTGCTCGAAATTGGTAAGCAAAAATTTAAAAAAATATATATAAAATATTTAAAAAAAAGAAGGTTATTTAGCAAATCCCTTTACTTTGTATTGACAAAATTTCTTAAATCAGGTGAAGTGTTTTTGAAAACTACAAATAAAACTCAACAAAATTTCAAAATTGAAATTTTCCCAAAAAAAAACCAATTCAAAAAAAGAAAATTGAATTACGAAAACTCCAATAACACGACAAGCTTATTTTAAATATTTATTACTATTTTTAATTTTTTTTTTTTTCTAAATTTTTACAAATTATTTAGTTTTAAATTGAATTAGGACTGAAATTCATTAAAGACCATTTTGTTTGCAATTAAGAAAAATCAAAAGAAAAGTTCAAATAATTGAAATGCGAAAATTTAGAGTCTTCAAAGAAATTCAAACAAAATTTTAATAATATTTTTAAATAATTTTAATTTATGTTTAAAACAATTTTGTAAATATTTTTATTGAACTTAATTTTATGTTAATTTAAACAGTTAATTTTAGATTTCTAAATAAATTTTATTAAATATTCCTATAAAAACGCAAACAAAAAGTGTTTTCATAAAAATCGATTTAAAAAAGGACTAGACCGATCTTTTATATCCTCTAAACTCATAGTAAATGTAGAGTGCCCCGTTTGGCTAGCTGGTAGTGAGCTAGTCTATGAGCCCGGGGTTGCGGGTTCGATTCCCGCCAGTGACTCTTGTATCTTTCCTGCAGACCAGCGTAGAGCTTCGCGGGATTAGCTTAGGGAATTATAAAAAAAAAAATTATTAATTCAGGACTCTGGAGTCGTCCGATTCCGACTCCATCCGCTGACTTTTTTTAAGAACGACTCCAACTCCAACAGCACCTCCTACTCTAACCTTGATGCTAAATGTATATTAGACTGATCCTTATTTGACTTTAAACTCTTTTTTTTAAGCAATAACTTTTAAATGGTAAGAAAATGATTCCGTAAATGTTTCAAATCGCTATTTTAATTCAAACACTTGCCGTAATATAGACAGACTGTGGTCCTTATTTTCTGACTTCAAAATTTTTAATAGAAAATTTTTGAGTCGGAGTCGCGAATTGTTGTGGGTACTTCGACTCCGACTTCGGTACAAAAATCTCAACTCCCACTCTTCAACTCCGACTTCACAGCCCTGATTTATTCCAATGATATTAAAGCTTTTAATCGTCGATCCAATATAAACGCAGCATATTAAATATTTCAATCTTTGATTTTTAAAAGGTCAGCTGGAATCAGAAGAGAAGAATCAGATGTACTATTCCATGAAACCCACGGAATTACTGTCTGTTTTACGATTTTGATTTCCTTAATTTTTAAAAGTTCAACTTGAATCAGGAGGGAAGAATCAGATGTACAATTCCATTAAACCCACGGAAGTGCTGCCTGTTTAACGTTCGAAATCGATAAACAGGCTTCAAAATAGCATAGCGTTTTTTTCATTTCTAAGATTGATTTTTACGTAGATAAACGCAGTATAATAATTTTCAAATTTACAATGAGTTTTGAATTAAATGACCGGAACAAAATAGTTCAGACAGCATCTGATTTAAAAAAGCAATGTGTAACCTTTTTCACATATGAATGCCTCATGTTGCATTAATAAAAATACTAGAATAAAAATAATTTTATTTCTTCATATTGAATTTAACGAATTTCAAAACAAATTCATGGCTCATCAAAAATAGCCAACAAAATCGCCGACTGTTTTATAATTTGCCAAAAAAAATCGTCATGACGCCAAATAAAAATTCGGCCGCCAAACATGTCAGAAAATCGCCACGTTTGGCGAGAAATCGCCACATCTGACAGCCCTGTGTGAAACAGGAAAATAAATAATCATAATGCTGGTTTACACACGTCAAGCTTGTCTCGTCAAATCTTGAGCTTTTAGGAGAGAAGGGAAAAGCGAATGCCATTTGTTTTCCCCTCCATCCAAAAAACTCAAGACTTGACGAGTCAAACTTGACGTGTGTGAACCGGCACATATTCTCTTTCTTTCTCTGATTCTCCGGGAATAGGTTTTTACAATTATAAATCATTGATGGGATTTGTGGTACAATTGTACTAAATTTGGTACAGTTGAAACTTTATTGGTACACTGATACACTGGTACAATTCATCCTTTTTTGGTACAATTAAAGAAAAAAACCCACGAAGTTTAATCATTTCTTTCAGGTGGATTAACTAACTTTTTTCAACAATAAAAATTGTTTTAACATTACTCCAGGCTGAGCTGCCAGACAAATTTTTTAAAAAATCGTAATTTTCCTGAGAAAAAATAAAAAAAATCGTATATCTCGTTTTGAAAAATCTCAAAAAAAAATCTGACTACTTAAAATTTAGAAAAAAAAAAGAAAAAAAGAAAAAAAACAGAAGTAAGGAAGATTAAAATTCCATTCATCATAAAAATAATTTAATGAAAATTAAATTTGATGAACTTAAGCCTAATTAAATAGCAAAAATTTGGATTAAAAACCATAGAACAGTTCAACAAAATAGCCACAATACAAAATTTAGTATTTTTTAAAAATGTTTGTTCGATTTTAAATTTGTTTGTTTTAATAAAAAAAAAATATTTGGACAAAAACATAAAACATCATACCCAGCTTGCATTTTCAATCGTGTAAGAGCTTAGGAGTCTCTTTAATCGCAAAAGGGAATCGTTTGAGCTGTGGGTAAAGAATCTTTTACGAGTCTTTGAAACAAATATCAATAATCGTATTAGAGTTATGTAGATGTTATCTCAAACAATTTGTGAAATGCTCGCCGTATAATTGTTAAAAATATGATTTATTCAGAGTTATACAAAGTCGCAATAGGTTCATTCGATGATTGTTTTGTCGAAAGATAAACAATGTGTAACATTGTTATTTCTGTACTCTGGAAACAATCATTTAAATATTTTCGTATAAAAAAAGTAATAAATAAAAATGTTTTTGTTTTTGTTTCTCGTGATCATCAGAAGATCAGCCCTGTCTCCAGCCCCGGCCAGATCTATAAAATTTTGCATTATTAGTGTGTGTTCATGATGTTATCCTAACATATTAAGTACATACAAACATAAGTTAATCCCTGGGATCAAGTTTCTTCAAATCGCCACTCTTGTCGATTGTTTTGGTGACACTCTCTACACTTTTGTCTGCCTTTGGCAAAAAAGAGAAATATGTTGTCTTTTTTTTTTTGTATACCCACACCACAATAGTGGAGAGGGTATTATGCGTTTGTGCTGATGTGTGTAACACTAAAAAATATTGGTCCTAGATCCACCTTTTTGTATACCGATCGACTCTACATATATCACTTTCTGAGTCAATTTAACGATGTCCCCCAGTCTGGGTGGCTCTCAGGCAGGATGTTTTCTGTTGTATGAAATTTTGTGCATTGGTTTTTATTCATAAGGAAGAAGCCTACTACAAATGGTGATAATCCGTTCGTAATTTCACATAGCCCCCAAACAAACTTCTTTCCGGAATAGTGATATTTAGATTAAATTTAGGCCAAACATATATTATTGGAATCGGTACATATTTGACGATAGCTCCCATAAAAATACTACTCCCGGAAAAAGTTTTTAATGTCCTATCTTCCTTATAAATATGGACACACAAATTTCCCTACGACAGCTACTATTTTATGAAAAATTATGTGCTGCTAGGTAAAAATTACCAATAAGTCCAATATAAGCGATTTGTTAAGTCTGAATTAACACGTTTCATGTTTTGATGATCAACTTCTTTTAAATTCCCTTTTAAAAATGCCAATATAATCACACGCAGCAATCGGTTTCAACTTTTTCGGTTCAAAACAACAATTTTATTAACAGCGAATCAATGAGAAAAAGAAAAGAATAAAATAACATGCAGCTATCGTTGTGCAAATACCAATGAATTAAAACACAAAGCGTACTGACCGAGTACAGGCATCTCCGTACTTTCCTCTCTCACCTAAAAACATAAGAGTTGAGCATCAAAAGATGAAACGTGTGAAAGCAGACTAACAACTTTTCGCTTTTTGTGTTGGTTTGACATCGACTGTTTACATTTCATGAATCAGTAGTAAAAGCAATAGTTTTATTTTATCCAATGAGAAATGAAGTAGTGGAAGAAATTACAGTTTTTCTACTTTAACTACAGCTTTTTAAACGCTGGTTTATACCCTTCACCGAAGGTTAAATAAGTTTGTATAAGTTTGTCATACCGTTTGGAATTTAATATTCATCTAGGAACCCATTAAATATATTTTCTGTGTCGTTGAGGAATTTTACGTCGATTTAGCCGTGTCCGTCTGTCTGTCTGTCTGTCTGTCTGTCTGTCTGTCTGTCTGTCCGTCTGTTGAAATCACGCTCATTTTCGAACAATTCAAAAAAACAACAGCATTAGTTTCCAGTTCTCCTAAGCAGTTTGGAATAGAAATCCAGCAAAACCGGTTCAATAGGATAAGAGTTATATATCCAAATGTGGAACCACCAAAAAAATGATAATTTTGTTTAAAACATGGTGGCGAAATTTACGGATCTATATAAGATTATGCACGAATTCGTTTTTTATGACTAGAAATTATACTACTAAATTTCGTGAAGATCGGTCCATAATTTAATGCCCACTATCGGAAAATAGTTTAGCACATCTAAAATCATAACGAATAATGCTATTATAATAAAATGTTGTCTGTCGAAGTTTTATAAGACAAGAAATCACTTTGCAGAATTTCGAAAATATCGTTCCCTAATTTACCATAAGCCCCATGCAAAGCGGCCTTCCGAAAAACTCTTTTAGACGCTTAAAATGCTAAAAATAAAATTTTATTTCTGTATTGAAATTTGATCTAAAACTACCTATTAAATATTATTAATCAATCTACCGAATTTTGTGGTGAACGATCCATAATTTACAATAGATCCAATATAAAATCCCCTCCTGAATGTCACTAATGATATTTTATTTAGATTAGGTCAAATTAAGTTGTATATGACTTTTGGAATAGCCTTAAATCGCAACGAATTATAATACCGTAAGGTCAGTTTTAATAAAGATTGGGTTATAATTTATAGACCCCATATGGAGCAATCTCCTGAAATATTCGAACTGTTGGTGGAGGGTATCAGAGATTGGACATAACGGAATATAGCACTTTTACTTGTTTTCGTATATCTACTTTGGAAAATCGCAATGCAAAGACTTACACCAGAACAACGTTTACAGATCGTGGAACTGTATTAGCAAAATTCGCGGCTCCGTTCGCCAAACGAATAAAACACTTCATCAAGTTTAAGCAACTAATATCCTCATGGATAATATTCAACCAAATCATGCTAACAGAAAAAGCCATCGCCGCTATAGACGTAAAGGTGTAAGAGGGCTCGAATTTATTGATCCGACGCCGTTCGCAGCAACTTGGCCTGTGCACTTCCACTACTTGGAAAGATCTTGGCCTACATCCATTTAATATCTAACTGCTGCAAAAATTAAAACCAGCAATCTATCAAGTGCATCGTGTATTCAATAAATGGGCAAAGAATCAACTGAAAGTTAACCACATTTTTATCCTCAAATCATCTGCAGCGATAAGGCTTATTTCTGGCATAACGACTATGTAAACAAGCAGAAATGTCGTTTTTGAAGAAAGCACAGTCCTCATGAGACTCCGTTACATGCTAAAACAAAATCACTACTTGGTGCGCCCATTTGTTTTCCGAATCCGATGCCAACATTGCCGTGATTGGCGAACGCTACAGGCAAATGTTTCGTTATTTATATATTTCTCATGTCATTGCAAATCATTTGGACGAGAAGTGGTTCCATGAGACCGTCTATCACTTTATTGACCGAATTAACTTAAAAAAAATGGACCTGCTGGTACGCCAAATTTCTTGTCTATACTGATAAATGATGTAGCTTATTTAGTACTTCAGCCGCGATAATATAAAGTTGAGGATTTGAAAACCAACATTCGTCAAGCAATCGCCGAGATACCACACGAAATGTGCGAAAAAGCAATCAAAAAGGGTCTACTGCTGCAACCAATCAAGAGGCGGTCATTTAAATCACGTTAGACAAATCTGTTTTAAATATCCAGATAATTCTTCTTTGTCCCTTGGAAAAGTCTATAAAATTCAACTCGAATTTCTCTACAATCAGTACAGCATCAGTGGTTAGATGCAGCAGATGTTATGGCATAACCAGCAAACCAACCAACACACCGACAGACGGATATCGTTAAATCAACTCCGCTACTCATGTGTATTCAAAATATATACACTTTATAGAGCCTCTAGTTAATACTTTAGAAACAACAAACGGAATGACAAGCTTTTATCTATAGTTTCCACTTGTTGTGAAGGGTATAACAATTTAGGGAATAACTAAAAAATTGCTTAGTATAAACTGAGACTTGGAAAACTTCATATATCAAATATTTCATTAATTTTTTTCGTCCGTAAAAAATATTTGGTTTCCAGAAAGAAAATGCGTCCTAAAAGAAAACAGAAATCACGCTTAAATTCATTAAATGAAACTAAGTCCAGCTTAGAATATTTAGAAAAGGCGTCCAGGAAAATTTCAAATAATTCCATAATAGAAGAAAATTCAAACGAAGATCTGGATCAATATAAAGACGAAACTGAAGCTTGCGATGAAGTGGAACTCGAAGAATCCCAAAATGAAATAAAAACGCCACTATCAAGGTAAAATTAAAAAAAAATCCTTAAAGTGATTGCCTTTACCACAAAAATTTTATCTAGAACTGCACTTTTGGTCCAGGATTACTTAGAATTTAAGGCAGCCCGTTCCATACAATGTTTGGTACGCGGCTGGCTGTATCGAATTAAGTACAAACGTAAGCGACTTGCTGCTATTATCATACAAAGTGAATGGCGTCGTTTTTATTGCCAGCGCCTGTACTTTCGCAAGGTCGAGGAGACTTTGCAGCAACGCATCGAACAACATTTTTACTGTGCTGCCCAAAAAATTCAGGCTTTTTGGCGCGGTTGGTGGGTGCGCCATCACATACACGATCATTCGCGTTTAATGCGTTTACAGTTAATGGCAGGAGAAGACTTATTATATTGTGTGGCCTTCAAATTGCACCATTTGTTAAGAACCCATCAGATACCAGGGGTGTATTCTTTAAGAAATAGCAAGTATGTTTTTTGGACACAGAACACTTACTTTTGTTATAAATATGCTCTGTTTTGTTATAAAACCCTTAGGGCCTTTTCCAATGTGGAACAACTATTGGCTTCCTTAACATTTACAACTTGCAACCAAAAAACCTTAAAGGCCAAAGATCAACGTCGCCAACAACTTGAAGAGTCACGAAAACAACATAAGAAATCAGCATTTGGAACCAAAATACCTTTTTCAGGGCACGATATAAATAATATGTGTGCTGCAAAATGTGCGCCACTCTATAATGTCAAAGATGCCGATCTTAGAATGTCAAAAATTTTACAAATGTACGAGGAATCGAATAGAGAAATTTCAAAACCAAAAGTGTTAAAGAAGAAATTGGGTAAGTAGAAACTGGAATGTATATTTTCTTTTGATATTAAAATAGAAATTTCTGCATTTGAATTTTGTTAAACAGCGGCTTCCAAACAACCTCCCACATTTACCGCGTTGCCCAAATCATCCTCCTCATTTTGCGGTGATGTTGTGAATAGTATGAAGAAATGGAAAATTATTACCGAAAATAAACTTTGTGTAGACTCTAATATTTTCAAAAAACCTCAAAATGTTGAGAATTTTCTGCAAGAAATTCAATTAAAAATGGGTCTGTCACAGACCAATTGTTATTGTAGCGGGGAATTGTTAGAGGAATTGACGAATGATAAACAGAATTTGAATAAAATTAATCAGAAAGCAGAGCACAGAAATCGAAGAACTTCACATAATAAGCTAAGTTCGCCAATAACAAAAGAAGGATCACAGAGTTTTAAGTCATTGCTTTCAGGGTCAAGTTTAGTTGAACGTTGATTTGACGGATTTTGAAAACAAGCATGGGAGTATCCTATTTGTCAAGATTTAATCTAATGTCTTTTAAAATATATGCACATTGCTTTTTATAACTAAAAATTTTTTTTTATCTTAAACACAGCCGTTTAATTTCTTTAAAAAAAACCCCCTTTAAATCAATATAAAATTGTTTTCCTTAAAGGGCTCTATCCCTGCAAGCATTTTATGAAAAATTGATCATATTCGAGTCATTTATGACTGCTCTGCGCGATTAAAATAGGCATATATGAGCTCATTTTCTGATCATAAATGACTGGTTTCTCGGGAGAAAATGGACCCTACCCGCGACTATTGTTCAGTAGTCTTTTATTACCCGCTTTTCTGATTAGTTTCGACTAATTTTTTAATGATTTGGGAGTCTTTTTTGAGTCATTTTTTAGCTGTATTTCTAATTATTTGCGAATCTTTTTCGAGTAATTTTTTGTCGTATTTCTGATTGTTTGCGAGTTTTTTTACTTGTTTAAAATTGGTTTACTTCCCTTATTACTTTTGATTTGTTATAAACCACCCAGGTAAAATTCAGTCTTTACTCTTAACTTATTATGTGCTTTGTATTTCAATAAATAAAAGTGCCATTAGTGCTTTTCAAAAGAAAATGCTGCTTTTGCGAAAAAGAGAAAAGTATAAAAAGACTCGCAGAATTGTTTGCTTCGCCTGTCTTCGTTTTGAACAACTGCTTGGTTGTATTCTGTGATTCAAATTAAATAAAAAAGAACGTAAAATGTTTGTTTTGTTTTCCAACGTTCTGTGTGTAAAACAGATATTAAACGGCACATGCAATCAGGCAAACATAACCCGGGGTTTACGAATGAAAGAACTTTCTTGCAAGTAGAGTATACGTATTATCACCCTGCAAGTATTAGAACTAGTCCAAACACGCGAGTAAAATGTAGCCCACAAGGGACTAGGACTAGTCCAAAAGTAACCCAAGCGTATGGAAAAAACATGAAAAAATAAAAAATTGAATTATTTTTAATGTATAATTTTTCTTTTTGTTTTAATAATCGTTTAAAACTTATGAATTCAATAAAATGTTGGGTCAAAATTTGTGTACTGGTTTTTTCCGAATGTACTGCTATTTTACTTACGATGTACTTTTTTTCCAATTTCAAAAATGGCAACCCTAATGTTGAGGGATGAATTGAAAATTTGCAGCCTCACTAAACATGAGTTATAGTGATGTTAAAAAATGTTGCACTCCAAAAAAAAAATTGTTTTATTTAAAAAAAAAGCAATCATCAGTTTATTGCAACTTTTTTTCCTTCACTCATTTGAGTGAAACTTAAATTGTTGCACTAAATTTAAAATCAAAAACTTGTTTTTTCATGATTAAAGCCAATAATTATACCGTTATTGACAAAATTTAATTTTGTTAAATGTTCTTCTTATGCACATCCGCCAAAAAAAATCAAAAACCATGCACATACAAAGTTACATTTTTTAAATTTTTGTGATCATAATATTTTTTTGGCTTTTATTAAAATATTCGATTTGGACAAAACTAAAATAACCGGTTAAAACCGGTCGAATACTATTCGATCGATCTCCCTAATGGCGAAGAATATTAAGTACAGCACATGTACAAGAGTGAATTCGCCTGCATGATTCGTTGCAGTTTGCTGGAGAAATGCTAAGAAAATACCCATGATGCTGGACTAAAGTCCTCTGTAAATAATACTGTTTATATACATAAGTATAGGAATAGCTTAAGGCATATTTGCTATAGCTTTTACATATTTAGTGCATACGTTAACGTATTAGCAAAATTTTTAATAAATAAATAAATATATATGCTGCTCAGTCGTTCAAAATTCCGTGGCTACCATTGTAGGTTCTAATTTTCACAAGGACTAAGACCAAGCGGAAATCTCTGCTATAAGGTGGGTGGCTAACTGACTAAGGTATTATCGCATATCGAGGGATATATGTATGTATTTTTTACTGAAGGCAAAGCTGCCATTGCTTCCCTATCCTAGACGAATTGACTAGAAGGTGAGGTCAAATCTACAACAACACTGCTTCTGAGGTCAAATGGTCAAAAATACTGCTAGTAAAAAAACAGAGGAGTTACTGTGTATTTTGATTCGAAAGAAATAATTTACGAGTTCGAACAATTTGTACTGTGCATTACGATTTTCGCAATTGTTCGAAACGATGACAGAGGTTGTTAAAAAAAAAATGGTAAATTTTCATCAAACTTTTTGTTCGTAATATAGAGAGGCTGTTAAGAAAGATTTTTTGTTTTCAATAAAGTATAAAAAACGTCCGTTTATTCGAAACAAATATAACGAAGATCGTTACACACAGTACAAATTGTTCGAATCCATAAATGATTTCTGTCATACCGAAATACGCGGTAACCTCCCAAGCTTTGACAAGTCGACCAACGATATTTTGGCCAGGCTTGACCGATTAAAATTATTTATCTATAGATTTTGTTATTCGTGCTTACTTCCCAGTTTTTATTATTGATAAAAACACTTGAAATTTATTGTTGATGGGATAAGCTATTCCTATGCGCATCTCACTGGTTGCTTAGGCCAGATCATCAGGAAACTTCATCCATAAAGATTTTAGAAAAGCTAAAGATATTAAACCAAATAAAACTGTTAAACGTATAAGAATTATAGCAACAGTTCTACTTGTAATAATATCAAAGTTTAAACAAAAACACATCAACAATAAACAGTGGGTTTATCCCATCTTATCAAGTGTTTTTATCAATAATAAAAACTGGGAATTAAGCACGAATTACAAAATCTTTTGAAAATTTAAATTTTGTATTCCCAAAAATTGAAATTACTTTTTGATAATTATTTATCTATTTAATAATCTTGAACCCACTTAAGGTCATGTGCACTTAAGTGCCGGTTCACACAAGTCAAGTCAAGACTTGACGAGTCAAACTTGACTTGTGTGAACCGGCACTAACTAATCCCCTTTGGGCCCTAACTATTTCTCGAACCCTTTCATAAAATACCATGCTATTTATGCTTACCGGGCGAAAAATATTTTAAAATTGAACCACAGCGAGTGCTGTGAATTTATAAAAATTTCGCCGCAATGTCTTCGGGGAAGCACTCATATTCGCTTTGTAGTAATAAATCAGTTTATTACAATATCTCTGAAAAAAGGGGTTAAAAATTTAAATTAAAAAAAAAAATAAATTTAATTAAAAATTAATTTTAATTACATATTTTTAAAATTTGCACCCTTAAAGGTTTAACTTATTTTACTAATTTCCTATCAAACGAAAAGTGATTTTACAAAAGCTTGTCCTTTTGTATATACGGTGGACTTATCGGAATCTCCTCTACTATCGAATGGTTCGTATTTATATAACAATGACACACTTATAACGCCCCAAATCGTACGGGACTACAACTATACAATCCTTATGAATGCACTAAAATCCAAAAATATTCGTACTCATAAGCGCGGTTGTATTTATGCCGTAAAACAGTGCCTGCTGCCATTTTGTTCAGATAAATTGGAAAAATTTTATGAAAGTTACAAATCGGAATGCGTTTATTTTGGTTTCGGAAAAAATGTCACATATCGCAACACCATATGATGACTTGACCCCACCTTCTAGTAAATTCACTTTGTCCCTATCGTATGTTTATAGAGAGTGTCGGATGTCAGTCAATGAAAAGGTGAAGCATTTTTGGGTAACGATAATGTGAATATCAGGACATTCGAACTGCCCGGGCAGCCAGATAGAAGATGAGCTTTCCAAAAGAGGTGGTCGTCTGAGTAACACATTCATTGATCAATTCGTTGGCTCTCCAATGACTCACTGTAAGTCACTTATCAAGGGAGTCTTATAGACTTGCACAGTTGGGGTGGTTTCGGGAATCCTCCTGCTTCATATCTAGGGCACTTTAGCCTAACTATTTTTTTTATATTTGTATTCAATAGGGATCAGATTAGAACTGTAATCTCAGTTCTGACTAGCCTTTGGGGACTCATGCGAAAAGAATGGGTCAGGAGTTCTAAACCTATTGCAGAAGTTGTCATGACGAGGAGGAAATTTAAAACTGTGTTTCATTTTTGTGCCCAAAACCATTTTATTATATTGGTACTTGAATTTGGTTTAAACTTATTTTATTGCAATCTAAATCACCTTTACTAAATTCTATTGGAATCGATATACATTTGACCATATCTGTCCCTGAAATTTAACTTTAATTGCATAACTTCCTTATAAATGTTGGTATTGACATACAAATTGGTGACAAAAACTCTTACGGTAGCTACTACTACATGACAAAAAGTAGTGTGCTGGTAGGTAGGTCCGATAATATTCGCCATAAAAAATGTTTACATGAATAAACATCATAACATACATAAATTTATTCTGGCGGTTGCATGATTACCCATGGGTCGCATATAGGGTACACTCTCGCAAAAATTTATTTTTAAATACTGTGGTGTTGTGTATGATATGGTCAGGCTTGTTTTGCAACTGATTGTGGCCGAAGAAATTGAAATAAAGTTGAATTAAATTCGAGCACATTTTTAAAAGGACCGTGTAATGAAAGTTCATAAGAATATTCATTTTTATCTACTTCATACTCAGAATACCAGTTATTTTTACAATAACAACTCTTAAACCCAGAAGAATCTACGGTCATTTTGTAAATAATTGAACATAAAAACTGGTTCGATTTCAATTTCACTTCATTTCGATGTCTAGAACGTGCCCGTAAGTACACACGCTAAAAACCCAAAGCGGGAAGCTAAGATAATGTTTAAAAAAGTGTTAATGAAAATTTTTATAATGCCATATTTATAGAGTAGGACCTTCTTCCTTTTACTACCATTTGTTTCAAAAGGTCCATGGTTCTTTTACCAAATTCAACACTCGACAGAACGAGAATTTAAAACTATTGCAGCAATCCCACAATGCATTACAATTCCTTAAACTCGTAACACTTGTGACACTTTATTTCTTTTATTACCCAGTTATTCATTCATTTCACTTGTATACTTACTTTATTATTTTTGTTCCACTTGCTTTTGGTTGCTAGCGTACAAAACGATTTGGTCTCAAATGTTCTCGTATGTAAATGTAACATTTTCCTTTAACCAGCATCAACAGCAGCAGCATCAGTCGTTCCTCATCTTTCGAGTTAACATTTTTGGCATGTAAAACTTTCTTATACTTGTCATAGTTTCTTTCAGATGATGTATTACTAACACTTTATAGTAAAGTATGACTTTAAGTGGTAAATATAAAGTACTTGTAGGAAAATAACTTAAAACTTTTGTATATTGTGGTTTATAGTTTATTTTCTTGATAATTTTTTTTTTCTCCAACGAGTATGTGACATACATACTTAGTTTATCGTGAAATAGGGACTGAAAAGAAAACAGTTGAGAAAAAACTATTATCTGTCATACTTTTTAAAATATAGGAAGAAGTCATTAGATTCTAGGCGGTAATAGAATTGTATTTTATAACACTACATTTATACTAGAAGATTCACAAAGACTATCAGTAACAACTATAATCAAAAAGTATTCAATACTTAAGTGCTGTTTTCACAACACAAGTTACTGAACGTGTAGTAAAATTTGTATGGAAAACACTCAACCCAACAAACACGGAGGTTTGATTTCAAATTGAAAATGATTTGAAATCAAACGTTTTCTCAAACGACAAACGTTTGATAATGATTTGAAAATCATTTGAAAATCATAGCGTTCTCATCAAAAAGGGGAAATATTTTCAAATTGAAAAATGCCTTTATTTTCAACTTGCTTTCAAACGTAATTCTCAAATGTTTTTCAAATGTGGATTATAAAACAATGTGGAATATAAATAAAACTATTTAATTTTTTAATTTAAATTTATTATTTATTTCAATAAACTTTGAGATAAACATTCGGTACTATTGGAAAAAGATAAATTAGTGTTCTTTCCGTCCTCTAATTCTTGGAAAGACAAAATACTTGGCTCCCTTTTATTTTGAGGATTGTAGCACCGCGATCGTTCAACAATCTTTCTTCAATTTCCCGTTTTTTTTTCGTATTTTTAATCATTGTAATTTCTCACAAATAATTTTTCACAAGAAATAAACTGTTCACTTTATATCAAAATTTATTTTTAATAGTAAAACACATGTAACCACAAGGAAAATAATGTAACTTTTATCTCCATTTTTAATGCTTACATTTATTTTTCGCTTTAGTATTGCCAAGTTTATTTTTGATTTGATTTTAACATTTGACAAACATTTGACATCAAATTGAAAAAACATTTTATATCAAATGTTTATTTTCAAATCATTATCAATTTGAATTTAAATGTTAAATCAAACAATTGAAAAACGTTTGAGAATTGCGTTTGATGTCAAATGATAAAGTAATTTCATATCAAAGGTTTGACTTGGTGTTTGTTGGGAAAGAACTGAGTGATTTTTATATAAATTTTACAACACGTTCAGTCACTTGTATTGTTAAAACAGCACATTAAAAAGGCATGAATTTCCACAAATTCACTAGCTCGATATATTTTAAATGATGGCGGCCACACTCGCAGAAGAAGAAGGAATGCTGCAGCCAGCGCTGCCAGAACGAGGATTTTATCATAATTTTTGTGTCTTTTTGCCTCAAATATTTTTCGCAAATTATGGTTTTTTTATTTTTAGAAATAATGATATTTTTCTACAATTAGAGTTAGTTTTATTATATTAACGTTCCTCAAGTTCCAAAGTTCTTCGGGTGAAAAATCACCCTTACTGATTATTTAATGAAAATATACAGGGTTTTTTACTTTATTGAAGGTGTTTTTAATTTTTTTTAGTTCATTTAGTTCATCTTATTTAATTTTCATTAAATTATTTTTTTCTGAAGGAAGGAATTTTCAACATGAAATTTTATTGGTAATTTTCTTGGCTAAGCTGGGGCTCGAAGTGGTTTTTCCATAATTGAAAGTGTTTTTATTTTTTTTAGACAAAATAATATTTAATAAGAAAACAATAAACAATAAACTCATCCATAACATTTAATCGGATGTAGTAAGCTTGCACTTTTTTATAAATAGGTGAAATTTCACCCGAGGGACTTTCGTCTTTCTTTAAATAATCTTGCAACGTTTAGATGTACCAAAATAAAACTTAATGTTATTAATGCAAAATTTAAAAAATGACAAGAAATTCTCATTGAGATCCAGCAAAATGTTTAAGGGATATTATATTTTAAAACATAAAATGAACTTTGAAATTTCACCCAAAGACCGTATAAGGGTTAAGCATTTTTATTTTTCTAATGTGCTCAATGAATCAAATTTTATAATTTTAAAACCAAGGCGAGTTCATACAAGGTGGTCTTATTTTGAAAACGTTTAGAAACAAATATCTCATTTTGTTTTTAATTTCCAATTGTGTTTTGAAATATAATAACTAAAAAAAATTTAAATTTCTTTTTTAAACGAATAGTATAGAATTAAGTAAAGATTCCCCAGATTTCCCCATTTCTTACGAATTATAGGGGCTTTCGATTTTGCGGGATTTCAATTTAACGGGGTGAAAGTAAGGCTGCGTTCGTAAATGCATCACTGCGCTGCATCAGAAAAGCAAACTTTTTTTAAAGCCGATAAAATTCCCCAATTTTTTGGTCCACATTTACATCACTGATAAATATATAACCATTTGAAATCACTGATGCAGCGCAGTGATGCATTTACGAACGCACCCTAAACTAAATACGAATTAACGGGGTTTTTCAATTTATTTACTAAAACGATAAAAAAAAAACATTTTAAAATCTTAAGAACCCTGCAAATAATACGACTAGTTTTAAAACTACTCCATTGTATACACAAGAGGATAAGTTTTAACTTCGTTTAAACCGAAAACACGTCGTTAAAAAACGAAGACATGTCTTCTCACTACAAACACTTTTTAACAATTGTCCATGCTTGCATTACATCGGACCAGTCCAGAGTAGTCCATTAAATCAAAATGGATCAGGTGGTCCAATAATATTTGCAGGGAAAATAAACACACACACAAGCAAAAGGAAAAACCCACGCAAAAAAAATACCAGTAAACAAAAAATCATTCTTTCAATGTTTCTGTTGTTTTTATTACGAATTATAAGTGGTAGTTAGCAAACAATTACGATTTATAAGAGGTAAAGAAGATTTTATTTGAAAAAAAATTACGAATTAGCGAGGGGACCAAAATGTATGGAAATTTTACGAATCAAAGACATTTTTTCAAGGGACCAACAGTTTATTACGAATAATCGGGAATTACGATTTATCGGGGTACGAATTATCGGGATTTGACTGTACATACTTAGAAATTATTCTATGCACTTCGTGTTACATATTTTTAGTTAAATACACAAAATTTATAAAATATTACTATCCAGTGTGACACAACCGGTAGCGAGCTATGTTTGCACCTATTATATATTTGATATTCACTAGTTTAACTAAAAAATTATTTGCTTTTGAGCAAGGCGAATTCATAACGGTGACCGTATCATGAGATACTTGGGGGATTCACAAGGTTGTCATAAAGTTGTAAAGTCATATGTCTTAAAGTTATTACAAGAAATATGTGTGACTGCTGTGTGCAACCGCTTATAATTTAGATTTCTACAGTATAATTATGACGAATCAATGAACACAGCATTCAAATTTTTAATTTCTTTAAAACACAACAATATTTTTTTCAAACAATTGTAAAATATTATTTAGGACATTATGACGATATGACTGGATAGCACACCTTGTGAATCCCCCAACTATGTATTTTCTTTTTGTAAAAAAGTTAGAGTGAATGTCAAAATTATTTGTTTATAATATATAAGCAATTGCTTTAGAAGGTACATTTTTTTCCTGTATTGCAAATTCATTGTGGCTCAACTTATTCCTTACGCCTTTTAAAATCCTTGTGTTTAAATTTTCTGATCACTTTTTTGTTTTATAACATTAAAATAGGTTTTTTCAAGAAGTTCTATTTTTATTGAATTTTAAATTTTAACAAATGTAAACAACGCTTGACATTCAGTATACACCAAGGCGAATTCAAACAGGTATTATTTTGTTTTGAATGAAAATTTTAACAAAATGTTTCAACAAATAATAAAAAATAAGTAATATTGTTCTGGGCAAAACTTCCAAACGGTTTCTTTATTTAAAATATGTGTGGTCGCGAAAAAAATTGTTGCTCTATTTTTAACGCCAGTGAACATGTTGCTGCCTATTGTGAACGAAGCTTTATCAAACATCATTAACCGGTTTATAAATTACATTATACAATTATCTTTTTACAACTAAAGTTTGGTAAAACAATAGAAATTGTTTAAGATAAAGTTTGATCAATTTACTGGTCACGCTTATTTGGATTTTTTTCATCAAAGGTCTGAACATACCTTAAAACACAATTTTTATAAATACGGTGGTAGTTTGCTATTAGTTGTTTATCTGGGTAATAAAATGTTTGAATTCGCCTTGGTTTGAATTAAAAAAAATGTGATAATTGTTTTCTTTAAATTATGATTTTTTCACCAGCCAAGGCTTTTTCTTTACAAAGCTTCTGTCGACGTTGACCGCAGCACTTATCCGATCAGAAAATCGCCAAACACCGATGTCGACGGGAATCTCGATTAGCAGAACTTTCGTCGGGCATTGGAATGACGCAAACTTAAGAATTAGATTAGGATTTGTTTAATTATTGTTGGTTCATATAGCATATCGTCGGCTTAATATGCAAAGAGACGGTGTGACATGGTAGAACAACGAGAACTAATTATTGGACCCACGTGAGCTGTGCTTGATCACGGCTGCCAATGGAAACTAACCTAACCTAATATTAGGTTAAAATTCATACAAGAGATGTTTGCGCCGAATATTATCTAGATATTAACATCCACATGGGTTTTTGTCTTAATGGGATTTTAGCTAATATAATTGGATAGTTTACGGACACAAAGAGTCTAATTTGGAAAGAAGTTTTTATGGGGAATATGTGAAATTATAGACCGATTCTCACCGTTTATATAGACTTCGTGCATATTTGATCAAATTATCTACAAATTGAAACTTGTATTTGCAAACTAATTACATTTGAATAAATGGGAAAACACAACTTATCGCTATAAAATTTGTTTGCATTTTTTTTAAATAAAACTAAACCGATTTGGGGGGAGAGAATATAAGAATTCAAAAAAAAGTTCTTAATACAACTAACGGCCACGCCATAGTATTAGTACCAGGTATGTTCATTAGGGACGGTTGTCATTATTTACCCATGTAAAGTCAAATTAATTTATTTGATTTTTATTAATGCTTGTTTTAATTTTGTTTCCTTAATTTCTTTTGTTTGACGTTCTATGGGTTCAAATATGTATTTACAACAAAAATTCTAATGACCATACCTTGTACTTATTCTACGATGGACCACGCTATTGTACATATTTTTTGGTTAAATGTTCTTCTGTTGAGTATTTAATATAAGATTTAGTTAGGATAAAATTAGAGTGAAACGCAATTTCATAAAAATTGGTTACGCCTCCGGCACATTCAATACAAAATGAAATAAGAAAATTTTTGAGTATGATTTTTATTACTTTCCAAGGAATTTCTTTTGAAGCTTTATTAAAAAAAGTATTTAGCCGAAGTCTGTTGGAGTAAACAACGGAACATTTTTATTTTTTCCATTATTAATCACATAATATATAATGTCCTCGTAAGAAAAAAAATCACAAGCGCCAGAGAATATTAGGAGCTGTCATCGGTAGGGTACCATTTCCTCACAAAATGAGTAGTATCATTTATGATCAAAAAATTAGCTCATATGCGGTTATTTTGCTCTTGAAGCTGATTCTTAACAGATTTAATTATGATACAAAACAGCTATGTAGCTAGGCTGGGTCGTATGAAATAAAAATATATGTTGTGCATGATAGCAAGCAGGCCTCAAGCTAGCATTTTGTTTCATAATCGAATCTATTAGGAATCAGCTTTAAGAACCATTTAATATTTTTGTTAAATCATTAAAGGTACATATTAATATAAGAAATAAATTTGAGTGTTTACTTAACGAACTGTGAATTTAACGAAAGGATCACGGCAGTGACTGACAGACGATCTAATATGAAAGCAATGTTTAACTTTGTTGAAAATAGTTTCTTACACAACCACCTGATAAATAATATACTTGAAAGAGCAATTAACTCAACGTAATTGTAGGAGCTTTTACAAAGCTATTTAAATGTTTCAAGAAATCTGGAATTAATATTTTTTTAAACACTACGTTAAAAGGATATACGGCAACTGGCCAACATAATCGACTCATAAAATTGTTGGGACCATTGTTATTTGGGTAAAGCAAAATGTTAATTCTGGGGACGATGTTTTTATTGAAAACAAAAGTTAACTGCCTGAGAATATTGTGTAAAAAGCATGAATGCTTATATAAACATGTCAAATACAATTAAGCACTGCCAAGGCGAATTAAACTACAACAGCATAGGATTTTTTGCATTGCATTGTTAGTGCTTATAGCTCGAAATGTCAACCATTCTTAGCAAATCACTAACAAATCAAAACAAATAAGCTCGAACTGTCAAAATCAAACGACGTTTCGACACCACCTGTATTTGATTCTCCTTGAATTCCACCATGTTGCTACAATAAAATTTTGCTTCCACAACATTTCACTCCTTAATTATTTGCAACACTCTCTCTTACCAAAACCCAGAAGATAATTTATTCAATAGTTGCATACTTTTACAGAAATTAACAGCCAATTTTTAACAAAAATTAAATTTTTGCACTTCAACAAAAAAAGTGTTTAAAGAAAATTAAATATGTATAACCTAAAATTTAAAATTATACATTTAAATATCTAAAAAACGAAAAAAATCTACTTAGAAGAATTTAAAACAATTATAAAGAATATAAAAATGCATTGCATATTTACTATCACATACTTTCTTATCCCTTGAAATTATCTTTCTCCTTGCGTAAACTGCCCATTGTGCGTATAGGATCAGATTCATTGGCATGTTTTTGTACAGTAGCTTCATGTACCCGCATAAACGGGTTCCATGATTTTTCCTCTGCTATGGTTGAAGGTACAGTTGGCGATTGGGTAGCACGACGTAACTTAGCCCATTCAATTCTCTTCAAAATATTTTCATTTTGTGGTTCAACATGGCGAGCAAAATTCATATTTTGTAAAGTATATTCATGGCCACAGAAAACCTTTGTATCATCTGGTAGAGCTGATAATTTTTTAATCAAAGCGGCATACATTTGTTCAGCCGTACCTTCAAAGAAACGACCACAACCTCCCTGGAATAACGTATCACCGGTGAACACGCATGTATCACCATTAGGTGCCTCAACGTAGTAGCAAATATGACCAGTAGTGTGACATGGCGTAAATATACATGTCACTTTTAAATCACCGATATTCAAACGATCATCATGCGTTACTTTTTGATTAAGGGCGCCAATACCTTCATCGCCACCATAAACATCTAAAGGTTTACTGAATAGTTTCACAAGTTTCTCATTGCCACCAGCATGATCCCAATGATAGTGAGTGGTTAAAACTTTGGTTAAATTTACACTTTCTTGCTTAACGGCATTAATAACAGCTTCGGGATCTACAGGATCAACTATGGCAGCCTCACGGGTGGCGCTGCAAATAATCTATAATTAAAGGGAGAAAAATTCGATGAGTTTTAGTAAGGAAATTTTGCAAAAACTCTTCTATAAACATGTTTCATTCGTTAAGTTTTTTATATTAATAAAAAACTTTTCTATTTACAAAGCTTTCGGTTTCGTTATTAGTTTTTTTTATGTAAACTTTCATTTTTAAGCTTTTTTTTAAACATTAAATTTCGTTTTTTTAACTTTCCTTAGTAAAATTTTCTTGGACAAAATTTTTTTAAAAGAAAAATTCTTCTTTTTGAAAAAAAAAACTTTTCGTTTGTTTACTTTTTGTACAGAAACAATTTTTCAATAGATAAGTTCAAGGCCCATTGAAAAGGTCTGCGCAAGAAACTTGATGATCATTGTTTATGTTCTTTTTAGTTGTCAAAAGTTGCTTACATTTTGCTTACATGTGCATGAATACGTTTATGATATGCCACACATACACGTTTTTTCCTTTTGCTTTGTGAATGTGGTAGTAAATTTTTGACAACTAAAAAGAATCGTTTTTTGTTTTTGTACAAGTAGCAGACCTGATAGATGGGCCTTGGATAAGTTTTTCTAATTATCGTTCAATCATTTTTTTTTATAAAAAAATGTTACTTCGGTTTGGTCGTGTTTAGGCTTTCAAGAGAAAAATTGTTTTCATTAAGTTTTTTGATGTACTTAACAAACACGAAGTCAAACCTTGGATATGTAAAGACTCTATCATTTGAGCCATCGTAGTCCTCAAAATGAAATTTAGCCAACCAAGTTCATATATATTTCGTCTTTCCAAGAAAATTTTTAGAGTAAAACGATCGCTTTTGACCTTTCACCATCTATGGTGCCGAATGTTTAGCTGGCAGTTCATTTAAAAAAGTAATTAATTTAAATTAAAAAAAAAAATATTTTCATTAAGATTCCACATTGTATTACATACAATCCACATTAGAAAAACATTTGAGGATAACGGTTAAAAACGAGTTGAAAATAAATATATTTCTCAATTTTTAAATAATTTCCCCTTTTTGTTGAAAATCCTATGATTTAAAATAATTTTCAAATGTTTTCTTTTGAGAAAAGGTTTGGTTTCAAATCATTTTGAAATCAAATCTCCGTGTTTGTTGGTTATAAACATACCTATGTGCATGCATATATATAAAATATATAACATATTTACCATGTACATGTAGTTATCCTGAAGAGCTGGCAAGATCTTAACTTGCATGGCAGCCATTTTCAAATCTTCTATAGAGCTGTGCATTCCTCTTAAACCAACTTTGCGTAGTTTTTGTGCTTAAAAAGAAAGAGAAAAGGTGAAAATATTAAAACATTTTTAAATTCTATTCACTGTATATCGCCATCTACATATCAAAATTAACAACAACAAAAAGTGGATGAATTAGCTAAGACGACAACCAAAAAACGTAAGAATACTCTTAAATACAACTTTGTGCATAATTAAAAAAAAACAAACAGCTGTTGCCAAGACGAAGAAAAACGTTTAAAGCAAAATAATAAACACAAAACAAAAACAGGAACAATAACTTTTAAGACATGAATGACTTTTTTTAACATAATTTAACAAAACTCTGTGCTAAATAAAACTAGAAATGTATAGTTTGAAAGAACAAATAATTACAAATTTGCACATTGTTTGTGGTATTTAATAAACTTGTACTAGAATAGTATCGATTTCCCGGCACCACTAATAAACAAACACCACCTGTCAACAACTTTTTACGAGACACTGTCGGCCACTGCCATCTTTGTAATGAAAGTGACCTATAACAGGCCTTTTTATGAGTGTCATTGACAAACAAACCTCGAAAATATGTTGCAGTTAAATTTTGTAAAACACCGTGTTTTAAACGTGACCAAAATGGAAGCATTTAATTAATTTTGTTTAGAATTTTCTAAAGATCTATGAAAAGCACACACAGCCAATCTATTTTTTAAATGTATCACTTGCAGTTTTTTTTAATATGTTATACACTTTTTCTTGTCTCCAGAATTTTTTATTTTCCAATAACTTTGTGCAGTTTTCGTTCAAGGCGTTTAAATAATTGTACTTTTGAATTGTTTATGAGTTTTCTAATAAAGCTAATTATGTGAATTTATAATTAATTTGTTTAAATAAAAAGCTCTAACTACAAATTAATTAAAGTTTTTGCAAAATTATTGTACGTTCACAATGCAATAAATATTGAAAAAATTCCTTTACACTGACTTACTGCGTTAAAGCAACTGTTTGGAGGAAAATTATGATAACAGACAATGATGCCAGATCAAAAGATTTTGGTTATGCAATAGCAAGGTACAATTATTACACAGCGTTTACATGTGCCTGACTTGTCTTGTATCCTCTCTTGAAAATTTCGATGATGGTGAAGTTGAACAGTGATTTGAAATTTGCTGGCAGTAGTTTTAAGTTTTGTTCTCAAAATAAAAATCTAAAAGTGAAAAAAAATAAAAAAAAATCGGCTTTGATTTTTTATGTTTTAGTTAAGTGTTATCTTTGTTCATACAATTTACATAGTTGTTTTATCCTAATTATCTTCATTCTGATCTTACCAGTATATTTCCATTAATTTAGTGTCAAATGCAAGCGAAACGCAAAAAAAATAATCACATAAACAAAACAATGAAAGGCTATAAAATGTAAATAACTAAATATGTATGTATGTATATCAATTGTCTTTTATTTGTATTCAAGATTATGTAAAAAAGTAACGAATTATAATCCTGTGAGATCTGCTTTTATAGATATTCGCTTATAATTTATCACAGATCCCATATAAATTCCAATTCTAAAATATATGTATGTACAAACTCTCGGTGCGGGGTATCACAGTTTTGCTTTAGCCAACTTACTTGTTTTTATTAAAATTTTACGCTCATTTAGATTTAACTCATTTTTGAAATTTCAACTATAACTTGAGAAAATCGAAAAGAAAATTTCCCTAGAGCACAATTTATTTTTGTTTCTTTCTGTTTACATATTTAAAACAAACAAGATGTCAGACACTCCACCTGAACGTAATTCTAATTCTAAATCAAATCTTATAGAGGTCCAGCATGTGGGTGTAACGGCCAAATTGCAATCACCCCTTAAAAGTCTTATGCTAAGCTATAGTTCTTCAACCGATACTGAAAACAATCAAACGCTTTATCGAGGCTGTCACCACACCAATACGAAATATAATAAATTCCTTAATGAGTTAACTAATGGAACGGATTCGACCTTAACAGAAAATTCCAAAATACTCTATGAAATGAAGTCCGTATCTCATGAATTGAAAAGGAATGCAAACAATAAATTGACACCCTCAAAAATTGAGTTCAAATTGTACACCAAGCCTAAGAAACGGCTAGAGAAAAATAAAGCAAGCAATAGGAAACCTAAAAGACAACTTTTTGGTACCGAAACGTTAGATAAAAACAAAAATTTGAATGTGAAAGAAAGCTCCATTTTCGATCGTTTGAAATGTTCTCTAAATAAAATAAAAAATTCAAAGAAAGAACAACAACCAACTGTGGATAAAATTTTTGAAGATCTACCAGAACCGGAAATTTTGGATAAAAATTCTACGGAAATAAGAATTGGTATTTACCCATTTGAACATGGTTGTGCTGAATACCTTAAAACCCATGACTGTCCACCCAAAATACTTTCCTTGGCTTTGGCCGAAAGAGCCAACCATTATGCTACACGTTTTTGGGCTGAGTTTTTTGGTAGTTTACAAATCTGTGTTGTATTTATGGTGACGTTTTTGTTGCAAACTTATCGTTTTGTTTTATATTCCTTGGTAAATATTTTATTAGTCGAGTTTCTTCACATGACCTCAGATTATTTGATAAAACCTTTGCTTACGGTTATTTTTAATGGTTTCCTACAACCTTTCTTGATATTTTGCTTTAATATTTTATCGTCGGTACGAGACATTTTGGAGCCAGTTGCAGATACTATAAATAATTTTATGAAACCTGTAGCCACAGTGGGCCGAAGTATACGATTAATACATGCCACTTATAATAAAAAGAGTTTGGCTAAAGATGTTTAAGATTATCTTATGTTGTGATTATTCGATTTTAATTATTTATTTAATAAAATTTACTTTATATATAATTTTATGAAACCGGTAGCCACAGTGGGCCGAAGTATACGATTAATACATGCCACTTATAATAAAAAGAGTGTAGCTAAAGATGTTTAAGATTATCTTATGTTGTGATTATTCGATTTTAATTATTTATTTAATAAAATTTACTTTACATATAATTTAATGAATGATAAAATATCATTTGAATAATGGGTGAGTCACTTTGTATTCCAAAAAAGCTTTAAATATTTGTTAGAACCCAAATTTTATTATCTTGAAGCTTTTGTACATATGTATATATTATACATACATATTTCCTTTCTTTATTAAATTTACAGAGTGGTAATTGTAAATTAGATAAAAGTTCAAGTTGTTCTTCAGCTGCCGCAACTAGACAGCAGTACCGATTTGGCATTGCAATTAAAAATGTCCTGCTTTGTGGTGGCTATATTGTTCGCCGGGCTTTGTAATTCTGTCGTATAATAGCGTTAGGAGGCAAAAAATTTGATTTACCAATTGATGATATCTTAGCTAACAAATATAAAACCGAATGTGATTCCACTGCTCCGGCAGCAACTAAAGCAAATCAAAATACTTACTCTGATTAAGAAAAAAAAATTAAATCACAGTCAAAATTCAAACATCGTATGTATACTCACCAATAACATTGCTTAAAGTTCATCTTTCAAATCCGAAAGCATAAGATATTTATCTCACACTTCAAAAATAATTCTTGAAAAATTCAAATTTTGTATCAATCTAAAACAAAAAATAAAAAAATTGCTCTGAATAATTACTTCCTTTTTAGTTTTAGTTTTAAAATTCACCAAAAAATATTCAACAATTTTGCACAATCTCAACTGTTTCACTTACTTTGAGTTTAAGTTCTACGATAATCCCTTTAAACCCTGTTCATTTTCTCAATAAACTACTTTTCCTCAAACACATCATTAGGCAACACTAAAAACACAGAATTTTTAATCCCACGCAATCACCTCTCGAATATGGAGCAAAACAATGGTTAATGTTTTGTAAACAAATACTTAAATGTGTGTTAATCCCTTAACTACTACTCACTTAATCGGCCCTCAAAACACTCAATCACTTAAATACTTGCAATCTTGCCTTAAAAACAAAACATAAAATACATAAATATTTTGCAAAATTTTAAAGAACTATAATGAGAGTTTAACGTAAAATGTCAGGTTTTGTCGCGTCATGCGAATGACTGTAGTCATTGTCAGTTATGTGTACCTTGTTGATAGATTTTTGTTTGCCCTAGACAACATTTTCGCACCTTTTTACCCAAAAATCTGTTTTTTTTTGTCTTAAACCTCTACTACATTCAGTAGTTCTTTAAAGAGATTTATTATTTGCTTTTTCCCACTTTAAACAATGGCAGTCTGTCTGTCTATTCTTCTTTTGACATTGTAAATGACATTCATATACCATTATTATTTTATACCTGTTATCATTATTATTATTATTTTTGTAATCTCTTGTTAAATTTTGAATGATAAATATTTTTGCAAAAACTTATGTAGGTACGTCATAGGTTTTGCGTAAAATCGAATATTTTTACAAACAATTACACAATTGTTAAGGGTTCGTTTTTCCAAATTAGAGGTTCAAAGTACCATTTTGTGAAGGGGTGCTGTTTTTGATTTGAGTTTCACAATAAAGTATTAAATTACAAGTAAGGTTATGGCTGTTTTTAGGAAAAATTATAATCAAAAACTCAATTAGAAGACTAGATTGAAACTATTAAAGGTTTATTAACTACTTTAGATTTGCATATTAAGTTGATGTCATTAAATTAAGGATTAATAGCGAACATTTTAAAAAAAGTTCTAATCTTAGGTATGTTTACATATGTATGTATGAGCAAACATACATATCGAACCCTTTGTTATTTGTTATTTGACAGGAAAAAGCACAAGTTATGAAAAAGTGGAATGCCCTGTTTTTAACACCTGACAAAAAGTTTGTTCATTATCCTTATAGCTCATTTTTTTAACGCTATTAAGACCCCTTTCAGACTCGGCAAGTTAGTTGCGCAAGTAACTTGCCGAGTACAACAAAGTCTGTACTAAATATTTTTTTCCTTATCCCGACCTTACCGCTGACGTCTACAAACCAAGAGTTGCGCAAGAGACTTGCGCAAGTAACTTGCCGAGTGTGAAAGGGGTCTAATGGTATTTTCAGACATTTTATTTTTTAGCCGATTTAGCGTTTTCAAATAAATTTTAAGGTTTGTTTTCAATTTTGTAATTTTTCGCGAATTTTTGTTATATTCGAGATAAAAACGATTTTTTGCTGTAGGTTTTCTGATTCTTTACAGCTTTAACGATTTGTAATAAATATAAAAATTTTTGTTTAAATATTAAAAATTTTCGCGAAATTTCACTTTTTTAGCAAATTTTTCCGGTTATTTGCAATTTTTGCGTAGCTTTGTTGCAGTTTGAGGCAATCATTATGAAATAGCCCTATAAATAAATAGAAGTCAACTGTTTTATAGGGCATTATCAATTCTTGGGCTCGTTGATGGATGTAAAAACTAGACGCGGAGCTGACATCGACAGTGACCATATGCTGCAATGTAGTTGCTACTCTACGTTTGCGCCCAGCCGTCGTAAATCTTTGGCAACCAATTTATTTTTAATTATTTGTTTATTATTAATTTGAAATATTGTATTTAAATTTTATATTTTTAAGATTAAATTTTTCTTTTTGTTAGGTTAGGTTAGGTTAGGTTAAGAAGGGTTATGTGCCCAAGGGCACATTTCCACTCGGAGACCAACGCGGTTCATTGTGAACCCCTTCAATGATAGCAAGAGAAAAGTTAAGAAAAGAAGTATGAGGTGGATAGAATTAAGAAAGTTATAAGAAAGTTAGAATGTTAGTAGGTACCCTAAGTCTAGAGGAGCAATTTGTTTGGCAATTATTGCTGTAGCAACTATCAAATTCTATTGCCAACGCTAGATATTAACGTGTGGACTGCATAAATATGTATTTAAACAAATGTTCAGCAGCAAATGTTATAATACATTGCTAAGCATTTATCTTTTAACACAAGCTGTCAATTATCAATTATCAGTAACAAAAAAGAAAAATTTTAAACTTAAACATATACGCCCATATTAAATATAATAAAGGTTTACAAAACAAATTTTGTATGAAAATTTGCCTTAATAACCGTTTGTTTAATTTAATAACCGTTTATATATATACGGGGGATAAAATTTAAATACAAAATTTACAAATTAATAATAAAAAAATAACACTGTGTGTAATTGTTTAAGTCATGGAAAAATAACCATATACAAACACCACTACACAGAAAAAATTAAAAATTTTCTCTAATCACCAATTTTATACCAAATTCATAGAATCAAGCAACCCATTTGTTGATTTTGCTCCTATTACCAAAATGATTATATTGATTACTAAAAATTGTAAAAATTTAATATTTTGAATATTTTTTTTTCAATAAACAATATTTTTAATTTTAATAAAAAATATGATCAAAAAACTTTGCCGTTTCAAACAATGTGTTGATTGATTTTGACAATTTCCAACAACAATTTCACAAGTTTAAATTATTTTATTTTAAACGAAATAATTTTTTGGTATTTGATTAGTATTTTAATTCAAAATTTATTTCAAAACAACTAAAATGTTAATTAAATCAAAATTATATTTTTAATTTTCTTTCAACAAAAAAAATAATTGATTCAATTATTACAATAATTAAGTTTAAATTCTTTTGTAATAATTTTTTTAATTGATAAAAAACTACTGATAATTTTTTCTGTGTACGTGATAAAGTTTTGCCCAAAGTCATGCACTTTTTTTATGGGCCCCCAAAGATTTGGGGCCTCGGTGGCATTTTTGCAAAAAAATGATAATTTTCTCAAGCTTATATCATGCAAACCTTTAGGAATTATGATTTACCCTCTGAGACAAAGTTGTAGCTCTTGTCATAAAGAGCAAAAATTGTATATGGTTATAGTATCTCAATGTTGAAGTAAAGAAAAAACTAAAAATTAAAACATTTTCGGGAAATTTTTCACTTTTATGGTTACATAAGCGCTAACTAAACGGTGTTAAGAATCATTCCTAGGACGTTCATATGCTCCAGAAAGTTGTTTATTGAGATCTTAGGTACATTTTTGTGGTTGATTGTTTCCTTGAATTTTGAGCGGTTAGCTACCTATAGACCTGAACAGGGGAAAAAAGGTAAAAAAAAATCGAATTTTTTTAAGTTTTTTGAGATTTTGATCTTAAAGATGATGTTTTTCTGATTTTATATGTTCACAATTTTAACTCTTTACGTAGGGTTATGAACAAAGGCATACCTTCAAAAATTGTCACGCTGATCAGAAATACTGAAATTACAGTTCACTTCAACGGAAGGGAAAGTCTACCCTTCGAGACTACAAAGGTGTAAAGCAAGGATGCATCATTTCACCCACCCTTTTCTAATCCTCCTGGATTCTGCCTTTGAATCAACAAATAGTCAGGCACTTTATCGCATTCGCTGGAACGTCATTGACCTCCTCGGTGACATCGACTACGCTGACGATATCCATTTTTTGGAGCACAGTTTCGATCACATTCGGTCCAAAAATGAATATTAGAAAAACCAAGCTTATGAGAATAGGCACAACAAATGTTAATCCGTTTTTTATAGATGGGCAGGTCATTAAAGACGTTCACAGCTTTTGCAACCTCGGCAATAAAATTACCAAAAACGGGGGAGAAGAGGCAGACATCCGCGATCGTATTAACAAGGCTAGAAGTGCTTTTCTAGGAATAAATAAAATTTGGAGATGCATCAACATCTCAACAAAAATAAGAATTTTCAACTGCAGCACCAAATCCATTTTACTATATGACTCCACGACTTGGAGTTTGACGCAGGCAGCAACTCGCAAACTGCAAGTTTTTATCAACCGCTGTCTATGCCAATTTTGGAGAATTTTCTGGCCAAAACGAATTTCAAATGAAGAACAAATACTGCTTCTGCCGCCCACACAACCAACTTCGCTACTTATAATTACCCACACTATATATGTATGTATGTATACTTTATAGGGTCTAAGATTAATATTGCAGAAATTACAAACGGAATGACAAACTTATATAAAAACAACAGCAACGGAGTATTTTATGACAAGTAAGAGGCAGTGGTTTTTTGTGAATCGATTGGGCTGAATTTCAACAGCAAACTTTAACGGATTATTTGTGACATAAATTTATAACAACCCATTCCCCATTATTTCTGGGGTTTTTTTGGAAACCCCATTTCAAAATACACACGGAAAGACGTACATAGTGAAATCAACTTCGCTATTCATAACAAGTAAAAAAGTATATTTGATCAAGCCCGACCATATGATACCACAGTGTATAAAACAAATTTTTGCATGTGTACTTTATTTGGGACCCATGGGCAATCATACACCCGCCAAAACAATATTATGCAATTTATTTTCCCCTCTCCAAAAACTCATGGCTTGACGAGACAAACTTGACGTGTGTGAAACGGCACTTACTTGCCAGCCAGCGAGCCGGCCAGCAGTGTTGCCATAACTGTTTGAAGAGAACACGCCAAAACTTTGAATAATGAAGAATAAATGCTAAAAATCTGCCAAGATTAAAATCTAACTGCCGTATTTATAAAAAATAAAATACGTTTGAAATGTGTCTTAAGGCAAAATTTTCATACATATTTTTCTTGAAATATAATTTAAATCCATTTTAATTTTTTATGAATACGGCAGAAAATGTTTAATGTTTTAAATTTGCTAAAAAAAATGCTTAATTTTTACAATTAATATTCTGAAAACCTGCTGAATTTAATATGCAAACTTGCTAACTCCCTTTCAGCAAATTCAACAGGGGAGCCAAAAAAGTTTTTAAATTTCATATTTGTAGCTTGTAAGGAAAACCAAAATTATAGTTGGCTTTACACACTTTAAGACTTAAATTGAAGAAAAACTACATGCTGTTCGAGGAGACCACACGTCATCAATTTCTCAATTTACCTTAAAAGTGGATTTAGCAGGTTTTCATATTAAGCCGACGATATGCTAAAAATCTGCTAAATAAAAAGGAATTTTAACATGTACATTTCATAAAACAATTTTTATTTTAAATATATACTAAACAATTTAGCATTTCTAAAAAGTAGAACTATGCCCAAAAATCTGCTTTTGGAGAAGGAAATATGCTAAAAACGGTTAGTTATTTTTTTAGAAAAAATGTACAATTTCCTTACTCAATCTGCTAAATCTAGCAGAAAATATGCTAAAATGGTAGCACTGCCTGCCAGCCAAATTTTCTTTAACTAAAAAAATATGTATGTACATACATATAGTACAAATTTAAAAATTTGTCAAAAAAATAGTTCTTAATTAGCCTTTAATAAACCAACACCCAACAAAGTAAAACAATTTTAATCATGCTTGACTTCATTTTTCAAAATATGGTTTCAAATTCTTCTTGGCTAGTAGTCACTCATCCTCGTAGATGAAGATGAATACATCGTTCATACATACAAAGGTAATTTTGTGGCACATTTTGGTTGTTTTTGTTAAAACAACATCGACATTTTCCAACTAATTGCTTGGATATTTTATAGTTATATTTTCTTAGTTACAAGTAAGACCACGCGTTTACACGCCCATATGCTTTAAAAATAATCTAAAGGGGTTCGTTAGTTGCAATGTTCGTTCACATTTGAAAGTGGTACAAAAACGCACAGAAATTATGTATGTTTTTAGAACGTTAATTTGGAGAGACTGTAAAACGATGCTCAGATAAAGTTGTTGGGTTTTTGTTTTTATGATTGTGGTTGCCAGACGATAATAAAAGGGGAGAGAGTAAAAAACTCTGGAAAAATACAAAGAATATACCAAACCTGGGGGCAAATTATGGCAGTCGAGATCGAATACTTTTTCGATTCGATAGCAATTTTATTTCCGTCAATTCTGAACGAATCGTAATTATTTTTTCAGCGTTGTGAAAATTCAAATAAATTCTTTACAACACTAAAAAATAATTTCGATCCGTTCAGTATGGACAGAAAGCATCCGAAATAAAATTGCTTTTGAATCGAAAAAGTATTCGATCACGAAAGCCATAATTAGCCCGCTGGCTCTCCAAACCCTATATAATATTTTTAAGTAATATAAAGTCTTGATCATAATTAAATGTTTAAGATAATCTTAAATACTTGTTATGCATAATTCCACGTTGCAGAGGATGCAATGTAAGTCAAAGGTTGTATGAAAAACTCGAAAGTCAATTGTTCTAGAAGCATCAATAACTTCGAAATCCCATACACTGATACTTATGCCCAGCTTTCAGGATTTATATTAAAACACATTTATTTTTAAAATCGATTTAAATACAAAATTCTTTTCTTCACTAAAAACTTAAATCAAACTTAAGTCACCGATGTGGTACACTTAATTTCAACTTAAGTTTCCATTGTAATATTTTAGCAAGGTGGCCTCAATATCATAACAATACAACAACAACAGGCAAAGCATTAACAGTCAGCTGTTTTTTCAGACCACCTTGTAGATAATTACACTTTTTTATATTTTTTTTTTTGTATTTAGTAGTGCTACCATACTTTTATCTTAATTAAATAAGACTTTTCAAATAAAACTCAAAAAACCAATCTGTTTTAAATACGATTTAAGTTTGTTATGAAAATTAACTTAATATAGATTTAAATACTATCCTGAAAATTGGGCATTAGTACCTTAATACACTGAGCGTCAAAATAAAGTAAACAGCTTGTTTTACAATATAAAAAGTGTTAGTTATTTAAGTAAAAAAAGAATTTAAATGTTTAGAAGTTTATTATAATTTACAAAACTTTGGACAATGTTACAACAATATAAAATTAAAAATTTGAAATACTTTAAAACAAAAAAAAACAAACAAATTTACTCCCTTTTTAACGCGTCAAAAAAAATGGTACAGTTCTAAAATATCTACTAAGAAAAGTGAAGTGGCTAATACTTTGTTTGATTTCTTTTTGCTTTTAGGATGACTTCTACTCTCTGGCATTGATTCCACCCATTTTAAAGTTAGCTCAGTAGACTGTTTTGGCCAGTCTTCCTGCAGAATTTTCTTCAGAGAGAGCTTGCTAGTTATGTTTTTTTTAATTTGGCTCCCAGATGTTTAGTTGAGTTGATATCGAGCGACGTTTGATCTGATCCCGCTCTTTTAGGACGTATTACAAAGTACGAGCAAAAATTTTACCACAACTTGAAAAAAATGAATTTAAAAATAAAATTGCTATTTTCGTGATTTTTTGTAATTTTGTGGGCATTATACAAGCAAAAATTACATTTTTCAATTTTAGGACACATAGAAGGAAGGCGTGTCATTGGCTTGATTTTATTTTAAACTTGAATGTCTTGACTAAGGTAAATGTAACTACTGTACGAAATTTCAGAAGTCTGCTCCAACTCCTTCTATTTTTGTCCCTTCGTTTTATGGGATCACAGCACTGTGAGGTGTCTGTATAGATCGGTCAATTTGATATGTATTGTAACGGTCGTCCGTCAAAAACCCTTTAAGTTTAATATATTCCCAATCGCAATCACTTTAAACTTATGGAAAATTTGCCTATCCGGCAACCTTTATTATTATTTTTTTGTCAGGAAAGGGAAACGCAGAAACAAACAACAACCAATTTTTGATTTAATGTTTTTGGTTTGTTAGGTGTCCGTTTACTTGACATGTTGCTACTGCTGGTAAAACATACTGGAATTGGCTGTTAAGGGTGACAAAAACAAATAAATAAAATTTACACAATTTATTAAGTCTCTAAGGCATCAAATTATGAGTGTGAAGATTGTAATTAATTAAATGTTACTCAAAGCTAATGTTGCAATTAAAACGAAAAAACCGCTAAATTAAGGGTAAAATACAAAAAACAAAATTGTTTAGTTTCTTTTTTTAGAAAATATAAAAAAAAAATTCAAACTCAAACCGGAATTATGATAAAGATCTTTATTAAGCCTTTAATCCCAAATATTTCAACAACAAAGTCAGTTGGAAGAATTTCAATTGAACCAGCTCAAAGATTTTCTTTGATAGATTATTGAAAACATCCAAAGTATAAACTCAGAAGTTATTTAAAGCAGATAAAAATCTTAAGGTTTAATGAATGTAAATAAATAATATAAAATAAGAAAGAGTTTTTTTAGTTGGTCAAATTTTTGTTTTTATTCCATTGTTAACCCTTTAAAAAAAATCTCATATAGATTTTTTCAACAATTTTTTTTAAATAAATTTCTTCTTTTTTCCTATTTTCTTAACTCCCCTAAGATTTAATTAGTCGAAAATTGTACATCATTTAAGCATATGGTTTCTTTCTGCAGCAAGTACTCATCATCATCATTATAGTCATGTTAATACCCATGTGGTGTAAAAATGAAGTGAACAGTTAAACCGAATGTTTGTAAATTAAATTTACCTCGATTGGTTTTTCCTCTATTTGTCCCCTTCTAAAAGCTGTTGGTTAGCAACAGTTTAAAAGGGGAGGTTTTTTCCAACATTCATTCATAGATTTTTACTCACGCTGAAAAATGTATTCTTACAGTTGTTCTTTTCTCTTGTAATTTTTTCGACAATTGTCCTGTTTATGTACCTACAACAAAAAAAAAATGTGTAAAAAAATTTTATATGATTTAATTGTAATTTGATATGCTTTGTAGGATTTGCTTGTTTTTGTCAATTCCTTTTGTTGTTGTTATTAATTGTTCAGAATTGTCACTACTACACAATAACAACAAATTTGTCTTATGCAATATTGTTTGCTTGTGATTTTTGCAATAATCTTTTTTCTCTGCTGTGTGTATGTATGTATGTCACTGCTGTGCGTTTTATTTTTTTTTTTTTTGTTTAATCCTGTTGCAAACACCAAGCAATGTGTCTGGTATTTAACTCCTCCCACTTTTATATTGGGGGAATGTAGAGGAACTGAAACAGAAGTTTTTATTTCATATTTATATGTAGTTATATGTACATGGGCAGATTTTGTCTTCGTATTTAAATACGTATTTCGGTAATTTTTATTTAAATTAAAGTTGTATATAAATTCAGGGGCCTGATGCTGGCAGTCGTGATCGAGTAATTTCTCGATTCGCAATTTAATAAATTAACTGTTGACAGTTAGCAAAGCTGCCCATGATGGTTGTAGAAGATTTGCGGGGAAATGATGAAGATACGTTGAAAGGGAAAAACAGTCGGGAAATAGAATGGGAAGAGGATGAAGGAAAGGAAGGAGAGAGTTTCTTTTATTTTGAAAAAAGAATTTATTTTTTAAAGCGAAAAGTCGGGTTTTGTTAGAAAATTTCTTGGTTTTTTTTGAGAGAAAATATATACATATGTATGTATGTATATAATATTGTGTTGTTCATGAAAGTCTGATTATCAGGTTATATGTTTATGTAGTTATACTAACAGCAACAAAATATATTAAAAAGAATTTAAATATTAGTAATTTGTTGTTGTGAATATAACTATATAAGCATACATATAAACTTGTAACCAGCCTTTCGTCAACAAACCAATTATGTTTTTTTAAAGTTTAATAAAAAGAGAACATAAATAAATAAACACATTCATTAAAACCAACACAAGGAAACGCAGGAAAAGAAAAATTAAAACCATTTGGAAAAACTAAATCATAAAACTGATTATTGACACCACACAAATTATCATTCATACACATCTTCATCATACCCACATCATTTTGATCATCCACACGTATCATACCACGTCTGGATACACATCCAACCTAACACTTTCGGACACTTAGCATCATACCTCTTCCAGCAGTTTGAACAATACCACCTGCACATAAATTCGCCTTATCTAGTCATAAATTCCTTTCATTTCAGATACTACCGACTCATCGATCTGGTTGCCAGAAGGATGGAATAAGGAATAAGGAGATAAAAGAGAAAACGGGTTTTGCCCTATATGTAATTGGGTTTATAACACTAGACCTAGCTCGAATCCGTTTTATTCCGTTTTGCTGATTTTGGCGAGTGGGATTAAAGGTAGGACCTTTTTTTGTCTTGCAGTTTTGTATGAACGCACAGAAAAAATGCTCGCCAATTATTTTCAATTAAAATGTTAATCAAGAATAAAATCAGTTTTAATTAAAAATGTAATCAAATGAATTAAACGTTTGCTTATGTATATCAAACAACATTACTGCAAAAAATGTTGTTAATATCAAAATTATATGTTTACTGATTTATAGATTTGTTGTTTATGAGTTCAACTTTGTTTATTATCCCTTAGTCCCGATTTGCAATCCTGCAAATAATAGGACCAGTCCAAACACGCGTGTAAAGAGTAGCCCACAAGGGACTAGGACTAGTCCAAAAGTAACCCAAACGTATGGAAAAAACATGGTATATATAACATTACGATGTCCTAGGGCAGGACCATATAACACATCTTTGGACTACAAAGGAGTAGTTTTAAGACTACTCCATTGTATACACAAGAGGACTAGTTTTAACTTCGTTTAAAATCGAAAACATGTCGTCTCACTACAAACACTTTTAAACAATGGCATGGTCCATGCTTGCATTACATCGGACTAGTCCATGGAGTAGTCCGTTTCATGAAATTGGATCAGGTGGTCCAATAATATTTGCAGGGTTGTGGCAAGTGGAAGGCATACAGACGAAGTTTGTCGGTGAGGGGTTGTAGAGGTAGAGTGTGTAGTACATGATTATCTGTACTAGACATTTTTTGTTTCTCTTTTTCACTGTTTGCAGTTTTCTTCTTGTTGCTGCATATCATTTTTCTCACATCAATGTCGGTTTAGTATCATTGCCTGTTAAATGTTCATCTCCGTCGCGACGACGTCAACAGCGAAAGAGAATGAAGTAAGAAAACGAATACTCTCTGTCTTTCTATTAATTTCGCGATTGTAAACGGTTTAGGCAAGTTCAAAAGGGAATAAGAAAAATGTCTGCATTTCAATTTTAACATTGTAAATTGGGACTTAGGCCGGACTAAGATTAAACTTAGCTTAATGTATTTTGAAACCCGGATTGTGATTTTTTTATTATTTCATTACATTTACATTTCAAAACATTTTAAGCAAAACTAAGCTGTTCCGTCAAAATTTTGCAAACAAATTTGATAAAAATCTGTTTTCTGACTAACAAAGCCTAGTTTAACTGAGATCTCAAAAACCCAGCCTTAGTGTTCTGTTTATGTAATGATGTACGCGTTCTTGCAAACTGTCTCATTTTCATTACAATTATGGTTAAACCAATGACCAGCTTCACATCTGTATTTTCTATATTTGGTGTATAACTTAAAAAGACAGGAATGTTGAGCGTTCATTGTGAAATATTAGTGAACTTTTGCAAAGTATTGTACATTGCTAGGTTTTTTTCTGGCAACATATTGATTCCAGGTCAAAAGATCTGCTCATTTCTGCACACAACCAATTGATCGATTAATAGCTAATTTTTTTCTTCAAATTCAAATACGTATTCAGTGAATTTTTATTTAATTTTAAGTTGTATTTAAATACAGTTTCATTTTGTGAATAATCTTTTTTATTAATTTAAAATAATAATAGCATAATATTTTAGAAGATATCAAATAAACAAATGTTCAACCAAAATAAAGAAGCTTGCAAAGTCTTATTTATTTACAACGTAGCATCAAAGAAATGGAAACTCATTTTCGTATTTAAATAGATCTTAAAGATAAATTGTATTTAAATACTAAATCAAAAACTGGCCCTAAGACACTCATATTGTCGTTATTCCTTTTTGGCGATTCGTAGAACAGTGATTTTAGGAGTCTTGTTTTTACATGATATAAGTATGTATGTATATATGTTAGTAGCTGACTCGACACAAATGTTGTGATATTATTATAAAAGTTCTGTTGCAAAATTCATTAAAAAAAATCTTCCATTTAAATTACAACTTTTCAATGAAATTAATCTAATTTTTTAATTAAACATATAAAAACAATTTCATTCAAAAAATAAAAATTTCACCTGATATAAAGATAAATAAACAAATTGACATACTTTAAACACTGATTGTAATGAATTAAAATTGTATTTACAACAAAATATCATATATAAAATTGTGTTTACAAAAACAGTTCGTAGAATTGTTTACACAAATACAGTGCGATGAAAAAAGTTATCATTCAGATTACGATTTTTTTAATTGTACGAGTATTAAATTATTATGTTTTCAATTTGCAAAGTTTGTTATAACTTAGATAGGTACCCTACAGAAAGATAATAAAGCATCACTTTCTGTAACATAAACACTAGCGATGATGAGTGACAGTCAAAAATTTCGTTAGTCAACAACAAAAAAATTTATGGTTGCTTGCCAAAAATTAAATGTTACATTATCATGCAAGCGAAAATTTAAGCAAATCTGTGTACCCAGCTGAATGATTTCTAATTTGGTTGATATTACCTCGATGATTAAAAAATCTACATCTGTACAGTTTAAAGGCGTTTTACTTCAATAGTCAAAGTCAAGTCCTATCCTTCGAGTTTCTTAAAGGAAAAACAAACTCTATTTCAATTCAAGGGACGTTAATAAGGTGCATGTGCATCAAATAAACTTATGCTGGCTGTCAATGTTGATGTATGGAATTTTGACATTCAGAATAAATAAACTTATACATAAACCAGTAAGAAAAAAAATATCCGGTCAAGCCCGACCATTTGATGCCTTACACCACAGTATGTAAAGAAAAATTTTCGAGATTTTACCTTGGCCATGGCCAATGAAGTTTTGAAGGAAATGATGTAAATATTAATATTCATATGAGAGTTTTTTGGCCGAATTTTTTCTTGATATCAATCGATTTTAGGGAGGAGGTTTATATGGGACCATCTGTCAGTTCTGAACGTACAAAATGTAGAAGCCAAAACATTTCGCCGCCAAATGTTATATCAATACATACATTTATCAGGAAGTTATGGCATTTAAAGCTATTTTCGGGAGGGGTATTTGTATGGGTCAAATATGGACTGCTTTACCACCTGGTATTCTTCTTGTTTACATACATATGTATATACATTACAGTTATTCAGAGCGAATTGTTGGTGGCGAAAAACTGTTGCTGTTGTAGCAGCGAGACCTGAAGAGCAGGGGTTGCTGAACTCCGAGTCGTTTCGGTGCGTAGAACCGATTGTCGTGGGAGCCAAAAACTGTGATTAAAGCTGCTGTTACATGTTTTCATAGTTGTTTTTTTAAAATAATAATATCGATATTTTTCCTATCAATATAATCGATAGTAGGTATAATTGATAGTTTCCCAGCACTAGTAAATGTACCTTGGCGCGTATAAAAACGACCTGCTGGGCTCATTTAGGGTTCATTGTTTTAAATAATTAAAAAAATTGTTTGTTAATTTTGTTCGGCATTAGGTTTAATATATTTTTATTTAAAAATTTGTTTAACTCATGACCTAATGCCGAATAAAATTAACAAGCAACAAAACTAAAGGTCAACAATTTACAACTTAAAATAATTAAAAAAATGTTTTGTTGACATTTTTGATATTTGTATTGCAACTTTTTAATAATTTACAGATCGCCACTTTTTTTTTAATTAACGACAGGAGTGTTAAATTATTTAATTTTTGGTTTGTTAAGTATATCTCTGTTTATAAAATAACAAATGTAGTGTTTTTTAAATTCGGTTTGCATTTTCTAGAATATTTTCGTAAAAAATTGGACACCCAATAATGAAAGACTACGTCAAAATATGTGTTTATTTAAAAAAAAAACATACACATATAACTCCACAATACATATACATCCATATAAGCATGTATTTATTGTATTTATAAGCTTATTTTATTCTATATTTATTTATTGCTCAAAAAAATATAAAATTTTGCTGATTTAAGCACATTATAAAAGTGTGGGAACCAAAGCAATTCAAGAAGACAATAAACATTTGTAACGAACTTTTTTTGTAAGGTTGACTAAAACAAAACAAAGACAATTTTAAAAATAAAAACTCAACATAATTAAACTAAAACGTAGTAAGAAGAGTTATTATATGTAAAAAAAATGCATAAAACTTTTTTTTAAACTTGCGGTCAATTGGACACACGTTTACGAAATTGAATCAAAGTAAATTTTTTTTTTTAATAAATCCCGGACTTTATGCCTTTAATCCTTGACACGCAGCCAATTAGGTTTAATAAAAATTTGAATTTCAACTCTCGATTTTTTTTAAATAAGCCAGTAGATGTAACTATTGGCAACACTATATGAGATAAAATGCAGCTTTTGTATGTGAAAGTGTGTAAAGCTTGTTAGCAAATAAAAAGGATTATGTGCAACCCTGAAATGTTATTAGCTTTTTATTTTGTGAAAATGTGTTGAAGTTTATTTATATAAAATTATTTTAACATGATTTATTTGAAGGCATCAATTTAAGCTGTTTCATTGGTTTAACAATAACCATTTATGTATATTTTATTTCACGTTTTGTTTTTTCACTCTGAATATTTTGTAAAAATAGCTCCTTAATTTTATGAAATAAAGGAACCTTTTAAATTTTAGTGATTTTTAAATAAGACTTAATCTAGTATTATAAGTAAACCTTTTTTAAAACAGATCTCGTGTATTGATTACAAAGCATCTTGTACTTAATTTTATTGCTTTTACGGTAACCGTTCTACAGATATCCAGAAATTTCAAATGTATTCGTATGGGAGGTGCTTTTTCCATTAAATCCACTTTTTTGACAGATGTTGTGTATTATTATCTAAGTTATTTGTACAAAATTGGAAAACTTTAACTTTTATAGTACTCCAAATATTTTACATTGGTATGGAAGGTGTCACGCCCACCTAAAAATTAAAAAATATTAATAGCCTATGTGTCGCGTAATCTTAAAATTACTGTGAAAATTTCAGTAGTTAAAAAGTCTTTAGGGAACTGATTGTTTGTTTGTACGCTTCTTCATTTATATATTATTTATTGCTTCCCATGCACCTTCCCTCTTACTTTTTTATTTTGAAAGGTGTGGATCCTAAAAAGCTTGAATACTTTTATCTTCAGATATTCGGTATTCAATATTTTCGTTCTATCTGGGGTACTACTTTTCCTCAGTCTACTCGCCCATTTGTATTTCAAAACTTATAATTTACCATAATATTGCTTTTAGCCACGTTTTGAGACTCTAGCTATAATAGTTCTTTAGTTACGCGATACTTAATATATGCATCCCATGGGGGGTATTGCTCCACATGTGCCTACCCCCTTAATTTTTATTTTTAAAGGGGAAGTTTACTATAAGATTGACTCCTTCCAATTAAGAACATTATCAATACAACAGTTCTTGCGGTATGCAAAATTTTACATTGGCACCCTAAGGGGTAACACTTCCCCTCCTGATACCTGATTTCAATTTCGGAGCTAACTGCAAAAAGTTCAAGATGATAGGTGCAGCAGCTCTTAAGGTAAGCGAAACTTAATATTGGCATCCTATGGAGGGTACTACTCCCCTGCTCCTATCGACAAAATAAGTCGCCTATTTTCTTATCGGTGCTCACGTGATTTAAGTGTTAAAATTTCAGGAAAATCGGATCAGTAGTTTATCAGTCAACAAAAAACAGACAAACATTTTTAATTTTTAATATAAAAAGGTTTATTGCTCCCCCTGCACCTACCCCCTTTATTTTTATTTTAAATGGTGCAGTTCATCTTTAAAGTGGGTCCTGAAAAGCTGGAAGACTTTTGTCTGGTTTAGCATAAACCAGTGACTTCACGTAGCCCACAGGAAATAATTGAAAGGTTCATTTCTCGAAATCAACTTAAGAGCTAATTTCGATTTTAATTAGTCGATGATTGATATCGCCGGATAGCACAAAGCGCCATTTTATGGAAACCACATCTCGCCAGGATCAATGTTATACATAGAGGTCTTAGAAAAATGTTCCATAACTTCTCGGCATACAACTACTAAAGGTTGTCTTTTAAGGCCGATAGAACTTACAAAAGGGTTAGCTGTTAAACCAACTGTCATATATCTCACTTTTTGACATTTATGACCAGTATGCTCTGATAAATTATCATAGAATTACGCTTAAATAATGCTTCAAAATTTTCCAAACTTTGAAAATCTGTCGTCGATTCGAGCAGATGTTTTAAGATGTTTTTGCCACAGCTATATAAGTTTGTCCTTTCGTTTTCTATACGCACAATATTGAATTAAGTTCCTAAAAAGTATTTATATTTTGTGTCCTTATGAGAAGCGAAGTTTTTTAAACTATTCCTGTCTGTTTCCGGGTTTCCGAAGACCCCAGATATGATGGGGTCTTAATATTTATGTCACATATACTCCGTTTAGATATGAGAAATAAATCACGACTACCTCTAATTTTAAAGATAATAGATCCCTTGTTGTTATTTTTATAATTTTTTTTATATATCGGCAAGAGCCAAAGTTTCCAAATGTGGGCGGGATTGTTGAAGGCACTTCCTGTTTCCGGTTTAAAGACATTATAGATTTCTCTATATAGAGAACGGCAATAACTAAAGTTTCCAAATTTGTTAAAAGCATTCTGGATATCAATAGACGAAATCCTACAAAATGTAAGGGGGAGTGGAAATGTGAGCGTGACACAAAAAAAAATTGTTTATATCGTTACTTAAATATAGAAAAGCCCTAGCTAACATTTTCCTTACTTTACAGAAGAAGGAAAAAACATAATGAAAATTATATTCTAGTAGTCGCGATTTGTTTTTAAAACGCAGTTATTTATTAAATTCTCTAAGCAATTTAATAAAAAAAAAACTGGAAAACGTTAGTTAGGGCTTTTCTATATTAAAGTAACGATATCTAAAGAACGATAAGAGGCACCTTACTTAGAAAGACTTTTTGCATTTCCGTATATTACTTTATATTCTTATTGTACAATGTTAAAGGGTATAAAAGTTTCGGCATTGCCGAATATAGCACTCTTAATTGTAATATATCAATTTGAAACCTCGTTTTGGAGGGCCCTATATTTTTTACTCTAACATTGCGATCTCTTTTAAATGGCCAAATTAGCTTTCAAAGGAAATAAAATTAACTTTATATTATTCTGAAATCTAAAAAAATTGATTTCGGAACACTATATGTATGTATAATAGGGCGACAATGAAATATATGGGAAAAAATTTTTTCCAGAATTTTAAACAAAAATGTGAAGATTCTTTTGCCACTTGGTCTAAAACTTACTTGCCGAAAATTTGAGCCAAATCGGATAACTCTATCTATCCTGTGCACCTTTGAGGTCAAAGTTCAAATGATAAAAAAAAAATTCCATCCAAGCAAAAATTTTTTTTTTCGATTTATTTTTTTTTTATTTTTTAATATTAGTTTGCTTATTAACAACAAAAAATTAAAAAAAAAATTTGAGGCTTGTTAGGGGCTTACTCTAAAAAATTTTCAAAAAAAAATTTTTTTTAGTTTTGATAAGCACACATTAAAGGTTTTTTGTTGCTCTTAATACCAGGTTTTTTAAATTTTTTTTAAAAATTTTTTTTCGACATCGCTTTGTTCTAAATTGGGGCCAAAAGCTGCAAAAATTTAGGTTTTGGCCTTATTAAAAAACAAAATTACGACTTCACAAAAAATTTAAAAAAAAACCTATTATTAAGAGCGACAAAATATCTTTAATGTATGCTTGTCAAAATTAAAAAAAAAAAAATTTTGAAAATTTTTTAGAGTAAGCCCCTAACAAGCCTGAAATTTTTTTTTAGAGTCACTTTTGAAACTGAAAATCTTGTCCGATCGAATTGAAATTTGTTGTTGTTAATAAGCTAATAAAGCTAACTAATATTAATAAATAAAAAAAAAAATCGAAAAAAAAATTGTTTGCTTGTATGGAAAATTTTTCTTTTACATATCATTTGAACTTTGACCTCAAAGGTGCACGGGATAGAGTTATCCGATTTGGCTAAAATTTTCAGCAAGTAAGTTTTAGACCAAGTGGCAAAAGAATCTTCATATTTATCATCAAAAATCCAAAGTTGATTTTTCATTGTCACCCTAATGTATATATTTATATCCAAGCTTAATTTGGTCACTGTTAGTTTTGTTAAACAAATAAAACTTCATATTATAGCAGATTTCATCATTTAAATTCTTAAACAAATATTTGCTGAAATAATGTTCTTCACACTAATTAAACACTTTGAACATGAAAAAATTGTTGTCCTCAACCTTACAAAACAAAAAAATAAATCTTTATATCCTAAAAATCTTTAATAGCTGCTATCTCTTTCTATCTTTCGCATTTTTATTACAAAAAAAAAACAATTCGGTAGCATTAATTTTATTATATAACTCCTAATACAAATTCCTTTGACATTTTATTTCTAAAATCTCTAAAAAAAAAAGTTGAAATCTTTAATTTTGTTTTTATAAAGAACAATCTTTTCATTGCATTTGATTCGTTCTGCTTGTTCATACAACTGAATGAATTGAAATTGGGAAAAAAATCCCTGTATTTATCTCTAATTGAAATTTGACGCTACTAGGTGACAGACATGCATACAACAACGTACAAAAGCAACAACAATGGTAGTAGCAACATGGAACTAAAAAGAATTTTCAAAAATAAAAGAGTCTCATATTGCAATTGTCAGCATTAAGCTAAACTGTCACTAACTGTATGTAGACAGATAATAGAAAAATAGATTCCGGGATTTTTGTGCATTTTATTTTGAATATTTTAAGATTTAATCAAAAAATTATTGAAATTTTTTTTAATGTTTAGTTGATAAAGATTAATGTATTAAAAAGTATTAGATATTTGGAGCAGATTGGTAAAATAAAATTCGTAGAATTAACTAAACATTTTCAAACATTTGAAATTTTGTTAATCATTAGAAAACGTTTGGAATATTTGAGTTTGAAATTTTGTTTGTTACTCATACATAAAAGTATACCGAGTACTTTTGGCATCGATACTTTGGCACTGAGTACCAAGTAGGTATCGGTCAAAAAGTACTCGTATCGGTAAAAAATACTTGTTTTACATTGTTTGACAAAGAAAGTCTAGTTGACGCCATTTTTAACATAATTTAGAATTGTGCTAGTTCAAAAAAAAATAAGAATCAAAAACTAACTGTTATTTTCCCACCAAAAATAAATATCAAAAAATAACTGTTATTTTTGTTCAGAAAAAAATTTTTATTTTAGTTAAAAAAAAAATAAATATCAAAAAATAAGGAAATGCATCACTGCGCTGCATCAGAAAGGCAAACTTTTTTTAATGCCGATAAAAAATAATTTAAATTTTTTTTACTGTGTGACTATTATTTTTGTGGAGTATATGACAATTTTTTGGTCGACATCTACTTCACTGATATATATTTAAGCATTTTAAATAACTGATGCAGCGCCCTATGTTTTCTGTAATAGTGTTTCGACAAAAGCTTCTCCTCACTCCAAATGCGACAATGCTGCTTATTTACGTACCAATTTAATCAGAAATGGGCTTCATCGGAAAATAAAATTTTAAATGGAAATTCAAAATCAATATCAATTTGTGCTTCAGCCTATTCGCCGAATTTTTTGATTAAAAATTTCAACAATTTGCACGAGTAGCGTAGGTCGATTCATAACACTGCTTTAGAAATTTTTAAATTGGAAAAATACCAAGAACGCCACATGCCTAGATAAGTTAATTGGGACCTCTTGAACACGAAAAACGCTGTAATTTTTTTCCTTAGAACCGTTTTTTAGATAACGGTACTTTTGTGTTTATCGGTGTATGGTCCCACTCAAACCCTTGTGGAGCCCAACCGAAAAGTCCGAACGAAATAAATGGCACATCTTTGGAAAGGTAATTTTCCGTCAATATGCTACAAATTTCTATCTGATAAGAAGTGGCTGAGTTATGGCACCTCGAAGTTAAAAATTTGCCTATTTTTTAAGTTTTTTTCAAAATTTTTCATTTTTATTTCGTTTTTTTCTACGTTATAGTTAATATCTGGAATGTTTTATTTTTTAACCAAATAGAATATTTCATTACCAACATTTAGAGCGTTATGTGAAAAAAATCGGATGAAAAATAAAGTTTTTATTAAGGATTTTGAACGACAATATTTTCATATTCATTGCTCACACACTATTTTCGGCCTAAATTAAAAAAATTTAAATTAAAATGACGAGCGACTTGAACTTTTGCGTTTATTTTCGGATGGATCTTTGGGAATGAGAAACCAACAAGAGTCCGCCATCATTTTTTCCTCCCACCAGCCTCTGTAACGTCTCTCGATTTCTTCCATTTCCTGGTGAAATCTTTCACCTTGTTCATCACTTTTGGAGCCCAAGTTCGTGGGGAAAATATCCAAATGACTGAATAAAAAGTGTAATTTAGGTGTCATAATTGAACCTAAAAGTTAAAAAGAATAAAAATTCAAATCATAACGGCCTTTTTGATACACATGATTTCACTCAACACTTACCAATGGCATTGAATTTTTGCAGTAGTGTATCGATCTTCTCAGCGTAATTAGGATTTCTGTAGTTTCCCAAAAGGTTGACCCACTCATTCCTCAGGAGAAGATAATACTTCCTCCATTACATATTAAGCTTGGGTTATTTACAAATATTGTGAAAATATTGCCAAAAGACAGTCTTGCCATGAATTACCTTAAACAAAAATTCCGAGAGGCACAGTGAGCAAAATTGAAGCAGGAGTGTTTAGGTCCAGCTCATTTGGAGGCATGGGTAGCATTCCAGGACATCGTTTACAACTTTTTGGGAGACTGCATAGGTCCTGATTACGCTGAGGTGTCATAACTCAGCAATTTCTTATCAGATAGAAATTTGTAGCATATCGACGGAAAAGGCATCCAATTACCTATCCAACGATGTGCCATTTATTTCGATCAGATTTTTCGGTTGGCTCCACAAGGGTTTGAGTGGGACCATACATCGAAAAACACAAAAGTACCGTTATCTAAAAAACGGTACTTAGGAAAAAAAATTACAGCGTTTTTCGTGTTCAGGAGGTCACAATTAACGTATCTAGGCATGTGGCGTTCTTGGTATTTTTTGGCTGTAAACCAGTGTAATAAATGTTTAAGTCAAATTAAACAAAAAGCAACAATCAGCTGTTAAATTGGTGCTCAAATAAAACAGTGATGCCAACACAAAGTTGTGACACTCTTAAAAAAATAACCCTTTACTCATTTTAGTACTAGTCTTAAGCAAGGTATATTTACACAAGGTAAACTCGTTGGCCCATATGTTTGTCAGCTGTTTACCTAAGTTGGAACACCAATGTCAAATTCCGTGTATATGAGCCAAAATTTGTACATGTGTGCGTTAAATTTATATGAAGACAATTTTGACAATTCCGTTCCACTCGGTTATTTTTATAGAGCAGCATGTCTACACTCCCAAATGAGTCTACCTTGTGTAAATATACCTTGGTCTTAAGGCTTAGTTTGCCGGGAGTAACAGTAACGTTGCAAATCAGCTGATTCATTTTGTTGTATGTAAAGCAATTAGAACGATTAAAGTTAGCAGGAAGATGTTACGTCTCAATCTGTATAGATTGGTCTTACTTTTTTGCGGTAAGGTTAAGTTACTGTTCCTTCCGGCTAACTGAGCTTTTATTCAAACATTTGAGTGCAAATGACACTTAAAAATACTTAAATTTTAAAAAGTTATGTGTCTCAAAAATTTGTTTTTAAATAATGTGGTGTAAGGTAGCATTTGGTCGGTCGGGATTATTGTGTATTCTAGGCAAAAGATTTTACATAGGCTTATGTAAATGTTTAATAAAAAAAAATAATGGAGTTAATTAATTAAAATATTACAGCTATAATTTAATCACTTTTAACATTTATAAATTTTATCTGTGCTAAAAAAAACACTGAAGAATTGAACACAAAATATTTTAAAATTCCTAAGAAATTGTTGGTATATTTGATATTTTGAATGGTAATTGCACTAAAATGACAGCAAATTTATCATGCTTGCAAAAACAAAACGTACAATAAGATAAATAAACAAACAACAAAAACACAAAATAACTGTACGAATTGACAAATAAACAAATGGCGGCATAATAAAGCAACACTGACAGAAATCGTTTTTCAGCTACAACAAATGTAAGAACAAAAACAGGATTTGATTACATTAAATTAAGACATAAAATCAACAAAAATTAGTTTTTTATAGGTATGTAAAAATGTTATCTAACTCATTAAATTAGTTTATATATGTATGTATATAATATAGGTCAAGGTTAGATTATGGAAAAAATATCAAATTATTTTTACAATAACAAACACATACAGTTTCTAAAGAATTTTTTTTGTTGCTAAAAAAAATATTTAAACCGGAATTAAAAAAAAACAATATCATCTGTTAAGGGAGAATATGAAACCATGATGCAACATTGAATACACAATAAAGCTACAGGAAGGTATTCTTCATTCATTTATACATAGCGACAAAAACTAACCTGTTCCTCATTGCAACACAAAAAGAAATCATAAGATTAAACAAAAAATGGCGTCTACCAAGGCAACAACAAATAACAACATTAGCAACGCCCCTTGATAAAACAGGATATGGTAAGAAGGAAGGAAAACAACTACACATATATGGAGAGTGCAAACATCCCTTAATAAAACGTTTCAATTCCATAATATTTCCACGATAAAAACTTGTATGCTTGATAGCCAACATTGCATTACAATTCGTCCGTTTTCTTTAAACGTGTGTTGGTAAATTTGAGTGTAGATGTGTTAAAAACTCTTGCACTCACTCTCAATATGTTTTGTTTTCATTAGTAGCCCTAAATAATTTTAATTTTGAGCAAATCGTCAGTTCAATTAGAACTTCGCAGGCGTGCGGTTAAAACTTTGTTAATGTAACGGCGACGTTTCTATAACGGTTTAATAAAAAATTATAAAACTTCAAAATAATGTTTACAATTTTAGTTTAGTGCAAAAAAAACCAAAATATTTTCATATTAAAAAAATAACAGCGAAATTATATTAATTTTTAATGAAATTTATTAATTAAACATTTTTTATTAAGTCCTAAATGTTATTTAGTTTTATTTGTTTAAATGTTTGTTAAAAATATGGATACTACACTATCCTCATCGCTGAATGGTGGTGACTTAGATTCAACTAGTTCCGGCGGTGCTTCATCAGATAACTCAACTGCTCATCAAGATAATATGCATTCTCCCATTTCATATGGTTCATTATTCTTACCAAATTCGGGTAAGTTTTAAAATACAAACAACATATTGTTTAGCCTTCTTTTATCGTTTTAAATCTTCAATAATCCTTTAAAATCCAAAAAAAATAGCCACCAAAGGAATATTACAATATTTTTGGATTTTTAAGTAGACTTTACTATTAATTCTATATAATTGGAGGATTCATAATGTGTGCTATCAAGTCATATCGTCATAATGTCCTTAATAATGTTTAACAATTGTTAAAAGAAAATTTTGTTGTGTTTTAAACAAAATAAATATTTTAATGCTGTGTTCATTAATTCGTCATAACTATACAGTAGAAATCTAAATTATAAGCTGTTGCCCACAGCAGTCATATATATTTCTTGTAATTATTTTAAGACATATGACTTTACAACTTTATGACAACCTTGTGAATCCCCCAAATGTATCGCTTATATGCACACCAGCTATAAGCACTTAATGGTTTCTGCAATTACAATTTGCTATTGAAAAGAGCCAAATTTTGTTACATAAAATATAATTTCAATAAATTGCTTAAAAGCCCCTCCACCCAGAGTAAGAATATTTCAGGATTGGGCTTTAAATCTGAAAATGATAAACCAATATTGATAAAAAATTGTAAACTTAGTACATATTCCCTCATTAACCACTACTGGTGGTGTAGGGTATACAAATAATAATCTCAAAAAATTTTAAAAATAACTGCTGTGTTAGGCGTATTTAATTTCAAAAGCATGCTTTATATGAGGCCTAAGGTAAACTATCTAACGAAATTTTGATTTCGTAAACAACAACGAAAATCCGTAAGGAACAATGCTAGAAACACAACTGGGACGATCGACGAATTATTCGTAACGAATATTCGTCGTTAGAAATATAACACATTGGTGTATATTAAAATACATACAATCGTTGCGTAGACTGAAATTCGTTGTGCGTAACGAACTCTGCGATAGGTTTATTTATATTTCTTACGCAGACGAACGATAAAAAATTGGGACAGGGAAAGTTAACCGCAGCATGATAGCAAAGTCTAATGTTTATTAAAAATCGTGAATCCTGTAATGAACTTGGCTAAAATTCGCGAAAAATTGCAAACTTTTAAACAAACACTAAAATTTATTTGAAATTCGCCAAAAAAAAATTGATTAACAGCCTGTTCAACGATTTCGAACGTCAACGTTCGCATAGAAAATTATTTGTGTGTAAAACAAAAACAATATTCGAAAATTTGTTTTTGTTTTAAATGTAGTTTTCTATGCGAACGTTGACGTTCGAAATCGTTGAACAGGCTGTAAAAGTCCCTAAAACTATACGGAATGGCTAAAATTCGGTAAAAATTGCTAAATTAGCGGAAATTCGCAAAAATTAGCTATCAGCGACATGGTAACAAAGTCTACTACATATTTATTATAAATCGTTAAAGCTGTAAAGAATCATATAACTCGCTTTTATCGCGTTTATCGCGTACACCGTATGATTTGTCAAAAAAGTCGTGTGTGCGTACCATATGTACTCTTTCTTAGAGGACAATCTTCTTTTTTAACTGGCTATCAACTATAAAATTTGTGTCCTCTTTTTGTTATCTATTCATAATCTGTCATCTTTGTAATCGTTATTTTCAAAAGCATTATCAATATTTGTTTTTATTTTTATAAATTAAAATAAATTTTATTACACGGCGGTTTTTTCTGTAAAATCGTATGGAAAATGTCGCGGCACTGAGCTCTCATACACTTGCAGTATGAAATTAAGAATAAGTTAGTGCAATGAATTTTCGTTATTGCTTTATTTTTTAACGAATTTTACTTATTTATAAGTAAACTAAGTTCGTTCACGACAAAATTAGAGCAAAAAGTGTTATCCTATAATAATTAACAGAAATTGTATGTAGTACAAATATACATTTATTTTGCTAAAGTATTTTAATAAACAACATATAAATTACTAGCTGACCCGCGAAACGTTGTTTTGCCATATAGCTTATTTCTTTCAGATATTACAGTGTCTGCATGACAAATTTTCAAAAAAACCGGTTGATTAGTTAAGCAGATATAGGGAAGGGAAGTTTCCACCCTTCTTGTCCTATGTCACGTCCTTCATCCTATTTGCTTTAAGATGTTACAGTGTATGCCTGCCAAATGTCAAGAAGATCGGTTCATTAGCTAATGAGATATAGGGAGGGGGAGCTTTCACCCCTCTTGCCCTATTTCACGCCCTATTCCCTATTATCCTTGTGATGTTACAGTAATGTTAAGAAACCCGGTTGATTAGTTAAAAAGATATAGGAAGGGGGAGCTTTTACCCCTCTTGCCCTATTTCACGTTCAGTTTTGATGTCATTGCTTTAAATTTTTGTGACATGGTGTATTTGTGGGAAATGTATTGGAATCACTAAAAAAACTCAGTTTCGAAAAAAATCAAGTTAGGGCCTTTCTATATGAGACCAACGATATATGGGTGTTTCCAAAGTTACGGTCGTTACCGATTTTCGGAGATTTCCTTAATTAAATTCCAACCTACCCAAATATGCCACGAGGATTGCTCCATTTTGGACTTACGAAAGTTCAAGCAACGGTAGCAACCGAAAGAATTCATAAAAAATGTAATTTCAATACTTTTTTGGACCATTAAAAAAGTAACGGTCGTTACTTTATAAATGTGCTGTTTTCAAATGTCGGAAACAAACATCATGTATTGTAAAATTTTGAGCAGGATATGTCAAGTAAAATATCTGATTAAATTCTTTGAAATGTTTTGTTTAAGGAATGGATTTATTTTCAAACCAAAGAAATTTGTTACCAAAAAAATTTTTTTTTAAAAAAGTAACGGTCGTTACATTTAAAAAAGTTAAAAGTTTGTTGTGTTTGAATTCATTTATTACGGGTAAAAAAAAAACAAACAAACTAAAAGCTATATTCTTTTGTAAGTGTGTTAAGAACAATTGTGATTTTTAGTTCAATTGTTAATTTTAATATTGATATTTTATTTTTAGTTAGGCTTGAAATCAAATTAAATTTTCATTAAATTATTTTTACTGATGGAAGGAATTTTTACACCTTGGAATTTTTTTTTAAATTTATTGATAATTTTCTTGGCTGAGCTGAGCTCGAACCTTGGTTGAATTTACATGTTTCAAGAATCACCACATTCTTTCATCAGAATTCTTTGAGTTCTAACCTCTGCACCACTGCGGTGCCTGCCAGCCAACAGTCTAACATCAATCTTTAATTCATTCACATGTTGCTTCTTTTCTTCTGTTTTGCGTATTCTTTCTGTCAAGACTTTGTCTTAAAAACCTGAATACATTTGCTTATTATGTTTTTTGTCCACTTTCGTCGACATTTTATTTGTACAACTAGAAGTACAAATGTAAACATTAGAGGTTGTGCCATAGCTATTTTTAAGAACAATTGTTATTTTTAGTTGAACTGTTAATTTTATGGCCATTTTCTCAATGTACCGTCAAACTGCCTGTTACTTAATGTCGACATAAGTTTATTAGACCGATAAACTGTCCGTTAACAATTTTGGGTTTCTCAATACACCGACAAAAAACATGGTTTTAAGCTGGCAACACCTCGCAAAATACATGTAAAAGTTGGGAGTCAGCTGATTGAATTTATCTGTACGGCAAATAAAAGGAAAATAAATAATCGGCAGATGAGTGCTGGTTAGCTTTGCGACAGAATAGAAGCAAATGAGACATTGAGAAAACCAAATTGCTTTAATGTGCAGTTTTTCGTTGGGAAAAAAGTTAATCGTGTAATGAGAAAACGGCCATTAGTGTGTTAAGTTTTTTTCATAGTTTAATTCGTTTTTTTTTTTTGAGAGCCCCTTCCCATTTGCTAATGAGATATAGGGAAGGGGAGCTTTCACCCCTCTTGCCCTATTTCACGCCCTATTCCCTATTATCCTTGTGATGTTACAGTAATGTTAAGAAACCCGGTTGATTAGTTAAAAAGATATAGGAAGGGGGAGCTTTTACCCCTCTTGCCCTATTTCACGTTCACTTTTGATGTCATTGCTTTAAATTTTTGTGACATGGTGGATTTGTGGGAAATCTATTGGAATCACTAAAAAACTCAGTTTCGAAAAAAATCAAGTTAGGGCCTTTCTACATGAGACCAACGATATATGGGTGTTTCCAAAGTAACGGTCGTTACCGATTTTCGGAGATTTCCTTAATTAAATTCCAACCTACCCAAATATGCCACGAGGATTGCTCCATTTTGGACTTACGAAAGTTCAAGCAACGGTAGCAACCGAAAGAATTCATAAAAAATGTAATTTCAATACTTTTTTTGACCATTAAAAAAGTAACGATCGTTACTTTATAAATTTGCTGTTTTCAAATGTCGGAAACAAACATCATGTATTGTAAAATTTTGAGCAGGATATGTCAAGTAAAATATCTGATTAAATTCTTTGAAATGTTTTGTTTAAGGAATGGATTTATTTTCAAACCAAAGAAATTTGTTACCCAAAAAAAATTTTTTTTAAAAAAGTAACAGTCGTTACTTTTTAAAAAGTTAAAAGTTTTTTGTGTTTGAATTCATTTATTATGGGTAAAAAAAAAACAAACTAAAAGCTATATTCTTTTGCGTAAAGTTAGTGTGTTAAGTTAGTGTTCATAGTTTAATTCGCTTTTTTTTTTTGAGCGCTCTCTCTCTCTCTTTTCCAAGTAAGCCTCATGCTATCCTGTGTCTTCTTTTCGTTTTTTCAAGATTGTCAGATCTGACCATCGTCTGAACGAAGCTTTACATCTTAAAAAAAATGTTTAAAAACCCCAAATAGGCTTTTGATGCTTATTTGGCCTTACAAAATTCTTCATCTTACTTACCTTCTTATTTTCCGCTACTATAAAATTAAATCGTTTGAATGAATTCCGAAAAGAACAAACTTTTGTGATTTTAGCGTAACGGTCGTTACAGTCGGTGAGGTTGTTTTGAACTACTTAAAAAAACCATTAAACTTTAACTTGTCGGCTTTAAAATTTTAGCTAAGCATGAAGCAAATGTTCAGCTTTCAGCTTGCATTTGTTTTGTTCGTTAACCACAGTGTTTCCAAAGGGTTTAAAAAGTGACCGTGTAATTCACGGGAAAAAACGCGAACGGTGTAGTAAGTTCAAAGTAGCATTTTTTTGTTAGTATAAAGAAAATTAAAGTTAATCTTTTGGAAAATGACAGATACATTTATTTTGTATAATATTAGCGGAAAATTAAATTCAAAATAATAATTTCATTTTTGAGCTATAAGAGGTAATTTTCTGTGGAAACACCCATATACATAGATGTAATGTATATTTTTATTTTCAAAATCTGGTCGTCTCATGTCGTTATAAAATTGAGTGACAGATTTTTTTTGCAAGTCTGTCCGACATGTATGTAAATGTTTATGAAAGTTTTCATAAAATAATAGATGTCATATGATATGATAATATGATTTTTATGTGATAGTATGGCATTGGCAACAGATTTTGCTAACGTTTTTTGTATGTCGGATAGAATTCTGTCAGATTTTCGTGTGAAAGAATCTGACGGTCTTGTAGGATATTAAATAGTAAAAAATTCTTATAGAGTAATTTCTATCAAAAAGTTTATAGCGTCATTCGAAATTAACAAAAATAATGGTATATAAGTTTCTCATTTCTACAAAATTTATCCTAGACCTTGTAAAGTATAAATGTATATCCTGGGTCCTTATGGGAGCAAAGTTGATTTAACGATATCCGTGTGAATGTTGATATGGGGTTTCTGACGACCAAAGATATGACGGGGACCATGTTTTATCCAAATTTATATAAAATTGTAACGTTACTGACTGATTTATAATTGCACCGCCTAAACTTCTTAAAAATTTTATTTAAACCGGAGGTTGGTCTCTCGCCAAATAGACTCACTAATGTGGGATTTTTGGAAATTCGTGTGTTTAGGGTATAAAAAAAGGTAAGAACATGTAATTTCGCTTACCTCATATCTACCTAATTAAAACAGATAAAAAAATGTATACTTATCGCTGTTCATTGAAAAAATAAGCAGATAGGTGTCTGGTACTTATTTGAAATTCGAGCCTTTTGGGGAGTAAACGGATAAAACCTCAATTTTGGAATTTTTTTGTCACCCCATCTATATTTTAAATCAATAAACATAGAAAAAACAATTATTTCCATTCTTAACTTATGTATCTAAAAAAAAACAAATATAAATTTGGTACTTTTTCGAAATTCAAATGTTTAAGGGGTGAAAATCGTACCTATTTTTGTAATTTTACAAACCATTTTTCTTCATTCGTTGGCATATATGTATATATACATATATACGTATCAAAGAGGGGAAAATAAATTTATTTCTTTCTCTTTTTTCGAGAAAGCGAGACGATTACTCCCAAAAGAGACGGTACCGCAAGCAAGTCAGGTCTTTTGTCCCCACTCCTCTTTAGTTGGCCAAAAGACCATCGGCTTCCCAAAGGAACCTGAGTAGGTCTTTTGCCGGTGTTGCACCGACACGGGACGCGCCTATCGCGCTGTGCCCTAAGTGCCTCCTTCTGGCCTATGCCAGCGCCGGGCTGTTACTCAGTATATGCCCTGAGGACTCGTCCCCATCACGGCGCAGTCTGCATTCCTGGTATTTTGCTAGGCCCATCCGAAACAGGTGGCACTTGACCGTGTGGTAACATGTCAGATAAAACGCCAACAGTCATAACTCCCGTCTATTGGGACCCGTCGCCTCTATTATACTCCCGGGAAAGATCAGTTCCTAAGCCTAACGCCTTCCCGGCAGCGATACCCAGTATCTCCTATGCTCCCTGAGAGCCCAGTCCTCTAAAAGGGACTCGGGGAACACCATTTGGGCGTTTGCGCCAGCTTTGAAATTAACGCCGAGTTAACGTGCCCTAGCACATTCCGATTAATGCATCGAACGTAAACGCAACAAGAATAGCACTTTATAACCTCAAAGAGTATAATATCAAAGTCCCATTGTACTCTCCAGTTACGGACATAAAAAATACGTGCTTTTTTCCAAAAGCGGCCATATGAAATAAAGTGAAATAGGATATGGGCATTTCCATTTTGACGTGTCGTGATATTTGTACCACAAAATGTAAACAAATTAAATGAAGAAGTCGAATTTGTAAAAAGTGTTTTTATATATACAAAGTAATGAAGTAGCACTATATTCAGAAAAAAATTACAGTAATCGACGCTAAGGATTTGCAGATATAAGCAAAAATCTGCGCTGGCGTGACGTTAAAAAAACGGAAGGGGATTTTGACTTGCATTACAAAACTGAATAATACTGCTAATTGAGCAAGATGTTTTGTATAAAACCTTTTTAGTAAACTTTGGACCAATACAGATTTTCAATACTAGTTTTGATATATCGCACTAATCTAAACTATTTATGAATAAAAATTCCCCTGGAGTTTTCTCCATTTTTGCAATTGAATTTGCATTGCAAAAATGGGAGAAGGGAGAAGGGGAAGGGAGAAAACTCCCGGAGAATTTTTATACATAATTGGGTTGATTAAGGCTATGAATCCACACAAGAGGATTAGTGCGATGAAATTATAAAAAATAACTGCCATATAATTGTCTTTGCCCACTACATTACAAATGAACGAAACTCGAAATTAGCAATACCAGCATTTTCAATTATTTATAATAAATATCTGTCTCCTTAATTGTTGAGAATGTGTTAATTGATTTAAAAACATAAAATTGGCTCATTTAAAATTTTATTTATTTATCGTGTGACCAATAAATGACGCGTCATAGTGACGCTATAATTTTTTTTCTTTTATATTGTAGTACACCAAAAAATATTTCCTACATAAGCACATTTTTCAGGAATAATATTACGAAAATGAATACTACTTGTTTGAAACCATAAAACAATATAAGCAACAATTAAACTAAATTTCCAGGAATGCTTTTCAAAAGAAACACAAATCATTATTAAATTACATTTGACTATTTTTCATTCAAGACGGCAGCAAGTTATTTTATTAGAATAAAATTGATTTTTTTTTAGGTTATCGTGGTAATATCTCCTGCAAAACAGCTTTACATTTGGATAAATTTTCTCCTTATGCGACAGACAAGGAATTGGAAAGAAGATTTCATGATATAACCAATGATTACGATAAGTCACCACCGCCCACAGCTACCACATCTCCTATATACCCTAGTCTGAATGGTATTATATTTGATAGTGGTGTAGGAGTGAGTTCTTTACAAAGTGATCTTAATGGTAATTCGAAAAATCTCGGTAATATCAGCATGAATGTGGCTGCAATGTCTTTGGGAAATAGTCAACATTCAGTCACAGATCCTCTGGGTAATTTGAATCGTACAGCCACGAGTTTAAATGGTTCTGGTTTATTAGCAAATATAACAGGATCTCATAATAATGTTGGAAATATACAATTGGATCGTAAATTTCTGCAATTCACCACAGATCAGGTGAATTTGAATTAAAGGAAAAAAACAATGCTTTAAAATAATAATTTGTCTCCCGTTTCTTTCCCTTCTCTTTTCTAGATTCAATGCATGTGTGAGGCCTTACAGCAAAAAGGCGATATCGATAAACTCACCACATTTTTGTGCAATCTACCCGCCTCGGAACTTTTCCAAAACAATGAAAGTGTTTTACGGGCACGCGCTATTGTTGCCTATCACAGCAGCCAATTTCATGAACTCTATAATTTACTGGAATCCCAATGTTTTTCCATAAAACATCATGCTGATTTACAAAATTTATGGTTTAAAGGTCATTACAAAGAGGCTGAAAAAGTCAGAGGTCGTCCATTGGGTGCAGTGGATAAATATCGCTTAAGAAAGAAATATCCTTTGCCCAAGACAATTTGGGATGGCGAGGAAACGGTGTATTGCTTCAAAGAAAAGAGCCGTAATGCTTTAAAGGATTGTTATCAGACAAATCGTTATCCTACGCCGGATGAGAAAAAGACACTGGCCAAGAAAACAGGCTTAACACTGACACAAGTTTCAAATTGGTTTAAGAATCGAAGGCAAAGAGATCGAACGCCACAACATAGGCCGTAAGTAGGGGATTTTTTGTGTTAAATAACTTAGCATTTGAAGTATTATTCGCAAAGCGGTCATACCAAAAAAATATGTTGCCACAATTCCTTTATGTTTGGCATAACTACCCTGCAAATATTATTGGACCACCTGATCCAATTTCATGAAATGGACTACTCCATGGACTGGTCCGATGTAATGCAAGCATGGACCATGTCATTGTTAAAAAGTGTTTGTAGTGAGACGACATGTCTTCTTTTTTAAACGACATGTTTTCATTTTTAAACGAAGTTAAAACTAATCCTCTTGTGTATACAATGGAGTAGTTTAAAGACTACTCCTTTGGAATCCAAAGCTGGGTTATATGGTCCTGCTCTAGGACATCGTAATGCTAAATAGACCATGTTTTTCCATACGTTTGGTCCTATTATTTGCAGGGTATACCTCTAGTAGATATGAATGTGTGTGCCAAATATTTTTTTGTATAATGTTTATTTGGTAAGTTATAGCTCAAGTCTTACCGTTTTCGAAAATTAGTGTTTCAGCCTAGAACCAAATAGGAAATCGTTGGATATTAAAAAAAAATTTTGAAAAATCAATTTTTTTATTTGCAAAACTGAAAATGATCAATTTAAGTCAAAATTTTTCTAACTTTGATTGTTTTTCTTTTATTTTTATTTTTATACTGAAAATTTTTAACAATGTCCTCCATAAGTTTAAGATTTTTACAAATTTATTTTTACAAGTAACGCACTTAAACCCGGAAGTGATCATTTTGAATTCCAATTTTTCTAAATTAGACCCAATTTTTTTTTTAATCCGAAATCAATTAAAAAAAGAATCAACTGGTTTAATTTTTCAACTTTCAACAAGTGTTCTTCCAAGCAAAGGAAAATAAAATTACAATAACTTATTTATTTTCTATTTTTCGAATTGTATGGTCCTCGTATCTCAATCTTCAGAATGCAGTCGAAATAAAAGCACAGACCCTGTAGCATTATCTTAAAAAAAACCTTACTAAAGCCATTGTTGAAACAAATATTACCACAATTAGTTTTGCTTTAACAGTCACTAGTTATTTGTGAATAACTCTCTGTTCAGCAAATGACATTTACATTATGAGTCCTTTTCTTAGCACTAGTTTTTTATTTTGGCAATACAATTTTTTTTTATAAACAATTTAGTTTATTTCTATGGAAAAGAAATGTTAAAAGAACTAATGAATTTTTAAGCTGGAGGCCCAGGCATTGCTTTCACCTTCGCATTGGTTAAATAGTTAGGCATCGCCTAACTATACCTTGTTGCAGCATTTTGAATCGTCATTACCCCCTGTTATCGTTCTTTTGAATTAACTTCTTGGTGTTTTGAATTACCTTCTAGGTGGGGCACCAGTTAAAACTTGTGCGGAATTCTGAGAATTTTGGCTATCTATACAAAGTTCTGGGTCGACGGGAATTTTAAGATAAGACACCTTAAAACAAAAGCCAGGCGCTATACTATTTCAAGGGCAAATATATCCTCTTTAAGGAATAATTGCTGATAAAGGGTCTTCCTTCTCTCCTCTATCATCTATTAACTCAGCAAACTGTATTTTGTATACAAATTTTAAACATTTTTTTAAGAAATTTTCTTTTGGTTTACATCTGCCAAATTTTAAATTATTTATTTAAATTCTTTGAAATTTTATAGAAATTTCATGAGTATTTTTTTCTTATAAACTCTTAGAAAAGGCCCTTTAAAAATCATCGTTTTTTCAAAACTAAATATCAAGTTTCATAATCTAATTAAAGAAAAATTAAAAACAACAAGAAACTGTTACTAAAACAATTTTCATTTAACACAAAATGAAACACTTTAACAAAAAGTGATTTGTATGAAAAAAAAATATATGTTTGTATGTATGTATAAAAACTGGGCATAAATAGCACACTTAAAATAAAATCTGGACAGAAATTCCCCATAACTCATAAAAAATACTATTTAATCCATATGGGAAGGCATAAAACTGCCAGTGTTATTTTGGAGAAGAAAAAAACAATTGGCATTAAAATACAGTAAAAATTGACCATTAAAATAGGCACGTACACTAAACACAGGGAGCCTTACTGCTGGCAACATGCTACATACAAGGCACTTCAGGCAAAAGAACTACAAAAATAAATGAAGTTACCCCTTATTATGGATGCATAAAAAATCCCTATTGCACTTCAATGAGTTTTATGTGTAGAATAATAAAATAAAACTCAAAACCAAAAAGAGCAATTATAAATGCTTTAAATATTCCTACCCAACAAAAACTGTTTAAAAATAAAATTAGACTAAAGGACGCCTGCGAAGTTATTAGCCGCAACTTATGATTGTAGATGGCATGTGCAACATATTGTTTTAGTCAAAAAATAAAAAAAAACAAAACTATCCACAGGGGGGCGTGAATAACTTAAAAAGGACAAGTGCCATTTTATTTAATCTCTATTTAACTCTACTTAGCATTTAACACATGTTAAAAAAATACTTACATACCTATCGCACACTTAATCATAAACAGGCACAACTCAAAATCGAAAAATGTTTAGCAGAGGCAGAAAACTGGCTTTAAAAACATGGTTGCAATTTTAAAATCAAAGTGAGTTCTAAAAAGACTTCTGAAAAAAAACGAATTTGATAAATTTTGAGTTGTGACTGTTTTTGATTTAGTGTGCGATACGTACATATATGTACATATATGTTTTACTTTTTTTTAGGAATATTTCTTTATTTCAAATATCTTTTTTCTTGTTATTTCTTTTTAGTGACATAATGTCTGTTTTGCCGGTTCAACAATTGGATCCAAATGGTTTTCCCCGCATGTTTAATGCTCCAAGCTATTATCCAGAGACAATATTTAATGGTCAATAACAGTAGTTTCTGGTGGATAATTTATATAATTTTTAAGATTTGTTTGTATTATTTTATTGGCCCAGAAATTATTAATCACAGCTTATTTTGTTTGACAATTATAAAACGTGTTAAGGTAATACCCATTTAGAGCTAATCTTTGTAAACACAAAATCAAAAAGAGTAAAGTTCTCGATGCGTACACAATAATGAATTCTCAATTAAAAATTTCGTTCAGTCTACAGCAAGGCGAATTCAAACAGGCCCCCCGCCCCCCCCTTCAGATAAAGTTACGCTGGCCGTCAATTTTTTTTTTGTTTTGTTAACTACATACAATTTTTATAAATAAATACCGCCCACTTCTTTCGGATGTCTTGTATTGGTTTCGAAGCTATTTGTACTTTGTAACTTTTAATGTTACTGATCTATTTTATATTTGCGAACGTGGTCACGCCCACTTATCCAATAACAACTAATTCTATACGAATTTTGTGTATTAATAACACAGCTATGTGTACTATATTTAGAAAACTTTTCCGCTTTCGTTTGATTACCAAAGGGCGTGCACTTAATTAAGAAACTTAAGCTCTTGTCGTTTTTAAGATATTAAAAAACAACAATAGCAATTGATTTATGGGCAAAATAAGAGGCAGTCGTGGATTTTTGTTACATGCTTAGTCATTTTTTGACCGATCTGGCTTAATTTCAATATCAAGCTTTAACGGTCCATATTTCTTGCGTCTTCAGAAAACCCATTTCTACAAACAGACAGACGGACGGGCATCTTTAAATCAACTTTGCTTTTCATAAGGACACAGAATATACATATATATTTTTTAGGACCTGTGGTGAAGGGTATAACAAATGACAGCCACTTTTTCGCTCATGCTGTCTCCTTTATGATTTCGCCATGGTCTAAAGCAAAATTGAATTTAAAAAAGTATTTCAATTCTTAATGTGATGAATTTCAAAACTATTTAAGCAATTTAAAAAAAACAGTATTTCCCCATGGTATAATAAGTACTTATTATACCATGATTTTGCCCCATATTTACTACGTAAAAAAAATTTCTACAAGTTTTTAAAAATTTAAAAATTTTATATGAAATTTAAATTTAAAATAAACCCCTTAAAGAAGGGAACAGTAATAACTAAATTACAATTTGTAACTAAATTTATTCAAGCAACTTTTTGATATTATTCAAATGAATTTTGACAAATTTTAATTTATTTGGAAATATATTCTTTAAGACGAATGGCTTTAGCCAATATGCAAAATATTAATAAAAGAAATAAATCTTTCAAATCTATGTTCAAACTTAAAATCTCAAAAACTATGCCAAAATATAAAAATCCACATCGACCCCTTTGCGCGAAATTATCGTACCAAATTTTACAGGACAGCCATTTTTCTACTTTCCTCTGCATTCACTTGCAATATCAAAATGAAAATATACATCTTCTTAGATAAGATAAGATAAGATAAGATAAGACGAAGTGGAATTCGCCTACAATATTTTGCCAGGTGACGTCTCTTTGAATGTAGAACAAGATTGCATCAAAAACTAAATTTCAAAAAAATTGGCATATACGATAATTTCCCGCAAAGGGGCGATATTATTTGCAATAAATTTTCTAAAACTTGAGTCCCTGGTTTTTAAATTCGTTAATTTCCTTAAATATTTAAAAAAAATTAAGGAACTTCAAAACTTAAGCTGTGTCCCGATTTTGACTGTTGTAAATATTAGTTAAATGTCATAAAATGACTCCTTAAAAAAAAAACTTTAATGTAAATTAATGTTTTTATTGATAAAATAGAAAGTAATTTGTAAGTTTTATTTGCAATAATTTTAATCTTAAGGAAAATGTAATAAATAAATAAATTTTACATATTATTATTGATATTGATTATTTTACATATTAGATAAAATAAAACTATATTTTTCATAAATTTTTAGATTCGGTAATAAATGCGGATGAAGATAGAGTACGATTACGAATTCGGTAATATTTCGAAATTCGAACTACTATTTCGTATTAATTTATGGGCTCCAACCATGGTAAAATATACCATGGCTCCCACTACAATATTACAATTCTTGATACTTAAATGGGAGGAAAAAGTGCAAAAAAGGGGGAATACGGGAAATTAAATTTCTTTCTTTAGCTTTTTGTTTTTAAACTGGTACTTTTCTTAATTATAGTTAATTTTTTACCTATTAACATAAAATTCAAAATGCAATGTCCTAAGTGGATAATAACCTGAGAGAATTTGTTGGTACGTTTTTGCTCTTTAGCTAGTATTTTTCAATTACCGTGAGCATTGGACCTAAAAACATAAAATGAATCGTGTCAGGTCCTGAGTGAATTACACGTGGAAGGTTCTTAATAAATGAGAATCTCTAAGATTGCTTTTGGTACCTTTTTGTTCTTTAACTGGTACTTTTTGAATTTCCTTCTGATGGATAAATACTAGAACGAGATACTTGAGGTCATTGGTCTTCTCGAGACATAAACATTGATATATGATACTTTAAATGCTAATTAATTTTATCATAACTTGTAGTAGCAAAAACGGTTACCAGGGCTGTCAGGTGCTTTTATCCCTTGTCCCCAAAAAATTAAAAAATATATCCCCAAAATACAAAAGAAAACTTTAAATTTTTAATTTTTTTGGTTTTTTTCTGACTAAATTTAAAATTTTTTTTAAAAATAGTAAGAAACATTTTAATAAGAGATCCCCAAATAAAAATTTTTAGTAAAAAAAATATTTTATTTTGTTTGTTGCGACTGGTTTCTGCATGTTTTTAAAATCCTTTTCATGGGATTTTAGTGAGGAATTACAAGCAAAACAATATGCTGTTATGGAAGACGAGTGAGCCAATTTATTAGAATTTGGAGCTTGTTCAATATGTTTTGAGACATTCTTATAATCAACAACAAACATACATAAATTCGTCATTTGTGTAATACTTCGAAGCATCATATATACAAACCAATAGCCTAACAATTTTTTTTCTCAAACTTTATTACATATATTGGCCCATAACTATAGTCATAAACAAAGCATACTTTAAGAGTTCTAAAGTAAACTTTTATTTAAAGCATGCTTGATTTATACGAAAATAAAATTTTTCCCCGCCCACTTTTTTCGAATAACAAAAAACCAGAAAACGGCTCAATCGATTTGACAAATTTTTCTTTCAAATGTTCGTATTAATCCATTTTAAGTTTTCTTCGAAAGAAAAATTTACCGCGCCTACTTTTACGCCCAATTTTTCTTTTAAGCGCATAAATTGAGAACGGTTTGACCGATTTGGACAATTTTTTCTTTAAAAAGATCGCCATGGTCTTACTTAGGTTTTTACGGAAAGAAAATTTTGCCCCGCCCACTTTTTTCGATTTACCTAAAATCAAAAAACTGCTCCATTGATTTGACTAATTTTTCTTTTAACTGTTCGTATTAATCCATTTTACGTTTTCATCGAAAGAAAAAATTACCACGCCTACTTTTACGCACACTTTTTCTATTAAGCGCATAATTTGAGAACGGCTTGACCGATTTGAACGATTTTTTCTTTAAAATTATCGCCATGGTACAACTTAGGTTTTTACGGAAATAGAAAGTTCTCAGCCAAAAATCCGACATATGGCGTTATACGTTGACTTAGACTTTGCGCAATCTGATAGGTGTCATTTTGCCATTTAAAATTGGGGCGAGGCGAAGTTCGCCGGCGCCGCTAGTAAGTTTATAAAGTACCTTTTACACACTTAACAAAAATGGTCATCTTAATTTGGACGCTTTACATTGTAAAGTTTACACTGTATAAAAGTAAGATAAAAGTTTTGCTATTTTCTTCATATTTTATAAACGAAACATAGAAAAATAAGCGTAAATAATAAAAGAAGGTAAAATACATATACATATTAAAAAAGTGTAAAATCCACAAAAAATCCCCATTTTTTTTTAATCCCCAAAAAAAATTATAATTTTATTTTTCTCTGAAATTCACAAAATATTTTTATTAAAGAAAAATAAGTTTCCTGATAAGATTTTGACCCGGGAGATAGCGCTGAGGTGAAGTTGTTAATAAAATTCTCCAGTATTGAATTTTTTTATTTTATTTAGAAAATCCCGAGCAGCACCGGGACAAAACAGATAGTATTTTATAAATGGTAAAATACATAACAGAAAACATTATGCAAAAAATCGTCATGTATCGCAGTGCTGCCACCTGTATTATTTCACCATGTATTTGATGGTGCTAATATTCGACGCTATCTTGGCGCACGTTCTTGACAACCGTTTTTTGTGAACAGCTGTTTCATATTCATTTTTTGTGTTTACAAAAGGTATAACAAAAGAATAAGAAACAACGAAACCCATTTTATTTTCACTAAACAGAAAATGGAAAATAAAACTAATAATCAAGCACCAAATTTAAGTCAATATTTTGCTAATGATCTACCTAGTTTTTTTGATGAATTGGCCGGGTCCCAGGAAAAGCAGGGTAACGTAAATCATGATAATCAATTAATTGTACATATATATGTATGTTTTCAGAGAAAAGTATGTGCTTATGTATGTATGTATGTATCTCCTATTTTTTTAATATACAGATAATACAAAACAAATGCATGTTGGTTCACAAAAACCTCCTGCAACTACAATAGTAAATCCTTTGCAACAAACAGCTATGCCAGCAACAAGTTCCACACCGACACAAGCTGGTGTTTTCAGTCCGGGAAATTTGACTGAAACTTCTTTTACCGGAGGTTTTAAGCCTCCCGATTATATTGAGAACCCTCCCGTGTTAGAAGAAGATTTAAAAATCAGCGACGACGTAAGAAATTTCTGGGAGCCGCCACACACAGAACCCGGAGTACCACCACTTTTAACTATGCCCGGAATACAGACCTCTAGTGATTTGGTATTTTAAAAGAATTATAATTGTAAAATGGTATTAAAATTAAAATTTGTTCATTTAACCCCAAATAGCCTGATTTAATAGCCATAGCCGTTTCCAAACATTTGGGTGATGCCGAATCATCTCAACGTAAAATTTTAAACGTAGACAATGTGACACAAGACGAACGGGGCCTTAGATCACTTATAGTTGCTGGCTGCTACAGAGCAGCTGTAAATCTTACTGGGCGTCTTCTCACCATTTACGGCCAGGGCTATGGGCGCGCAGGACAACCTGCAAAACATTCTCCACATTCGTTACAATTATGGTTTACTCGTCTGGCACTGCTGGCTAAATTGGGTGAGTTTGAGCTGCTGCAACAAGAGGCTGAGCCTTTTGACCAATTAAATAAACCGGATGTGTATTACGAGGTTTGTAAAAATGTTAAAACTGCAAAAATTATCAATTTATTATAATCTTCTTTATTTTAGTTTTATCCTGAAATGTATCCAGATAAAACAGGCTCCATAGCTTGCTTTTCATTTCGTTTATTACTTGCAGAAATGCCCATATACTTGGGCAATCCTCAGTTAGCTTTAGATCGTCTTTCAGAACTCTATGTTATTTGCAATGAAATTAAACAGTTTTATGCGGGGAAACCACCAAATGAAGCACAAGATCTATGGAAAAGACGTGAACTAAGAGTACTCCACGCCATAGTTAATTGCGCAATTATAGTAAGTGCTTTGGAATAAATCGTACTTAAGTAATATTTGACAACAAATGAAATTTATTAAGCCATTTTTTTAATTGAAGTGACAAAAAGTTTTCCAATTCATTGAAGTAAACGACCAAAATTAGTTTTTGCCTGTTAACTTCAAAAAATATGTATAAACATATTCTACATATATAAAATTGTAGCGTTACTAACTGACTGATTTATCATCGCACAGCCTAAAGGCCTGAAGCTAAAAATAAGTCAAAATTTGGACCGATCCATTAAGGCGGGATTTTTGGAAGTTTGAATGTTTAAGGGGTAATAACGTGTAAAATCGCTAATCTTATATATCCTTAACTAAAAAGCATACAAAAAGTGTAATACTTATCGTTGTTCTTTTAAAAAAATAAACGGACAGGTGTCTGTTTAAATTCAGCCCTTCGGTAAATCCTGTATTTTGGATAATTTTTTCACTCCATCTATGTATTTTAAAAACCAATAAACATAGAAATAAACCTTATATCATATTCGTAACTTTTCTAAAGCATACATATATAAATGTGGTACTTTTTCGATATTCGAAATTTTAAGGGATGAAAATCGTAATAATGTTTTTACAAAACATTTTCCTACATTCACTGACTTGTTCTCCCACTACAATGTTACAAATGTTGATTCTTCAATGTGGAGAAAAATAATCAAAAGGGGAAAAATCATTAACTTTGGCATATGTCCACAAAAGAAAGGAAGAGGCTAACCTAACGAAGTGGCAGTTTAAATGCTTGTATTATTTAATTCGATTTCTAGTTTAAACGTCGAATATTTGAAAAATTGTTATGATTTTAAATTTTATAATTATTTCCAGCTGAAAAAGTATAATCTTATTGATGATATTATACGTAGCATGATTGTGGAACGTTCGGATCTGGATAAGGAAGAACGTAGAGCTTTATTTTCTGCCTGGGGTAGAATATACTTACAAATAGGCGATATCTTTGGGGCAGAACAGAAATTTGCTGAAGCCAGACGGTTGAGAAAGATGTAAGAATTTAAATCAAGTATATAAACAAAATTAAGATTTTTTTTCTATTTCTACAGCGGCTCTCAACCCGACATACGCGACTTAGTGGATAAAGGACTTATAACGGTTGCCAAAAATGATTTTCCAGAAGCTTATGCCACTTTTCAAAAAGCTTTGCATTTAGAAACCGGTAATACTATGATTTTGAACAATATGGGTGTTTGTCTTTTATACGCTGGCAAGCTTAAAGATGCCATCAATCTATTTGAACGAGCCATAAATTTAAATCCTCAAAAATCTTTAAACGAAAGCCTTTTAGTTAATCTCTCTACGTTATATGAATTAGAATCGAATAATTCTAAAAACAAAAAACTTCATTTATTGAGATTAATTAATCGATTTAAGCCCGATTTGAATATAAGTTTAGAAATTTGTTTGAAATTACAGACACCAAATTAGGAAATTAAATTAATTAAACAAGCACTAACTTTTGCTTTGTTAAAAAAAGAAGATATTTTAAATAAGTATTTTAGTTCTGCCCTCCATGTTGTAAAAAGCCTTTCTATGTACATATATTTTACAGTGCTATTAGTTGTGAATGAAATAAAAATACTTATACATAATTTTATTCTTATTTTTAATTTTTCAAACTTGAAATAAAAACAATTATGTACGGGTACGTTCTGTAAACCGAAATGAAGTGGATTTAAAATCGAACAAATTTCGAAAACGAGCCTGTAAAAAAAGTTCATAAAAATATTCCTTTTTACAAACTCCATACTCTGGGTAACAATTATAATTACAAGAACAACTCTTAAAAACAAGAAAAACTATTATTTCGTAACTAATTGAAATCGAAATCTCGTTCGATTTTAAATCCACTTCATTTCAATTTGTAGAACAACATGTCCGATAATCTTCGATTTTTTTAGGTTAAGCATTTTAAAAATAACCGGTTTTAATTCGAATTCATAAAAATACAAAAATCAAATTAGTTTTTGTAATAAAAAGTTAGTTTACATAAAAACAAAACAATTCACGAATGTAAGGAACCAGCAAAATAAATAGATATGGCTTAACAGACCTAACAAATATTTGACGATAAAATCCAAAAAAATTGTGACCAGTAAATTTATCAAACGTAAGCTTTATTTTTAACATTTTCTATTGATCTACCAAACTTTATTTGTAAAAAGATAATTGTACAATGTAATTTAGAAACTGTTAAATATTGTTTGATCTAGCCAAACGTGCTAAAAAAAATCATTTTTTTATAAAACTAGTGGTTACGTATAGGGCGTCAAATATTTAATAGTTGTGAACATAGCTTTAAAGTATTAGTGTTAGGTCTTATAAAATTCAAATATACATACATACATACCTTAGAAGTGTTAAAGTAAAATTTATTATAAATAATATGGTGGGACGTAGGGAATGGTAAATCGATTTCGATTCCAATCGAAAATCGATTTTGTGATAAAAAAAAATCGATTTTTTGCAATCGAATTTACGTATACGATTTTATACTGAAATCGATTATTGGGCTTATAAAATTGATTTTTTTATTTTTATCAAAATTTTGCCAATTTTTAATTTTAATATTAATTAAAACGATAAATTGTAGGCATGCACACTAAAACTTGAGTTTTTTTTGTGCGTACATACGTGTGTAGGTGGTATGTTTACGCAGTTTTTTAAGTTTAAAGTTTTAGTTTTACGTATTTACCTATTAGCACCCTTGGTATACTTTAACTTTAATATAGGGGCTCTTGTTCTTCAGAAATTAAAGTCATCAATGGACAGTGAACATAACAGTCTAAACGTATCGTACGGTTCCAAACACAGTAAGTCAGCTTTGTAAAAATCAACATACATATAGAAACACAACAGGTTATTTTAACCATGGCATTCCTGTGGAAATACGCTAATATTTAAACAGACCAGTGTATGAGCGATATTTAAATCAAGTTATAAGCAGAGTGCAAAACAAAAAGTATGTAATTTATCTTAACAAAAACGAAATTATAAGGAAATGAATCTGCGTCTTTCCGACAACAACGACATGACATGCAAACGTTTGTTGTCTAAAACTAACTTATACATATGTAGTAACTTAGCAAAGAAACAGTCGCCACCGATCAGGAAATATTGTCATAATCCTTTGAAATACTATCCATACATTTAGGCCTGTCACAGAAATCAATTTCGATCAAAAGTGATTTTGTTGTATGTGAAGCAAGATACGAAAGCACTTTCGATCGGAATTGATTTATGTGACATACCTGACTGACTACTCAAGAACACAATTTTAGTATGTGAAATGTACATATGTACATAATAAAAGTTTAAAATAGCTCTATTAAACGATTTTGATTTTGAGCTGTATTGGGTGTGTAATTTTTGCCGGTCAAGTCTACTTCGTCGAAAAGCAATTTATATGCTCTATTGAATTCACTAGTTTCTTTTCCTGTTGAAATATTGTAGAACTTTTTTCTGATTTTATGCAAAACGAATCAATTTTTTCACACTCAGTATTGAAATTGTCAGTTGCCAATGTTGTGTGCGAATTATGCTGTAGCACTTTCTCTTTAACTTTTACCGCTGATCGCACTGTATAATGCCTCGATGAGCGTCGTGTCGCTTTTATATTGTATGCTGCGTCCCTTGATGCGTTTGCTGAGTTTACTGATTTGCCTGTGCTGCTGCGTTCGCTGCGTGATCGCGTGAGTTGCTTATTGAGACCTCAGGTACATTTTTGTAGTTGGTTGTTTCCTTGAATTTTTAACGGATTGTTACCTATGGATCTGAACAGGGATAAAAAGGTACAAAAATCTAATTTTTTTTAAAGTTTTTTTCGATTTTGATCTTGAAGATGAAGTTTTTTGATATAATATATTCAACATTTTTGTTCTTTATAGCAAGAGCTACAACTTTTTCTCGGAGGTAAATTCAAAATTCCGAACGGTTTGCAAGATATGACACCGAGGCCCCAAATCTTTGGGGTCCCATAAAAAAAGTGCATAACTTTGGGCAAAACTGGGAGACATTTGCCTTTTTTTTTTTGTAGTTTTATTACTTAGTAGACTTTAAAATCATTTAAATTCGGCTCAAGCTAGTTAACATTATTATTAATAGCATACAATTTTCTGATGGTCGGTCAATAATTTAATATATCGCTCATTTGCAGCAAGACCGGCATAAATCAAAAAAATCCATTTCGAGATAAACGCGTAAGTGTGCCGAGCATTACTTCTAATAAAACAGGATCTAATATATATACATAATTGTTATTTTTTTTAAAAGGAATCCCTTTTTCTATAATTGTGCTTTTGAGAAACTCCACCATTTCTTTTACAGTCAATGATCCACTCTATTTTAATAAAAAAAAAAAATGAAGCCGGGATGTTTCGTCGTTATAGGTAATAAATGGTAGTTAATGATCCAACCATTTTAGTTCGGCACTCATAACGCTTTAATTCTTTTAATTAATTTTTTTATTTAGTTTTGCCACGAATATTAAACCTTTTGACATCTCGTGACAAAATAATAACAAAAATCAGTGCTACAAAACGTTACAATTATAAATTACACATGGTGTCAATTACACATGGGCTCAGAAAAAATTACATATCATATGTGTAATTACGCATGTGATGGCAGCACTGATAAAACTGTAAGAAGTATGCACTACTCTGTTTTAAAAATACAACACTTCCTTTTATCATCGCCATTTTCTTTTTTAATTCCTCGAAGAAGAAATACCACAAAACGAAATCAAACTTCGGCACGAACGGATGGAAAAAATTTGTGTGTGAAAAATTTTTGAATAACACATTTTCACGTAAATTTTTTGTTTGTTGTTTTTGTTTATCAAAACAGCACTTGATGCCTTTAAATGTTAACAAGTGTTGCGCGTAATTTACAAAGAAAATTATTAAATATAATTAAAACTAAACACGGTGAGTTGTGCTGCCACCATTAAAAGTTGGGGAAAAATACGACGGAAAATTTCTTATTACACCAGAAAAATTTTTTTGTAATGATTGACCAATAAGTGGCTTTACAGCACAATACAAAGTGAAAACTCAAGTACAATTTTGCCATACTTAAAAAAAAAGATAAATTACCAAACAATTTTATAATAATTTACGAAAAAGTGTATTTTCTTGCAATCAAACCCATACAAATTTTTATCTTCAATAAATATTGACTTCCTATATGACCAGGCCCTGTGTGTGTACACCGTACTTCTATAGAGCGAAAAAGAAAGTGTAGAGAAATTTTTATTAATTTTAGTGGCGGTTTTTATTTGTTATTGTTACTTCAAAAATCATTATTAACAACATTAAATGTACGAATTATTAACAAAAATATGTTAAATGTAAAAAGATTAAGCAAAATTGTAGTAAAAATATTTTCATGCATATCCAATAGATTTCTTGAGTAGTTTCATAAAAAAGCGCGCCATTGTGTGACGTAGACATTTAACACTTTTTGTACACTGTGGGGTCGTTGAAGGCAGTGATTGTTTTCTTGATTATTTATGTCATTCAAAAGTTATGTATTTGAGTGCTTTTTTTAAAATGAATTTTTCATAATAATGAATTATGTAGATTACTTATCTCTTATTATTAAATAATATTTACAGAGTACTGTTTCGTCAATACATGTTATGTTTTCTTTTTGATATAATTTGTTTTTATTTTTTTGCATTTATTTTTGTTTTCTATTTTCTCTTTAATGTCATTTAGTTGCATATCAGGGATGATAAATGACATTCCCAAAATTGTAATTAATTCAGTAAAAAATTGTACTTAAACCCAAAATTATTTTTTACTATTTATACCCGTAACCAAGGTATATTTACACAAGGTAAACTCGTTGGCCCATATGTTAGTCAGCTGTTTACCTAAGTTGGAACCCAAAAGTCAAATTTCATGTATATGAGCCAAAATTTGTACATGTGTGCGTTAAATTTATATGAAGACAATTTTGACAACCCGGTTATTTTTATAGAGCAGCATGTATACACTACCAAATGAGTCTACTTTGTGTAAATATACCTTGCCCGTAACTATGCTTTGATAGCTGAGAATGTCAAACTGTGTAGACATTTCTGTTCTGAAAGATTTTGCAAGTCATTATGAATTGTTTGGTGCTACAACGACGCTTCCAAATTATGGAAATTTACTTTGAAAAATAAACCTGTTCGCGGGCACTTTTAACAACAAATTGTGTTTAGTGATTAGTGAATAAAAGGCTACGTCAATAAGCCAAATTGCTGTATTTGGAGCGAGTTCGTGCGATTTAACGCATCTGGATATTTTTTTATGGAGCTATTTTAGTCATTTGTTTATTGGAAGCCAATATTCAAGCCAAGACTAACGCCACTCGGCCAGATTTTTTAGAAAAAGTACGCCCAAAAATGAACAGAATGGACCGTGTAACTTGTAGCGCGGTAGATGTATGCCTGAAATCATATTTTAAAAATAAATGCCATGAAATTATCAACCAGATTATAATAAAAATTATTGTTATAGTATTATCATTTTAAGTTCTCGTGCATCTAAAAAAACATCCAATGCATTAAAATTCAATTTTATACTTATTTAAAATATATATTTGACAATTAACAAAAAAAAAAAATGTAAAAGGAGTTTAGACGAAGATTTTTTAGCAATTTGACCAAAATGTTTATATTTTGAAGCATTTGCAATTTTTAAATTGTATGTACTATAAATGTCATTGGAGTACTTCAGTACTTTTGCAATGCTAAGAGTACTGAAAAAAGTACAATTGTACCGACTTTATCATCCCTGTTGCATATTCTCTTATTTTGTTTACTCTCTTTTAGTTTGGTGTCTCTTAATTTTGTGTTTGTATTTTTATGCTTTTGTTTGGCCCAATCCTAAAGGCCCCGTTAGCAGTGTTGCCAGAACTTTTAGAGGAAAAATCAGCAAAAACCCATAATTTTTCGTAAAAAAATGTGCAAAATCTGCGCCAAAGTTTTAAAAATCTTCAATCAACCTTCAAAACAAATTTATTACATTTTTTATGTACATAGTTTGTTTAGAAAAAGATATTACAATTAATTTTAAAATATGTTCCCGAAGACTTCACACCAGCCTTTCTTCCTACCTACCTAAATTTTTGGCCACTCTTCCTGCAGAATTTTCTCTAGAGAGTGCATGCTAGTTATGGTTTTTTTTTAATTTGTCTGTCCAAATGCTCCCAGATGTTTAGTTGAGTTTATATCGAGCGACTATTGGTCTGATCCAGCTGTTCTAGGACGTATTACAAAAGCCAACCCCATCACGCTTCACTACAGATACTGTAAGGGTATTCACGTCACAATTTGCACCCTTGCAAAAAAGCAAAAGTGCAAAGGCATAACAACAACGTTTTTTTTGTCCAACTCGCTTTCGTCAAATTTTGGAGCAACGTAGGCATTTGGCATAGTAGAAATTAAACTTTTTATAACTAACATAACACTTTTTATATTGGAAAACAAGCTGTTTACTTTATTTGGCGCTTAGAGTATGTACATACATATGTACATATAAAAAAAAAATAATTTTACTAAAAAAAATACTAAAAGTACAATTAAGGTGAAAAAGTTAAATTTTTAAGTAAGTAAGTAAGTAAACTTTATTGAAACTTATTTCTTTTTTTTTTAAATGAGATACAATCGACAGTATAACAAATATTTCTTAGAACTATATTTGTCTTATTCTAATACACCTTGAAATGATTAAGCTACTTGCTTAAGTATGAAAGTGAATGTTAAGTAAAACAACTTACGGCCATTTTCACCAAGTTCGGTTAAAACTAACTTTCAATTAAAGTTCCGGTTACCAGTATGTTTTGACAGCTGTAACCGATGGTTAATTATAACCGAACTTGGTGAAAATAGCCGTTACACAATGAAAGTAAATAAATAATGCTTGCTCCCGGCATTGGATGTGACGTACAGAGCGAAAGTCTGTTAACAAAACTACAATTAAAAAAACACTTATAACTAAAAGCAACAGCTGCTTAATAACAGAATCAAAACAGGAACGTTTAAATCACATAATGTTATAAATAAGTATTCAACGAGTTGTACATGTAGAAAATATTAGTAACCGATAAGATTCATTTCAAGTGGAATTACAATTTAAAAATTTTCGTTTTCTTTTCTTATATTAAATTTTTACGGTTGTTGGTACAATTTTCAAATGCTCAATGCCATCCAGTGATGCATTTTGAGCAAAGTTGGAAACCGATACCAATATCGTTTAAATACCGTTTAACCCTGCCTTTACACATGCAAGTAGTGGCATGCCACTACTGTATACATATTATCAAAGAAAATTTTTTCGAAGTAGTCGAATCTCATGCCATTGGCTTTTGTGTTTACACATGCCACTGCGAGATTATTTTCAAAATGCCGTTGAAGCGTCAACTTGAGATAATTTGTTTACTTCTCAAATTAAAAAAGTACCAAAAACCCAAATAATTAATCATTTAGGCACATTTTTGGGGATATGGTTTACATTTATTTACAGTGGTTTCCCGATTTAACGAACTCTCGATTTAGCGAATTCGGGATTTAACGAACAGTCAAAAAGTTTACCTTAGGTACTGTGTATAACGAATTAAAATCCAATTTGGTACTCAATGTTACGAACAAATATAAATAATATACAAAAAATTCGTAAAACTTATTTAAATACATGGATGGTGTAGTCAGGCAAACAGTTGTAGTCGACGAAGATGAAGAATTAAATGCACGATTAGAAAACGATGTACCTGCTGATGAAGGGGTAAAAATTAAACACAGAGATGCAATAAAAAGCTTTGATGTATGTGTCCAGTGGGGACAGGAAAATTATATCGATATATCCGATACACAAATTAAAAAGGGTCTTCATGAAACGAGTCTCGCAAATTTGCCCATTTGCATAAATGGCAATTTTAAGCGATATCATGAAAACCCTTATTAAATTTACGTGAACTTCAAGGGAAAGCAATTGAAAAAAAGTTTAAAGAAATATCAAAAATAAACGTCAATAACAAGGCCCATTGAAAAGGTATGCGCAAGAAGCCTGATGATCATTGTTTATGTTCTTTTTAGTTGTCAAAACCCTGCAAATATTATTGGACCACCTAATCCAATTTCATGAAATGGACTACTCCATGGACTGGTCCGATTTAATGCAAGCATGGACCATGTCATTGTTAAAAAGTGTTTTTAGTTAGACGACATGTCTTCGTTTTTAAACGAAGTTAAAACTAATCCTCTTGTGTACACAATGGAGTAGTTTTAAAACTACTCCTTTGTAGTCCAAAGATTGGTTATATGGTCCTGCTCTAGGACATCGTAATGTTAAATAGACCATGTTTTTTCCATACGTTTGGGTTACTTTTGGACTAGTCCTAGTCCCTTGTGGACTACTCTTTACACGCGTGTTTGGACTGGTCCTATAATTTGCAGGGAAGTTGTTTACATGTGCATGTATACGTTTTTGGTATGCCACACTTACACGTTTTTTCCTTTTGCTTTGTATATGAGGTAGTAAATTTTTGACAACTAAAAAGAATCGTATTTTGTTTTTGTACAAGTAAGCAGACCTGATAGATGGGCCTTGGTCAATAACAAGTTCCTTTAAATATGTACTTTTTTCTTTTTTTTTTTTAAATACATAATTACTTTTTACAATTATTTTTTTTTTTTTAAATCCTAGGCGAATTTACACCAGGTGACCTTATCTTGCCAAAATGATTTAACGTTCATGTGCTTCTGGGGAATATTTCGTCGGTTGACAAGTAAAACTCACTAAGTGTAGTCAGTCCAGTTTAGAGATATTGAGGTTTTTATGTAAAATTTTGTATAAAAAATCTATTATACATAAGATCGATGCGATTTTGCAGAGTAAATTAAAAAATAGTTTCTTTATTATAATTGCTTTTAAATTTTCGGTCTAACTACAAAAGTTTTCAAGACAATAGAAAATGATTTTTACCTGCCGGAATCGAAAAAAAATTGAGAGATAATGAAGAACGAAAAAATTATAATTTTTTATTCTGATAACTTCATTTATTAAAAAAAATATAATTTATCTTCTAAATCACTTTCATCATTGGAAGGTTCTGGTAAGCGCTCATGCTTTCCCATGTTAACTACTGGCAATTGCTTGTACCATGTTATCATTTCTTCTGGAATCAGTCTTGAATCGCAAAGCTTAACAAGATCAGCTTTTTTGCCGATGAAATTGGTAGTAAATTATTGCAAGCTGACTTCAGTGTGGAGCTTTTCTTTGAATTACCTCTTCCAGCAACATTTACTTTCTTATAATCAGATGTATGATCGTATCTATAAAAAAAGGTTGCCGGGAATTGTTAGTTAATGAAAACAAAAAATCTAAAATTGGGGCATAGGATCGCTCAATGAACATAATGATTTTTGTAACCAATAGAATACAACAAAAAAAAAAATATTTTGAGATGATTAAGTCATTTTGGCTCAAATTTGCACTTAGTGAGTTTTACTTGTCAACCGACGATTTAATAAATTTTATAATTTGCGTTTAAAATTTGAAATTTAATTTTTTTTAAATTATTACATTTTAAAACAATCAATTTAAAATTAAAAAGAAAATGAGACATAACGTTAAAATATTTTACATTGTTGTAAACGTTTTCAAAATAAGACCACCTTGTATGAATTCGCCTTGATAAAATCCATTTACATACATCTTTTAATTTGTTGTTACATGAATAAATATTTTTTTAGTACTGTATTTAACTAACAAACTTGCTTTTATTAATGAGCGCTTAAAAAAATTCATCATAATAATACTTTTAGCAAATTATAACTTAATTTACAATTTTACAATAATCCAGTAAATTTGCATTAAATTTTTAACAGGGTAACCTCGCTCATCGTTTTGACATTTACCTCCCGTTTCCACATGCAAGTACAAGTTCGAAAAACACAATACACTCAAACTTTTTCACTAACATTCACACAATTTTGTTACTTTCAGCCAATCGGCTGTTTCCTTGATTTTTCGTTGATAATACGTATACACTACTTGCAAGTAATTACTTGCATGTGGAAACGCCGGGTTACCTAGGGCTTACCTACGGTTTACACTTGCAAGTGCAAGTTCGAAAAACTCAATACACTCACACTTTTTCACTAACACCATCACATTTTTCGTACTTGCAGCCCAACTTGCAAGAGAATTTGCTTGCAAGTAAATATTTTTCACTTGCAGCAAGTAAAATGGCAAATGAAGAAACAGTGTTACCGTGGATGAATTTTGTATCAATTTACTAGTACTTAGTAATATAAAAGTAATGTTTATAGCGGATTTTATGTGTATTTATAAAAAAAAACAAATAAAAAAAGCACAACTATACAACAACGCATCTTGATGGCAATATTAATCATAAATTTTAAGCATTTTGAAAAAAAAAATTGTTAATCAAAACATTTTCTCAGTAATAATATGGCATCGCCACTACGGCAATACTGGAGTCACATTTTATAAAATAAACATAATTGTTTCATCAAGATGGACCGAAAATTAAATAAAGAAGAAATTATTAAATATATTTTGCTATAGCATGGTAATGTTTTTAACATGGTAATGTTTTTAAACCGAAAAACAAACAATTTTAATAAGATGTTTTCGCTTCGAGAACATTTGAAGAATGAACTTACAACTGACTGTGTAAACACTCAAGCTACTTGCAAGACTTTCGGCTTTTTCTTCGACATTTTCGTTTATAATACGTATGCACTTCTTGCAAGTAATTACTTGCATGTGTTACCTAGCGTTTCCACATGCAAGTAATTACTTGCAAGTAGTGTATACGTATTATCGACGAAAAATCGAGGAAGCAGCCGATTGGCTGAAAGTACGAAAAATGTGATGGTGTAAGTAAAAAAGTGTGAGTGTATTGAATTTTTCGAACTTGTACTTGCATGTGGAAACGCTAGGTAAAGGCAGGGTTACACTTGCAAGTGCAAGTTCGAAAAACTCATTACACTCACACTTTTTCACTAACACCAGCATACTTTTCGTACTTGCAGCCCAACTTGCAAGAGAATTTGCTTGCAAGCAAGGCGAATTGACTTTCAGGTGGCGTTGAAAACACAGCTGTGCTACTTTTTTTTCTTAATTAGGGAGACGAATGTCAAAAGTTACTTGTGTTTTTGACATATCGGCCAACGAAAGCAACAAAAAAATACATTGTTGTGTTTTTGGTGTTGTTACTTGTTGTAGTATCGACACCACCGTTTACATGAATTCGCCTTGCTTGCAAATAAATATTTGACACTTGCAGAAAGTAAAATGACAAATGAAGAAACAGTGTTACCGTGGATGAATTTTGTATCAATTTACAAGTACTTTGTAATATAAAAGTAATGTTTATAGGGGATTTTATGTGTATTTATAAAAAATAACAAATAAAAAAAGCACAACTATGTAACAACGTATCTTAATGGCAATATTAATCATAAATTTTAAGCATTTTGAAAAAAAAAATTGTTAATAAAAATATTTTCTCAGTATTATTATTTTATTATTATATAAAATAAACATAATTGTTTCATCAAGATGGACCGCAAAAACAAACCTTTTTAATAAGATGTTTTCGCTTCGAGAACATTTGAAAAATTAACTTACAAGACTTTCGGCTTTTTCTTCGACATTTTCGTTGATAATACGTATGCACTATTTGCAAGTTTTGCATAAAATACCGGTATACATATATCGCATTCCATAATACCGGTATTATACCGGTACAATCGTTTCGGTATTTAAGATTAATATACTTATGTATAGAAGAGAAAAAATAAAAGTTTCAACACTTAGCTTCTTTATTGCAACATATTCATATCTCAAAAATCAAAAATTTGGAGTTTCTTAAGCAAAATAGCTCTTTCATTCTTTCTCTGTATCGTCAGCTCATTATTGGTTTGACGCATATCATGATGAAATTATCATGATATGCGCCAAACCAATTGTGAGCTGACAATATTTAAAATCACTGTTATATGACATACTTAACCGAATTTATAGCTAAATATATTTTTCTAAATGTGTATAAAATGGTACATTTTTAAAACTTTAATCGCATTTTGTCAAGTTTGATTTTTTTTGAGATATAACTTTGCAATAAAGGAGCGACTTGTGCTAATGAAAAATATGTACATATGTTAACTTGAAGCTCTAAGGTTGCAACACTTTTATTGTTTTGTTACTTACTAATATGTAGTAAGTTACTATGATAAAATTATAGAAAGTAACATAAGTTCTACAACAGCATTTAACGGAAATTTTTAGGTGTGTTTTTGACAGTTTGAATTACAGGAGTTCAAGTATTAAAACATCAGCTTCATGAAGGGCCAAATAAACTTATCACAATACTGATGAGTGAAAATGTGTTTCCATGTGTGACACAAACGATGCTGGATGGAAAATCAAAAAATTTAGATATGATGATTAATATTAAACCAAGACACGTACACGAGGGAATTAACCTAGCACGACATGCATTTAACAAGTGTATTTGGCGCTTTACTGATTTATGTTTGTATTGTAATTGTGATGATAATATTTGTATATGAAAAAAATAAATAAAATATAATAATATGCTCGCCCTCTTGACCGGTGATACCCAATTGGTTATATACTTATACTAAACACACAAAAATAACCTGCTCAATGCGCAATCTTGTTTATTTGATTCATGCATAATACTAATATACATATACCGTTATACCGATGAAATTAAACTTCCGATACCGATACCGAAATAAAAAAAATTTTATTACCGATAACGAAATTCGATCCGGTATCCAAGCTTGGATTATAGGTCAATAAATTACTATATGTCCCGTATAAAGCAGCCTTCTGAAAAGGACTTTTAGACGTTTAAAACGCTAAATCAATTTTCAATACTGTATTGAAATTTGGTTTAATTGAGGTTTTTTAATACCAGAAATCACCGACTATCATTTTAGAACGGCTAAAACTGTTACAAATCATGATATTTTACTTAAATTAGTTCAAATTAAGTTGTAACATGTGTATATGATAGAAATGAGAGCATAGATCTTTCTGATTTTTGATCAATATGTAATTTAACAACCAATATAAATACTGACCTCCGTTTTTATAAAGATTGGTTAATAACTTAAAGGTTTCATATAAACTTACTCCTAAGATATTCTACCGGTTTTGCAGAAAAATTCCCTTGAATTTGGCGAATATCACGAAATAAGCGAATATTCGGCGGTTCAAAGAATCGCAACTTTACTAATAGACCCCTCTGGGTATTTTGTAGATTGATAGATCTATAAAATGTACTTTAAGAAGATTTAATACGTATAGATAATATAAGATTTTTTAATGGTTTTCGTACGCTTTTTTATATCTTAAAATACATAGGAGAACTTTTGACAAGATCGGTCAACAACAGAGACCTGCGCCGAAACAGTTAACAGCCGGCTTAGCCAGCCGCCTATAAAAATCAAAACATCGCGATGCATCGGCTCCAGTAGTGGAATTCTCTAACTTTTAACAATCAACGTTAACGTTAATTTTATTTTTTTTTTGCCAAAATATTTTTTTTTTTTTTTTTCAAAAATAACTACGAATTAAAAAATAAACAATGAAATATATTTACCGTTAAGATAACTTAAATGCCTGACGTTAAGATAGGACATAGCAGTAAACGTTATTGTTAAAAAAGTTACTGAATAAAATATACGTTAACTTTGATGTTAAATATTTTTAACAGTTTAAATTATGTTAAAATTGAATAGAGAATCGTACTACTGCTTAGCCAACGATTACTTTGTATTTTCTTTTTTAAACACCTTGTGATTTAGAATACGAAAAATGGCTTAAATTGTTTGTGTTATAATATAAACACATATAAATATGTACACGCAAATGTCCAGTTAATTTGTAAATGTGACCTTCTCCGAGAAAAGGGAGAGCTAGTGTGTCAAAATCGGGTTTGGACTTAAGAGTGGATTCTGGTACCTAAAAGGGTGTAAAATAAGATGAATGCGTTTTTCTCAAAACTTCATTTTCACACACAAGGTCCCTTTTTCGGAGAAGGTCACATATCTTCGATCGGCTAACAGCCGGCGCTTATCCGCCTCCAAGTATCCGATAAAATCCCACGGCGCTAGTCCCTGGTCAAGAACTCTCTAAGTTAGAGGGTGTCAAAATTTGACATTTTGGTGCTTTTTCTCATCCATCATGTAACTTATTACCTTTTGTTCTAGATAGCTTTTTCTGCAATCTTTCGAAAAAGGTTTTTTAAAAAATCAAAAAAAATTTTAAATGGGACCTTTTTTTGCTCAAAATAAAGCTTAGGTCTTTCACAAGTTGGCAAACGCTTGGCAGGTCGTTAACAAGAGTTTAGCAAATCCTTAACCAGAGTTTGGTAAGTGTATTTTAAATAAACTTTGTGCTTACTTCATGCCAAATTTTCATTATGAATACGGCTGTCAGTCTTTAATTGTTCTTTGCGAATTCTTTCTTGGCGTTTTTAGGTTCAGCAGTTGATTTCGTTGCTGGTTTCTTGATTGGCTTTGGTAAGAAATTAAATTGAATAGAGGCAAAAAACGTTTTGATTTTGAGTCGTCCATCGACCAATTGTTATAAAAGCATGGTTTTGAGCGGTGCCATCGATTGCTTTCGCAGCATCAAATCTGCTCTTCAGTGTTTTCAATATTTCCATATGATCCTATTTGCTACTAAAAACTACTTTTGTTTCTTTAAATTAATTCTTTGCCCAACGAAATAAAGCAGTCGCGTCTTAGATGCGATCTTGAAGAGAGCTATACATCGCTGCATTTCTTTTAAGGTGTGCTCCTTATAAAAGATGTAATTTTTTTTTTGTACTTATGAGTAGCGAAGTTGATTTAACATTGCCCGTTTGTGCGTCTATTCGGTGTATGTTGTTGAAATTGTAGCGGTTTTCACCCTTTGTATTAAGTGTATAACTCTGCTTTTCTTAATACGATTTTATACTGCAAAGCATGAGTGTCTTTTCGTTTTTATTGTAAATTAATGAAGTTGCTGAGTGAGGAAAAGAGACAGATATAGTTTCTTCAACGGTTTTATTCTGGGTAATTTTACAAACGTGTTTACTAAAGCTTTTTGTTGGATTTTTCAACAACAGCGTAGTAAATTTCAGTCTAATACATTTTGTTGTTGCAGTGTTGTAAATCTTAGTACTTTTACTAAATTAATAAAATTTACAAGGACTACAAGGGACATTACTATCAAGGGTGAAAACCGCTTGTAATACATAAATTTATGTCAGATACCCCGTGTTCTTTTACTTTTGATTTGGCGCTTAAATAGAGAAATGTGTTTTAAACTAAAAAATGTAAACATATTTTTTTAATTTTGTTTCTGTGCGTTAGTAGGTGAGTGGTATGGTGAAGGGTATAAAAAGATTCGAGACAGCCGAATTTAGAACTCCTTCTTATTTTAAATCGGGCATGCTCTTTTCTATCATATAAAAAATATTGAAAAATTTTATGTTTGAATTCTAAAAAAAGCTACTGAAATTCATTACCTGTCCTGTGTATTACAGAAATAAATATGTAATTTAATACAAAATTTCATTTGTTTTCCTTTCTTTTAAGCTTCAAAAATACTCGTTATTATTGCTGTACTTGTTGAATAAACTTTTTTTAAAACCAACGAAATTTGTGGATAGATTTAATAATAAATTTTTTGACGATATATGTACCTATATTTTCTTAAATTTTTTTAAAATAGATGTTGATTTTTAAACTACCAGAGTTTGGTGAATTTACACAAACAAAAAATTTTCAAATTTTTATTGTCATAGTTGAGTATTTAACAATGCGCATTAAATTTTAATTTTTATATTGTTTTTTCTTTGTAATTTGTTTTACCAATAAAAATAAATTTGCAAAATATTTTTTAAAATTGTTCATCAAAAAGTGTGTTTTTATTTAATTCCTGTAAACTTTGTTTATTTATTCAACAAAACGTTAGTTTTTTCACATTGCCTAATAGTTTGTAACACTTCTTATCCAAACCCCTTTTAATTGTATTTTTAAAACTCGATAAATCTAGTACACCCTCCGTTAACATCGAATTCTAAAAGCCATCTAAAATCGTGCACTAGACTAGCAATGATTAGACGTCTTTTTTTATTGAAAAAATAAAAATACAAATGTGTATGGAAAAACACTCAAATATACAAGAGTACATATTTATTTAATTTTGTTTTTTATAAACGAAAAGAAACAAATTCTCTCAACACTTTACTTAATTTTCTTCCAGCGTTGCCACTGAAAAATTTTTTATCCGATAAAACCTACTAAAATTCTTTGAACCGACCAATTTTTTCTTTTAAATAATTAAAAACTAATACATATATACATATCGCACTTGATCAACAAGAGGGTTTTATATCAAAATTTTTATTTATTAATTTTTTTGAAAAAATCGACACGTAATATTCATATCTGCCAGACGTTAAAGTTTTGCTATCTTGCCTTAATAAACAACTGTTGTTAATCATGTTCGTTATGCATTTTTAATATAAAGTTAAACAACATTTTAATGTCTTCACTCTTAAAGCAAGGACGGAAAACGTTTTTACATTTGGTTTAAATATTTATCATTGAAAATTAAAAATATTTTAAACCGTATGAAAAAAGAAAATCGGCCATGTTCTGGAAATCGAAACCACGTGAAAGTTAAATCGATCAAGATTTTTAATTGAATTTTTGTAAAAATGAACGCAGCTTTTCCTGATTTCAAAAGTAGTTTAGGTAGAAAAAGTGGTCCTAAAAGTATGACGCATTTAAAAGGAAATATTTTTATGAACCTTGAACACGGAAAAGTTTTCAAAATTTGTTCGATTTCAATTTCACGTGATTTCGATTTCTAGAACATGGCCGAATATGTATATATAAAAAAAAAATTAAAACTAATATCCCTCAAAGTACAAAATAACAAAGTTCTCAAATTAAAAATTTTTTGAAGAAAAAAAGAAAAAAAAGGTTTTTTATACATTTGAAAATTTTAAACTGAAATTAAAATTTTTCAAAGAAAAATAATTAAATTTTTAACAAATAAAGCCGGTACTATGTTCAACATTTCACGTGAAATGCTGTCAAAAAGCATATGAAAAAAACTTGTGCGGAATATCTACGAAATAATGTTGATGGAGTTGTACTCTGTTTATATAGCCTAGTACTCTGTTCCAATTTGTGAAAAATGTTGAGCAACATTAATTATTCCACACGAAAATTTTGACAAGTATCAATGTTACTTATCATGCGAGTTTGTACAATTTGACGTTTTTATTCCTGCAAAGTATGCGACATTGTTTTGCGTATGTAAACAAACCCCACATGTATTTAACTGAAAATATTTGTTTTTAATACAAAATTTAACAAAGAAGAAAGTAAAGATGGATTAAAAACAGTTATCGGTTGTGTTATTTTCATTTTATATTTCTTATTTTTTTCTTATTAAGATCAGTTCATACTTTTTTACTTTTGCTTAAAATTCCACGTGAAATAAATGCAGCTTACATTATTTCGCAGTTGAAAAAAAATGTTGCCAGAAACATTTCGGAACTTTTTCACAAAATGAACACAGTACAACTCTATCAACATTATTTCATAGATATTCCGCACAAGTTTTTTTCATATGCGTTTTGACAGCATTTTGACTTTTGTTCGAAAAATGAAAGGAAAATATTTGAAATACTTGGGAAGAAAAAAGATAAAAGAAAAACGAAATTGTTTCTCTGATTGTGAACAAAGCTTTATTTCGTGTTCAAAATTATGTTATATGTACATACTTTCAAAATAAATATGTTTTTGATTTTCTTTTCTGATGAAAAAAAATTATTTATTTTTTACATACAAGTTTTTTTTCAATGAAAACTTTTTATTTTAAGTTTTCGGTTCTTAATTTATGATGCCTAATTTAAAGTCAAAAGTAGATTTAATTTGATTAAGAAGTTCAATATTTCTTGTTAACTTCTAAAACGTTGTTCAAATTAATTTTTTTTTAACAGATAGAATCTGGGAACTTATTTCTCATGGTGAGCATCATTTATTTTATAAATGTTCATATTAATTCGAATGTGTATTCTAAGTCAAATTACAATTTTATACTTTAATAGTCTTATTCCTTCAATATTTTCTATGAGAGAAATAAATTCCCAGATTCTATTTGTTAAAACAATTGAGTTAAATACATAAAATTCAATTTTTTTTTCAATGTACCAATGTGCAAAAAAATATTTATGGCATCAATATGAATAATTTTGGCTGTGTATCAAAGCTTTTTTTAATAAAGTTACTCACAATGAAAACAAAATTAGAGTTAAACAATTCTTCAATATATAAAACAAAAAATATTGCATTTGACTTTATTAGACATATATTCTGCAAGAACTGCTGCTCTTATACCATTGACTTCTTAAAAACAGAAGTAACTTAACATTACAGTAAAAAAGAAAGACCAATCAATTTCTTACAGATTAAGACATAACATCTTACTGCAACAAAATGATGCAGCTGATTTTCTACGGTACTGATACTCCTGGCTAACTGAGCCTTAAGGCAGAATAAGTCCCAATTCACAATTTACGATTTTTGTCGTTGCGATTATTGTCGTTTCCTCTTTGAAGTCGGTCTGAAGTTTACATTGTACGATTTTTGTCGTTACGACTGTTTCTTCTGCAACCGAGCTTCAATACATATTTATTCAAATGAGAGAACAATGAGTTAACAAAATGAATCGAAGAGTACACTCGCTTGTGTACCACTTTTAATTCCTCTCTCGGCCATAAGGTAAGAATCGCAATGACAAAAATCGTATAATGTGAATGGGCACTAAGTCTTTACTTTTTGTTATGTTACGAATAAGCTGATTTGTTTTTGTTATTAAAAAACCTGTAAAATTGATTAGTTTTTCTGTTCTGTTACGGTCCAATTTGTAATATTAAAAACTTGTTAAGTAATTGTAAGTTACAGCAACAGAAACAGAAATTAAAGACTAACTGAGCCTTTAAAACAATACCTTCCACATCCGTAATTTCATCAACATCAAAAATCTCTTTTTTTAGTTAATATTAAATTTGCACTTGCCCGCTTTGCAAACAGTGTTTCGAGTTTCTTAAAATAAATAAAATACATTTTATCAAACAGAATAAAACAAGGTTTAGCCACCATCCGTAATTATGGAAAATACCCGACAAAATTTCGTCGGAAAAGACCATCAGTGGCAATGCTGTATTTTCTAAAATAAAAAAAGAGTGCATTTCAGCCGAGAGTATTTAAAAACGATTATTCTGCCGAAAATAGTATTTAGTTCAGGGATGGAAAATACATTTTATGATTTTGTACCAACTATTTCATAGTTGATTTAGAGAAAGACGGTACTATTTTTTAATTTTTATTAAAAACAAAAATGTGTATGAAAATTCATAAGTACACAAAAAATATAACATAAAATAATGATAAAACATACTATGTACATATGTACATTTTGTCCCGTAGTAGTATTTTGCCGGCCGTTTAAAAAGTGCTCGATTATATCAACTTTATTTTGAACTAAAGTGAGCAATAAGTTTAATTAAGGACCATCCTACCTTTAAGGTTGAAAGTAAAGTTGTAATAATGAAACACTTTATATACAGCCGACTAAATCATTGCTTTAGCTATCGGTATGTTGTGAAAACGGGATTTAATTTATTACATTAGTCTTTGCAGTTATAGATTTTAGTTACATATATAAAAAAAAATTATTTATAAAACTTTCTAAGATAAAGTTTCTATTATTTTAAAATTGAAGCAACACGAATTTGTTGACTTCAATAGATAGATGTAGAAGGCAATAAGAGCCTCATCCCAAAGGTTCCTTTGTGCAGTAAACTTTTAAAATGAATCGCTTATAATATTGTAAGTAAGAAATTCTTTATTGACTTCAAAAAATCTTTTGTTTGTATTAACACAGTGTTCATTAGTTTTTGTTCATCAATTAAATACATTGCTGGAAAAAGAATAGTTAAATAAATGTGTTCATTGCATCAATTATTTTTTTTTTCTTCATAGACAAAAAACCAAATCAATGTTGGTATATAGCTAAATGTTGGGATGGTTAAATTATACCAAGTAAGCCGCGGTAGTACCACGGTACTAACAAAGTCCTAAATGCACTAAAAAAAGTACACTTGTACCATGATTTCCATCCCTGATTTAGTTGAAGTTCTCAAACGTTTAAAAATGAAGAGAGACTGCTCTAAAAATGTAATTCTAAGAGATTAAATATAGGTATAATTTAATTCCTGTAGATTATTTTAAATTTTTAAAACTACATTTTTTTTTAATTAAAACTTTGTTAATGTAGCACTTTCATATGATGTTTCTGCTTGTTGATTGCTTATTTATTACTGTGGCTCTATCTTCCTGTCTTCTCAATTTTAAGCAGGGTTGTTAGATGTGACGATTTTTCGTCATTTTGACGAATTTTTTAAGAAAATACAGTAAAATGACGATTGACGTTTTTTTTACTAAAAGTAATAGTGTTATGACGATTTTCTGGCATCAATAAAACACAAGAAATATTTACCATTACCTATATTGGGAACAGTTTAAAACTTAAAAATCAATTTTTCGAAATACAAAAATGACTGGAAATTAAACAAAAAAATTCTTTCCCCATTACAAACCAGGTGGCGTTCATTGAAAGCATTTGTAATTCGAATTCAACAATTATAAGAATGTCATCGATTCTGCAAAACATATACACTAGAGCCCCGATTTGCGCCGGTCCAATTTAGTCCGCTTCTTAAATATTGGTTTAATCCGCGTTTTTATGATTTCGACTTGCGTCGCTACATACGATTGCATTTTTTCGCTGAAGTCATAATCTTATGTGAAGAATTTTTCAATTTGCGTGTAAAAAGGCGAATTTACATTTAATTCTGTTAGGCAAGTTATTCAAAGTATAGTTGCGTGTTAGGAAGTAAGAAGTTAGTTCTTAATAATAAGTTGTGTAGAAAAATTAATGCAGAGAAGAAAATGCATTAGTTTTGAGCTAAAATTGGACGTAAAAAGACTGTTAATATAGACAGAACCCTTGGTTTAGCACCTTCAACAGTAACAATAATTTGCAATAGTGATAGCGCTAAAAATTAATCATTTAAAGATAGCTCGAGTTAAAAGGAAATGAGATTTTATTTTTTATTTAATATTTTTGTGAATATGGATTAATTAAAATTTATATTTTTGAACCACACACCAAAAATTTTCTCTAAATTGTAAAATTTAAATATTTGACGATTTATCGACGATTTTGTTAAATATTGGTAACGATTTTGACGAATTTTGTTTAAACTTTTGACGATTGTTTTCCTTCTACTTGAAATTTTTAAATTTCGATTTGATCAAATGCGATATGTAGTTTTGCATCCTGCATACATACGTATTGTCGCTAACCGACCTAACATATAACAAATTTTACAGGAGAGCACTTTTAATGTGTTTTGTCTTAAATGTAGTTACCTATTTCCTAGCCAAAATACGAATTAAATTGGGCTTATGCATTATTTGTTATGAAGTATGTATCAGGCCTGTTCTGCAAATCACATTTACACTCACATCACGTGATTTCAATTCACGAGTGATATTTTAGTGTCCCGTTTTTGTGTGTTTTGGTGTGACCTTCAATTGCCGAAAGCACACCAAGAAACACAAAAACGGTATGACTTTCAGTACACCTCAAAAGCACACGTGTAATTTCAAAAACACGTGATTTGAAATCACGTAATTTTCAGAAAAGGCCCGTATAACTAACATCTTTTGTTATGTGTAAAATAAAGAAAAAGACAAATACATATTTTTATTTAAAATACTTAACTCAATTTTCAAAAAAAATTTAGTTAGGTAGGTCAGTTAGTAAAAAAAAACAGCGACGATATTTAGGTATTAATTTTCAAATAATTTATGATTTTTATTGTTTGATAATAAAGTTTTTAAATTAATTTTTTAAATTATGCCATATATAAATAACAAAATAAAAAACTTGGAAAAATTCATTAATATATTTTTATAACCCCCGTATTCATAAATGATTTGTTAAGCAAAATTTGTAAATCTTTATTAAATGAAAAATATTTTTATGAATACGGCAGTAAAAGTTGATATACTATGTATGTATTTATAAATATTAAATCGTAATATTTATTGAATGGGTCGTCATTAGGGATGCCAATCGGGACTGATTTTCGCAAATCCCATGATTTGGAATTTTAAAAAATCAAATCCTGATTTTTCCAAATGTCAAATTGACCTTTTAAAGTGATACATTTCTGTGGCATTTTGACAAAACATCTTAAGTAAAATTTAAAAAGTTGAAAACAAATGATGTTAATTACACAAATTTTCATTAAAAAAACATTTTTCTTTACGTTTTTAAAATTTTATATTATAAACGAAATTGTTCTTTAAAAATTTCAACAATTTGCACGCGTTGCTCTGGTGTAAGTCGAATCATAATGAAATTTCAAAGCAAACTAAACAAAAAGCAACTATCAGCTGTTAAATGGGTGTTCAAATAAAGCTGTAATGCCAACTCAAAGTTGTGAAACTCTAAAAAAACACCCTTTACAAAAAAACGGACAGCTATCATAACTCCCTAGCGGGAGTTAGAAGAGGCGCGGATTAGGATTTTGTTTTAGACCCATGGTTTCTTCGGAGAATTTTCTTAGAATTTTATGTAGATTACGTTTTTGCTATAAGATTTAAAAAAAAAATCGACCCGCGCTAATGTATGTACATACTTATATAAATTTTATATTTATTTTATAAAATACTTATGTCCCCTATAGAATCTAAAACCATCCAACCGATTGTTTTAGGCTATTAATTTTTTCAAAACTATGACCAGATAATTAGGGGCCATTTCTATCTCTCCGAAACAATCTAACAGATTTCCATGAAATTGAAAACATAGATATATACCCACTTATATGGACACAGTAGCTATACATTTTTTAATAAATAGGACCACGAGGGGTGTAGGGGGTAATTTCTGCCACCGAAACTATCAAACAGATTCTAATGAAATTTAAAACATGGATGCATATACATATTTCTAATTATTTAGATACATTAGCTATGCATTTAAAAAAATAGGTCAACAAGGGGAAGTATGCGGCAATTTCTGCCTCCGAAACTATTAGATTATAATGACATTTTAAACATAGTAGATAGATTCCTATTTATATGGACACATTAGCTATTCCTTTTTAAAAAAGGAGGGGAGCGTAGTAGCACATGCCGGGTATCCGCTAGTATGTACATACATATGTATATTAAAAACAAAATGTAATTTTAATAATAGTATAATAAGAACAAGGTAGATGTTAAGGAGAGTTGTCATTATTTACCCAATGAGTGTCAAATTAATTTGTGATTTTTAATGCTTTTCCTTATTTTATTTTGTTTGACGTTATTTGGATTTTAAAACTCGAGAGCAAAATTTCAAATGATTATTATACCTTGTGCTATTAGATGTTGTATAAAACGTTTGTTTTATTAATAGCAAACCTTATAATCCCATTAAAGTTAATCTCTACTTCTACATATATTTTCCCAGATTAAACCAACATCATGGCAGCTAATAATAACATGCACAACATGCACCATGGTCTACCACCGCAACAGACCAATCTAATGCCATTGACAAGCGGTATAATGCCACAAAGTGTCATTGCTTCAACCGGTACGGTTAGTCCAATGATACCACACATGCATATTCCACAGCAAAATAATATTGCAAACAGTCAGACAGCGTGGGACCAATTAACTGCAAACAACAACACAAATATCAACACTTCACTAATAGTCGGAGCTGGTGGTAGTGGCGGAGGAGTTAGCGTAGGAATGGGAGGACCTAACATTTCCACAACAGCAGCACCAGCAGCATCTATCTTACATGATCCAAATGCTGTTGGTTCACCAAATATAATGGCATCTTTAATAACAGGAGCAAACTCGCCAGCAGGACCCACCTGTGCATCACCGTCGACACCAACAAAGACCGGACCTTCTCCCATGGAAAATATGATGGCTCATACACCCCAGGGTGGACCACCACCTATGTATGCGGCTGGAGGTGGTTATAATGAAGAGTTAACGGCAGAGTTAGTCAACCAGGGCTGGCGTAAATATTGGTCTAAAAGAGAAAACCGTCCTTATTATTGGAATAGAATTACCGGAGAATCAATATGGGAAATGCCAGGTGCAAGACCTTTTGATCCTCTAACAGATCCATTGGGTATTTCACATTCTGGCGGTCATATACCGCCACCTATGAATCATCCCCATCCTCACATGCAACAACATCATCACCTTAAACGGCGTCCATCTGATGATATGCACATGCATCCACATGGTCATCAGCCACCACCAATGAAGAAATTCATTTTATCAGGTCCCTGGGATCTTGAAGTTTGCACTAATGCCGTTATAGTTGAAAGGCCACCAACACTTTTGCCCCAACCTCATCCCGAAATAGAAGCGCTGCGCGCTGCTTACACCATGAAATTAGTAAAAATTTACGATGATCTTTGTATGAGGCGTGAGAATATAAAAGCACCCAAGGATTCATTTAATCGCTGGCTAATAGAACGCAAAGTTATCGATAATGGATGCGACCCTCTATTACCCAGTAATTGTTTACCCGAGATATCTACATGTATGTATCGCGAAATCATGAACGATATACCGATTAAGATTGTTAAACCCAAATTCACTGGAGATGCTAGAAAACAATTGTCACGCTACGCTGAAGCAGCTAAAAATATTATAGAGTCTAGATCATCACCTTCTGAGTCCAAGAAGGTTGTTAAATGGAATGTGGAAGACACATTCCAGTGGTTAAGACGTACAGTGGGTGCAAGCTATGAAGATTTTCAAGATCGATTGGCTCACTTAAGGCGACAATGTGAGCCACATTTAACAGAAACCGTAAAAAGCTCCGTAGAAGCTTTATGCGCCAAAATCTATCATCTATCGGCGGAGCATGCTCGCAAGATACGGGAACGTCATATGCAGTTGTTAAAAGAGCATGGTATACCAGAGCCAACACCGCCGCCACCACCACCCCATTTAAAAAAAGTCTGGTGCTATCCCATACAATTTGCTGTACCATCTCCCCGTATGCCAGCTATTGAATATGTCCAAGATCGCGATCATATGATTATTAAATATACACCAACAACTTTAAATCAACCAGATGCTCAATACATAAATCTAACACATTTGCAAAAGCTGGAACAGCTCTATCGTCACAATTGTTTCGATGACAAAAAATTTGATTTGTTTATTGGTCGGGTATGGTGCCTCTTAAAACGATATCAAACTTTCTTGGGAAATGCTTTAAATTCTTCACAAGAAGCTGAACTAACACAGTCTTCATTGCCCACACCGGTATTCGAGTGTTTACATCGGCATTTTGGTGTGACTTTTGAATGTTTCGCTTCGCCATTTAATTCATATTTTCGACAATATTGTTCCGCATTTGCTGACACAGATGCTTATTTTGGTTCAAGGGGGTAAGTTTGAAAGAGAAATAGAGAGACATTATTATTAAATGTTTTATTTTTTCAGGCCCTTTTTGGATTTTAAACCAGTTTCAGGTTCATTTCAAATTAATCCTCCCCATTGCGAGGAACTAATAGATGCTGCTCTTTTGCATATAGATAAATTACTTTCAGAATCGATGGAACCTTTAAGGTAAATTTTCGTTTATAAGAATCACTTTCATACATATGTAGTATAAAAGCAATTGAAATCAAATACATAAATACATGATTTAAAACAGTTTCATTTAGAGTAAATTTCAAGGTTACTAATTAAAAATTTTTTGTTAATAGCTTTATAGTATTCTTGCCGGAATGGAAAAGTATTTCAAAATTGGAAGAAAATATTTACAGGCGGCGTTCAATGGTCGTATTGGGTATGGCCCACGAATATCGTCATGGATATCAGCACATAATAGCAAAGTAAGTTGTTAATAATCCATTTTTTAAAAAGCCTCTATTTTAAGAGATACATACTTTATTAAATATACTTTTTAAATATTTTTTTCTAACGAGCGGCGATTGTGGGCGTATTAGCTGTGTTCACCCTTGATAGTTAATTTCCTTGTAGTCCTTGTGAATGTTATTAATTTAGTTAAAGTACTAAGATTTATAACACTGCAACAACAAAATGTATTAGACTAAAATTTACTACGCTGTGGTTGAAAAATCCAACAAAAAGCTATAGTAAACACGTTTGTTAAATAACCCATAATAAAACAGTTGAAGAAACTATATCTGTCTCTTTCTCTCACAATATATGGAAATTTTTAACAAATTATTATAAGTTCTTGAAAAGACTTTGTTTTAGCATTTTTTTACATAGGGAAACAATCAAATTCAATTAATGCAAAAAATAATTATATTTATTTATAACCTATTTCGAGATTTATGAATGCAAAGTCGAACAAATGCAACTTTTATCATTTGGATATTTCAAATCCACGTTTTGTTTTTATAAAACTTCTTATAGAGAGGCATTATGCATTGACTTTTTCCTCTCTAAAATCTTTCAGAGGTTAAAAAGAGTCACAAAAGACTGAATAAGAAACTATGCGATTGCAAATAACTGTAATTTTTTTCTTTGTATTAGCTCTGTTTCTTTACTTTTTGGATAAAGTTCGTGCAAATGAGAGTAAGCATAAATTTCTCTCATAAAAAGACAACATTACACAAAAGTACGGGAACAGAAAAAACCAAATTTTAAGCACAAAATAAAAATTCAGTGTTTTGACAGTCTTTACAACACCAAAAAAATTTGCGGCACTTTTGAAATATTTTATATTGGCTCTAGAATTAAACTACTTTTTCTAAAAATAAAACAAAACAAACACTTTTACAATAACTAACATTATAAGGGTATTCACGCCAAAAGTTGCACCCTTGCGAAAAAGCAAAAGTGCAAAAATATAACAACAACCACACAGACAATTAGTTGTGCGTAAATAATTTTCTTTGTGGTTGTTGTTATGTGTTTGCACTTTTGCTTTTTTGCAAGGGTGCAACTTGTGACGTGAATACCCTTTATGTTTCCCTTATATTTCAGTACAAAACTTTTTATTTAAGTACATTGTTTTATTCAACTGGGAGTATACGCTAAGGTTGTGCTGGGTGCCGGGTCACTGCGACATAGGTGGCAATGAGGTTGCTGACGGGTTAGCAAGACAGGGCTCAGAGATGGAGGACCCTAACTGTATGGAGGCGGTTAGACCTCCAATAGGCTTCTATTTTGGAAGGATCAGGGAGTGGATTCTGGGCGCGACCAATCGGGCCTGGGGGAACCGAACGTTCTGAAATATTTTCTATGCGGTATTTTTTCCCCCTTTTCGTAAATTATAAATTACCCTTTTACAATTGCAACTTTGTAATACGAAAGAAAAGGAGCTAATTGCAGACTCTGGTTTCTTTCCTGCAGACAAGCATAAAGCTTCGCGGGATAAGCTAGGAAATTATAAAAAAAAAAAAAAAAATAGAGAGAGTAGAAAAAATAATACGAAAGAAAATGTCAGTTCATTTAAATTGTTCGTAAGTTATTATATGCTTGCGAAAACAATAAAATTTTTATTTATTTATTGGTTTAATCTTATGAATAAATTCTAAGACTAAAAAAAATTAAAGGAGCACTAGCTGCCAAGGCTATCAGCTCGAGAAAATACTTGTATTATTTACAAAGATATATTTATATTGGGTTTTTTGTTTAAATTCTTAGTTTAGTTTGTGTTATGTATATATAGATATTGCTAATGTTTGATATGGAGGGGTCTTGTAGAAGGCTGAAAGCTGGTTCATTACTAAAGTGTGTTCTTCTAAGGTTGCTTAATGTTGGACACTCGCTGAGAACGTGTTTGATGGAGAGGTTGTTATTACAATTAGGACAGGTTGGTGTAGTAGTTTTTTTAATCCTGTATTCGTGAGAAAAGATTGTATGCCCAAGGCAAAGTCTAGAAAAGATTCTTATTTTGTTCTTATCAATTGATGTTGGATAGGTAGGAGGTTTGTAGTTTGGATTAATGTTGTGATAGTGGTGATGGTGTACCTGATTGTTTTTGACTTTAATTCTAACGTAGTTTGTTATATGCCGACGAATGTCAATTTTTTCAAAAGTTGCATCTAGTAAGACTGGGGCGTAGGCAGCGTGTTTTGCTGCAATATCGGCTTTTTCATTACCTGCTATGCCTATATGACTAGGGATCCAGTATATTCGGATTTTATCCTCGTTGCCAATGAGGGCATCTCTAATTTTTATTACTGTGTTCCATTTGTTGTTAAAAGGATTTGATATCGCTTTTAGGACGGAGAGGCTGTCGGTAAAGATACTTAATAGTTTTCTTTTTATCACTAATTGCCAATCGAACAGCTCGATAAATGGCGCATGATTCAGCTGTAAAGATCGATGATTGTTGGTTTAAAGTGTTGAGAATAAGGGGCCTGCCCAAGTCGTCTACCGCAGCGTAGGCTGGAAGGTTATATTGTGATTTAGTCCCATCTGTGTATATAAAGCGCCAGCAACTGTTCTTTAAGGATAATTTTTTTTTCGGCAAAAAGGCTTAAAAATTGGCTTTTAGATATTCCTTCTTTTTAAGCTTTGATAGAGAAAGATCTACGGATATTTTGTTGATTCCACGGTGGTTTGTTAATAGTCTTTTTATAGGTTGTTAACGGGATATTCATTTCCAAAGCAAGCTCTAATGATTTTTCTATTGCAGATTGAATGCGCCTTTTTCTTTTGGCTTTCATAAATGACGAGATATCGGTATCTATTATTGAGTTAGTACTGGTGAGTAGCTTTGGTAGGATCCTACCATTAATTTCATAAATTCTGTTTTCTATGGAGGGAAGTCCACTTTCATTGAGTATGTTGTTTATTGGGGTTGTATGCGTAGATTGAGGCTCTAGCAGCTTTGTGATAAGCAGATTTAATGATGTTTATTGTTGATTTACAGCTATTTCCGTAAAGGAACATGCCGTAATCTAATTTGCTTAGTACAAGAGTTTTTGTGAGGTATGTGATTGTGTTTATGTGCACAAAGCTTTTCCACGATAAATAACGTATTATATTGGCTCTTGCTAATAATGAGTTTTTAAGTTGAATGCAATGATCTATAAAGTTATATCTGTGTGAAATAATTACACCCAGAACTTTTAGCTTTTTAACGTTTTGAATTGAAAAACCGTTTGTTTGTATCACATGGCTATCTGAGTCACAATTGCGTTTTCTACAAATATGAAGTTTTTTTGTTTTTTGTAATGAGATTTTGGCGCCGGAGTATTCGGTCCAATTACTTATTTCATTAAGTGTTTGTTCTAAAATTCTGGTAGTCTCATTATTGTTATTTCTCTTACATAGGATATATGTCATCTGCGTATAAACAGTGTCCGAGAGAGGGGTTATTATACAGAATTTTGTTAATTTCATTAAAAGCAATTTTAAATAAAACTACTGATAGCGGTGATCCCTGTGGGATCCCGTTTTCAGAGGAAATGATTTTGAGAGATGTCCATTTATTCTCACTTTAAAACGCCTATTTGATAGGAAATACTTGACAAAATTGTAGATTTTCGGACCTACGGACCAGGATTTAAGGATGTTTAAAATCACATGGGAGCCTATTCGGTCGAACGCTTTTTCAAAGTCAATAGACATCACTGTGACGTGATTTCTAGCAGATAGAGATTTGGATATATAACTGTCTAAGTGCAGGAGTGCATCGTCGCAGCCCTTATTCGCTTTAAAGGCAACTTGTTCTTTTGCTAAAAGTTTTTTCCTTTCTATAAACCATGATAGCCTTGTAGCGATAATTCGTCCAATAATTTTTGAAAGGCAAGGTAGTAGTGATATGGGACGAAATGATTCGACGGATGATGAGTTTTTGTTTTTGGGAATTGGCACTACTATGGCGAGTTTCCATGAATGAGGTATCTCCCCGCGTTGAAATATTGTATTATACAGCTCTAGTAGCTTAAGTTTTGTATTGTGGGAGAGAGGTTTAATCATCTGATAAGATATGCGGTCTAGTCCAGGGGTTGTGCCCTTCACTTTATTTAAACAGCTGCTAAGCTCCAGTGCTGTGATTGGTTCTTCCATTGAATAAGCAATTTTGTCAGGCGTAAAGGTCAATGCTGATGAATGTGTGGTATTTTTGGCTGAGATGAATGATTGAGAGAAGTTTTGGTCTGAAGAATATTCAGCCCATTCACTTCCAAAAAAGTTAGCTATTTTTTTTTGGATCAATAAGAGTTTCATTCTGAGCGTTAATTGCTTTAATAAAAATTTTAAAAATGTATTTAAATTAATAAAAGTTTTTAAAAAAATTGTAAAATACAACTAAAAACATAAAATATCCTCTAAATTCATTACTGTGAGTGGGTTAAAATCACAATTTATATCCTGTGTTTGTTGTCAAAACTCTTTGTTTTTAGTCTGAAATTTTTATAGATAGCAATTTCTTTTATATTTGGGTTGCTTTAGGAAAAGCTCAAGCAAAGCAATGTTTACAAAACCAAAACAGTATGAGGTGATAGTTGATTTTATGGTTGCACATGCCGATTTAGCAAAGGGTCACCTCAATGTTGCAAATGCTAAAATCAAGTCGAAGCATTTGTGGCAAAGACTGTCAAATGATTAATATGCGGTTAATCCACCGTATCGTGAATTGGAAAAGTAGAAAAAATTGAGTTTTGATTTATGCCCGTAATTTCTACAAAAAGAAATATAGCTGTCACAAGTTGCACTCTTGCGAAAAAGCAGAAGTGCAAAAATATAACAACCACACAGACAATTAGTTGTGCGTAAATAATTTTCTTTGTGGTTGTTGGTATGTGTTTGCACTTTTGCTTTTTTGCAAGGGTGCAACATGTGACGTGAATACCCTTATTGTAACGTCTTAATGTATGCCGATGATGTGAAGATATTTCATAGCTATGACACCGCAGGGGGGGATTTTATCTCCACTGCTATGGGTAAACACGATAAATAGTATCCTAAGGACCTTAACCGAAGGGGGATTCAAATCGGTCTGCTATGCGGACAATACTTCTAAGGAGCAAGGATCCAAACTATTCATGTAGAAGGGCCGAGACGGCCCTAAGCACGGCCTTCGGCTGGGCTCGGACTAGGGGCCTAAACGTCAACCCGGCGAAGACGGAGATATGTCTGTTCACGGGGAGAAAATTCCTGTCTATCAGGAACCACGTTTCTCAGGCAGGACAATACCAGTGACCGACAGGGTTAAGTACTTAGGCGTCACCCTTGATCGGAAACTGAAATGGAAACACCAACGGAATTGAAGGCGTGGGCTAGCGAAACCCACACGGCCTGTTGGGACAATGGGACGGTGGCCAGGACCACTAAGGTTTTATGGGGTAACCCAGACGGAAGGAGGACTAGAGACCTCCTAAATGGGAGCAAGTCCAAAGTCAGTATGATGGTACGTATCCTGACTGGTCATGCAGGATTACGGGTACAACTGCAACGGATTGGACATGCAGAATCCGACGAGTGTAGAGCGTGTGGTCAAGGGAGCGAGACGTTGGAGCACTTCCTCTGCCACTTTTAGGCATTTGCCGAAGTAAGATCCAGGCACCTCGGGAGCGATGTTATATCGCACGTAGATCCCTGAGGAATGTCGACTGGAAAACTTTGAGGAGTTACGTCCGGGAAACCAGGTTTCTGAATACCGGGCAGTGACAATAAACCTCCATGTTTCTTAGGGAGCGCATAACAGGCCCAACAGAGGCCTAGGTGTATATCGTAATGATATGAGGTTGCATTTCGATGCTTCATCCTCCTTTCAGAAAAAAAAAATCTGAAACATGATTTGGATAAACTATTTCAATGGTGCGTTCTAAATATAATGGAACTCAATTTAAAAAAAATTTAAACATATGCGTTTTTTAAGAAACGATAACGCGTTATTTAACTTTTCACTGGGTGGACATCAACTTGAACTGGTTACGGAGTTTTCAGATCTTGGAATACTTTTGGATCCTAAATTAAATTTCCAGAAACACATACATATATATGATGGTAAACAAAGTTCGCGGTGTGTTAGCTTTAATAAAACGATGGGATAACGAGTTTACTGAACCAATCATTACTAAACGGTAGACTTGTGCCAAATCGTTCATTTCAGTGACCGGTCATTTTCGTTCAATCATTCAAAGTGAACCCGTTCGTTCAGTTCGTTCATTCCGTTCAATCGTTCGTTTTATGTACAAGAAGACAAAAACAACAGGCCAAATTGTTTTTGTACGGCAAAACATTCATTCACAACTGATTGAATACGGTAATGTGATAAAAGAAACAAGTATAGCATACTTGTGTGATGTTACACTCAAAATACTATGTAGGTAAATTCAAAAGAATATTAAGTTGAATAATTAAAAATTTGATTAGAAAACGGGTCATTTCATTTAAAATAAAGAAATTTTACAGCTATTTTTTTAATGTTAATTTTAAAACGGAGAAACGCTTTAAAAATAAATAAATTTTTCCGTTATTTTAAACTTAAAAATAGTAACTAAAAAAAATACATTCAAAGGTATTTTCAGTTAATTTTAACTCGATTTGAATTATGTACATACTAAGACAGACCTACCAAATTGGCGAAACATTTTTGTTGTTTTATTCACTATGTGCACATATATGTAGGTATGTAAATAATAAAATAATTTAAAATAAAGGCAGAATTAGTCTTTACTTTCTGTTTTTGTTCTGTTCCGTGCCGTTCTGTTTCGATATTGTAAAAGTTACTTTTTCTGTAGCAACTTATCAGCCATTTATGAGAAATTTATTAATTTTGCATTGTCCATTGTTTTATTTAAATAACATTAATGCACATAGATTTGAAAAAATTAAATTTTATGAATTCTTTTAATCAAAAAATAGTTTATTTTAATATAAATATGTATTTTTTGTTATTTATTTTGGTGTCACTTACAATTACTTAACTAGTTTTTGATTTTAGCAAACTGAACCGCAACAGAACAGAAATACTAATCAATTTCATAGGGTTTTTAATAACAAAAACAAATCAGCTGATTCGTAACAGAACAGAACGTAAAGACTAACTGAGATTTAACTTTGCAGTTAAGTACCCATTTCAGTTTTATTTTAAGCATAACAAATAACTGAACATATTTATTTTTGGAACAACATGTAAGTTTATGAATTAGTTTATGTGCTGTTTTCACAACACAAGTGATTGAATGTGTAGTAAAATTTATATGAAAAGCACTAAGTTTTTTGAGAGTTTTTCATATAAATTACACTACACGTTCAATCACTTGTGTTGTGAAAACAGCACATTAATTATAAAATAACAAAATTTTCACTAAGTTTTAACTTTACGGAAAATGATTTTAGTAAATTACGTGTAGTTACTGCAAAAATTTTTGAGTGTGCCCAAGATTGGATAACAAACGCAAATCAAATTCGCATTTGTTTTTTCGTTTACCAAACAACGGATGGAAAAGAAACAAACTATTATAGTGCTTATGTTATACCAGTATACTATACTTGTTTCTTTTAACACATTGCCAGTGGCAATTTGCCACACTGCATAAAAAATTTAATAGTACAATCTGGGCTGCCATATGTTCTGATTTCTCGCGAAACGTGGCGGTTTTATTACTTGTTTGGTGTTCTCATATTCTAAATGCTAATGTTACTTTATTTAAAGAGAAAGAATTACTTAAAAACTTTTACTGCCTGTTTTTAGAACTTATAATGTCATTAATCAATTTATATGATTTAAAAGCATGTTGCCTGTTAATACACAATTTTTTAAATATGAAAGCTTGTCGCGAGATTTAAGAACTTGTATTAACTTTGTTTGAGAAATTTAGAAGTTAAAATCAATCACATCAACGGTCAATTTCACCAAGTTCAGTTATAATTAACTATCACCTATAACTGTCAAAAACATATTGTTAACTGGAAGTTAAAGTAAAAGTTAGTTATAACTGAACATGGTGAAAATGGCTGCAAGTTATTTAAATCTCGCAACAAGCTTTAAATCATATAAATTGTGTAACAACGTAATAAGGTGATAGTAAAAGTTTTGAAGTAAAATTTTCTTTTTTTCTTTTTAGAGCATTTTAATAAAAGTTTTTTTTTTTATATATTATTTAACTTTTAATTTAATTTGGTACCCATATTGAAGGAGAGCATAAAAACTTAGTCCGTCATATTTGATTTAGAGATTTAGGCACTTAATTTTTTGACTTATTCTAAGCAAGTCCTCCCATTTGATACTACTCATATTGTAGGAATGCATTAAAAATAATAAGTCTGCCATCTTGGGTGTTTTACCAGGTTGGATTTAGTTTTAAAAATTCATAAGAAGTTTCTTAAAAACTATTTTTTTTATTTTAATAGTCTTAAGCGGCCCATACACTTGCAATATTATTGTTTAAGATATTCGCCATATTATTTCCATTTTGTCCTATTTTATGCAATAAGTTGCACAATGGTTTCATTCATTTAATACAAAGTTAACATAACCTATAGGAATAACATAAGCAGCATTATACAATGTTGCCAACACACTTCACTATCTTTTCGTTGTGCAATAAAAATCAAGTCTTTAGATTGTTGCCAATATTGTGCATCTTCGAATATTACATACACATTGGCTATATAATTGTACAGCACGTAAAATTTAACAATTTTATTGCAAGTGTATGAGTCGCTTTATTCAAAAACGAATGCTTAAGTAATATATACATTAAAAGTGGGTTTTCCATACTAATTTCGTGCTCTAAAACTTGACTTAGCTTTAATAAATAAAGCTGTTGAATATTGAAGTTGGTAATTTATTTAAAAATCTTATTTTAAAACTAAATGGAATATATATGTATAAAATTTTTTGCTCAAATAAAAAAATTTGCATTTGGCGGGTTTTATATTAAGAACAACTGGCAACGCTCATAAACATTGTAGAATAATTGTCAATAGCAGCCAGGGTTGTCGGATTTATTTTGATCTTTCTTCCCAAATTGATTGCTCAAGATCGCCAAAGCCATTTTTTGCGTTTTTAACAATATAAAATATGTATTTCAAACATTCATAAAAATATTTTGTATAAATCCTAAAAAATAAATGTCTTCCTAATTGCTAAAAATGGGAAAAAGTTGCCATGATATATATTTTGTTTAATTAAAATAAAATGATTGGTTAACACAAAAAATGTACAATAGTTTACAATAGTCTAATTAAAGCAGCAAAACATTTTTTAGGTTAGTGTTAAAGAATTATTGGATATATATCTAAAGAGATATAAACGTCACCGACAAGGTAATTCTTACTGTTTGTTTTTTGGAAAATAATGTATACGATTCAGTTTATTCAACATATCGACCTCTTTGCGCGAAATTATCATATATGCCAATTTTTTTGAAATTTAGTTTTTGATGCAATCTTGTTCTACATTCAAAGAGACGTCACCTGGCAAAATATTGTAGGCGAATTCCACTTCGTCTTATTTTATCTTATCTAAGCACATGTATATATTCATTTTGATATTACAAGTTAAAGCAGAGAAAAGTAGAAAAATGGCTGTCCTGTAAAATTTGGTATTTGTAACATACGATAATTTCGCGCAAAGGGGTCGATATCGTGTGAAGCTACAAAAGTGCTATTTACATTTATATAATTTATAACTCGTATTAACGTGTCAAGAAGTTTATATTGCTCTCTATTTTGAAGGCGAGTTTTATTGGAGTTAATTATTAAAAAGAACTCTTTCAATAAAGAGTTAAATAAAAAGTTATTTAAAATGGTACGTACCGGACGTATCCTTATAGCTATATGCTTTTTTCAAAAACTGATTTAAATTGGATGTAATACCATCATTGAAATAGCCTTTCCAAATAACAAATGGTAAATTTGTCTACGAGTCTCAAAACATATTCATGGCTTATACTATGTTCACACTTGGGTTCTTAAGCTCGTTTAAGCAACATATAGAATTCTCTGAACATGAACGTGTACAACTGGCCACGATTTCTGCTTAATGTTATATTTTTTTCCTTAAGTAATTCATACATTTTCACAATTTCATCATAATTATGTTTAAAATAATCTTCTGATAACTTTAAAAAGTATTTTTATCCATTATTAATACTTAAAAGAAATATAAAATTGTTTGTTGGGTTTTTTCTCAACCATCTGTGGTCTTAATCATCTCAAATGTAACAACATTTTGCTTAAACGCGTTAACAAACCCAAGTGTGAACATAGCATTATAAAATAGCCAAAAAAATCGCCATATATTTTAAAAGCCGCCAAAAAAATCGCTATGTCACCAAATTGAAAATTAGGTCCCAAGATACTAGACAACCCTGATCGTGCTATGAAAATGTGTAAAGCAATGTAGCAATGAGTAAATGAAAAAAGTATATTATACTGGCAGCACATATACACCATAATAGTATTGTTCTTTCTTTTCAACCAGTTGTCCGGTAACCAAGTGACCGACTGACTAAAAAGACCCAAGTTAACCATGCAAGTGAATGATTGAACGGAATTGAACGATGACACTGAACGGCCGTTCATCGTTCAACTGACTGATCCGTTCAATTGAACGAGTTCGTTCATGAACGACACAACTCTACTAAACGGTTATATACATATATACATCTTTAGTCAGACCAATCGTTGAATATGGATCTGTTATTTGGGATCCGAATGCGGATTATCTCAAAAACATTATTGAATCAGTCCAAAAACAATTCCTTATTTTTTGCTTGGGTAATTCAACATGGAATCCTAACGTCATTATTTCTCCTTATACTACAAGGCTTGCATTAATAAAATTACCAACGTTGGAGCGCAGAAGAACTATGCTTAGCGTGTCATTTTTATTCAACATAATAAATGGTGCAGTCTGTTCTGACTTCCTACTCAGCAACATAAATTTTAATGTACCTCATCGATCAACTCGTTTCTTCTTTCCTATCTATTTACATGTTTTCCTAACTAATTATGCTAATTCTGATCCTCTAAGAAAATTGTATAAACAATATAATGATTTTTATTTTCTTATTAATTTTTCTGTTAATGTGTAATTAAATGGATGTCTAAATCTTTTTTTATTTAGTATATTATGTAAATTTTTTATAATTGGTATGTAGGGATTTATTCCGTAGACCTGAAATAAATAAAAAAAATAATATCGAACTGATTTAAAAGACAATGGTGCTTAAACGGCCCTAAAATAATAAGCTACAAAATTGTATAAAAACCTAAATTTTAGGGCTGCCATATGTCCTATGGATATGACTAATATACCAAAATATCGTAAATTTTTAGTAGAACATATTTTATAAAAAACTCGGAAAATCGGTTCAGATACATAAAAGTTAAAAATTAAATTTCTTTTTTTTAAATACCCACTTTCGGGAACCATAGATCAAGTAAATGGCAAATTTCTTCTTAAACACGTCGGTATATAAATCTGTCAAATCGGGTAAAAAAATGGCTGAGTTATAACCGAAATACTGAATTCCCAAAAATTTTCGAAGAAAAATGGCCCTGGACTTGCGACAATTTTGCTTGTTTACCTCTGCTTTAAACGTACAGTAGTTCCGTATATACAATGTATTGTTGTTATTGCTGTTTTTATTATTAGCTGCGTTCGAGAACACAAAAGTTTTTACTATTTGTTACTGAACTTTACTGCATTTTACGAAATTGCGTTCGAGTACACAAAATACAGTAAATGAGAACACAAATTGAGAGCGTAAAGTGACAGTTCTTGTCTGAGTATTTACAAATTTTTACTGCAGAAATTTTTGCAGTAAAATGTAGTAAATCAAAAAAACATATGTTCCAAAAGGTAAACAAACAAAAGTTACAAATAAAATGCATATAAATTGTGAAAAATTTGTTAAATAAAAGAAAAGTTGAAATAAAAATTAAACCAACACAAAAAGTGAATTACTATTAATAAATTAATCTTGTTTGTGAAGCATTTATTTGGCTAAATACAAACTTTTGAAATTTTCATTGTTAAGTTAATTTTTTAGAGTTGTAAAAGTGTGAAGTACTTGGGGACTTAAGTAATCAATAGCAAAAAAATATTGATATTCTTTTAAATAATTTAACCCGCTATAAATTAGTAAAATCAAATAAAATTAAAAACAAACAAATATGAAAATTTAAATATAATAGTTTGTTTGTATTTTCCAAAAATTTTCGTGTTATAAAAAGTTTTTAATCGAGTACCGATAAGAAAACGAGTTAAGTAGTCAAAAGTGTAAACATTTTTCAACACTTCAATTATTTGACATCAGCTGTTGCCTTTATTTTACGAATTTTTACAAATTTTGCGTTCGCGTACTTTTTTGCACAACAGCTTTTTGTGAGAGCAAATTTTTCAGTTTACTCATTTACTGCATTTTACTGCAAAAGTACTCAAACGCACCTATTGTTAACAAAGCGTCTTATCGAGTGGACAATGACTACTTGAATGCAAAAGCATAAAGAATGTGTGCCTTCCCAGCAAATAAAATTGGACCACCTGACCCATTTTGATAAAATGGACTACTCCATGGACTGGTCCGATGTAATGCAAGCATGGACCATGTCATTGTTAAAAAGTGTTTGTAGTGAGACGACATGTCTTCGTCTTTTAACGACGTGCTTTCGTTTTTAAACGACTTCAAAACTAATCCTCTTGAGTATACCATGGAGTAGTTTTAAAACTACTCCTTAGTGGTCCAAAGGTGGGTTATATACCATGGAGTAGTTTTAAAACTACTCCTTAGTGGTCCAAAGGTGGGTTATATGATCCTCTCCTAGGACATCGTAATGTTAAATAGACCAGGTTTTTTCCATACGTTTGGGTTACTTTTGGACTAGTCCTGGTCCTTTGTGGACTACTCTTTACACGCGTGTTTGGACTGGTCCTATTATTTGCAGGGTTTTGACTTTACGCATTTGTGTTAATGCGTGCGCAAAAAAAATGCAAACAAAGTACTTTCAATAAAAAACTCACACATACACAAATCAAATGTGTACAAACCCTGTCGGAAATTCAGTTAACTTTAAATTAACTGAAAGCTAACTATTTCTCAAGTAGTGGTGGTTGACGACCATTATAGGAAAAGTCCTCTAGACCGATTACCTTTTGGGTGGAGAATCAAAACCAATTTTGAACATTATCGTAAGCTACAATAAAATATCTTATATGAAGTACCTGCTACTTCGGTTCCTTAAGAAATGTGATTTTCAGCTGAAATTTTGTTCCTACTCAAATAGTGCCCATTTAGACAGGGAAACATTTGGAAGGGAAACATTTTGTTTGGTAGCAAATTACGGGTGGGGAAGAGGGAATGGTTTTTGTGTTCGGTACTCGGCGACACGCTTTGTTCTCATTTTCTTTGTTGACATTTACTTTGCGTTTTGAGAAAAAAAACAACAACATTAACCGAATGTTTCCGGAAACATGTTCGTCTGTGTGACCGAGAATGAAAAAACAAAAGAGAATTCCAGATGTTTTCATTCCAAATGTTCGCTCGTCTAAACTCGGACATACAAACATTCAGTCAATAGTAATATCGATAGTGAAATCTGAACTTTCGATAAATATCGATAGTAGAAAATATCGATAGTATACCAGCACTACCACAGTGTTTGTATACACTTTGGTTAATGTAAATGTTGCATTGCGATGAAGTTGGCTTTAAGTTAGTCTATACAAGCTAACTTGAAGTTGGTTTTTTTTGTAGTTAGTGCCGGTTCAAACACGTCAAGTTTGACTCGTCAAGTCTTGAGTTTTTAGGAGAGACGGGAAAAGAAATGGCCTTCTCTTCTAAAAGCTCACGACTTGACGAGTCAAACTTGACGTGTGTGAACCGGCACTTAGCTACTCATTTGACGGCAGGGAAACGATGACAAAATTTCCAACGTTAAACTTTGTTTTGCAGGCATAACTACCCGTCTCCACTATCCATCAACTTGGTAAGAAGAGCATGTCGCACATGAATTCTACTTTGCCTAAACATTCGTTTTAGCATCCATGTGCGCCATGATGTTGGCCATGCAATGCATTTTCTGTATACAACCAAACGCCACAACAACAAAAATTTTGGTCAACCAGAACATGAACATCAGCACGTATTCGCCACATACTTACATGAACATGAACAAATTAATACCGTTGCTCTGTCGGCGTTATGGTTATGCCAAGTTCAAATCGATGGCGCTTGAAGACGTAGTGTAAGGAATGTAAATTGAGGCGTATGAGTAAATCAAGAAAAATTGTTATTTTGCAGTTCTCTGGAACAAATAGAATGGTTATCCATACACAACATCTGTCAAAAAGTGGGCGTATTTTAACAACGGTTACATTTTGAGACAATTAAATTCGTTATCGAACGAGATCTTTATTAAAAAGAAAACATTTAACTAATTTTATATCAATTGGAATAGCGAAGCGCTCTCGGCTAAGATAGTTTCTTATATTTGTAAATATTGTTTTTATATGTATATTTTTTTTTTTTTACAGAAATGACGTTAACGTCAAATGCATGCAGGGAACTCAAGTTGTTTGGCTGCAGAATAGCGCTGGGCATGCACGTTGGGGACCCAACGAAAATCGTGTCGAAGCTTTACGCGAAGCATTCCGGCCACAAAGAGATCGCGAGCGTGAACGTGAGCGTCAAATGGCAGCTGCATCTTCTTCAGCATCATCGAACGCATCTCAACCATCAACTTCATCACAGTCCCCGGCAAACACTTCATCAATGGGTCCCTCTTTATCATCAACATCTGCAACTACCACTTCTTCGATGGGAGGCGGTTCAACTCCACAACATCAACAAATTTATACCACAAGTAATAACGCAAACATCGGTTTTTCACCCTCACCATCAACCATAACAACATCAACATCTACTACACCGACATGTTTGGCTTCACCCTCAGGAGCCTCAACATCCAGTGGTATTTCTTCAATTAGTTCATATGGTGGTAATCCTGGTATGTCGCCTTCTCCTTTATCACCTCATACACCACCATCTAATTATCACGCTTCGGCATCACCAGCTTTAAGTCTTCAAAGTGATTGCTCTTCGCCCTCATCATCTACAACATCGTTGTCTCCTGCTCCACTCTTGGACATGAGCAATACTACAACATCAGCTAATGTTTCTATAACAGCTACAGCAACATCATCGGGAACGTCAGCTGCAGCGGCAGCGGCTTTTGCTTCTTTGGTAGCCAGTGGTAATAATGGAGGCAATAATCCTTCAACATCAGCACCCGGTGCTATAACTACTACAGCTCAACAAACTGTTATTAACTCAGCAGTTTAAAGTGCACCAAAAAAAAATAAAAATAAAAAAAAAACTAAACTAGTATGTATCTATATTTGAGGTTAGTTTTTACCTTTTTTTAATTCATCTTACTATAATTTAGGTTAGGTTTATTAATATATTTTTTTTTTTACTCTTTTTTTATATGTTGTATATAATTTTTAATTTTTTTAGGTTTTTCTTTAGAATTAAAGCTTACAAAGAAAGTTTATAAAAAAAACTTTAAAAAACACGCCTACAAAAATAACACAGAATATTTACAAATGCTTGTTGTAGGTTTTATGGTTATTAGTTTTAGGTGTGTAAAGTTAAATTAAAAAAAGATAATACTTACAGAGCGTTAATACTTTGTGATATTAATAATCAAATTATCTTATGGCGGTTAACATTTTGATTAAAATTTGCTTTGGTATTACCAAAAAGTTATCGAACTTATTAAGGATTTTCATAAAAGTGCTTAAAAGTGTCGCAAACCGTGCATCCTGTGCATTTTAACGCCATCGCAAATCAACTGCCAAGAATTGTATGAAAATTTGTTTACCCAAATTTGCCAACTTTTTTCCAAAGAATATTACTAAAACAGAAAGAAAAATTGTTTAAAAAATAGTTATTTACGTTAGATTTTAAAATTTATAAATGAAAGCAATTTTGTAATGCGCCACCAAGTGCGATTTTTATCGAATTCATTTTCGATACGAAAGCTAAACGAAAATATGGTACTCTCTATGACTTGAAAATGAAGACTACTAACTGTCTTCGTGACGTTGGCGTCCAGGCAGTAATTCGTTTAAGGATGGTAAAACAACTGACATTTAAATTGGTTTAGGTACGACAACATTGTTTAGTTTCCAAAAAGTTATCGATAATGCTATTTTGACAGTTGGCAACAGTGTTGCCATATCCAAAAATATTTTACAGTTAAATCGGCTTTAAAATAATGCTTAAAAATTATAAAATAAATCCTAAACTGCCAAAAAATTATGCTAAAATTTAAATTGAATTATTTTTTTGTTATTTTAGTTAATTTTTCTTAATACATGATTTATTTAACACAAGTCTTCCATATAAACTCACATCGTATCAATAGAAAAAACTGACCAAAAAATAACAATAAAATATGTATTTATAAAACATTAGAAGTCTTAAAACTTAAAAACAAATACATTTCAGTCTGAATTTTATGCTAGCTAGCATTTTATGAAAAAATTAATCATATTCGATTAATTCTGCACGATTAAAATAAGCATATATGAGCTCATTTTTTGATCATAAATGATTGTTTTCTCGGGAGGAAATGGTACCCTACCTGGGACTCTTCTTGAGCAGTCTCTTATTACCCGCTTTTCTGATCAGTTTCGACTCATTTACGACTTATATTTTTAATGATTGGAGAGTCTTTTTAGAGTCATTATTTAGTCGTATTTCTGATCGTTTAAAAGTCTTTTTCGACTCGGTATTCAGTCCTAATTCTAATCGTTTGCGAATGATTTATGAGTCGTGTTTTAGTCGTATTTCTGATCGTTTGGGAGTCTTTTTTGACTATTTTTTCATATTTATAATGATTACAAAAAGAAATATTTTTCGATTTAAATTATTAATTAATTTAGTTTATTAATATTATTTAAACTAAATTATTATTAAATAATAATAATAATAATTAATAACAACAACAATAACAACAATAAATATACAAATTAAAATGAGTTAAAATAAAAAACGAAATTTACGAAGAATTATTAATTATTAATTTGTATGTTTTCATGTCCTTATCTGTGCATTTGAATTTGTGATGAGAAATAGCTAAAAAAGAATATTAATATTAATTTTTTTTTAATTTTTGAGAATTAAACTTGCAAGGGAAGTATCCCAATGCAAACTATCAGATCTTAATGAAACTACGATATATTGTAGAGAATAAAAATTAATTGGACACGTATATTTTTAAGCTGCCCAATCTCAATTTTAAGGTGGCCTCGAAAATGAACCAAGATTTTTGTAATGTGAGATTGAGGAGCAAAAAATCGTGTCCAATTAATTTTTATTCTCGGGATACTTCCCTTGTTAGACGTGTACCTACCTTTAATAATTGTTATAAGGTAAATTTTTTCCGCACTTGGCTTAGTACTAGTCCCCTTTCAGCTGAATAAAGAGGCCAATTCATCAGAAAATACTTTGCGGCAGCGGCTCTTATAAATTGTGCTGGTCCTTCGCCTCCTGTTTTTGCAATGAACTGTTTCTGAAAATTTGTTTCCCGATTAAAAATTATTTTTATGAAATTATTTATAATTTTTAACAATTATATATCATTAAATATCGCAATACATATGTATATAAAACTGAGTTTATTTTTATATGATTATATCATAATATATTATAATCTATGTAGGTATAATATAGATGGTACTCTTTAGTTCACGTTAGATTTTAAAATTTATAAATGAAAGCAATTTTGTAATGCGCCACCAAGTGCGATTTTTATCGAATTCATTTTCGATACGAAAGCTAAACGAAAATATGGTACTCTCTATGACTTGAAAATGAAGACTACTAACTGTCTTCGTGACGTTGGCGTCCAGGCAGTAATTCGTTTAAGGATGGTAAAACAACTGACATTTAAATTGGTTTAGGTACGACAACATTGTTTAGTTTCCAAAAAGTTATCGATAATGCTATTTTGACAGTTGGCAACAGTGTTGCCATATCCAAAAATATTTTACAGTTAAATCGGCTTTAAAATAATGCTTAAAAATTATAAAATAAATCCTAAACTGCCAAAAAATTATGCTAAAATTTAAATTGAATTATTTTTTTGTTATTTTAGTTAATTTTTCTTAATACATGATTTATTTAACACAAGTCTTCCATATAAACTCACATCGTATCAATAGAAAAAACTGACCAAAAAATAACAATAAAATATGTATTTATAAAACATTAGAAGTCTTAAAACTTAAAAACAAATACATTTCAGTCTGAATTTTATGCTAGCTAGCATTTTATGAAAAAATTAATCATATTCGATTAATTCTGCACGATTAAAATAAGCATATATGAGCTCATTTTTTGATCATAAATGATTGTTTTCTCGGGAGGAAATGGTACCCTACCTGGGACTCTTCTTGAGCAGTCTCTTATTACCCGCTTTTCTGATCAGTTTCGACTCATTTATGACTTATATTTTTAATGATTGGAGAGTCTTTTTAGAGTCATTATTTAGTCGTATTTCTGATCGTTTAAAAGTCTTTTTCGACTCGGTATTCAGTCCTAATTCTAATCGTTTGCGAATGATTTATGAGTCGTGTTTTAGTCGTATTTCTGATCGTTTGGGAGTCTTTTTTGACTATTTTTTCATATTTATAATGATTACAAAAAGAAATATTTTTCGATTTAAATTATTAATTAATTTAGTTTATTAATATTATTTAAACTAAATTATTATTAAATAATAATAATAATAATTAATAACAACAACAATAACAACAATAAATATACAAATTAAAATGAGTTAAAATAAAAAACTAAATTTACGAAGAATTATTAATTATTAATTTGTATGTTTTCATGTCCTTATCTGTGCATTTGAATTTGTGATGAGAAATAGCTAAAAAAGAATATTAATATTAATTTTTTTTTAATTTTTGAGAATTAAACTTGCAAGGGAAGTATCCCAATGCAAACTATCAGATCTTAATGAAACTACGATATATTGTAGAGAATAAAAATTAATTGGACACGTATATTTTTAAGCTGCCCAATCTCAATTTTAAGGTGGCCTCGAAAATGAACCAAGATTTTTGTAATGTGAGATTGAGGAGCAAAAAAATCGTGTCCAATTAATTTTTATTCTCGGGATACTTCCCTTGTTAGACGTGTACCTACCTTTAATAATTGTTATAAGGTAAATTTTTTCCGCACTTGGCTTAGTACTAGTCCCCTTTCAGCTGAATAAAGAGGCCAATTCATCAGAAAATACTTTGCGGCAGCGGCTCTTATAAATTGTGCTGGTCCTTCGCCTCCTGTTTTTGCAATGAACTGTTTCTGAAAATTTGTTTCCCGATTAAAAATTATTTTTATGAAATTATTTATAATTTTTAACAATTATATATCATTAAATATCGCAATACATATGTATATAAAACTGAGTTTATTTTTATATGATTATATCATAATATATTATAATCTATGTAGGTATAATATAGATGGTACTCTTTAGTTCAGAGTAAATGTCGCTTTAAATGCTTATTTATACGGCTATATTTAATACTTACAAATTGTCTAAGCTTGTCTTCATCTTCTTGCACTTCGAAATCAAATTTTTCTACATCAGCCATAGCGACCATAGGAAATTTTCGCAGGTCACTTTGTTCGTCGAATAATACGTTATCGTCGTGGTGTTTTCTGTTTTCAAGCTTAACAGCGATTACCTCATCAGTCAATTTGGTTAAAGATCGTTTATTCTATTGCAACATTTTAAACCACACCTAAAATAAAGTAGCGAATTCATAATGTTTAAGGTCATTCTATATCGGATTTTCGTTTATATGAGATTTATACCACTAAAAACCTTTTTTAACTTCCGCGTAGCTAAATGGCAAAACAAAGAGCTGCATTGCAAAAGAAGCTTATTCATAAAATGGATTTTCATTTATTTTTTTGTCCATATACATACATTTATCCAGAAATCAATTGTTGAGTTCTTATTTAACAATTCATATGATTTTAGTTTCTGCCACAGATGTTCCAAAGTTCTAATTTCCTCTACAGTGAAATCAATAATTTCTTCTTTAAAATGTTCGCTTAGTTTGCATTTATTAGTTTTTAAACTGTTTTCTACACAAAAAAATTAGTATTTGTTAACTTTTGGAAATTTTTGGTAATCGCTGTCAAGTGACATATTAGTTGAGCTACATATAAAATCCCGGCATGTAATTCGTATTTGTTTTTCTATTAAAAAAGTAATTTTATCTCTTTTCGATTCCAAAAATTTTCCAAAATCGTAATTGAGAGAAAAAATCAGCTTAACCTGGATTTAATGATCAAGTTTTAAAACAGTTGGATATGAATGGTATTTTAAACGCTTGTACAAATTCTATCGCAAAAGAGTAGGGAAATGTGTGTGCATTCAACAAAAGAGTGTGTTAGATTTCCAAAAAAAGATTACTGGAATATTCTTAAATTAAATAATGCTAAATATGTAGTAGATAAATGCTAAAAAAAATCCTAACTGCTAAATCAAAAATTTGCAGCCAAATCAGACAAAAAAATGCTAAATCTAGCTGCAAAAATGCCAAAATGGCCACACTGGTTGGCAACTACAAATAAATAAATGATGTTCCTCTTTAATAGGATCTTTGTATTTTGCCAAAATAATTCCAAGCGGTGGAACCTCCTGCAGCCAAAAAGAATAAAACATTAAATGGTGTATTACCAAATTAGTGGATTTTGGCAAATTTCTTGTTATGACAAATAAAAACAAAACATAAAATATTTATTTTACAGAATTCCCCCTAATAACACGTTTTTGCACATAATTTTTATTAAACAAAGCTGATCAAAAAACAACAATAAAATATTTATTTAACATAAAAAGTCTTATAACGATATTACAAATGAAAAAAGTTCGTTTTTTGCGTAAAAAAGCTTAAAAGAGATCAACTGTCTATTTTCTTTTTTGAATTAATTTTTAACTTTACACATTTTAAGTACATGTAAGGACAAATTTAAACAATATACTTTTTCGTTGCAATTTTAATGCTTTAAGTCTTTTAATATAATTTATTATTATGTATAGAATATTTTCTTTTTTTAATGATACTACATATTTATAAAAGTTTTTTTTTTAATTTAATTTATGTGTTTAAAAAAAATCACAACTAAATGTAGGCAAACATTTCATTATTAACAAAATATTATAAAAAAAACTCAATTTAAATGTACAAAGAAAAGATAACCATAAAATTAACTAAACTCTTTATAATACAAATGACAACCCCCCTTCATAAGTTATTAGAAAGAAAATTTAAATATAAATTTTAAAACCCTGGAATTTTAAATATAACTGAATTTTGACTAAAAAACATGTTTAAAATGGAATTTTACAATTTAAAAAAATATACATACATATATTGATTATTTTTTCCTGTCTATATTACTCTTTTATATTATATGTATGTACATGTTAATTCAAATGTATTTTAAACAAAAAAAAAATTACGGCCTTACAAGTTTATAAAACGGGTTTTCTATGAAAATTTGTTTAATAAACCTTTTATAAACCTGTTTTGTTTTTTATAACTAACCTTAACTACCTAAACAAGAGCGGCAAGCATTTTATAAACATGAGCAATCTATTTACAATACATTTGCAATAATACAAACCGCAAAGCGATCAGTCAAATGAGATTTTCTATCCGGTTGGTGTTCAATTCCCGTTCTTAAAGATTCTTTCGTATAAACTGTTAAAAATGAGATGTTTGACATGAAAACGCCGCTTGCCGCCCTTATTTATTTAGCTCAGTAAGTCTGCTTTTACACGTTTCATCTTTTGATGCTCAACTCTTGTGTTTTTAGGTGAGAGAAGAAAGAAGAAAGGGGGTTAGTACGGAGATGCCTGTACTCGGTCAGTACGCTTTGTGTTTTTATTCGTTGGTATATGCACAACGATGGCTGCATGTAAGGGAGTATGACTAGGGTTGCCAATTTTATTTTTTGCAAAAGCGGGACAAATTTTAAACCAATGCTGAAATATTAATAAATAACGAGGCCATTGAACAAAAATAATAACGCCCGAAATTTTGCGAAATTTAATTTAATAAAATATGTTTAAAAGAGCACGAACGTATGTTCTAAACAGAAAATGTGCATCACTTAGAGGAAATCAGTTTTCAAAGCTAATTTAAAAAAATTCCGCGATGATATAAATGTTCATACATACACCGAAAACCTACATATATTTTGTAAGAAAACTTTTTTACAACATGTGAATATTATATAAAGCCAATCTTTTTGAATTTTGTGCTTTACATTTTTTTAATTCGATTTCCATTACAAACCTGATTATAAAGTTTAAAATTTAAGAATAAATTAAACAAATTAGGCAATTTACCAAGTGTTCTATTTTGTCATTGTTGTATTTGATATGATTTTATGACTGTCACTAAAACTTTGGTTTTGTTTGGTTAAGATTTTAAGTTACCCCTTCAACAGCAAAGCGACTGTAGAGGTTTATGAAAGAAATTATTTGGCCGCGAAATTTTCATATAGCCATAAATTACGGCATAATGCCTGATATGCCGCCTCCACAACCTATCGACGACCTACACCATCATGTAGGAAAGCCAAGCCTCCAGAATCAGCTCCTAATTAATACAATGAGTTTTTGATTGGTTCTCCGCCACGTTGTCAAAAAATTAGGTTAATGACGAACCCCGAAAAACCAACGCGGTACAGTTATGCAACGCCAAACCATTAACTTATCCCGACGAACTGCAAATCGAGCAAATGCAGACAAACAGAGACTACTTGATTGTCTTAAGAAAAAATTATAATGACGCACGAGATATGCTACTCCACCCAGAGCTGATTTACGAATGTGCTAAAAATTTGGATTTATATTATTTTCATTAAATATTATATGACAATACAAAATTGTGACTTATATACTAGCAATGTTACGAATATTCGCTAAATTCTTTTCAAAAAATTACCTCGGGGGGAGATTCTAATGAAATGTAAAACATAGATAGATTCCTGATCATAGAAAAACAAGGGGAGGTAGGGGAAAATTTCTGCCTCCGAAACTAACAGATTCTAATGAAATTTAAAAGGTGGAGAGCCTAGTAGCACACGCCGGGTATCCGATAGTATAATAATAATAATAATCAGGGGGCTACTCTCTATTGCGATGCAAAAGAAAATTGTAGCAAATCTAGCTATTGGTACTCTTTAATACGTTTTCGCATCTTTTAATTTTATTTCTTTTCGTAAATCATCCCTTTATTTTATTTAAATTTTCCAACTTCAAATACTTTTACACACTTTGGCATTTCATTACTGTAAATCCGCTCCATCTTTAATTTTTATTGCTTCGTTTTCGGAAATTTTGCGAAAGCGCTAGAGAGTACCAAGTTGGCATTTAGCTTTCGCATCGAAAATTTTTTCGCATCGCAATAAACCCCCAGAATACGGCTGAATGTAAGTACATATGTATACAAATGGAAAAATATTTTAAACCTACAAACTGACTTCTAGAAAATTTTATAGGCCAGACAAAAAAACCTAATGTTTTCTATTTCTACCTTAAAAAAACAAATTTTATTGTCTGCTCGAAAAATCCAAAATTATTTGTGGTCAATTGTGTTGATGAAATACATCAGAATCAATGAAAAAGTCGACTCATAATTTTTGGTTACTTAGGGTCTTTTGCGTTTTAGGTAACGATATAAAAAAACAACTTTATTACCTGTGTGTTTGCAGTACTTTAGTAGTTAACACTTTAAAACACTTTGTGAATTGGCTATATTTATTTTCAGTATGCTTATTTTTCAGCTGTTTTTTTTTACAATTTTATCTCATTTATTTATTTACGTAATATAAAAAAGTTATAAATTTTTTGTCATTTAGTTTTGACGTTTACACTAGTTCATCATATGAAAATACAACATGCTGTTCACATTAGTGATTTTTAGTACTTTGGATATGTATAATTTTGACATTTATAGTTTATATATTAAAAAAACGCTCGGCTGAGCGAATGGGTTTACCTATTTAGTATATCCTGAAATAAGAGCAAGTTTTAATAGACAATTTGTGAAAAAAATAAATTCATAAGTTATCACAAAAGAAATTAATAAACAAAAATAAAAAAATATATATGTATATAGGTACCTATATAAGAAAAAATTTAATAAGCTTTTAGTAAAATATATAAAGAAAAAAAAATAAAATAAAAATGTCATCCTCAGATATCAAATATACATACTATATATTAATATCACTCCAACATAACATGCAGTCTGCAACTGACATAAAATTCTTAACTTTAAAACTAATATGATGTTAGTGTTAAGTATAGACTCATCATGTTAGAAGTTTTTTCATGTTATAACACGGTTGTTAATGCAAATGTTTTAACAACGCTTTTATAACTTCAAGTTATAACAGCAAGTCATGTCAGTTGTAGACGGGCAGTAATTGGTCTTAAATAAAACTAAATTATACAAATAGTTGTAACTATTATACACACTTCCTATCTAATCTAAATACATACATACATAAATATTAAATCAAACAAATACCACAATTAATCCAAAAGGTTACCTATTTGGCAATAAAATATTGCGAACATTTTTTTAATCACAAATGATTATTGTTCTCTTTATTTTATTTGTTTGCATTTCTTTTGACTTTTGAATTAACTTAATCGTATACAATACACCTCTATAAAAAACCGACATTTTAGACCAAATTTTAGCACAAATTTTTGAAATATTGAGAAGAATACATAATCTGTTAAAGCGCCCTCTATATATTTAAAAATAACATTATTGAAATTAACTACATATTTGTTAAAACCGTAAATATAAAAACCAAATACAACATATAAATCATTAACCCAATTATGTTATATGTATAAGATCTTATACATACAAACGTATGCATGTATGTAACTAAAAGAAAAATATATGAAAACAAAATAATAAAAGGTGTAGTTCTAATCGAAATGTTTAAAACTGTTGTTTAAATTATTTTAACAGTATTGGTTTGGATTCATAACTTACCGGGCATCGTGGTCGCCACTTCAAATTTAGGAAAAACAAACAAATAGAAATGTTTGTGAAAAAATTACACTTGTCAAATACTTGTCCAGCAGGCGAATTCACTCGTGTACGTGTGCTGGACGTAACATTCTCCGTCATCTCTATATTTTTTTTTCCATCCAGCATTGTCGATATGACAAATACAAACACATTTTGGCTAATACTACCACAATGCTTGATGAGTATTTTGATAACTGTATTTGGGCCTTTAATGGCTTCTTAAGGTCCAACTATAATTTGCATAACCTTGTTTAACATACCGTCAAAAATTAAAACAAAATCAAAAAATTTGATTCCGCACGCAATGTGCGATCAGTTTCGAACTTTGCTTAAGTAAATGACAGTTTCGTAAAATTTAACAAAAAGTTTGCTTAAGCTCAATATGTTTTGATTCATATGATTTACATGTTTTCGCACAGTTCCATAAGCAAACTTCAGCACATTATGGTTGGGCCTTTTAAATATAACTTTGCTTTAAAATATGTACACACGTAAGTAAGTTGACGTTTGGCGTTTAAAAGAGACAATGTCGCTCAGTCTGTCGTTATTGACCACATGCACGACATTGTCGTCCATAAAGTCTTCAATGACCACATGAACGACATTCAGGTATGTGCTGAAAAACGATTTTGAAAACAATACGATTTGATAACGATAATATTGTTTTTGGTATTGTTAAAAATGTAATTATAATACATTTTTCTCTGTTTTCCTGTATATATTCTTTTAAATTTCTTATTACTTATGTTAATTGAACTGGATTTGGAACAAAAAGTTAAGACTTTACTCCAGAAATGAATTTTAAAATCGGTCGAAATTCATCACACCTGCTAAAAACGATAATTTTGAAAAAGATCGTTTTTCATCACATACCTGTGTCGTTTATATTGTCTTTGATGACTATATAGACGACAATGGATTTTTCTTTGTTGTCGACGACTGCGTATAAGACAATGTCGATGAAGTTACAGCTTACACGACAATGTCGCCTATAAACCTAAACAAATAAATAAAAATATACAATAGCACACACATTTTTTTTAAATTATTCCTTAAGCTACGGTCACACTTATGAACTATTTGACCCGACATTTTCCTCAAAATTGTCTTCCAGAAATCCTAAGTTGACGACAATGTCACCGACGGCAGTTGGGCCAACAAAATTTTTATCCACATTGTATTGTATGTGTATATGTTTTGCATCTAAATCTTTTTAACTGCTTTATTTGCTTTTCTCTGCGCAGCGACAACTTCAAAGTTGCATTTAGGTACAAATTGTATTAACAAAATTTGTATGGTTGCATTTAAGAACAAGTTGCCGTGTATTGCTACAATGCAATAGGCGTTTAGGAAAACAGCCTTTATTTCAACATTTAGAGAGACACTTTTAAACAATCTGCAGAAAAAATGGGAATTGCAAGAATTTTTAAATTGTATCATGCTCAGTCACCAGGCATGAATTCTATAAAAAAAATTATGGGACCATTTATATCGCCGAGTCCGCGACAATCCCGTTTCTTCGAAAAACAAATTAAAAAAAAGGCTGCAGGAAAAATTAAATAAAATCAGTGTTGTTTAACTGCAAAAAATTATTTTTAACATGCCAAATCGTCTCTGAGGTAATAAAAAAATAAGGGCTATCCAACCAGGATATTAGTTTACTTCTTTTATTTATTTATTTATTTATTTATTCATTTATTTACGTAATATTAAGCCATTTAGGCCAAAAATCAATATTACAAGTAATATATGCTTAAGCTACATATACATGTGTATATAAAATTCATTAATCAATAATTATAATTCATAATAAAAACTAATAAAATGAAAATTGAAAATAATATACAAATATAAGAATAATATACATACATACTAATACCTCAAATTAAGGCTCCCCAGCCACATTTTAAATATAAATATCATAAGTGTCGTCCATCAGTAGCTAATCAAGATTATTAAGGAAGTCTAAAATTTTTAACCGGAAGACATTATTTGAATAGGAAAAAACTCGTAACGAAAATGGTAAAAAGTTCCAAAGCCTAGCAATCCGAACGATAAAAGATTTTTCAAAACAGGATGTTGAGATTCTTGGTATACGAATTAAGGGATTCCTAGAAGAACGCATAAACTCAAAGGAGTTTAATAATTCAGGTGGTTTACCATTTTTGATAATTTTATAAAACAAAATCATGTTCCGATATTTAATAAAGTTATTAAAAGTACACCCAAGAAAGCTAAAAGCAAAATTAGAAACATGTTCATAGCGTCTAACATTATAAACAAAACGAACTATTAGATTGAAAATACGCCTGATCATCCTCAAACGCATAGAACCAGTACCTGTGTAAACCTCAAGGCCATATAAGATATTAGAAAACAGTAAAGCATGTGCCAAGTTATACCTCACTCGCAGAGGCAAGTATAAATTAGTAGAACGAATTTTACGCAATATACCATAAATTTTACCATAAACCATATTAATATGGGGATCAAAAGAAAGTTTACTATCCAAATATACACCAAGACACTTAATATGATCAACCAAAGAAATAGGAGTATTGCTCAAAACTATATTAATGTCAGGATAAAAACGACTGGTTGGTCCAAACATCATTGCTTTAGACTTACTCGGATTAATAGATAACGAATTTAAAGAAGTCCATTCACATACCCGGTCTAAGCAAAAATTTATATTATTCTGTAAAACATCACTAAAGTCAACTCTGCTTTTGAAGAGTAAGAAGACATCATCGGCAAAAATGAATGGTTTATTAAACAATAATGTTATGTGCTAAAAAACCTAATAATAATGTGGTGTCAATTATTAAAGTTTTTAAGTTTTTGGTTTTATTTTTATTGTTTGTTCAATATTCAGTATTCTGAAACAAGTTTATTTTGATTTCTTAATATATGTATGTTTCTTATAAAAAAAATAATATCCCCGTTTTTTATTATTTTCTATTACTTTTGTTGACTTTTTATAACTCAAATAAAAAATCCGAATATTATAGTCACTGTACCTAAATATTTTGTTTTCTTTTCTTTATTATCATTTCAAGTCAAATTTACCAATATTTTACAATATGCGAAAAAAACCATTAATGTTAAATAAAGAAAAAAATTAAATGCAAAGAAAAACTTAACGGTTTAACATCAGCCTCTATCTTAAAAGTTAAGCTAAAATACACAAAAAAAATGTAAAAAAGAACTATAAAAACTGAAGATATAAGCTAGAATGCACTTAAAAAACGGTTTAAGTGTTTATGAAAATTTTAGATACACGAAATAATAGTTTATAAAATACCTTAGTGTTCTTAAGTATTAACACAAATCTTATCAGTTAAAAAAGAACACAATATTATAATATACTAATACATAGCTCCAAGAAAGAGATGTTAAAAATAACACTACACCATTTCCAAGTGTAATTAGGATTCACCATTGGAATTGAATTCGTAAAATTCTCCAGTATTTAGAAGTGTTTAACTGGAGTTAAACAATTTTCAATTATAGTTTTGATATGCCAATGTTTTAAAAATTTCAGTCTATCGGGCATATTTTAGAAATCGAAATGAAGTGGAATTGAGATCGAACGGCCATAAAAATCAACAAAAATTGCATTTATTTTATGTTAACAATAGAACACTACACAATTATATTATTATATATTATATTATATTATATATTTTATTATAGAAATATCAAAATCTATTTCAGTGTTTAAAATATCAATTCAAAAATTTTATGAGCTGTAATTTTCTTATGAATTTTCCCATTATTAAAAAAAGTAAAATTCATACGCACTGCGACCCAGAGGGTCTTTTGTGCAGCCTTTGTATCTTACCATGTCCGGTTCAGGCTTACATATTAAGGCAATTATCCTGCTTTGTGAAAGATCATAATCATTTTTTCTCAATCTATTTCTCAAATTTTTATTATAATCTGTTTCAGGAAAAGTTTTATTATTTACCTTAACCTCTTTTGTATTTCTGATTTTTTTAAACTGAATTTCGGATTTTTACCGTCCATTTTTATTTCGGAAAAATAAAAATTTGTTGTATTTATTTTTGTATTTCAGAAATTTTCATTCCTATATTAAAATTTCAGAACTTCGAAAATTAATTATGTATTTTAATTTATTTTTTCAAGTTTCGCAACATAATTGAAAATGGTGTAGTACGTACACTTTTTAGCTTTGGGCTTTAGGCATTTTGACATTTTCTTTTAACATACTTCACTGTTTGTTTATGGCTAAATTGTTTTTAAGTAAATTGCATAAAGCTTTTACATGATTTCTAGACTGGAATCACTGTTTTTAGAAACGACCTCGGTTTCAGACGACCCCGAACCAGAGCCCGTATCATTAACAATTTCATTATCATCTGATTGGCTATTGCGTAAAATACAATGAGGCGGCGTTGAAGACAATTGCCAAGCAGGTATAGAGGGAGCGGCGACGGAGGCTACTAAGGGCGAAGGGAATTGTTTGCGATTTAATAGCAAACCCTTAATAGCTTCTAAATCACTCTTAAATTGATTAAATTCACGCATAAATTGCTGGGTTTGATCACGTTGTTCACGGGCCAAACTTTCTTTAACCTGAGTTAATTCTGTTTTTATTTCTCCTATACGTGTATCGACTTTTTTGTCAATATCCGTTAAAGCTTCATCGACAGTTTTCTTCGCTTTGCCTCCAAATAGAAAAGTTTGCAGGAATTTCTACAAGTATATATCAAAACAGGTAAAAAAAAAACTTTAAAAAAAGATCTTACACACACACACCTTCCAAAACATGAAAATTGCATAAGCTACTCCTCCCAACAAAGCCATAGAATGAAGAACATCTTTTAAACGCCCCAAAGCAGTAGGTTTTGGCTGCTGCAAAGCCAACTGGGCATGAGTTTGAGAAGTATTTATACCCATATTAATTACTGTGGGCGCGTTTGGATCCTGGCTAAATACACCAGCTCTTTCACAGGCAATTTGTATTTCAGTGGAGGTAAGACCTTTGGACCTTAGAAACTGTTGCTTTTGTAACAAAGTTGTATGGCGTACTTTGGCATTATTAAGAAAATTTACAGCAGTTGTTATCTTCATATGTATAATAAGAATTAGATTAAATAAACTTTAATATTATTCGTATTACTTACTAAAGCCTCTCGTGGTGCTGGTTCATCTTGTGTTATTTGTATGGCTAACTGTCCCTCCTTCACTGCATTGTTGTCCAAATTATGTTGTAACTCCTTTGCTGTTATATTTTCTGTATCACCGGTATCAGTGTTGGTCGATGACATAATTAATTCTATTGCAATTTTAATTTTAACTTTTTTCCTTAGATTTCCTAATCTTTAAAGGTTTCGTTTCATTAGTTTGGCTGGTTTGACGTTGGGCAATTTCTTAACGTAGTTTTTGGTTGTTGTTTAATTTTTTATGTGTATTTGCATAAAAATAATTAAAACGCTGATGAATTAAAGAGAGTGGTAAAATGGAAAATGTAAAAGAGAGAAAAACTTATAGAGTTGCCAAACCTTTTTGCATTTTCAAAGCCAAAATTTAAAACAGTTGTAAAAATTAGTGGATTGTAACATGCAGTCTACAACTGACATGAAATGTTTAACATTAACACTAAAATGATGTTAGTGTTAAGTATAGACTCATCATGTTAGAGGTTTTCTCATGTTATAACACGGTTGTTTATGCAAATGTTTTAACAACGCTTTTATAACATAATGTTATAACAGCAAATGATGGCAGTTGTAGGCGTGGAGTAAGGCCAGTAGCAATTGCAACGAAACCCTTTAGAAATACATGCAGTTAAACCTCGACTATTTGGCTCTCGTGGGACCGGCACCAGCACGGATAATCGAAATACACGGTTAATAGAGGTTATATTAAAATATACAATTTGGTTTAAAGACCAGTTTAAATCGTTTTCCACACATTTCGATTTGCTTTGAGAACAGATGAAACGAAAACACGAGTTTCCTGCACGCCGGTTTCAATGCAACTGATTGCCAATGCGATTCAAACCGGTCTCAAAATGATAGCGTCATGTATGGTATCTTTAGGGATTGTATGGCATAAGCTCAATTCTAGCCTTATGGCATAAACTCAAATGAAACTCGAAAATAACTAGAAGTTGCTGTTTCGTTGTAGTTGCGTTTTACCGTCTGTTCTGGGCATAAGCTTAAGGGTAAAATAAACCACACAAAATGCTTGGCAAACACACACATTTAATATTTGTTTTGTTTTTAATGAATGCATACGCCGATAGTGCTGCGTCAATTTTGTTGCTTTTTGCTTACAACGGAGAAGAAATACCTATAACATAAAGGCAAAGAAAGAACTTATAGTAAAAAATGATTTAAGCAACGCGCTTTATTGTGGCAAGCAATACTGTTTAAAATATTATTTTACTATTGAAAATTATTTCAATACTTCTTTTTCAACGTTTTCACTCCGCAAAGTTTTCGCTGAAATAAATACATTTAGCATTAGACACCGCAAAAAGTTTGACAAAAAGCCAACATCTCTAAAGGGCATTTTAAAAATGGCTTGGCAAACATGTCAAAATTGTACGTTTGTACAAATTTTTTGTGTTGTTAATTGGAGTGTCTGCTGTTTGGACAAACATTTGAAGCAATGTTTGTAGAAATATTAAAAGTATTAAATAAATATGAGACACACGTTGAATATTTGTTATACCGACCACAAAACGGAAGCAAAGGTTGTGCTTGCCAAGTCATTTGTGAGGTTTATTTTGCCCCTTAAGCATGGTCCAATCATTAGGCCTATGCAGAACTACAAGAATGTAACAATAGAAAAACAACATGATTTTTGATTTGTGTAAAACACGATAAAGTTGTCAAAAACAAAGGTTCTAAAAGCAATTGCACGAAAAAACACAGATCTTTTAAAAATCAGCATGCGTTTTGCATAAAACTAATAAATAGACCATGAACTTAAGTATATTTTTTAAAAACCGTGTTAAACGCCGGTTGTGCAAATGGTCTCAGTTATTGACTTTTAACGGACTCTGTTCTTATAACCTCGTTCCATGTAAACCTTGCAGCTCTTGTATATCCAATCCATTCAAACTTGCTTCTGAGAATGTCGTATTGAATTGCATGTTGGTTGGTTCTGCGATGAGATCTGTATTACTTATTATGTTTGGCCAGAAGCATCTTATTGTGTTGGTAATTATTTTTTTTTTGGTTATTTTTGTTTAGTCCCCATTTACATTATACGATTTTTGTCGTTGCGATTCTTACCTCATAGGCGAGAAGGGAAAGAGGAATTGAAAGGCTAACACAAGCGAGTGCAGTCTTCGATTCGTTTTGCTCGCTCATTCGTTCTCTCATTTGACGAAAAACGTTTTCAAGTTCGTTGGCACAGAACAATTTGCAACGACAAAAATCGAACAATGTAAATACAAAACCGGTTACAAAAAAGAAACATGCCGACTTTAAAAGCATTTGATTGTAGCGAATGTATTTTATCCTGCATATAAGGAATTTCTACAATATTGATCTAAGTCCTTTTATATATAGATTCTTATACATATGTAGCAAAGTTCATTTTACGGTGTCGAAAAAATGTTGTGTGTTAACAAATAAGTGATTTGTTCTATTTATTTTATTTATTTATTTTTATTTATTGATTTATTGTACCAAATAATTCGCGTAATTACTACGGTACCAACCAAGCTCAAAATGTACCACAAAAGAAGATATTTGTACAAAACTTTTCATTCCTAAATTGAATGCTATCAAAAATATCTGGCAGCCATTTATGCGACAGCTGTTCATTAAAAAGAGACAGCTATGTAAACAAATTTTTATGTTTTCTATAGAACAAGTGAAATAGCTAGACAAAAATCTGTGACGAAGAAAAAATATAATTTTCCGGAGATCAAACGCATAATTTCACAAATCAATCGAGTTTTTAAATTTTTAATGCAGTAAATATAATTAAAATAACAAGAAAACGCACAAAAATCGTGAACTGATAAACAAACTTTCGTAGCAAATTAAATCATTTGTAAACACACATATCAATCTTCCAGAAAAACACTCCCAAAAAATTTAAAAAGTATCAAGCAATTGCATTTTCACACTCATACAGACCCACAAAAAACAACGGGAAACCAACCTTACATAGAAAAATATTTTGCTGCAACTTAAATAAAAAAAGTACAAAAGTGAAACTCCATGGCTTGTGCAGCAACAGCTGCAGGTAAAGATGCCAATACTGGAAGCACAAACACGGGACTAGTTGCCGCTGCTACAGGGAGTAGTGGTGGTGGTAGTACAGGAGGAGCAACAGCATCTTCTAGTTCGGCCGTAGCAGGTGCTGTTGGAAGCAGTGGTGTGTCTGGTTCTGCTTCAGCTGTTGCGGCTGGAGTTCCACAATCCAACGGCGGGGGAGTTATTAACCGTCAGTCACGTTTTGCCATGGAGGGTGTTGGTGCCCGAGTTATAAGAGGTCCTGATTGGAAATGGGGTAAACAGGTAGGTGCAACTATAATGTTATATTAATAGAAATTGAAGAACATATTACGTGTAAATAAGAATATTGTTGCTAAACTGATGTACGACAACTTTGTTTTGCTGTTCTGCTTTCAGACTATTTGTCATTGACCTTTTATTTGACTTAAGCGTTTGGTCGTTGATTGAAAATAATTGAATTTTATGTTTTATTATTTGCGTTTATTTAATACTAGATATATTTCCAAGATACTTTAAACAGCTTGAAAAGTAAAGCAATTCTTTTTTTTTAAATTTTAAGCTTAAAAGCAACTTGAATTGATTTAACCATGAAACTATTTGAGGATTTTATAATTTTGGTTTTTAATATAATAAATTTTTCCCCAATGTTATGTCTGCTTATCGTTTTAACATAATTTAAAACTTAACATTTTTAAAAAAAGAAAAATGTTTTAGTTTTGTTTGGCACTGAAAATAACATTTTTTTGTATTATATCACTGTGCGACAAATGGTAGGGGTCAGTGATCGGGAAGGGTTCAAACTACCGGGGAAAGCTATATATATATGGGCTAAAAAAAACATCAAAATTTTTATAAAAAACTAAAGTTAAGGGCCAAAATATTTACCCTTCACCGAAGGTAAAAAGGGTTTATGTTGTATATAACTTATTTTAACAAAGTATTTCGGTTATAACTCAGCCATTTTTTAACCGATTTGACAGATTTATATACCGAGGTGTTTAAGAAGAAATTTACCATTTACTTGAGTTATAAAGCTTGGACTCGGGGAGATCTATGGTTCCCGAAAGTGGGTATTTAAAAAAATTTATTTTGGTCATAACTTTTTTGTATCTGAACCGATTTTCAATATTTTGGTACAAAAGTCATATCAATAGGACGTATGGCAGCACTAAAGTTTAGGTTTTTATAAAAATTTTGATGTTTTTAGCCCACTTTTTAAATCGATATATCTCGATTCCTAGACGTGACCCAGCGAAACGCCGGGACACGTATAACTTATTTTTTACCGATATAACATTTCCCGTTGGTTTCATCCCATCCCGATTTTGACTGTCGCATAGTGTATTCAACCAAATATTGTGAAAAGAAGTAAGATATATCATATTGAACGTTATTGAATTTTTTATTATCACACAAGTCTTAAGTATTTTGACAAAATGCTTCCATGATCTTATTATTTAGCCTTATTACGGTTGTCGTTCTCGTAAACAAGTGTGTCATTTTTTTTGCAATAGATTAAACTAACACAACGTTCACGACAACGCAGAACGAGTGGGTCTTTTTTGTAATTAATAAAAGAACACAGTTACTTATAGATTGGTGAAATTGGCACTAAGAATTTTTGATTTCAAGAGTACCAATTAATGGGACAAGTTTAAAAAAAAAATAAAAATGCTATATTTCCAATTTCATCAAAATCGGTTCAGCCAATTAGCCGATAAAACAAAGCAAACTGTCGGTCGAGCGGACAGATAGACTGCAGGCAGAATGGAGGGTTTCTTTTGAGTTCGAAAACTATTGCTTAATTACATCCCTTTCAAAACGATCATTAATATTTTCTGAGTATGTAAAGATGTTTAGCGCCACTTGACCCTATTCTAAGCACTTTAGTAGAACATTATAGAGCCTATGTCCGTTACCAATTTTCATTCTCATTTTGTTAAAATAGATTTGATTTTTAAAAGCTTTTTGCTGTCTCATGTCGACTTTAAAAATGCCATAAAATCGAATTTTAACTTCAAATAACTTTTTAATTACAACATATTTTTTACACAATTCTTTCCGTATAATACTAATTTATTTGCTGTTAATTCAAAAAAAAATATTAAAAAAAATCATAATAAATGTGAATCCTATATTTGCAAAATACTAGATTAAAGAAAGTTAGTTCAAAATTGGCAAATGATAATTTTCAAAGTCGGATATTTCCTAAACTTAAAAATAAAAAATATGCATGTCCCTGACTTTTTAAAATTAAGAAATCGGGATTTTTTTTTTTTTAAATTTAAGTAACACCAGTCACTGGAAACCATTGGCGGATCTTCTGATATGTCTATAGACACTTAATCCAAAATTTTATCTCAAAGGCAAGTTTTAATTGCCATCTGAAATTGTTTTTCCAATCGGACCAATCGTTTACAAAATACAGCATTATTTTAAATAATTAAAATGTCCCAGTTTGCAATGTCATTACAATAAACAAATGTGTTATGTTTTGGATTTTGGGGCATTCCATCCCCGCCCTCGCTCTTAGGAGTGTTTTTTACGATTTTTTAGAATAGAATATGTAATACATACATACACACATATAATTTTTAGTCTTAAAGTCTTTGTGTTATAATACTTGAATAAATAAATCAAGAGATAGAGGCATAAATTAACGATAAGAAAGGGCGTGTTAGCTAGTTAATATGTTCCACAAAAATATTTGCCGTAACATTTTCTACAAAGTTGTTAAACATACCTTATACCTCTGATTTAAAGAGCACAGAGTTTCATATACCGATAAGCGCATGAACTGGCCAAAAGGGTAAAAATAAAATTCCGAAGTGATCCTTCAAAACGTCGGTACACTTATCACTTTTAAAAGTCGTTTTTCCATAAGATTCTTTATTAAACAACATTTTATAACACAAATTATAAAAATTAGATTTAAAGTGTATTAAAAACAAATTCATACAAATTTCATACAAAAAGCATGTTCATATTAGAATTCGTTTCTATAATGCGAAAACAAAATAATTAGAAATACATATAATATAATATATATAATAATATATAATATAATCCTGGCAAAAATGCTTAACCGAAACCCGGTTTTTTGAAAATAGCAGCTATTCGGAATATTCGAAAACCGGTTATTGAAAAAAGTCGAATAATCGATCTCCCTAGTCCACAGTGGTCCCAATGACGAATTAAGCGCGAAAAAAGTCATAACTCTTGTTTAAAAGCACTTTGAGGGATACACATTTCTACGAATAAGTGACTTAGTATGGTGCGAGCTCACGCCAAAAATGGGCGGATTCGATTGAGAGGGCGTGGCACTTTTCATACAAAACAAGTTGACATAATGACTGCGTTAATTTGTCATCCGAATCATCTCCTGAAAGGTTTTCTTCATTTAAAAGAGAAGTATCTAAAAGTAAAGCAATTGACTCGTGACACAATGGTTCTGGATTTCTATTCGGCAGCTTTGTAGAAAGAGATGATATGTAGCGATCCGATGAAAATAGAAGATTGTTTAAAAGATCTTCGATGGTATTCTCCCGTGAGCATGTTTACAAGATGCTTTGTTTTATATTGCTTAGATCTTTCCCCTATTTCTAAAAACGATTTAGAAGGTCGTCCGTATTTTGACGTTGATGGTCCGTCAATGGTATTTTCGTCCGAGTTTTCCTTACTAGGAAGAACGAAATATTCATCCAACCAACTTTTAAATGAAGACTCGAACCAGAGAACTGCAACAATACATAATACTCGCGAGCGCACTCGCTGTTTATTAAATCATTTTTAGTCTCGAATACTTCTAAACACTCGCTTTTACTGATATGGTTGGCTCGTTGGCTCGTTCTTCATACAAAGCGAGCTTCATGCATAAAAATATTCACAATAACTTTTACTTGTACATGTGTGAACTACATAAAGTAGTAAGAGCCCAGAAAAATGTATGAACAATATCACAACAACGCAAAGCTAAGTTTCGTGTATTTTCTATTTTCATATTCGGTAACTTTTTGTATTTAACTTACACGACTTAGGTGTTACGACCAGCTCGTAACAACAACATTCACGGCATATTCATTTAGTATATGTTCGTGTATTTAAAATTAAACACTAAATGAAAACGTGGCTGCCAGATTTTATGATTTGTCCTAGGTAAGACGATTTTAGGCGTTTAAATGCATGTTTTGTTATTTATTTTATGGATGAAATTTAGTAAAAGAAAAAACTCAATTAGCAGCCGATATTTACCGTTAATAAAGAGCGCACTCAGCCATTTAAAAAAAATGTTATTACACTGAGAAAATTAAATCGTAAAATCAAAGAAAATACACTTTGTTGCAAAGACTTTTATTGGTCAGCTTGTGCCCAAAGACAAAACGTCTTTACCGGAAAGGCGCAAAGATCTTTAGATTCCCATGAAATATATACTTAAAATCAAAGCCTTAAAATCTTGTGGCAAGGATGTACGTCTTTGGAAACACATGAAAAAAGTCCTTAAACTAAGGAAAAAGTATTTTGGCACAAAGACTTTCATTTTTCTGCAAAATAAAATATTTAATGAAACCAAACACAGCATTTTTATAAAATTTTTTTATTTTAGTTTAATGTAATAAAAATAAAAAATAGTTCATATACAGCACATGCACAATTGAGCATTCCTATCGACTGACTTACAATTAATCACAACCACGAAAACAATTCTTTTTATTTTTTACATATGTATATTGTAATCAATCGGCTATAGCCGATTTCGTTATGCATTCGTATACAAATTTAATTTTGAAGACTAAATTCTTTAAAGATACAGACTTTATCTTTATTTTTTTAACCGCTCTTGTTTACCGTTGCAAGCAAACATGTGTGAACAAGCAAACATGTTCACTTATGCATTGAAGACAAATTCTTTAAAGTTACAGACTTTGTCTTTGTAGCAAGGATGCTTAGCTTTAAAAAAACAAAGAAAAGTATTTAATTTTAAATACGTTTTTCAATCCCTTATTAGCAAAGAAATTAATCGTTGTAGCAAATATTTTATCTTTACGGAAAAGATAATTTCTTTGATTAAGCTTCGTCGTTTGTGTTGAAGACGCACCATTTGCTTGTTTAAAGAATATATCATTGATGCAAGGATTTTTTCCTTCTAACAAAGATATTTTCGTTACAATTTTACAAAGACCTTTTTTCTTTGATTTTAAAGCTTTTAATTTTCTCAGTGTATGTGCATCTTAAGCATCATAGAATATAATTGTGTGTTTGTTGTAAAATTTGTTGTCAAAAAATTATATATATATAAAAAGTAAATTCTGTGTTTACGTCGCACAATGAAAAAACGGAATGCGCAGCGTTGCCATTGGTCAATATTTTTGTAAAAATATTTACATATAAATGAAATTGACATATAAAAAATTGTGATTCATAAGCCTGTCGCATTCGTTATATATTTTAATTAAAATTTTCCACGAAAATTTTTCTTATAATAACTTTTAAATTCATTTTATTTCATAATGAATTTAGCCCTACATGTTTACTTAAATATACGATCATTGTTTTTTTCCTAAACCATCTGGCAACGCTGCTTTAAGTATTACTACGAATGACGAATGCTGCGAGCAGGGTTGTTAGACTTTTTTCCTCAAAAATCGTCAAAAGTTTTGACAAAATTCGTCAAAATCGTCACGAAAATTTAACAAAATCGTCAACAAAACGTCAAATATATAAATTTTACAAATTAAAGACAATTTATTACATGGATTGGTTCGAAAATATAAATTTTTAGCAAGAAATTCTATTTATGATGAAAAAAGTGATATGGTTTAGTTGTATTCTATTTATTTCAGCAAGTGAGCTGAATATATTTATCACTTAAAAAGAAAAAATATGTTTGCATAAATGCATAACTAAAATTTGTTTATTTCATTTATCCATATTCAGAAAAATATTAAATAATAAATAAAATCTCATTTGCTTTTAACTTGAGCTATTTTTAAATGATTAACTCATTGCACTCATTTTTCTACACAACTTCTTATTAAAAAGTAACTGCCTAACACGTAATTTTACTAAGAATAACTTACCTAACAGAATTAAATTGGATTTGCCTTTTTACACACAAATAGAAAAATTCTTCACATGTGATTATGACTTCATCGAAAAATGCATTCGTATATAGCGACGCAAATCGAAATCATAAAAGCGCAAAGCGGATTTAACCAATTTTTAAAAAGCGGACCAAATAGAATAGACGCAAATTAGGGCTCTAGTGTATATTTTTTGCAGTATCGATGGCATTTCTATAATTGTAGAATTTTAATTACTAATGCTTCTACTGAAATCCACTTGGTTTGTGATGGGGGAGGAATTTTTTGTTTAATTTCCAAAAATTTTTGTATTTCGAAAAATTGATTTTTAAGTTTTGGACTATTTTCAATATAATTGTAAATATTTCTTGTGTTTTATCGATGATAACACTTTTACTTTTAGTCAAAAAATCGTCAATCGTCGTTTTACTGTATTTTCTCAAAAAAATCATTAAAATTGCGAAAAATCGTCACATCTACCAACCCTGCTTGCCTGATTAAAGTTTTATAAAATTGATGCCAGATTAAAGTTTAAAATAAATTTATTGACGGGATTAAATCGTCAAAATGACGTAAAATCGTCACATCTAACATCCCTGGCTGCGAGTAAACACTTGTGCACTCAGCCAATTATAACTCTAGGTCAGCGAAGGGCAGATAGAGAACATTAAATAAAAGAGAGTAAATTAGTTGATTTATCAGAAGTACGAGTGCTATTGCCGAATGTTGAAATAATATATTTAAGAAACAATACAAAACAGAACTCATATAAATTTCATTGCGTTTGCTAAAGGCTCGTATGTTGAAAACACAATTTCTTACGAGCCTGGCGAGCACATACAAAAACAATAGGCTGTATTAACTACACCGCAACTCGTTTTAAGGTGAGTATCATCAATCATAAAAACGGGTGCTCGTTGCAGTTCTCTGACTCGAACACACTCTTTGTTCGATGTACCATGGACCATTTCTTCGACAATTGTGTGATGAATTTTCTACCTGCTTGCTTTAATTTTTTTGTATAGCTATCATTTTCATCATTTTTTATACCAATTTTCATAAAAATGTTATATATAACAGCATTAAATTTTTTTTTGCACCTTTTCAAAGAACCAAACATTAAACAATTCTCTTTTGGTGATAGACATCGCAATTAAATAATTTGATATGAAAGCTTTCAGACATAAATCGGCAGGAATTTTTTTTACCATTTAACTGGCCACATATCATTGCTAAATCGGGTTAAATTCACAATTAAAACTCTAAGACAAGTTATAATGCAATTAAAATTGCACAATTAACGAATACATCTCCGTTTTCACGTATTTTTTCTGAACGAAATGCAAAATCGTCGGCATATTAGGAATTATAAAAATACATACCCCAATTGTATAAATAAAACCCGCAAATAATAAGGAATATATTTTCGTTTTATTTGACAAGACCTCCAAACCGAACTAAAATATTGTCTATTCTGTTATAAAAAAATCTATTGTTTGTCTTTAAAACAGTACTGCAGTATTAATATTGCTGATATAATAAAAAATTTTATACCGTTATGTAGGCTGAAGACTTGTCATTACAAAACCAAACAAAAAATTCAAATATGTACGATCCGACAAAAAGACTTTTTTCGGGCTAAATTAGTCATTGGGACCACCGTGTAGTCGTAAGAAAGGTGTCGACCACCGCTTGAGATTTTAGTCTAAAATTAACCCTTAACTGCACTATCTTACTTTTTTAAAACATTTATTTAGACATCATTTAAACAAGTATTGTATCGCAACAAGCAAAAGTGCTTTATTCGGCAGTGTCGAATCTTATATACCCTTCACCATGGTTAATAAAGAACAAAAGTATTTATATTTATGTATATTTATATAGTATTAATCGCTTAATTTAAATATGTTTACGTAAAACAACAACAACAAGGGATTTTTGAAAAAAATGAGAGGTAGTCGTGGTTTTTGCTCATATCTCAGCCATTTTTGGACCTATCATCATATCTGAAGGCTTCGGAAAACCCATTTCAACAGACGGACGGACAGATGGACAAAAAAATGTCCTTCTAATAGGGATCCAGAATATATACACTTTATAGGGTCTAAGTTTAATATCGTAGAAAATGCAAACGGAATGACAAAGTTATATGTACCCTTTTACCTTCACTGAGGGGTATAGAAAGCATATCTTTGTGCAGGAAACACGTTTTATTTATATGCTATTAAATTAACTCGTTCAATAGCAACATTTAAAAAAAAATTGTGGAACAAAATTAAAGAAAAAAAAGACACATTTAGGAAGGAATATGCAATACACTGAACTAAATTAGCGAATGATTTTTTTTAGATATTTTTGGTTTATTCATCTTAATTTTTTTTAAATTGTTTGCATTTTGGTTTTTCGTGACCTTAGGACAACAAGGTTCTATTTGCACAAACAGTATTTTATGAAATCTAAGGTTAAATATTGTAAATCGCTATATTCAGTCCGTTTTCAATTAACTTAAAAACAGTTTCTGAATAATTTCAATTGAGTCATGGAATATTAATATCCTTTTATAAATATCCATGCTGCTTTATTAGTTTTTGCACAAATTGAGTCTAAAAAATAGGATAGAACTCTGTTGCTCAGTGATGAGGCACATGAATTTGGGTCAACATGGTTCTCAGTACCAAATTGAACTTTGTGTAACGGTAAGAAGTCATTTTTGTGGATTTAAGAAAGTTCGAAATCCGAAAGTTAAAAAAGTAATAAGCCTAAGGATTATGCAATAAAAGTACACATTTTTTTAATATACTTAAAAGGCTTAACCAGAATAACAATCAAAGCTACTGTAAAAATTAACGAAAAGCCACAAAAATGCATTAAAAAAAAAAACAAAATAAAAAGTTCGATTCCGTACGGAACGTGCGCACTTTGCTTTAGCAAATGACAATTTCTCAAAACTAAATAAAAAGTTTCCTTAAGTTCAAAATAGTTTGAAACATACGATTTTAATATACTATACGCACAATTGCTTAAGCCACGTTATGCACATTTTGGTTACGCCTCTATTCCTGGAAAGTTTGTAATATACATTTTTGGTTGAGGAACCTTTACATTATTTTTATTTTAGTGTGCGTTGTAATAAAATTTTTAAGAAATCGCAAAAGGTCCAATCCGAAATATCTTACAGACGCGAATCATATTTCCAGACAATTCCGCAATGTAGCTAAAAAAAAGTAGTTTTGTCGCGAATTTTTCGATTTATTCCTTTTCGAACTCTTAAAATTAAAATAATTTGACTTTTCTCGTTTTGTGTAACAACTTTTAGATAGTCATATTTACAGCTCGTAAAGCAATTTTGTTAAAAGCACACATATTGATTAAACACTATAACTTTTTGTTTTAAAAATCGTCAATCGTCATTTTACTACATTTTCTCAAAAACATAGCCAAAATGACGAAAAATCGCCACATATAACACCCCTGGTGGCACTTTTTATAAAAAGACAATATAGAAACGACAATATAGAAAATTTGGAACAAAAAGCATAGTTATCAATACACAACATTTGTAACGGTCGGGGTGGGAGAAGTGGGCGTGACACAAAAAGGATTTCTTTATGTCGTGAACAGCAAGAGTAGAATTGTCCAAATTGAGCACAAAAATCTTGTTGAGTAGATAATACACCTTTTTAAAAAAATATGCGAAATTGAAGAAGTAAGCGTGACACCTTATACGATGCCATTATAGATTTCTTTACAACTGAAAAAGGTAACAGGCACATTTTTTTAAACCTTATCTGAATTATATCAATGCACAATATAAGTCAAAAAGTAAGCGGTATTGAAACAGGGGTAACAACGACAACATACACTCAAAAAATAATTTTTTGTATATGTATCTGTAACCAGGGCTGTGGAGTCGTCAAAAAATAGTGCTAACTCCGACTCCAACAACAGAAATTTGTTAAGTCGCACTCCAACTCCTATTCTTACATTGATGCTATATATATATGAGACTGGTTCTTATTTAAACTTTTTTTTTTAATGCAGTGCCTTTTAAATGGTTTAATACCTATAGAAAATTATTCTGTAAATGATTTAAATCGATATTTTAAATATTGCATCGAAAATTTCGAAGAACTTTTATTTTGGAAAATATTAGAACATTTTCTTAAATTTTTTATGCCGAAAAATTTTAAAGTTGGAGTCGCGAGTTTTTGTGGGCTTATTGACTCTAACTCGGGTACAAAAACCTCTATTCCGACTCCACATCCCCGCTTAGAACCATACAATTTTAAATAAACACTATAAGGTAAATTACGAATTACAAAGGAGAAATTTTTTTTCATTTATATGCATTGCTTATTGTCCCTGTTAGTACTTTTTATTTACTACCGGCCAGTTCTTTTAAATAACAAAAATGAAAAGTCGCAATACCTTATCAATTATTTGTAAATTGAAGGCTTCAAAAAAGCCGGTATTTAAGCAAAAAATTAAAATTCCAGTCGATTTTTAAATGTAAACAAATTAACAGTTAAACAAACAACGAATTTTTAATACTCTAAATTGAAAACTTATGTGCTGTTTTCACAACACAAGTGACTGAACGTTTAGTTTAATTTATATGAAAAGCACTCAGTTTTTTGAGTGTTTTCCATATAAATTTTACTACACGTTCAGTCACTTGTGTTGTGAAAACAGCACATTAGACTCTTTTAAGTACTTATGTGCTGTTTTCACAACTCAGTTTTTTGAGTGTTTTCCATATAAATTTTATTACACGTTCAATCACTTGTGTTTTGAAAACAGTACAATACAGTTTAATGTGCTGTTTTCACAATACAAGTGACTGAACGTGAAGTAAAATTTATATGAAAAGCACTCAGTTTTTTGAGTTGTTTTGTGAAAACAGCACATTAAAAAATTTTAAATTAACTGGCTGTTTTTAGAATATTAAAATAATTGAGTGAGTGAGAAATTATATTGAAAACTGTTTAATGTGCTGTTTTCACAACACAAGTTGCTGAACGTATAGTAAAATTTATCTGAAAAGCACTCAGTTTTTGGAGTGTTTTCCATATAAATTTTACTACACGTTCAGTCACTTGTGTTGTGAAAACAGCACATAAAATATAATTTCTCACTCACTCACTTGCTTTAATTTTGTAAAAATTTTTTAAGTGTGAATAGTTAAACATAAAATTTAGCACTTTAATGTGCTGTTTTCACAATACAAGTGATTGAACAAAAAACTGAGTGTTTTTCATATAAATTTTACTACACGTTCAATTACTTGTGTTGTGAAAACAGCACATAAAATATCAACACGAATATTGTTACCTAAAACGCAAAATGTCATATTTGTCATACATTGATAAATTAAATTAAACTGTTTATAATTTTTGTATTATTGTTTTGACAATCGACAATGTTGTATATTATGCAAACTTTTAGTTAGGTCTTTCAGGGGTTATCATTCCAACAAGAAAATATTGAGCGAATTATCATATTTTTCACGTTGGTGTTAAGGAAATTATGGGAGAAATGATTGAAAATCAAGTTTTCTATCATCAAAAATCAAGTTTTCCATCATTTCTATTTATTTCTTGTAGGGATATAATCTTTTGTAGATATATAGGGCCGTTTGATTTTGTTAATGAAATCGAACGATTCCAAACATTTTGTGGACATTTGTGTAAATGCAAAACATAGGATGAAATTACAATGAAAGTCTTTTTAAAATTTTGGGTTAGTTACGGCTTTTGCTTTTTAGGTAATTATACATATGTATATTTATTTAATCGATCTTATCAATATCTATTGTAGTATGCCAATTAATTGTTAATGCATAATAATTTTAAAAGCTGACTCTTGCTTTTGCATTAAATTAAATTTTAAATCAAATCTTAAACATACATATCAAAATAATCATCAACATTCAAGTAAATAAATATACAAATTATTTTAATTTGCAATTAAAGAAATCAATAATAATAATCAAATCGTACTACAAACATCTTAAGTCTAGTGCTAGCAACTACAAAAAGGTGTTCTGAACAAAATAAAATATGGCTCGTTTTAATTATCGTGTCTTAATCAAAGTATTAATAATAAATACAATGGAAATATATTTTTTATTTAATTTTAAATGTTTTGTGATCGTAGGACGGTGGGGAAGGTCATGTTGGTACTGTAAGAAATTTCGAATCTTCAGAAGAAGTTGTTGTTGTTTGGGATAATGGTACAGCTGCTAATTATCGTTGCGCCGGCGCTTACGATTTACGTATATTGGATAGTGCTCCCACTGGCATTAAACATGATGGCACTATGTGCGACACTTGTCGTCAACAGCCGATTTTTGGTATTCGTTGGAAGTGTGCAGAGTGTGTAAACTATGATTTGTGTTCGATTTGTTATCATGGCGATAAACATCATTTAAGACATCGTTTTTATCGTATTGCAACACCAGGCGGTGAACGTACCATGATCGAACCAAGACGTAAATCAAAAAAAGTTGCAGTGCGTGGTATTTTTCCAGGAGCTCGTGTTGTTCGTGGTGTTGATTGGCAGTGGGAAGATCAAGATGGCGGTGTTGGACGTCGCGGTAAAGTTAATGAAATACAAGATTGGTCTTCGGCCTCCCCACGTTCGGCCGCTTATGTTGTTTGGGATAATGGTGCCAAAAATTTGTATCGTGTGGGTTTTGAAGGAATGGCTGATTTAAAGGTGAGTTGTAGAAACTTTTCTCAATTTATATCTTGATTTCTCAGGCATTTCTTTATTTGTATCGATACTAAACTCACTTAGAAGATAAGGTGCATTGCATGAAATTCTGTTAGTAGCTAAAATGACAGTTTAAAACTAAACAGAATATTATGAAAAGCAACTTAATCCCTGCTGATGTGTAGTATCTAAAGCTATTTTCTAAGTTATCAAATATTTGACATCCTACACGTAACCACTAGTTTTATTTCAAATTTGTTAGCTTTTGCAAAACGTTTGCTAGATAAAACATCGTTTAACATTTTCTAAATTACTTTCTACAATTATATTTTTAATATGTGTGTTTATCAATAAATTTGTTAAAAATAAAGCTAAAGTTTGATCAATTTAGTGGTCACGCTTCTTTTCGGATTTGTTCGTCAAATATTTGTAAAGTCAGAACACACCTTAAGAATAGTAATTTTACAGAAATAGTATATTGTTCAAATAAATGATTAGAATAAAGTGTCATGGATTAAGCCGATACTGACAATAAGATCAGTAGCCGTATTCTGTTATTCGCTTAGCTGAAGCTAAATCTCGATCGCTAAAATGCCTTAGAGAATTCAAAATTGAAAAATTTTAGCGATGAAATTAAAATTTAGCAATGCACGTTACAGTATTGCATTCGTAGCCAAAAATCGCTAAATCAACTTTTTGGGATTTTTAGCGATAGAGATTAAGCTTTAGCGAATTACAGAATACGGCCACAATACTAAACTATGGCAACCAGGGCAAGGCAGTCATAATATTCCCAACTCAATCAAATTTCAAAATTATTTTTTCTACTCCCTACAGGTCGTCAACGATGCCAAAGGCAATACTGTTTATCGCGATCATCTCCCTTTACTGGGAGAAAATGGTCCAGGTAAGGGACCTCATGGTTTTCATATCGGCGATAAAGTTACTGTCGACTTGGACTTAGAAATTGTACAATCCTTGCAGCACGGACACGGTGGCTGGACCGATGGTATGTTCGAGTGCCTTAATAATGTTGGTTTGGTCGTGGGCATCGATGAGGATCATGATATAGTAGTTGGATATAATTCGGGCAATCGTTGGACTTTTAATCCTGCAGTGCTTACAAAAGTGGCCTCGCCAACTTCGGCACCTCCAGAATTTCAAGTTGGTGATATTGTCAAGATTTGCTCTGATGTAGAGAGTATTAAACAATTGCAACGGGGCCATGGTGAATGGGCTGATGCTATGCAATTGACTTTGGGAAAAGTGGGTAGAGTGCAACAGGTGTATCATGATAACGATTTAAAAGTAGAGGTTGGGAATACTTCGTGGACTTATAATCCTTTGGCCGTAACTAAGGTCGCCTCAGCTAATGCTGATGGCAGCTGTGTGCCTGTTATATCAAGTGGAGAACGTTTGTCGGCCATATTGAAGAAATTATTTGAACCCAGTGTTTCGGGAGATGCGACTGAGGAATTTGTTAAGGCAGCAGCTAATGGTTATGCGGTAAGATTCGGAATTAAAAACAAAACCAAAAACTTATTTAACATAATTTTTAGGCCCGTTGTGAAGAATATTTAACTGGCTCGGTACAAGCCTCTAGTAGTTCTACTGCTGGTGCAACTGCTCAATCAACTGCAGCAGCTTCGCAACCCGTTAATACTATAGCCGATGTAAATGGTGTCTTCGCTGGCCATACTGCCTTACAGGCAGCCAGTCAAAATGGCCACATTGAAGTCATACAAGTTTTACTCTGCCATAATGTAGATGTTGAAATTGAAGATAAAGATGGTGATCGTGCTGTTCATCATGCCGCTTTTGGAGATGAACCCGGAGTTATAGAATTACTTTCTAAAGCAGGAGCCGATCTTAATGCTCGCAACAAACGCAGGCAAACAGCTTTGCATATAGCCGTTAATAAGGGACATTTAAATGTTGTAAAGACGTTACTTAGTTTAGGTTGTCATCCCAGTTTGCAGGACTCTGAGGGTGACACACCTCTGCATGACGCGATTTCAAAAGAGCACGATGAAATGCTTAGTTTATTGTTGGACTTTGGGGCCGATATAACTCTTACCAATAATAATGGTTTCAATGCCTTACATCATGCTTCCTTAAAGGGCAATCCAAGCGCCATGAAGATTTTATTAACAAAAACCAATCGTCCTTGGATTGTGGAAGAAAAAAAAGACGATGGGTATACTGCCTTACATTTGGCCGCTCTCAATAATCATGTTGAAATAGCAGAACTGTTGGTACATATGGGCAAAGCTAATATGGATAGACAAAACGTAAATCTACAGACGGCTCTACATTTAGCTGTAGAACGCCAACATGTACAGATTGTCAAACTTCTGGTACAGGAGGGAGCCAATCTTAACATTCCCGATAAGGATGGTGATACACCACTACACGAAGCCTTGAGACATCATACTTTGTCACAATTGAAACAATTGCAAGATGTTGAAGGCTTTGGCAAACTATTGATGGGACTTAGGAATCCTAATAACAAAAAGGCTTCGGCTTCTATAGCCTGTTTCCTAGCGGCCAATGGGGCAGATTTAACTTTAAAGAATCGTAAATTACAAACACCTTTAGATTTGTGTCCAGATCCAAATTTATGCAAGACTTTGGTTAAATGTTATAACGAACGAAAGACCGATGACACAGATTTGCCTGGTAATGTGGCTGGAACCAGTACAAGAGCCAAAGCTTTGGTCCATACTACTGTCACAGCCAATCCAAGACCCTTGTCTGCAGTGGCTGTGAGTTCCTCGGCAATTAATGCTACTGTTACGGCTAATATGCCCCTACAAGCGGTAACTTCAGGTTCAGTCAATGGCGGTCTTAATACTCTGGCCCAGGATCTAACACAATCTCTGCTCATATCTTCCTCAGCCAATGAAAGAAATAATGCTTCCAGCTTGGAGGAATGCTTCCTATGTTCGGATTTTAAACGTGATTCAGTATTTAAGGTAAGCTTTTTTGCTTATTTTTTTTTTACATAAATAAAATTTGTAAACTTTTCTTTTTTTTAGCCTTGCGGCCATGTTTGCTGCTGCGACAATTGTGCTCCACGTGTAAAAAAATGTTTAATATGTCGTGAGGCTGTAGCCTCGCGTGAGAAAATTGACGAATGTTTGGTTTGTTCGGATCGCAGGGCTGCGGTATTCTTTAAACCCTGTGGCCATATGGTGGCCTGTGAAAACTGTTCCAGTTTAATGAAGAAATGTGTATTATGTCGTACACAAATTGAAGAAATTATGCCTTATTCCCTGTGTTGTGGCGGAGAGGGTAGCATAGAAAAGGTATGAGTTAAATAATCTTCGTTTTAAATAAGATTATAATTCAAGTTTTTTTTTTGTTTTGTTTAATTTATTACAGGTGCATAATCCTAATATGCATAATGAAAATGAAAAGCCTCAGGCTATGTTGCCTTCAGGTGGTGGTATTAACACTTCAGGTCATGGCGTAGCCATGAATAATACTTTGGCCACAACTCCCAATGGTAATGCTGCTCAACAAGTTCAATCTCAAAATAATATATTAGCAGCAGCAGCAGCTGCAGCAAGTAATACTAGCAATAGCGTTATGGTTGCACCATCTAATGTCAACAACTTCCAAATGGATGATGTACAAAAACTCAAACAACAATTGCAGGATATTAAAGAACAGGTAATTTAATATATTACAAAAATTTACTTTGCGCAAAAAATTAAGTATTTGAGGTGTTATATTTTCCGGGTGTTATTCTTAATTTACACAAATTTTGAAATATATACAACCCAATTATGAATACAAATTCCCCGGGAGTTTTTGCCCTTTTCCCATTTTTGCAATTGAATTTTCATAGGAAAAATGGGAGAAGGGAGAATACTCCCGAATAATTTTTGTTCATAATTGGGCTAATAGAGATTTTAACACTGTTTCATATTAGAAGATTTTCCGCTTAATCTATCGTTTTTAAGGTATCAACCGCGGGAAAAAGCGGGTACCTGACAAAACTAGCGATTTTCAGATACATATCTCTCAACGGCTCGTTTACGCTTTAAAATATCTCACAAATTTTAAATTAACAGATCATCTACCATTTCCTTTCAAGTTATTTTTGTTAAATTACTACTTGTTTATACTTATTGATTTTGAACGGACTGTAAATTGGAAATGTCAAGAAATACTGTTTAGTACGCTTTATTGACAACAAGAAAACTATCTACAGAGAAAGTTATTTGTCTGTGGTAATATAAATTTATTGGCAAGACTAAAACAAGGCAATAATTTCTAGTTAATCGATTTTTGAAGAAACGCTTACTAAGAAATAACGAAGTATACAATGTGCTAGAAGCTTAATTATAATCATCTATTTGTTTGTTGGATTGGTAAATAAGGGGTGTTTTTTTTTGGAGTGATACAACTTTGAGTTGTCATCACTGCTTTATTTGACCACCCATTTAACAGCTGATAGTTGCTTTTTGTTTAGTTTGCTTTGACATTTCATTATGGATCGACTTACACCAGAGCAACGCCACAAAGCATACAGAGATGAAAAAAGTGACGTATGAAAAATTCACAAATCATTTGCGAGGGATGCTTTCGATGAAAGAAAATGTTTTTTGGTAGTAAAGTAGCAATGTGTAAAAACAGGCCGCTACTATCAACACGAATTGCGAATCAAAACAAAATATTCAAAAAGGGCAGCTTTCGAAGAAAAAGACAGAAAAAATTACAATGGGGTGAAGCATAAATTGATATTGATTTTGAATTTCCATTCAAAATTTTAATTTCCGATGAAGCCCATTTCTGGTTGAATAGGTACGTAAATAAGCAGAATTGTCGCAATTGTTGAAACACCGTTTCATCAAAAGAAAATTACTGTTTTGGCCCATATGTCTTTAAAAACGATGACGGTCAGAATGCGAAAAGTTGTTGAAAATTGGTGTTCCAGATTTCGTTTTTTACGCAACTCTGATTTTCTTAATACGATTTTATACTACAAAGCATGAGTGTCTTTTTCGTTAGTATTGTAAATTAATGAAGTTGCTGAGTGAGGAAAAGAGACATATATAGTTTCTTCAACTGTTTTATTTTGGGTTTTTAAACAAACGCGTTTACTACAGCTTTTTGTTGGATTTTTAAACCACAACGTAGAAAATTTTAGTCTAATACATTTTGTTGTTGCAGTGTTGTAAATCTGAGTACTTCAACTAAATTAATAAGATTCACAAGGACTACAAGAGACTTTACTATAAAGGGTAAAAACCGCTATTTTTTTTCTTTAATTTTTTTCCACAATTTTTTTTTAATGTCCTCTGAAAAATTTTGGCCATGAGCGGGTTAATTTAATTGTAGCTCAATATATGTACTATTAAACGTGTATACTGCACAAAGATATGCTTTTTGTGGCTATAAAATGGGTTTTAATTATGTCTAAGTGAATGTAATAAAAAGAAAGACAGTACAGTTAAGGGTTAATTTTTGACTAAAATCCCAAGTGGTGGTCAACAACTTTCTAACGATGGATTGCCAATGAAAACCCGTACAAAAAATGGTTCGGTAATTTACATTCTCATTAAAATCGAATTGAAAATCACCAACAAACTGACATAAACATCCCGAGTCTGTGGTTAGATTTTTAAAATGTATTAATGCAGCATTTTTTTTTTTTTTTTTTGCTTAAAACTAAAAAGTTTTTGGCGAACTATTTAAGTTATAAAGCCAGGGTATCACACAATTTTTTGGAGCTTTAACCGCAAAACCTCGTTCGACCTAAACCTTCGTATAGGAAGGCGATAGCTTCCAGAATCCGCTCCAGAGTATTTTGGTCCCCACCAGTAAAACGTCTGAGTTATGTATGGTTCTCCACCAGTCACATTGAGTTTTTTCTTTGGTTCTCCACCAGACAACACATTAAAATATTGAGGTTAAAAACGATTGCATATAGTTAATGTAGAAACCGCAAAAACTGTAACTCGGTACAGTTATACGACGCCGAACCACTTACCAATGCGGGCTGACAACGCAAAACGCAACAAAAGCAGACAAACAAAAACGACCTGTTTGTCCTTAAGAAATGATGACAAAAAGCGCGAGCTGCTTCTCTACTCAGAGCAGTTTTACGAGTGATTAATGCAGCATAAAATAATTTTTAAAAATCTTTTCGTATGTGACCGAAAACTTGATTTCGGTCATTTCTTTCTATCATTTTCTTAACACCAAAATGAAAAATGTGACAACTCGCTCATTCATTTCTTGTAGGGAATGCAATAGCAAAAAACGTCATCTGGCGTAGTGCTGCCACCTGTTTCGTCATCGTCAACAGCAACTAAAAGGCGAAAACTACCCTACAAGAAACGAATGAGCGAGTAGTCACATTTTTCATTTTCTTAACACCAAAATGAAAAATGTGACTACTTCTTAACACCAAAATGAAAAATGTGACTACTCGCTCATTCGTTTCTTGTAGGGTATCAACAATTAAAGCAACAGAGAAAACAATAAATACAACAAAATATATTTATATCAGTGTTCGAATATAAACACTAAATATCGTTTCTTAGCGTTCGGTTCGGTAGATTTGTGGAAAACACAAACGCTAATATTTCATTTTCTTAACACCAAAATGAAAAATGTGACAACTCGCTAATTCATTTCTTTAACCGCAAAATGCCGCCCATGGGCGCTTTGTTATTCTCTTATTTACACGTACTTAAGCACACGTACAGAAGAAAAAAATTAAAACAATTCAGTCTCGCATGAGCAGTCGCACATGTATGTTGTGTTACGCTTGTAGCTTGAGCAGCGTTGCCAAATGTTTTTTTTTGTTTAAATTTTTTTTTATAATTATTTGTTAAAATAAGTTTTTTTGTAAATTTTTTTTCTGTTAAAAGAAAGTTTTTTTTAAATAAGTTCTTTGTTTAAAAAATAAGTCTTTTTGATGTTTTAGATTACAATTTTTTCTTTCAATTTTGGTATTATATTTCTTACGACATTTTTGACTTTTAAATGCTTACTCGAACTTCTTTATAATCCATTATTATGTAACATTGAAACACATAATGGTGACAGAAAAGAAGAACTTACCTTATCAAGACTTTTGATCTATGTCAAACTTGTAGGCACAACATTTTATACGCATGAGGTCTTAGAGATGCTCATCTGTGAGAAGATTTTGGTGTTTATTTTTATAAGCCTTAAAATGAAGATTCACATATAAAGGTTGATCCAAACATTGAATACATCTTCTGAATCTACTGAATTGTTTTCTTCCGTACGTGTGTTTAATATGCAATATTTTCGAAAAAAAAAGGATTATGGCAACGCTGCAGAACAATGACCCAGCAAATAAAATTGGACCACCTGACCCATTTTGATAAAATGGACTACTCCATGGACTGGTCCGATGTAATGCAAGCATGGACCATGTCATTGTTAAAAAGTGTTTGTAGTGAGACGACATGTCTTCGTTTTTAAACGACGTGCTTTCGTTTTTAAACGACTTCAAAACTAATCCTCTTGAGTATACCATGGAGTAGTTTTAAAACTACTCCTTAGTGGTCCAAAGGTGGGTTATATACCATGGAGTAGTTTTAAAACTACTCCTTAGTGGTCCAAAGGTGGGTTATATGATCCTCTCCTAGGACATCGTAATGTTAAATAGACCAGGTTTTTTCCATACGTTTGGGTTACTTTTGGACTAGTCCTGGTCCTTTGTGGACTACTCTTTACACGCGTGTTTGGACTGGTCCTATTATTTGCAGGGGAGAGCGGGAGTGTCATTAAGCACTAACATTATTATAAAATACACATGTACATATGTGTTTGCCTATCTTTGCTTTAAGGGAATGCAAGAGCAAAAAAAACGTCATCTGGCGTAGTGCTGCCACCTGTTTATTTCACCATGCTTTTAACTGCCACTGTCATCGTCAACAGCAACTAAAAGGCGAATACTAGCAACAATTAAAGCAACAGAGACAAAACAATAAATACAACAAAATATATTTATGTATATCAGTGTTCGAAAATAAACACTAAATATCGTTTCTTAGTGTTCGGTTCAGTAGATTTGTGGAAAACACAAACGCTAACAGTGTTTGGGAAGAAAATCATTAAAAAAATAATGTTGCAAAATTTTCTGAAAATGAAGCACCAGTGGCAATAAAAATTAAAGACGGCGCGGATTTACAGTAATACCAAAGTGTGCAAAAATTTTTGAAATTGGAAAATTTAAATAAAATAAAGTGATGATTAACGAAAAGAAAAAAAATTTAAAAATGCGAAAGACATATGAGCAAACGTATTAAAGAGTACCAATGGCTAGATTTGCTAGAATTTTCTTTCGCATCGCAATAGAGAGTAGCCCCCTGTTTTTATCAAGCTAAACAAAAGATGAGAACATTTAATTCCGTTCGGCTCTTTTAAAATCCACAAACTTCATTGTGTTCGGTTCGGGTCATTAATGTTTGTCTCTTTTGGCAGGTAAAAAAACCAAACGTTTTTTACAAAAACAAAATACACATACGAAAAAAAACAAAAAGCCAGCAAAATAATTTTACACAAACAAAACATATAAATGTATGTACATATACACACAACTCGTTGCTTAAATGTTTGTTTGTCCATTTCTTTATCAATGTAAAAAAAACATTATAGAACATTAAAATATAATGTTTGTCTACAGTATCACTACAATTGTTCTGTTTTTTAACGAAGAACTGAACATTATATAATGTTCGGTTCTCTCTTGAAAATAGTTACGAACGGTATTAAGGGTTGTGTTTGTCTACATAATCACTACAAAAATAGATATCGTTCTTGGGTTTGTGAGCCGAACGCTAAATAATGTACTGTTAATTTTCGAACACTGATTTATGTATATACATATGCTGACTATCAGTGTTGCCGTTGTGATCCTAAAGTGTAAATTTTACCGTTTTTAAAGGCCCTTTCCACTTTTTATAACCCTATTTTAATGTACACTTTTTATCATTTTAAATTAATTAATGCTTTTTTTAACCGATTTCGTGTCACGAAATTTTAAGATTTTTGACACTGGGTAGGTAGGTAGGTAACTCATATATTAACCTTTAAAATTTTTAATTTCTAATTGTTATACATATGTATATAACGGGTCCGCCATCTAACGTTTTTTTTCAACTAGTGCTTATTTCGTGAATGGTAACACTTAGCTCATGTCTGATTTGATAGATAATTAGTTTTATCCTTCCGCTGAACGAATATGGTTGTGTATACGCTTGAACAACGCTGGGAAATATTGCGACATTACTTTAAATATCATGGTAATGTTGCAGAATGTGTGCGAAAATTGCGTACGGATTTTGGATGAAGCTCAATTTGATCTTGGCGGCTATGTAAACAAGCAAAATTGTCGCATTTGGGGCACAGAAAACCCGCACGCATACATTGAAAAGCCGATGCACCCAAAACGAGTCACTGTTTGGTGCACATTTTGGTCCAGAGGCATAATTGGGTCATTTTTCTTCGAAAATGAGCAAGGAGTGGCCGTTACGGTCAATGGCGATCGTTATCGGGCCATGTTGAACGAATTTTTGTTCACAAAAATTAAAGAGGAGGATATTGGCAACATTTAGTTTCAACAGGACGGCGCTACGTGTCACACAGCCGAAGCTACACTCGATGTTTTGCTCCTTGTTTTTGAAGATCGCATTATCAGCCGCAGAGCTGATGTCGTTTGGCCACCTCGGCGCTGCGATTTGACACCGTTGGACTATTACCTGTGGGGTGCCGTCAAAGATAAGTGTTACGCCGACAAGCCAGATACAATTGACGCTTTAAAAGAAAATATTCGTGAAGCCATTGGTGAAATACGGCTGCAAACAATCGATTATGTGCTTAAAAATTGGACCGATTGTGTAGGCTACTGCATGGCCAGCCGAATGAAATTATTTTCCATTATTAACCGGAAGGATTGTACTTTCAAATAAAAAAAGACATTTGAGAAAATATTCAGTAGTGGGTCCCCACGGTATCGCTTAAAAATCTCTCAATCTGTGCATTAAAATGCCCTCGTAAATGAACAGGCAACAATTTTAAGAAAAGTTATTTACCAAACGTTCGTTAATTCGTCTTACAATTTTGGCTCATAAACTAGCACTTATCTTCGCACAGTGGGATCAATCGCAAAAAATGTTAATCGCCCCTATCGTGAATAAAAATTTCTTGGGAGTTTTTTCCCTTTTCCCATTTTTACAATTGAATTAACATAGGAAAAATGTAAAAAGGGAAAAAACTCACAAGGAATTTTTATTCACGATTGGGGTGAATAAGTAAAAATTAATCTCCTTAACTACTGATCGGATCGCAAAATGATGTATGAACGTGTCGTCGAAAAGGACAAAAAAAACAAAATGGATTGTAACCACCCTATTAGACTGCAAGGTGGGATACAGGGTTTCAAAGTCGACCACTTTGGGTTAGGTAAACTTTGTAAAGCTTGTAACTTGCGCCAATATTAACAGATTTAAATGAATGAAACTTTTTAATAAGCTACTAGATACACAGAAACAATTAAAAATTGTCTCTAATCACAAAATTCCAGCAACCCATTTGTTTATTTTGCACCTATTACCAAAATGATAAAAAAGATTACTAAAAATTGTAAAACATTAAATTTTTTGATATTTTTAATTAGGCTTTTGAGTTCATCAAATTTAATTTTCATTCAATTCTTTTTAATGAAGGAAGGAATTTTACAACTTGAAATTTTATTACAATTTATTGATAAGTTTCTTGGCTGAAATGGAGCTCGAACCTGGTTTGAATTTACATGTTTCAAGAATCATCACATTCTTTCATGAGAATTTTTTGAACTCTAACCTCTGCACCACTGCGGTGCCTGCCAGCCAACAGTAAAACATCAATCTTTAACTAGTGGTAATGGTGGTTCGAAATTTGCTATTATTATCATTTTTAATTTTATATTACATGTTGCTTCTATTCCTCTGTTTTTTCGTATTCTTTCTGTAAAGACTTTGTCTTGAAAACCTTAATACATTTATTTATTAAGGGCCTGTTCGTCGATAACGAATGAAGACTTCGTTCGCTTAAATAACATTTAAAACAAAAACAAATTATAAAATATTGTTTTTGTTTTACATGTAAATTAAGCGAACGAAGCCTTCATTCGCTATCGACAAACCGGCCATAAGTTTTTGTCCACATTCGTCAACAATTTATTTGTACAACTTGAAGTACAAATGTAAACATTACATAATCGAACAGCACCCTTCATTAAATACATATGTTAAATCGGGCGTGACCGATAATACTCTCTTACTTAATTTGAACTTAATATTTTCTAGATCTTTTTATTTTAGAGATATTTTAGCTTTTGACTTTTCTGACACTAAAAAATATTTTGAATATCGATGTCATGAATTTTATCGATTTTATTTTCAATAAACTCTTTTTATTTGCTTTTATATTTTTTTATAATAAAAAGCAGATATTTTTAAGTTTGAAAATTTTTTTAAATCGATTTCTTTATTAAGTACAAATTTGGAAATCAATTATGACCAATAGGATATTGTTATTGATATTTAATCATTTTTATTAAATTAAATATGATTTTTTTTTCTTCTTTTCCAGACCATGTGTCCTGTTTGTTTTGATCGCATGAAAAATATGGTTTTTCTCTGTGGTCATGGTACTTGTCAAAATTGTGGCGATCAAATCGATGGCTGTCCTATATGTCGTAAAACCGTTGAAAAGCGTATTTTATTATTTTAAAAATTAAGTAGACTCCTAATATTTATATTTCCTAACTTAAACAAACAATTACAAATTCCCCGCCTTATTAATCGATTATTTTATTTATTTCTATTTTCATTTAAACATCCCAATAACATTTAAAATTTTGTTTGCCTCATTAATTTTACATCATGATATTGCAAAATTTTCATAGAAAAACTTTTTGAAAACTTGTTTTTTATTTTAAATTGAAATTCACTTAACTTTTTTAATTGCATTTCATTAACAACTCTTTTTTTTCTTTCTTTTTTTATTTACTTATTTTTAATGTAGATTATATCTAGTTTTTTCTAGTTTTGACATTCTTTTATTTGATTACGTACATAATTTTTGATATAAATAATAATATCCCATAATATTATACACATATATATATATTTTATATACATTAAAAAGTTTCCAAGAGCTTATGTTAGAGATAATGAAGTGCTGTTTAATGCTTTAAAATCGGCAACAAGTTTTTGAAGTCGTTAAACTTGTTTGAGGAAAATTATTTTTACGAGGAATTAATTTTTGTTCTTAATAAAAAATTAACGGTGTTCACCCTTTGTATTAAGTGTACAACTCCGCTTTACTTAATACTATTTTATGCTATAAAGCGTGAGTGTATTTTAATCTAATACATTTTGTTGTTGCAGTGTTGTAAATCTAACTAAATTAATAAGATTCACAAGGTCTACAAGGGACTTAATTATCAAGGGTGAAAACAGCTATTATAAATTTGTAACACAATTCGCATTTTCCCGTAGTTTTTTAGTACAGTGTGTACGCCGGGAATGTTTACTACTCGCAGTAATTCCATAGTAATCCAAAGCATGCAGTTGTGGCGTTAAAAAGTTTTCAATGATTTCACGATATCGCTCCCCATTTACAGTTACCGTTACGCCGTTTTAATTTTCAAAAAAGTAAGGTTCAAAGATTCCTCCTGACCAAATTGCACACCAGACTGTCATTTTTATGGATGCAAAGGTGACTGATGCCTAATTTGAGGGTTTTCCATTACCCAGAACCGACTGTTCTGTTTATTCACATATCACAATCAAATGAAAATATGCCTAGTTACTCATTATGATGTCTTCTTGAAAATCGGGATTGTCATGGGCGATCTCTAATATCCTATTGGCATATGTACGGTGGCGTAAATGGTCTTGTGTCAATTGAATCTTTAATGGAAACAAATGCAAATCCTTGTGCAAAATTGTGCCTAAAATTGTTCTTTGAAGACCAAGTTCCTGCACACGACGTCGAATTAAGGTTGATGGATTGTTTTGAACACTTTCTTGAGCAGCAGTAATGTTTTCAGTGGATCTTGCAGTACGTTGTGGTCCATGCTTGGGCCTATCACTTACAGACCCCTACAGACACGATAAATGGTGCGTTTTGTTGGCACGTTGTTTCTCCAAAAAATTGCACGTAACTTCCTCACCGTCACAGTAATCGATATTTGATTTTGATAAAATGTTTTAACGATTAAAACACGTTGGTTTATCGAATATTTTTCCATAATAAATTTGCCACGTGTCTACTTCACGACTGCCAAATATGAAAGGACACCCTGTACAATGCTGGTTAGAATATTAGTGTATCAGCTTGCAAGGGAATATTAGAAAAAATATTAAGAAATACTAACACGGCTTTAAAATGGAAACGTGTTAAAAAGGGAAACAAAGCCAGAATTAACCGATAACCGGATCTACACTCATAATATTATTACAGTAGTTTATTTAAAAGGTATTCCGTTCAGCAATTTTTAAATAAATAAACATTTAAAATTCCAAGCAAATTTATTTTTAACTGATTCTTACCAAGGCGAATTGACTTTCAGGTGGTGCTGAAAACACAGCTGTGCTACTTTTTTTTCTTAATTAGAGAGAGGAACGTCAAAAGTTACTTGTGTTTTTGACATATCGGCCAACGAAAACAACAAAAAAAATACATTGTTGTGCTTTTGGTGTTGTTACTTGTTGTAGTATCGACACCACCGTTTACATGAATTCGCCTTGATTCTAACATTTTTTCAAAAAACTAAGGGCATACTAATACGGATTTTTAGTTGCAGTTAATATAGTCCGTTGATTGAGTTTTCTTCTTCATTATGTAAAATTAAAGAAAAATATAATTTAAAATAACGAAAAGTTCATTTAATTTTAACTGTCGAAAATTCAACCGCGGATTCCGTAAACTATCAAAAAATTAACTACATATTCCGTAAAAAACAAAGAAATATTCAGTTATTTTATATAAATAAACATTAAAAAAATTAACTACATATTTCGTAAAAACAAAGGAATATTCAGTTTTATTTTATGTAATTTAACTACTCAACATTTTTAACTACCAAAAAATAAATTTTTACTTATCTATAAAAAAGTATTTTATTTATTTATTTATTTTAACAAATAGAAACTGGGAATTATTTCCTTCCAGTGTGACACAAAGAATGCTGACGAAGGCCGTAGCGTGCCAGAAAATGCATTACATTCTGCTGGTGTCTAATAATTGTAAATTTTTTTGTTCATAAAATATACCTCATTGCTTTCCAAAGGAAAGCTTAGGTAAAATGTAACAAGAAAAATACAATATGTATAATAGTCTGGTAGTGTATAAAGTCATTTCTGAAAAATTGAAGAAATAGGACTATTACAAAAAAAAAGCTTTATAAAATACATAACTGAAATTCAGCTCAGAATAAATTCGAAAAATAAAAAAATATTTTCTTAATATTAATTTGGATTTTCTTAATTTTAGCTTATAAAGGTGTAGTATTCATGTTTTGTCCAAATAAAATTTATAAATGAACTTTTTTTGACAAATATATGTACATTTTCACATATCGCCACCTAAAACGCAAAAGGCCCTATCATATATTTTGAAAATTTTACAGGTGAAGCAAAAACTATTTAATATGACAAATTGCCTAAAACTGTTTTAATTTATTTTTCTTGTAAGTTAGGCCTTTTAGCATTTAACATATAATCTTTTGTAGATAGGGCCTTTCGTTATTTGCTAAATTTTGGTCAAAAGATTCCAAAATTTTTTGTAGACATTTGTGAATGAATGAATGAAAATGTCGATTTTTAATGTTTGTTTAGTTGGGGCCTTTTGCGTTTAAGGTTACGATATACAAGTTAAAAAAAAATAATTTGATGTATTAATCAATTTTTTTTGTAAAATTTTGATCTAATCTATTTTATATACATACATACATACATATGTACATTCATAAATATTTCTTCAAATAGTTATGCCAACAAATAAAAAAACTCGCCATGGCTCAAAAACTAGCCATCTAAATAAAACTAAGCTAGAATTATCCAAAGAATCGCCGTCCACAGATTCCTCATTTAAATCGGATACTAAACCGGCAAAACAAACAATAAGACAACATAATTATAGTAAATCAAAACAGCAAAGTATATCAAATCAAACTTTGTCCATACAAAATCTGCAATTTCCCGATTTGAATTATAAAAAGCCAGGAGCTTATAATGTTAAATGCCAAAGAAATTTACTGCTTACACCCATGCAATCGGAAACAAGCCCACCAACCAAAGAACGTGGTTTCGATTTTACCAGTTCAACAAACTCACATTTTGCCGAAATGCTTGTTACAGTACCGAAAAAAATTCGAACCAAATGTTCTTCCACATCTTCGAATGACCAACATAGGATCACCCAAACATCTTCAGAAACTGCAAGAACAAAAAAATGTGAGCCGGATAAGCAAACTTCAGAGGAAATGGTTGGCAGTAGACACAAGGGCTCCAGCAAAAGTTCAAAGTTGTTCGATGTCAAATTGCATAGACCTTGTGAAGAGAGTTTTGTAGCTGGAGTTCCACGCAAGCACTTAGGAAATTGCCCACCGAATTATGAGCAAATATCCAAATGGTCTAAATCTAGACAAAAATTCTTTCTGACACAAGATCCTCGCAAAGTACATTGCCTTGTTAATCCAGAAGTTTTACGGATTAAAAAGTATTCAAAAAAGAGAGAATTTAATACTTTAACTGAAATGGTTAAACATGCCCAAAATATTTGTGTTGGCTCGGCATCTGAATCATCAGAGGATTTTATTTGTGAAGCAATCGATTTGGAAAATCCTTTACAGTTAGATTTTCAAGGACTTGACTATAGCAATACCTATCAAAAAGACGAACAAGACTTTCAAAATCAACGTAACTATCGCAGAGTTTGTCGTTATCTGGAGCGTAGGAAAGTGCAGTATGAAACTCAAATAAATGTTGAAGAAGATCTCCACCAGGACTTAATAAATGTAAGAGAAGTGTAGTAAATTATTTAACTTTCAAAATGTTTAATAATTTAAAACTTATTTAGGTACCCAAGCGTTTTGATATACGGAATAGAAATGAGCTCATAGAAGCAGTCTCCCTTGAAAGCAATGTGAAGATGGGTAAACTTTATCGTTCAGCTGACAAGCCCCATAATCAAATATTATTAAATAGGGAAAAGGAAATGCGAAATCAACGCTACAAGGATCTGTACTTGCGCAACAAGATACGTCAAGAAAAAGAAAGAAAATCAACGGAAACTTATAAGAAACTGCAATCGGATAATTTACCTCTAACCGTGACTGAAAAAAATCTTAAGAAACTTGAAAAAAATATTGATGAATTAATTGGGACAAGTGGGGTAAAAGAAATGGGTTTGAAGCATAATCCGGATAAGAGACGGAAATTTCCGCAAACAATGTTGGAGACCAAAAATTTCAAAAGAGCATTAAAACGTAAAAATCTTATAGCACGTGACAAAGCTCGGACTGTAAAAGAGTTCTTTTTTGAACGTAAAGGAAAAACCATAGAATTTCCTGCTGCTTATTTGGAATTAACATCGGATACTCAAAGTATAAGTGGTAAAAGCTCTAAAATCACAGAGCAATCAACAGATGATGAAGATAACGTTGAAGTAGGTAAACAGGATAGTAAATTTAAGCTAAGAGGGTTTCAATATAAATTGAGCTCAAACTTGAGAGGAAAGCTCACTCAACATGAAAAGTTGCAAGGCACTCGCAAGGAAAAAGGTTGCATTACACGAGACCAATGGCTAAAGGAGCTGGCTCCCAAGAAGCAACCAATAAAATTAGATGTGGAAATGGGCATTCTAAAGAGGCGCACACCGGATGACCCCCAATTAGTGTTGTTTCCACCGAAATTCGGTTCAAAAGCACCCAAAGCCGAACATTCTACCATTCAAGACTACATAAACAAATCCCTAGGCCGACATTATGATCGTGTAATTCGTAAAAACTTGAAATTTGTTAAACCTCGTCTGCGCTATAGTGTCAAGAAGTTTAATTTCATAAGTTATCGCTTTGGTGATACAGCTAAAAGATTTTCCCAGCTCACAGATCGTTTATCAGATGTACAATTATTAAAATTTAAAAGCACTAATGAGTATATGGCAGCGAAATCTCTTAAGGCGAAACGCCGGCAAGAAGAAATAAAACATAGACGATTGAAACTGTTGGGTATACCATGTAGACCAATCAAAAAATCACGTTTACAAACCAAATGTGAAAATTCCTCTAGCAGTACCGACACGGATTGGGTGCCGCCCCAGGAACCTAATATAGACGTACAAGACAAAACTACTACGAATAAAAATGATATAAGGCCATTTAACAAGCGCTGTAATATGCCGGCCCCTAAATTTAGGGAACCAACTTTACGTCAACATCCCCGAAATCCAAGGTGCTATGATGTGCTAAGAGTGCCTTCAGAAATTTTCGATCAAGCAGTTTTGACTACTAATATTCCTTTTATGAAAAAACTGGATCAAGATAAGGTGAAGTTTGCTAATGTTGAATTGAAAAAGAGGCCCTATACCTCAAAGTTTGAAGCGAGGCATCATCATGATCATTGGAATGCCACACAAATCAAACAAGTGGATGTTCACTATCAACCTCAACTAGTTAAACCAGAAATAACAAAAGTGAAGAAAAAATCTGATCGGATGATAATGGAAAATTTTCATTTGGCAAATCCACCTTGTAACCAATTTGTTGATATGAATTTAAGTTTGCCGCAATATGACATCGAAGAAATGATAAGAGATCAGCAGGCTAAGATTTCAAAAAACGAAACAAAAAAGTCGGGCATTAAAAAAACTCAAAACCTATGCACCCAACAAGATTATAAACTACAAAGTCGTGACCCTAAGGAATTAGAGCTTCTTGATTATCCTGGGCGTCAAGAATATTTGCAATTACTTAAAGATGTGCGTGAGTGTTACGAGGACAATAAAAAACTACAGGATCCAAAACAAAATCTTTATGTTGATAAAACTGATTTGCTTAAAGATTTAGAAGAGGACTTAAAAAGTATTGAAAGTTGCTTAACTTCTTTAAGTAGTTCCATTTGTACAAATTTCACTAACGACAGTGGCAGTTATTTGCTTATGGAAGGCAAAGAAAAAATCCCTTTGGATTTTATTCGCAAATCAATAGTACCATTTGAAGAGTTGCACAGGTCCCGTTTCCAAGTTGTACCTATTGATGTGGACAAAGAACAAAATAATCCCTTTCAAGTACTTCCTTTTGCGGGGCAAAAGAAAGCCCAGCTTGAATTGTCTACGGCCAAAGACAGTTTTTTCACTTTTAACACTCGCCTTAAGAACGGTATGCGTCTACGCCTCGAAGTGCCTGTAGAAGATGTTAGAGAAAAGCTATTGGGCCAAGGATTAAACAAACACAAAGCTGTGGTCACTACCGATATAGATGAAGACTATGTAAAAGAGTTAAAAAATCGTCCAGCCATTAAACAATTCAAATACAAAACTGCCCAATCATTTATAAAAGACGCTCTACGTCTGAAATTCGAATCGATGTTAATTCAAGGCCAGGTGGTGCGCACAAAAATCTACGATCGCCTTAATGAACAACACTGGTGCGACATGCAAAGGCTTAAGGAATTGTTTGAAAAACTTTTTGCTAAATGGGAAAAACGGGAATATGATGAAGCTATGGCGGTGGTATATAAAGTACAAAAGTTCTATGATGAAACTGATCGCCTAAAATCAGATATTAAAAAACTAGAACGAGATTTAGCTATTTTAAACATGGATATAGTGTTCATAGAAGGTCATTGGGTGCGTTGTGTTATGTTGCAAAATTTTCACTATCTAATGGGCGATGAGGATTGGCGTTTACAAAACGATTGGATTCATCGAATAGGCAATGCAACTGATATTAATGTATTGGAAAATTTTGAACAATCTATAGTAAAGCGGTCCACTTTAAATATACGCCAACGTGAAAAGGACGATGCTTGGGCTATAAAAACCTATTACGAAGAAGTGTATTTACCAGATAAACATGAAAATCTAATAGTATTTGAAAGTGGGGATAGGTTTCTAGAGGGCTTGGAAAATTTAAAAACTAAAACCTTTATACTGTTGTTAGAAATGCATTTTACTTTGGCCATTCAAACAGAATTGCAACACAAACTAGAAACGTTTGCAGATTGGTGTAAAATGGATTTAGGAGAAAGACAACAATATGTTGGCAGAAAATGTGCAAAATTATATTTTATGACCGATCGTGCTAAATGGTTAAATCAACGCACGTTACAATTTCTGGAAGAACCTGTTGAAGAGTGTTTTAATGATGCTTCTTTTCATAGAGATCGTGCTGTTATAATAAAAGCTTGGCAAAGAATTGTACCAAGTAATTTGAGAGGAACAAGTGAACATGAAATGTATACAATCGACATGGTAGCCATGATGTCAGAAGTTGTAATGGAACTTTTAGGTGAGAAACTATTTTTAAAAACGAAAATTAAGCAAATAAAAAAAAAGAAATTATAAAAGTATAAAAGCTTTTGAGGATTGTAATTTGACTTACTGCCAGTAACGAACGTTATCGTTCGCATAGAAAATTTATATGAAAAACACTCAGTTTTAAAAATATTTTCCATATAAAATTCTATGCGAACGACTACGTTCGAAATCGTTGAACAGGCAGTTAGAGTACACATTCGAATAATATAAAAATTTACAGCCTGTTCATCGATTTCGAACGTTAACGTTCGCATAGAAAATTATATGTAAAACAATAACAATATTCGAAAATTTGTTTTTGTTTTTAATGTAGTTTTCTATGCGAACGTTGACGTTCGAAATCGGTAAACAGACAGTAAAAAAAAATAATTTTTTTTCAAAATTTTCCTATTCTTTCTTTCAACGAGATCTCTGAAACTACAAGGTATATTTAAAAACAATGTAAGCACGGCTTAAAGATAATATTGTTGCCGAGTTTCGGATTTTTTTTAACTGAATATGGTCAACCGTTTTTAAGTTATTCCAATATATGTAGTGAAAGTGCCTTAATTTTAGACATAACGGTATATCTCGAAAACTAGAGCTGATAGAGAAAAATGAAGATTAGATTTGAAATCAGCGACCCCAAATTAGTAAGAATTTGCAATCAAATTCCCGACCGAATCGAAAACATGTCGTTAAAAAACGAAGACATGTCGTTTCACTACAAACACTTATTTTACTCGGAAAAATCGGTTCAGATACAAAAAAGTTATGACCAAAATTTAATATTTTTTTCCACTTTCGGGAACTATAGACCTCCCCGAGTCCATCTTTTATAGCAAAAATTAATGGAAAATATGCTCTTTAACACGTCGCACAGTGATACAACGCCGGCATTAAATACAAGGAGTCATTGTAGAGCTCTGAAATTTTGCACAGGTTAATTTTGAGACAATTCCAGTTTAAAAAAAAAAAATTAAAAAAACTGCCCACTTTTACGCCCACCTCCCATACAATCGAAATTTGTAAAATGCCGTATTGTCCGTAATACTTTAAGTATAACTTTAAATTTTGGTATACTTGAATGTTATATTTTTACATATATTATCGGAAAAAAATTTTGAACTTTGGCCCACTTTTACCCCCACCACCCACACAACCTCAACATAAAAAGTGCCATATTTTCTAAAATATTTTAGGTACAACCTTCAAATTTGATATTACTGTAATTTATATCATTTAAAATATTTCATGCCAAAATTACAATAACACGCCTACTATTACGCCCGCCTCCCATTGAAATGCAATAAAAAAGAACAATTTTTTTTTTCATTCTATCAATAATTTTTTAACATCATCATGGTATTCTAATTTTTTCAATTTCATTCTCATTCTAAATGAATTAATATAAGGATCTGATGCTATTTGCAAATAGCGCATTACATCTTCATTCGTAGAAATACGTGAATTTTTACGAGAATGGAATAGCCTACAGTTTCTATACTCCTTATTCATTGCTTCTTGCGCTTCTTCGGATAACATTCCTGTAGCAAAAAAAAAAGTTAATTTTAAATAAAATTTAAAAAAATACTTTAAAAAAAATTGCAAACAAACCTATTGGCAATACAGCCTCAGATACCATTTTGCTGCCGTGAATGAGAACTTTATGGACAGTGATAGGCATGTAATACCAGCCATAAAGATCTACATACAATTTTGCAGTGTCCATGCAATACGTATGGAATTTACCAACATCTATATTTTTACTAGTATTTATAGTATTTAATATAATTTGTAATCGGTGAATTAAGTCTACATTTACACCAGTTATGTCAGCGGTTATTTCTGGATTTTCAAAAAATCTTCTAGAGACATTACCATCATTGGTTGTTCCCATGCCTTGTTTCACCACATCGACTTTTAAACCCAGAACTAATTTGAATTTTTTTTTTATTTATATATTCTGTTCTTTTGTGTCTTTATTTGTCCTCAATAATATTAAAAACAACAACAATTTAATACTATTTTACAGTTTTTACGTATAGCGACTAAATGTGCGCGTTGCGTATTTTTTGTAGTTTTTTGTATTTTTAAAGTTATTTTGCAAACTTTTGCTATATGTTCTTAACTTCAAATGAAAGCTGAGACTTCAATCTTTAATTTGATATAAGTCTGCACCTAGGGCGAGGGGCTGCTCTATATTTCCTAGTCCATTGAAAATGCAAAATGTTCAATTTTTACACCACAATTCTGTTGTTAAGAAATTTTTTTTTGTATTTTTTTTTTAAATTTATTTTTTCATCTACTCATTCACAACAACTAAATTAATTAAAAAAATTAAAAAAAAAAATATGTATTTTTTATTCTTTTGAATATTACATATTGAACTAATATATTTCAAGCGCGTTGGCATCCCTCAATTTTGACTTGCTCTAGACCAAAAAATAATGAAGTTATGAGGCTGAAATTTCATGGAATTGTTACTCATATATCTGTTAATGTACTGTGAAAATTTCATCCAAATTGGACGACACGCCAAAAACCATTTTTTGCCGCGGTTACTAAAAGGCTGTCTCACTGTGCGTCGTAAATCTGTCAAATCGGTTAGACAATTTATGAGCAAAATACTCCAAAAATGGGAGAAAAATGGGAAACGACTTATATACCTAAATATCGGAAATTTTTAGTAGAACATATTTTATAAAAAACTCGGAAAAATCGGTTCAGATACAAAAAAGTCGGCACAGCCGAATATAGCACTCTTACTTGATTTCGTTTTGTGTTCAAACAATTTTTGTGCAAATAACCTACGTAAGATAAATGATGAACCTTCTGAAAAGTTACAAATACTCTTCTGAATAGTTACAACTTACATAAACATATTAAGTTTACTTCCTTGTCTTTCCGAATACCCCCACTGTAAGATCGTTTTTCGATCTGTTTTATAGTTTTATTCCTTCAATATTTTCCAGGAATATTTTCTATGCACTATGAGAATTTTTCGTTTGTATATTTCTGTTACGAGGCTTACTTTAGCTATCCTTTGGCTAGCAATGAAGTAAATTCTACAGAAAATTTATACATACGAAAAATTCTGATAGTGCATAGAAAATATTCCTGGAAAATATTGAAGGAATAAGACTATTAAAGTATAAAAGCTTTTGGGGATTGCAATTTGCGTTAGAATACATACTTACCATGAGAAATAAATTCCCAGATTATATTTTTTTGTTTTTTAAAAATTCCTTTAAAATAAAAAACGCGACAAAAACACAGTTTTGGTCTAGAAACATTTAGCTTAACATAATTTCGAATGAAACTCATTTGTTTGTTTCATTGTAATCGGTGCACAACTTTTAATTTAATTCACAATTTACTGAAAAAACTGAATAACGATTTTTATTTATTTTTTAACTGAATATGGTTAACTGTTTTCAAGTTATTCTAATATATGTAGTGAAAGTGCCTTAATTTTAAACATAACGGTATATCTCGAAAACTAGAGCTGATAAAGAAAAATGGAGATTAGATTTGAAATCAGCGACCTCAAATTAGTAAGAATTTGCAATCAGCTTCCAGACCGCACAAAAAATGTCCAAATTTGTGCCCTTGTGTTATCGTTACTGCCTCTGTCGTCATCATAATTATAATCATCTGTGTTATCATAAAAGATTGGTAAGAGGTAGAGTAGTCTGAATAGTATTTTCAACAACTTGGAAACGTGGGATATAACTGGCTTTAAGAAGAAACCTATTAAGTAAGTTTACATATCTGCCTTAGACTTTTCTCGCTGCATTTGCGTTTAAAATATTCTCTGTAATCTTTGAAATCTTTGTTCCTCAGACGGTTGTTTAATACGCAGAAGTACATTATCAATTAGCCCTGGCTTAGGCTAATTAATAACTTAGCCTTTGTTTTATGTATGTAAATGCTTTTTGAATGAGAACTTAGTTTCAGCCATGGTAGAATAAGTACAAGGTATAGTCATTAGAAATTTTGTTCTCAATTTCAAAACCCAAATAACGTCAAACGAGAGGAAAATAAGGAAAAAAAAGCGTCAAAAATCAAATAAATTTATTTGGCATTACATGGGTAAATAATGAAAACTTTCCCTAATGAACATACCTGGTACTTATTATACTATGGTTTCAGCTACAATTTTCTTGTCTATTTCTGTCACTGCTCTGTATTTTTGAATTGGATTTTTATATGCCAAGCGCATAATGCATTCGAAAAACTTAATCCATTCATGGAGGGTAGATAATCCAAACTGTACGTTTTCGATATTTACTGGGGTTTAATCATAGAATCTAAAAAACACTGTTTAGTAGAAGCAATGTAAATGTAACACTATGGATCTAACTTCTATGAATCTATCCAATAAGTTATAATCCCACGTCTGTTTTTTACCGGTTTTTATTAAAAAAAATAATTCTCAATAATTAGTTAAGCGTCACTTTTTGAGGTGGACGAACCTAATTTTCACGTGAACTTACAGTTACATATAATATTTAATATAGATTCTAGCGATCTGGAGAGCGACGGAGGTAAAACTGGGTCAAATCGTAGGGAGATATATTGTGGCAAATTACGTCGATAGTCAGGCTGCACTCAGAGCATTGACAAATTATACGGTGCGTTCGGGCCTGGTCGCACGGTGTAGGATTGCTTTGAGACAGCTCATGAAGGTATTCACAGTAAGGCTATGTTGGGTACCCGGACACTGCAAGGTGGATGGTAATGAGGTGGAGGACGAATTCGCGAGAGAGGGCTCGAATCTTGACTTAGTGGTAAGGGACATTAACCGGTCCTGGAGGGATAAAACGGATTGCAGAGCGTCTAGCCTATTATGGCCCGGATTGGACGCAGGGGCAACCAGGGTTATATTAGGAGTGGTTTCAGGACCCTTATAGGGTTCTTGTTCTGTTAGATATTTTACGAATAAATAGGACAATACCATACCTGACTGCTGCAGATTATGCGATGATGCTGAGGAGCTAGGATACAGGGTCTCAGGCAGAAATAGCTAGGAGTTAGAATTCACAACGAACTGGGGGTTATCACTGGATGTAATCCAGTCGATCTATTGGGGTTTGTCAGGGAAATAGGGCGGTGGTTTCTGTTGAGGGGACTGTAGGGAAAGTTTTGTTTCCTCTATATTAAATGGATTCACAATGGACCGCATTGGTCTCCAATTGGAGTTGTGCCCCTGGCCGCATAACCCTTCTTTACCAAAACATATGAAACTGAATTGGTTGTTTTTAGTAACAATTGATGTCGTGAACCGACGCTTTTTGTTAAGGGCATCTGTGAATTTATTGTAAAAGCTGAAAAATCATCTAATCGGTCCTAATGTGGGCTACCGAAGTATCGATATTTTACTTAGGCATCATTTTTAAGATAATGTAACAAAATTAGTTCAGCTTAGAATATTGTTTGGATTTGGCAGTTTGAAATTCTTTTTAAAACTTTATAACTTTTTTATTTAAACTGTAGCAAATTTTGAAACAATTCCGATGGATATAACTCTTCAAATAGAGAAGAAGTTACGAGCTGGTCGCACCTATCTACGCAAACATTCTTATCAGTCCTATCATATTGAACGGCGTATTGACATGGAAATGGATAAAGTTGTAAAAAACCTACAACCTCCTTATAAAAAACCGAAACGCTTTAGCAAATTACCACGGTATAACCTTAAGAAACGTAAGAAAATAGTCAAAATCGAAGAAAAGAAAATTTCCGAACGAGCTAAATTCTTTTTTCGAGCTTTTCATGAAGAAGGCCTAACTAGCGACTCAATCGATATTAAAGATAGTATCATTCAAGTTGATGCTATACAAGAACAAATTGTACCATTTTATTTTGACCATTTCTTGAAACTAAATGGCTATACACCAAATTATAATTTCAAAACACAAATCGAAATGAGAGACGGATTAGAAATAGATCGATTGCAAGTAAAATCTGTTATACCAGAAATACAAGAGCGTATGCAACAGTGGGAGGCAATGAAAAGAAAAATTATGGACGATAATATTGCACAAAATCCGAAAATGTATATTGATGTAATAACTTAGCTTTTTCTATATTTTAATAAAAAACTTTTGAAAATGTAATTAAGCTTAAAAATTGATTAATATACATACTTTCTAGTAAAGGAAATATTTTTAAAACCAATTTACCGGTAGCCTAGTTAGCAGTGAATAAATCTATTATTTCGAGGACTGTTTCTGTTTCACTACGACGTGATGAAGGCGTGAGAATTTTTTTTTTTGTTAAGACCAGCAATAGGTTATGACCTTAACATCACTACTTCTACGTCACCATAAGATAATTTTTATTTAAATAGCAACAAGCTTTAACATCACTACTTCTACGTCATCATAAAATAATTTTTATTTAAATAGCATGCTTTAACTTCATGTTTTAACTGCATTTCAAGTTAGGTGGGGTCATATAGTTAATCCTTCTGTGTCAACCTTGATAAATTATGATTTTTGCGTAAAAATATGGTTAAAACTTGTGTTGTAAATTTAAATGAAAATTATAGAAAAGAAAATAAGTGGAAATGCAGTAAACATACAAATGTACATATGAAATAAATGCCATCGTTGTATAACTTGCATTTGTTGTTTATATTTGTGTAATTTTATTGTTTTATAAAAATATAAAACGAATTTAGTTAAAATACAAAAATATTTGTTGTTTCAAACTTATAAATAAAAAAAATGACCATAGATAAAGTGAGAAAAATGCTTTTGCAAATTTGCAGCAGCCCACTGCCGGAAACATGCAAAAATACTATTTTAACATTTATCAATTTTATTTACTTCCATCTATGGAAATAATTTAACTGTTGGATAAAATAAAATAAAAAATTAAACTTTTAACAACATTATTTATTTCCAACAAATAAACAAGAGCTGTAAGCTGCTTCTTTTATTTTCAATAAAAACCCGATAACTTTGGTTTCTGTGACACATAAAGCCAACATTAATTTCAGTTCGAACAAAAAACCCATAACATTGGATTTCATTAAATCAAATTTAAATAAGGTTTTGATGAGAATCTCATTAATAAAATTTAAAAGTAAACCGCTGGTTAATAAGTTTTCTTGACAAAACTTCTTCAAAACAAAAATACAATTCTTAAGGCCTCGTTACTCTTACGTAAACGTATACGTTGCTAATCAGCTGTTCCGTTTTCCTTACCAAGCTACTGTGCAAATAGGTACTATTACGTAAACGTAACGTTGCGTTGCGGATGAACCTGATAAAATTAAAATTTCTCTCCGTTTTTACGTATCAGCTTAGGCATTTTTAACCGTCACTTTTTTCATCTCTGTATCAAGGCGAATTCAACTGCAAGTGGTGTCGGAACTACAACAATCCAAAAACAACAGAAATAATATAGGGTTTTTTTCATTGCATTGTTAGTGCCATTAGCTCGAAATGTAAACCATTATTAGCAAAACACTAACAAATCAAAAGAAATAAGCTCAAATAGTCAAAACAGATGCCGTTTCGACACCAACTCTAGTTAATTCGCCTTGCTCTGTATGCTTTGTGTCACAAGCGCCATTGAAATGGTAATTTCATACCTAAAAATGCAGCTATGTTCAATACAAAGAACATCTGTTCACCACTTTAAGCAAAGTAGAGATGGGCAAATCGAAAAAATATATCGAATTAATATTTATAAGAGTATCGATATACAGTCGGGCCTCGATTATGCGTAGTGGCCGGGACCAGAAGCATATATCTTTGTACATACATATTTATGAACAAACATATTATATGTAATAACATTGCTACTTTTTATTGTTTCATTTTATTTCAAAAAATTAATAAAAACAAAAAATTCAATTATGTATAACAAAAACAAAAGGGAAGAATAAAAAAAACATATGAAATCCAAAAAAAAGTAAATTTCGAAATATTTAAATGGAAGTAAATAAGTCATGGAAGTACTAACTTACATTAAAATTTGAATTGCACCCCAAAAGTACCAACTTTAATTAGAAATGTTTTTGATTGTTTTAATCAAACCAGTAATCATCAGATATGGACATCAGGAGCACTCTCTGTTTTATGTGCTCTCCTGTTATTCTGCATCTTGTATCCGGCACTGATTCTTATAAATGACAATCATTTTAGATCTTCAGATTTGCTTAAAAAACATATGATGCATGCAATGATGCAAATTCTTAAAAAAATATATGAAGACTGACTTTAAAAAAGATCGAATTCGATATCGTATTTCAATATCGATATATTGATATATATTTTGACATATCGATATTTTTTCCTCATTTCTAAAGCAAACTGTCAAAAATTCTTCATAGAATATTTCATGTAATTGCTTCAAAATCATTAAAAAATTTATATTTTTAATTAAAATTAACAAAACGATATGTTATATTTACGTAAAACTCAAGAGTTGACCATTAGGTCAGTAAATAATTCAAAAATTTTTCAAAAATCTTTGATGTAATATAGTTTTTACAGACACGCAGCGGCACGTTTATTGGCTGGTGGAAATCGTAATTATAGCAAAGACTACGCTGGCTCATCAGATGACGAGAAAGATCATAAAAAATCCAATAATAAAAAAGAAAAAACTGAAAAACCTTTGCCGGGTAAAAAAAATAGCTCTTCTAATGAAGAATCTGCTGCTGCTAAATTAAATCGCTTGCTTGCCTCCATGCAAACGTCTGATGATCAAATGAATTTTGCCAGACGTACTGATGTAGTAGCTAAGCCTGGTGAAGGTAACAAGAAAAAAAAGTTGCAACAAAAATTAGAATTTGAGTCCAGAGACATTTACGCCGCAGCCAGAAATGTTGCCTCTTTATTAGGTGATGAGAAGCAGCTGCAAAAGCAAACTGAATCGGAATTGTTGACTAGACTGCTAGGAGGTAAACCAAGTTCCTCTACAGAAACTTCACCAAAGTCTGCTACCAGTGAAGATGAGATTACTTTAAGTGAACTTATTGTGGGCATGAAAATCGATCGTCGCCAACACCAAAAGGAACCCATTACTACACGCAGTGAATATGTAAGACGTAGTTTAGCATCTAGAGGCAACCAACAACAAAATAGATGGCAACAAGATTTCACTAAAGAGCGACGTCCTGTACAACGCAAACGTGAAGCAGAACTTTTCACAGGCAGTGTTAATCTTTTTGGTAGTGAACCTTTAGGCATTTTTATAGATCCATCTAACTTAAAAGATTCTTCCGATTTGTTGCCAACCTGGGCTTTCCTGCGGGAACAAGCTCTTAAAGTGCAAGTTTCTCATCCACCTTCAAACTATTTTGATAAGTTGGTTAACTGGACGGAACAGGGTAAAATTTGGCGTTTTCCTATTGACAACGAACAAGATTGGTTAGATGAAAAAGATGTTGACTTCTCAGACCACATATTTTTGGAACAACATTTAGAAGGCTGGTGCCCTAATCGTGGTCCTGTGCGTCATTTTATGGAATTGGTATGTGTAGGTTTATCGAAGAATCCCTATATTACAGCTAAGGAGAAAAAAGATCACATTTTGTGGTATAAGGAATATTTCGAATCGAAAAAGGATATTTTAAGGGAATTAATGTCTAAAGATCCTAAGGAAGAGAAAAATATTGGCAACCAACAACAAAATCAAGTTAACGCTTAAGAAGTAGCTTTTGTAGTAAAACGTTTAAAATTGTTGAATATTTATAATAAAACATGAGATACCAAAAGATAGTTGTATTAATAAAGAATGTACAAGAGAATTTTATAAAACAGATTAGGAATATTAAACAGTAATAACTTTTTAAATCGAAATATATAGCCATGTCACAGAGTACATTTTCGTTCGGAATGATTCCGTTCGTATTCGAAGAAAACATATTTGTTTATTGATAGAAAGTTTATTTTGATAGTTTTTTGGCCTTTCTGATACAGAAAGCTTCCATTCCGTTCATGAAAACAAAAATGGTTTCATTCCGAAAATGTTTTTGTCATTTTCTAATGTACCAAAATACAGAATGAAATCCGTTTCCGCACGGAATTATACTCTGATAACTTGCCTCATATTATTATCTTAAATGTTATTTTGCAATCGAACATCGCATACTTTTGCACGCTTAAAATTAAGATACATAGGTATGTACTACAATTTAGTTTAAAAGAAAATGGACTTTTAAAATTTTGCAGGTGAAAATTAAGTTAAAACTTTTTCTTCTTGTTATAAATATTAAATTTTTCATAAGTATTTTGTAACCCCCTTTATTTTATAACAAGTATACAAATTGTTTGAGTTAGGCAAAAAGGCGTTACGTTTGGTATCAACTTTAATCTAGCACAACTACTTCTAATCGTAATCATTTGCTCTAGGAAATAAATCAAATAAAGCAATTAAACAATTTTCAATTTAACAATACGAAAAACTACAGATTCTGTCTTAAGAACTTTTTAACTAACTTACATTTTAAGTATTCAAACGAACATTCTCTATACTTTTTTCATATTTGAAGACGACAAACTTCTTGTGATTGCGATTTACAGAATACATACGTATTATGCGGTTTCAAGTCAGATATGCAAATATTGAGCGTTTTGCGACTGTCAGAACATGACCGATTAATTTTAAAACCTTAAAAAAACTATTATATAAACACTAATAGAATAAGACTAAATATTGAATATTGTAATAAAGGTTAAATACACTTTTTTATATAAAACTCCTCTTTGGCGATCTTTTTTTTTACCAAAACTCTTAAAAAAATAAACTTGGCGATGCAGGTGAACAAAAATCCTGGTGGAGGATATAAAAAGCAGTGCTGCCAATTAAGAACTCGAAAATTCACTTTTATGCACTTAACTCGTAATATGCAACTAGAAATACCACAAATACATCCATTTTTGAACGCTCTTTTCAAATGAAGAAATGCCGAATGTGGAATAATTTGCCTTTAACTTTTAAACGGTTTACGTACTCATAGTGGAAATATGTAACTATGAATGAAAAATTTCTGGCGTAAGGAAAAAAATAAAGCTTTATTAGTTAAATTTCTATTTTGTAATACATACTTAAATATATGGTTGGAGAGTTATTAAATTAGAAATTACATAATAATAAATATTTATATGACATTGTTTTTGTAAAACGTGGATAGTTGGTAACAGCAATACATGCATTATTAGCCTTAGAGGCTTTCTTTGTATTGAAAAAATGGAATAAATAAATAAAATCAAATAAATAGATTACTAGGGTCAAAACGAACCTAATCTGTTCATAAATGGCCGAGTTATAGACAAATATGTAACTATTTCTTTCCTCCCAAAACAATGGTTTTGTCACAATAGCTAGAAAGACAAAATTTTACGTAGATATTTTTAAAATATAAACAGAATTATTTACTAAAAATAAGCCAACTCGGTCTATTTTTTCACCTGACCCCATACAAGTATCCCCCTAATCAAAAAAGTTTATAAAATTGAGCTCAAATATTTTCTATATAGGTATATAGATAGGATATGTTGGTTTTAAAAATTTTCGAAGAGTAAATACCCTGCAAATCATAGGACCAGTCCAAACACGCGTGTAAAGAGTAGCCCACAAGGGACTAGGACTAGTCCAAAAGTAACCTAAACGAATGGAAAACACATGGTCTATTTAACATTACGATGTCCTAGGGCAGGACCATATAACCCATCTTTGGACTACAAAGGAGTAGTTTTAAAACTACTCCATTGTGTATACAAGAGGATTAACTAACGAAAACATGTCGTTAAAAAACGAAGACATGTCGTTTCACTACAAACACTTTTTAACAATGACATGGTCCATGCTTGCCTTACATCGGACCAGTCCATGGAGTAGTCCATTTCATGAAATTAGATCAGGTGGTCCAATATTATCAGGATTTTGCATTTGTGTTAGAAATAATGACAAAAGGTCAGTGTTCAAAAGGAGAAACTTGACTGTCAAAAGTAAGTGAAAAAATAAAACTCAAATTAAAATTACACACCGATTACACATGGGCTTCCAATACATATAAAAATTACACACAGTATGTATAATTAAACATGGACTGGCAACACTGATAAAAAAGGCAACAAAAAAATGGAATTTAATAAAATGCTTATTGGAAATTATATCTGGCAGCACTAACAAGAATATTAGTACGCATTTTTACAACAGTTCGTCAGAGCGCTTGTAGCGTTTTCTTAATGACAAAACTAGACGTATTTGTTAAGTTTTAAATAATATCTCGATTTTTTTATTTAGAATAAACGATACAATTTATTAGTAAAATGTTAAAGTACATAATATGTGCATGTTATGTCTATATACAATTAGATTAATAAATTAAGAAAATCAAAAATATGTAACAAAAATCGGATATTTATATGATTTACGTATTAAAAAACATCGCTGTGAACAAAACAACTTTTTTTTAACAACATTTTTTTTAGTTGTTTATGCAAATCAACCGCAATTAATAATATTGCTGAGCACGTGTATAGATAAACAAAACATTATTAACTGTGTTGCCATAGCTGTTTTATGAGTTTATGAAAGAACTTGAAGAAAAATTTGCTAAAGGTTAAAATTAAGAATATATGCTAAAAATCATAACAATAAAATGCTAAGACAAAAAAATGTTTAATTCTTAAAATTTGCTTAATTTGTACAAAATAATATATGCTAAAAATCTTCTAAGTTTTGTGAATTTTTGACAAAACATCTTAATTTTTATTAAATTTTAAAATAAACCAAAATTTAAGAGAAATTGCCCTTTAATACAAAATTTAAAAAACGTAAACAAAAATGTTTTTTGAATGAAAATTCGTATGATTAACAACATTTTTTTCAACTTCTAAAATTTGACTTAAGATATTTTATTAAAATGCTACAGATATTTGAAAAAAAATTTATTAAAATCAAAATATAAGATTAATTATGCGATAAACAAAGATGTTTGTAGTTAATTTGAATATAAAATTGTTGAAAAAAATATAGATAGTAACTCTGTTTTAAACATAAAACATTACTTTTTGCTATCCACTATGAGGCTTATAACCAAATACGAATATAATCAATTTATGTGAATAAAGAAAATAAAAAATTTATTTTTATTACACTACCAGCAGGCATATTTGTTTTCAACGCAGTAACATACTATTTAAAAAAATAGTTAAATTGTGTACTACTAAAATATTTTTAACTTAACCTAACTTCCATTAAATGATTTAACCAAAGCATAATAAGTAACTCAACTCTTTGACGATCCCTCTCAGGAAGTACCTAGTCGTGCATAACTTAAACATGTTTGCGAAAAATATACATGTATTGATTCTTTTTAGTTTTCACCAGACATACAGAGTTTCATAAAAATGTCTAAAATTTGATTTGTTTTTGTTTTCATGTAAATGTTCACTTCTTCGACGCGTATTTTAGAATAGCCATGAATAACATAGCTCATTCAGTTTAAAATCCACCATAGGAAAAAAATTTATGAAAATTAATAAAAAATATTTTTTTTGATTTGTGAAAATTAAGAACTTTTTCCTAGTAAAATTATAATAAAAGTGATGCAAAAAAAAAGCAAAATAGTTTCAACAACTGCAATGGTGATAACCGTTAGTGTTTTCACTCAACATTTTCAATTTAAATTTTGTGACATTTGTGTTAATTTTTGCTTTTTATGCTTTGGTTTTAACCATATTCAGTTAATAAAAACAAATTTTGTAATAATTTTTTCCCGTGTATGGTAATTAGTGTTTTTCATACGGGATTTCCCGGGATTTTTTTATTTTATTTTGGCAACTTTACAGCTGACATAATTGTAAAGTTGTGTCATCAAATAGATCTTAGTCGTTAGGCAAAAAGGTCTTAAGTCAAAAAAAAAAACTCATTTTGAGTTTTTGTTAGGGTTTAATTAAATTTGTGTTTCTCTTTTGTTTGATTTAAATCACTTTAGTCTAGCACATCTGCTTTTAATCGTTATCATCTTCTGTTAGGAAATCCACCAAATAAATAGTTTTCAATTTAACATAAAAAAACTACAGATATGAGATATTTTTGCCAAACGCCAAACAGATGTCAATTCATATCCGATAAGTAAGGCAATGTTTAATGCTCTGAAATTTCGAAAGAAGAAAAGTAAAAATGTACAGCATATTTAATTTGTTCAAAGACCCAGATTTATTTTATAAAAACGAAAAAATGTTGTACCCACTTGCTTCAAAAAATTTAATGATTTTGTATGCAGAACAGCTGCATTAAAGATTTTTCGGATTAGATGACAAAAGTTATTAATTAAGAAAACGCTTATTCGATTCGAAGAAAATAATTCATTTTTAAAAAAGAACAACTGGTTTTGAAGGAAGTGTTATGAAAACTGAAAGTGTCTAGAGTTTATATGTATAATGTTCCTTTGAAACATCCGTAGAAAGAAATCGTGTTTTCTCCTTAAAATCTTCTTGATATAAATTAGAGATAGTCGCTCAAACGATTCTGTAAATGCATATTCTGAACGGAATTCCTATTTTTAATGAAATATTTTGTAATAATTTGAATAAATCATTTAACTTTTTTGGTTTAATATAATTGCTGTTGACTTTGAATTAATTATGTGGCAATAAGAGTTTAAGTCTATTTGTTTTGTTTATTAAGAGAACAGTTTACCACTTCAAAGGTGGCTTTTGGAAATTTTCTCTGAATTTAATATAATCATCGGTTCTCTGCTGTTATAGTTTTTTAAGTTTTTATTCCTAAACACTCCTAATGTCACAGCTCTGAAGTTTTTATTATTCCAAATGTAATTGCACATTGAAAAAAGATAACCAAAAAGTAATTTTGCTATAACTTCCTCAAAAATCTACAAATGAATTGAAATTTTGTCCATGTGTTCTTTTGAACATGAAGATCTTAAGGTGCCATTAAGAAATTTTCCTTTTTGCCACATAAATGAAAAAGTTGAATGCATTTATAAACTTATTTAATTGATCTCAGGAACTGTTATTTGTTCAAATAAATTAAATTAATTAAATATTTTATTTATTTATTTATTTAATTGTAAGTCACATAATTTTTTACATTCTAAGGAAACAAATATTGCACAGAAATGGCTTTGCCTTATATCTTAAATATTAATAGGTTAATAACAAAAATTCAAGTATATTTATAAATAACTAGTGTTCGCCTTATGGTCAAAATTCGACCATAATTTTTTTTTTGTAAATATGAAGAAAACACAATTCATCTAAGTATATATGAATTTATTTGTTTCGATTTGGCGAGGGTCCAACCTCCAGTTCATATTTTATCTTCTACGTGAGTTGATTTAATTTTGTAAGTTCAGTATAAAAAATACCAGTTGAAAAACAAAAAAGTATCAAAAAGTCTCCTTTATATATTGTCATCCACTCAGGACGTTGTACGTTTAATTTTATGTTTATATGTCTAATATTAACGAAAATTAATCAAAGTATCAGATATAGAACGAAAAAGTACGAAAAAGCTACCCTTACATGTTCTTATTCGCCCAGTTTAATGTATAATTGTATCTTCATAGGTCGAATATTAACGAAAATTCAAAAAGTTCCAGATGAAAAACAAAAAATACCAGCATTTTTTATCTTATAGGTTATCACTCACTCAGCATCCTACACCTATAATATTATGTTTCAAAGTTCTATATTATAGAAAATTTAAAAATTATCACATGAAGCACAGAAAAGTAAAAAAAAAAAGAAATTTAGTTTCCCATATTTCACCTTTTTTCTCCCCATACAGGTTCCGTTCACAAACAAAGGAAGAAAGCGTTCTTAACTGTTTTGCCTGGTCTGATTTATATAGTCGAAATATACGAAAACCGGTTTCTGAAAAATGTCGAATAATCGATTACCCTAATTTTTTATTATTTGATAATTGAAAATAAATTTTTATTTATTTATTTTGCATTTGTGTTAGTAACAATTTTGAACGTGTCACAGCAAGCTGCATTATTTTAAAGTGTGTATTTATTAGAGATTTTATTCAACTAACAACTTTTTGGAAATTTTTTGAATTTTTTTTCTTTAGTATAGAATACCCCCTAAACTTTTAATTTGTCGAAAGTGACAGCTGGTGGCCTTAATAGCCCTGGTTGAGGGCTTTCCAAAACAGTTATCAGATTTGAGAAACATATAAATTTACAGATTTTATTCAACTAACAACTTTTTGGAAATTTTTTGAATTTTTTTTCTTTAGTATAGAATACCCCCTAAACTTTTAATTTATCGAAAGTGACAGCTGGTGGCCTTAATAGCCCTGGATGAGGGCTTTCAAAAACAGTTATCAGATTTGAGAAACATATAAATTTACAGATTTTATTCAACTAACAACTTTTTGGAAATTTTTTGAATTTTTTTTCTTTAGTATACAATACCCCCTAAACTTTTAATTTGTCGAATGTGACAGCTGGTGGCCTTAATAGCCCTGGTTGAGGGCTTTCCAAAACAGTTATCAGATTTGAGAAACATATAAATTTACAGATTTTATTCAACTAACAACTTTTTGGAAATTTTTTGAATTTTTTTTCTTTAGTATACAATACCCCCTAAACTTTTAATTTGTCGAATGTGACAGCTGGTGGCCTTAATAGCCCTGGTTGAGGGCTTTCCAAAACAGTTATCAGATTTGAGAAACATATAAATTTACAGATTTTATTCAACTAACAACTTTTTGGAAATTTTTTGAATTTTTTTTCTTTAGTATAGAATACCCCCTAAACTTTGTCGAATGTGACAGCTGGTGGCCTTAATAGCCCTGGTTGAGGGCTTTCCAAAACAGTTATCAGATTTGAGAAACATATAAATTTACAGATTTTATTCAACTAACAACTTTTTGGAAATTTTTTGAATTTTTTTTCTTTAGTATACAATACCCCCTAAACTTTTAATTTGTCGAAAGTGACAGCTGGTGGCCTTAATAGCCCTGGTTGAGGGCTTTCCAAAACAGTTATCAGATTTGAGAAACATATAAATTTACAGATTTTATTCAACTAACAACTTTTTGGAAATTTTTTGAATTTTTTTTCTTTAGTATACAATACCCCCTAAACTTTTAATTTGTCGAAAGTGACAGCTGGTGGCCTTAATAGCCCTGGTTGAGGGCTTTCCAAAACAGTTATCAGATTTGAGAAACATATAAATTTACAGATTTTATTCAACTAACAACTTTTTGGAAATTTTTTGAATTTTTTTTCTTTAGTATAGAATACCCCCTAAACTTTTAATTTGTCGAAAGTGACAGCTGGTGGCCTTAATAGCCCTGGTTGAGGGCTTTCCAAAACAGTTATCAGATTTGAGAAACATATAAATTTACAGATTTTATTCAACTAACAACTTTTTGGAAATTTTTTGAATTTTTTTTCTTTAGTATACAATACCCCCTAAACTTTTAAATTGTCGAATGTGACAGCTGGTGGCCTTAATAGCCCTGGTTGAGGGCTTTCCAAAACAGTTATCAGATTTGAGAAACATATAAATTTACAGATTTTATTCAACTAACAACTTTTTGGAAACTTTTTGAATTTTTTTTCTTTAGTATACAATACCCCCTAAACTTTTAATTTGTCGAATGTGACAGCTGGTGGCCTTAATAGCCCTGGTTGAGGGCTTTCCAAAACAGTTATCAGATTTGAGAAACATATAAATTTACAGATTTTATTCAACTAACAACTTTTTGGAAATTTTTTGAATTTTTTTTCTTTAGTATACAATACCCTTTAAACTTTTAATTTGTCGAATGTGACAGCTGGTGGCCTTAATAGCCCTGGTTGAGGGCTTTCCAAAACAGTTATCAGATTTGAGAAACATATAAATTTACAGATTTTATTCAACTAACAACTTTTTGGAAAATTTTTCAAACATTTTAAGCCGCAAAGTTTTAAGATTTTTTTCATATTTTTATTAAATTCTTTACTTTTTATGGTTATTATAGCACTCGTTATGTTTCCTGATATATTTCTGGTTGTATTGTTATTGTTTGTCGCGCACGTGTTGTTGTTTTCAAAACAATAACAATAGCATGTGTTCAACATAAACAAAATATTGATTTTGCGGTTGATTTCAAATATTGATTTGTTCACACGCGTTTAAAAAACGCTTTTTTATTTTGTTATCACAACACTGTGCCATCTACTTATTTGCATTTCCCTTATTAAAAAGAAGAAGAATTTTTAACAGTGTTGATTTGACATTACGAGAAGTTAAACGTGTTGGGAAACTAGCGGTCGCAATTTTTATAAGAATTCACGACAAAATAAAATTTTAAATACATATTAAGTTTATTATTATGTGCGCTGAAACAAATAAAAAAGAAATATATTTTATGACGATTTTATTTGAATTTTAATACAAATATTGTATACTAATTTGTAAAGCAAAATTACAAAACTAAAAATTTTACGAACTGTTGCGCACACACCTTTTCATAAAGTGTAAATAGGATAAAAATAAATTAAGAAAAATAAAGCCAAGTCGCGTAAAGTGTACGTTTGTTCAAAAATTAAAGAAAAAGAGAAAACAATAAGAAAATTAAAAAGGAATATTGAATGAGCTCATACATAGAATTTTTGGCAAAAAAATATAAAGAGCAAAACAAAGCCAAAAAAAAATGCAATAACGAAGTAAAATTATAAACCGCAAATAAACGACAAAAAATAATATAAAAATTCGAGCTAATTTTATGTTTCCATCATTAATTTTTATAAAAAATGCTTTTAAAAAGAAATTAAACTTAAAATTATTACGTGTTGCCTACAATATTTTTTTGAGTGGATTTGCTTTGTTAAAAAAACACACACACAAAAATTAAAAAGCATAAAAAAGAGAAGCAAAAAATTTTAAAGAAAATGAATTTGAATGTATAAGCGTGAAAGAGAAGGAGTGAAAAGGCAAATGAGTGTGTTTACTTGAAAAAGTGCATTACTGGTAATAAGAAGAAGCATTGAAATAAGAAAAACAACGGCGAATATACGAGTCATCAATTTGTGTTTTTTAATTTTTTTGTGTTGAAAATTTAATTTTCTTGCGTTTTTAATAATACTAGTTTATTTATTCAGTAAAAAACCAGTGCAATACCTATATGCTAAAGGATACTTTTTAAATAAATAAAATAATTTAAAACAAAAGTAAGTGAAAGCGTTTAATTAACGTTGCTAAAAAGTCTGCATATACCTACTTAAAATCAAAGAACTCTAAAAAACTAAGCAAATTTAATACAACTATTTAATTGTTTTTAACAGATTCTGTAATACATATTTGACTAAGTTTATTGATAAAATTTTCTCCATTGTTAATTAATTGCAATTTTGTGTTGCTTGCTATTATAATTTTTCTTTCTTTTTTATATTTGGCTCAAAGCTGCTAATTTGACACGAATGAGGTCTTGAAAACGTAATTGAAAAATTCCGTTGTTATTGTTAACGTTAGCAGAGCTGCCAGCAGAGACCGCAAAGTGTTTTTTTTTTGGCTTTTGCTTGTGTGTGCTTATGTGTATATGTATGCATTTATTTATTTGCTGTTTGTTTGTAAATGACGTCTTTTTCTGTTTGAGTTTCTTTTTTTGCTTAAAGTACTGCAGACACTCAAAGATACGCACAGCCAAACAAAAATGTAAATAAACGCATAATTAACAAACTAATTAATTTTTTTTAAATACAAGTGCGAATTATTTTTTTTTGATGTGGTCTTAGGTAACCATTTCATGAAGTTGTTAATAAAACAAAGAATATTTTAGATACATATGTACATATGTATGCACCTACTACGTCCTATAAATATGTATACATATATGTACATATGTACATACATACATATATATGTAGGTATGCAAATAAAGGGGTTTTATTTAAAGCTCGATAAAACCTAAAATTGCATAAACTAACACAAAAAATGTAATTCTAATCAAACAAGTTATTTTTACTTGTAATTGACACGTGAAATTAATTTCGGGCATAGGTATGTTTTGGCACCGCGCCTGCTCTTCACGACGCGCTTTTTCAGGGGTCCAATTTATTTAATTTCACAGCAATAAATTTAATTATATTGTAATCTTAATTCAAATTAATATGAATGCATATTTTTTATCAGGCATGTCACAAAAATCAATTCCGATGGAAAGTGGAAGTGATTTCGTGTTTTGTTTCGAAAAAAAAACGAAATGACTTAATTAATTAATGTTCAAAATACCTTCAAATTTTTACAACTTTATTGATAAATAACAATTTTATACATTACCCAGCTAGCATTTTGTATCATAATCTAATGCTATGTTCATACGACGATATAAACCACTCTCTATGGTAACAGAGTTACCGTTGAGCATTTTGAAAAAGTCGCACAAAAAGTAATTTTTAAAACCAAAAGTTGTACAAAAAGTTGTTTTTCCAAATTTAAGTCTCACGCTTTTTTTAACATTTTAATTATTTAAATTTTATTATTACCCGGTTACAATTTCGGTTTTATTTCTTTAATAACTCTTAAATTAAATAAATAATAATAAATAAAAAAGAAAGAAAGAAATTTGCTTCAGTTAAAAAGAAATTTGTACTTACATAACAAATTGTTTTCGTTAAAAAAATTGAAAAAAGTAGTACATATGACGAAAACTTCTTAAAAAACCTAAAACAGTTATATGACGATAACTTATTCTCATCGCTTAAAGATATATGTACCTTAACACCCGGGTGGGTATTGGTAATCGATGCACATAAAAATCTTTAGTAAAGCGATGGTTAATCAAAAAACACAAAACAAACAGGAATTACAAATTTAAACGATATAAATAGCTGAGAAATGATTCGTTAAAAATGTGTTTAAATACACTTGTGTGTATTAATTTTACATTTGATTGATTTTTAATAATGTATTTGTATATACTCTAATATATTTATAAACTTTTTTTTTGTATTTTCGCACAAGTTCATTACTTGGCAACCAAACTTTTATTTTAGTATCTAGAAAATTTAGAGTTATACCCTGACAGACATAGGATATGTATACTATACTAGCATGGTATACTTCATGTGTGTCAACCTTAACTACAATTAAACCATTAAAAAAAAGTGGTATATTCCTGGTTTATATACTACGAATATGTACGTAGTATAAATGTGGTATATTACGTTCTACAAGTCTGCCAATATAAAATAGTATATAAAACCGTAGAATACATACCATGGTAAGTATACTATATGGACTCACAAGTTTCTATTTTTAACCTGTTGGTTAATTTATTTTTCATTAGTTCTAATTTTGAAAAAAAAAAAATTGTCAGCATACGCATTGTTGTGCGGTCGAGTTAATACATGCGCTGTTTATGTGTCTAAATTAAGGTACAAAGATTATTTAAGAGCAATTTTTAAGTATCCTACAATATGCCAAAAATGGTTAGCATTTGTAATTTTAAGAATTTAATTGTATGATTTATCATTGGGTTAACTTTCTAAAATCTTATTTCGTTCATAAAAGCGTGTGTCATTTATAACACTTTTAAATAAATGTATGAGATCAATAGTTGTAAAAAAGTTGGTATTAAAACGCTTTTAATAATAATGCCAATCATCCTAGATTGGCATGGAAATTCAATGAACACGAAACAAAGCATTCGATAAAAAAATATTTAAAAAAAATATCGCATGCGTATTATAAAGAAAATACGACTATTTACACTGAATTTTACAGTTTTTATGAAAAATCAATAATTTTTATTAAATATTTAAAACTAAGTCTTTTTATATATTTATAATTAATGTTTTTTGAAAAAATACGACAGAGTGAAATTCGAATGAAAGTACTATGTGAGGGATGTGGCCACTGTGACCAAACCTTCGATCCCAGGGAATCAATCCTAATGGAAAATGAAGACTATGGACAGGGCTACAATAATCTATAAGCACCATATCCAAATTGTATTTGTGAAATTTTTTATACATTTTTGAAAATGTTTATACAATTTTGAAAATTTGACTTAGAGTAAAATTCTCATGAAAGTGCTGTGTGAGGGATATGGCCACTGCGTCCAAGCTCTTCGATCTCAGGGAATCAAACCTAATGGAAAATGAAGGCTATGGACAGGGCTACAATAATCTATAAGCATCATATCCAAATTGTATTTGTGAACGTTTTTATACATATTTGAAAATTTTACTGAGAGCGAAATTCTCACGAAATTACTCTGTGATGGATATGGCCAGGGCTGCCAGTTTAGGGGGTTTGACCCCAAATTAGGGGTTTTCTTGTTGCTAAAAGGGACAGAAAACTGTATTTGGGGTTTGGGGTTGGCATTGGGGATAATTAAAATAAAACTTAGGATTTTTTGGGGAAATAAAAAATATGAGCTTAATTTTTCTATAAAAGACAACTTAGTTTAATGCAGACATAGTATGTGTCACATACACATTAAAGCGGCTATTTTTTGCAACATCACTTGATAGCAATGAGCACCGGTCCAAAAAAACTTTCGTTTTTATTAAAAAAAAAAATATCTGATAAGTTTGAAGTTAATACGTCAAAAATTCGATTATGTACAAATAGTCCAAAATTTGCATTTTCCTGGACAACTTAATTTTAATACGAGGTGTTAAAAAAAATTTAAGTGACCTCTAAAGCCAATGAATGGGCTTATTGGTTCCTTTGTATATAAAAACATTTAATATGAAGTTTGGTGACGGTTGGGTAAAGAATAGTCGATTGAAATGTAAACTAGTCTGTACAAGGCAAAACAATCACTTATTTAAGTTTATCGAAAATTTATTAAATGTCGTAAAAGTTTTTAGTCAAGATTATAAATAATTCGAAATGAACATACCATTATGTTTTTAAAAAAGATATAAAAAAAAAATCTGTTTAGAACTAGTAATAAATGATGACTAATGTGGCAATTATTACTTGACCTAGAAATGCGATCACACACCTTAAATAGATTTAAAATTGATTTGTGCAATATAATTTTTTATTCAAAAGACTTAAAATTGTCAAATAATTATTACGCATTACATGGATAGCTGCTGCTGGAATGTAATCCAAACTAGAATATCCTCATTTTTTTTAATAAAAGTGGAAATAATATTAATTTTATATAATAAACTTTCTTTAAAATTAAGTGATTTTGTGGTCCCAAGCAAATTCATTATGGGAAAGTTCGACTGTATAGTATACAGTGTAATAATGTATACAGTGTATACAGATATTTAAAAAATCCACTACATATTTCCATTCGATAGAAATGATCTCTTGTAGAACATGGTACAAGTAAAACTTAATTAAATATTCAAATTATCCGTTAAAAATTATTTTTTTTTACAGGGGCTTATTTTGGGGATTCTTTCATTTATCGGGGGATATTTGGGGAAATTAATTTTTAAATTTGGGGAGAACGAAAAAAAGTACCTGGCAGCCCTGGATATGGCCACTGTGTGCAAACTTTAATTTAGAATAAAACATCAAATTAATTTAATTTTACAACACTTACATTACTTCTCTTCTTTATACCATTTAATAAAATATGCAAACAAATTTGCAAGAAGCTCCCAAAACTATTAATTTCACTTTAAAAATAAAACTTTGAAATTAAATAAATAATACCTCAAATTTAATTTGCGTTACAAGAGAGGAATCACATTTTAATTCTGCTCTTAATTTTATGTATAACTGATTTTGGCACATCAATACCAGTTTTTATCAAAGTTATTTTCGGGAATACAAAATTTATTATTTATAAGATATCGGTATCGTGCTAAATTCCCAATTTTTCATATTTTATAAATATGTACACTAAAATTTATTGTTGAGGGAAAGCTAGCTTCTATGCGTTCTATGGTTGCTTAGGCCAGCTCATCGGGAAACCATTTCCAAAGATTTTAGAAAATCTAAAAATATTATACAAATAAAACCCTAAAGCGAATAAGAATTATAAACAATCAAAGTCTTACTTGCAACAATATCAAAACTTAAACAAAACACCAACAATAAACAGTGAGTTTATCTTTTCTTACATTTTTTATTAAATTTAAAAAAAATTATATTGTAGGCCAAAAATTAAGCTGGGTCACATTAACCCATATTTAAATATTAAGTTCCGTCATTGGATTAAGACTTAAAAATGAAGCGACGTAAGCTGTTACTTCGAAACATATTTACTTTGGAATATTTATCTTTACACACATATTAAGATTACAATTATTTCACAAAAAAACTTAAAAAAAAAATTTATTATTAGTTTCGTCCTGTATATAGTCGAATAAAACAAAATTGCTATATGCGGACCCCTGAACACATTTTTTTTTAATTTTTGTAACACCGTGTAATTATGTAGAATAATAAAAATAATTAATATTTTAATCAACAAATGTACATAAATTAATATATTAGTCTTATTTCTTTTGTCTCTTTTCAGTTTTTATTTCTCACTATCTACCGCCCAGTGTTTTTTTAATTATTATTTTCTTTGAATAAAATTGTTGGTTTTACCACCTTTTTATTTAATAAAAAAAAGATATTTAAAAAAAAAAATACGAATTAAAGTGCATTTTATTGTAAAATATTTATTTTTTTGAAATATCTATATTTTAAATTTAAAATATTTTTATTTTTAATACAAAAATCCTTATCAATTTTGATAACCCAACATAATCAAATCGCCTCCCCAAAATCTCGAACAAGAAAAGCCGCAGCAAGATTTTTGTGTTTTATAACAAACATTTTTTTTTAATTTCTTCTGTAAAACATTTTATGCTTAAATGGATGCAACATCTATAATCACACAAGTCGCCCGCGATGATGAACAACTAAATGTTTATCCCAATGAAAAAGGTAAGTTAAAAAAATTTGATTTAAATCTTAATTCACAATAAAATCAACAATTTGGTTAAATATCTTTGGGGAAAAATTTGCATATGCTTGTTTTTTAATGTAATTGTGTGTGCTCGTGAAAAAAATTTTTGCTTCCATTGTGAAGACCCTGTGAAAATGTTGCAAACATTTTGAATCGTCTTAAAATATAAAAAGAATATATTCAATATGTAGAATGTTTATACACTATTAAACTGTCAAATTAAATACTAATTTATTGGAATACTCTAAATAACAGGAAATATTGACCTTAATTTAATAGCGGCGTTGACTTCTCGGTGCAAATGGCCTTGCGAAAGAGCTAATGCAAAATATCGTTACGCTTTTATGAAATATATCAGAAACAACATATGTATGCTTATTTTGTTGTTCGATCTAAAAAGTGCTACGATATTTTGCATTTGCTCTTATGCAAGGACATTTGCACCAGACACAGAAATCCGCTAATAAACAGTATATTTCAAGAAAAGTTTTTTGTTTGAATTGTAAATCTGTAAAAAGTATACGTGCATACGTATTCCAGTTTTTTGTTATGAATCATTAACCCTTTGAAGAACTATTGAGGTGTTTCATTGAAGCTAAAAAACGGGGTTGTCAGTTTGGCAACTTTAGTATCCTGCGTTCCGTTTCAGTTTTTTCCCCTTTCGATTGTATGTATTCTGCATTACGATCGTAGCTACGTTTTATCAAGTTGTTTAATTAACAACGAAAAGTTCCTCGATTTTTTGTTTATTTCGTTTACAACACTCCATAATTAAAAACTTAAAGTAAAATTAATGGCAATAAACGTGGATTCATCCATGCGTTCCGAACAATATTTTTGTCCGGAGAATATATTTTTCAGAAAATTTGTCCAGTAAAACAAACCTACCATATGGTTTACAGATGTAAGCAATTAAACAAAATTGCAGCACAACTAGCAACCACTTATTTTGTATTATTTCTAAAATTGTGTTAAAGATTTTATTTCATAATTTTTTTTATTTAATTACTCTGCAAAAAAACAATAATTTCAAATTTTATGCAGCATTAGCGCAGCCAAGAAAACTTTGTAAACAAAATGTAAAAATAAAGTAACCAAAAGCGGAAAAAAGTAACCAAAATTATTTTGTATCAAAGCGATATTTTATTCGCACTTCAGTTTTGAAATATGTCAAAAGAAGAAATTGATTTTGCTTATAAACAGCTGGATCGATTTTATTAAAGTTTTGACAACATAGTACCGATGGATCAAACAATAGGCTATACATTTTTCGAAATTTTTATTACACATATTTTATAAATTTTAAAACCTATATGAGCTATAATTTTCAACCTTTGGTGGAATATAAACATATTAAACGGAATTGGATTGGAAGGCCTTTGACCTTGTCGTTTATCTAAAAAAGTGTTTTAGTTAGCCCTATGAAGCATAAAGAGTAGCAGATAATGGCCATCTTACACTTCAAAGTATATAACTTTTATGGTTAATTTGATAGACCCCATATTCATAAAACACATTTCGATATTTTTTTAAGTCAGTCTTCATTAATATCTCCACATTTTAGCCGTTTTTCGAGCAATATTTTTTTTTTAGAATTGACATCATTTCATGCATCATACGTTTTTTTAAACTAATTGCATGCTCCTAGATGGGTCAAATGTATGACCAACCCCACTTTATTATTTATTGCGGAATTTTGGTTTTTTAGTAATTTCAATTAGCTAAACCTTTCTTGAGTTACGCGAATATATCGCACCTTAAATACTAAACGGTCACAACTCAAAATTTTTCAATTTTCACTTTTTGTAAGAAATCGATGCACAGTGGTCATATCTACGCACTGTAGAAATCTTAGATCAATTTCTCTAGTATTTTGCGAAGAAAATACACTTTAATCCTTCTTTGTAGCATTGGAGTACATATAAAAAGAAACCCGTTTTTTGTCTCTACTGAAAATTTAAGAATTTTGAGTTGTGACCCTTTAGTATTTAGGGTGCGATATGTTGGGCAGCCTCCTCCGTTTTCAAAGTAACGGTATATCTCTAAAACAAGAGATAACCTAAAAAACGGTTGGCACCACTGGATTCAGCGTGCTCGAATTAGGTTAAACCGCTAAGTGCCCGGCTTGTCTGTTTTTGCAACTAGCACAGTGAACTTATTGCTCAAAATTACAATATTAAGGCCCGTTTTCACAATTTACCAATAGCTAAAAGTATACTTTAACCAGCCTTATAAAAAGTGTGATATTATTATAATTTTACTTTAACCTAAAGTGAGCGATAAAGTAAATTTAGGTTCATCCTACCTGGTAGGTTAAAGTAAAGTTGTAATAGTGGAACACTTTTTATAAGGCCGATAAAATCCTACCTTTAGCTATCGGTAAGTTGTTAAAATGGGCATAAAAGTATTTTTTAAAATTATTTTTTAAAGGTTGTGAAAGAAAAAAAATCATATCTTAAAAAAGAAAAAAAAACACCTTTAAAGTTTCACGATTTTTAAAGAACGGTTTGAGGTATTATATAAAAAAGTCCGTTTAGTTAGTCCGTTTTTAAAATTTTATATTTTGCAGATATTACATTTTTAAAAAAAAATTTTTTTTGTCAACATGTATGCATGTATGCATATTGTTTATAGCCACAAGTATTCTCTTTAAAATTATATAAAAATCAATTTCGTATGTAAAGTAGTCGAGGTATTGAAGGAATAAGATCAACACTTTTGGCTAATTTTCGAAATTATGACATATTGAAAATGACGTAACTTTTAAAAAAAAATTGTTCATATATGTTCCTAATAGGATAAAAGGAACTTTCTAATCAAATTTCATTAAAATCGAAAGGGGTCGTGCCCCACTCTTGGTCGATTTGACATGGAATTACCCATATAATATGTTTGTTCATAAATATGTATGTACAAAGGTATATTCAATTTTTCATTTGGTAATACAAGTTTCAGCAAAATACGTTCGATGTATCGATATTTTTGAAATAATATATATCGATACTCTTAAAAAATATGGATTCGATATATGTATATCGATATATTTTTTCAATTTGCCCATCCCTAATTTGTGTTGGTGCTTCGAAAAAGCGTTGTATGAAACTTGAAGCGTAGAACGCAATTAACACTGGAGGTCCACACCACGTGTTCTACGCTTTTTTGCATTCTACGCATAATTGAAAAAAAGAGAATTGATATATGTATGTAGCAATTTACAAGCACAAAAGCGAAGGATGCAAAAAATAGTTCTACTTTATAGAACGCAAGTAAGGTACACAAAGCATGCAAACGTTGGCCGGAAAAAGCGTGGTGTGGACCTCCAGCTTAGGCTAGAAAATTATAGCATAATTTGCGACGAAGTGAAAACGCGTGGTGTGGACCTTCAGCTTACTTTTTTTGAAGTAAGTATGAAAGAAAGAGTTAGATTAGCGTAGCTGCAATCGATATATTTTACCACTGCGTAGAAGTTTACAGTTGATGTTAATATAAAGTATTGTATGTATTACGGTTAAAACCTACGTCAAACAGAAATCCTACATATTTTACATTTATTTCAGTATAAGTTTGTGTATGTGTGTATTAATTCCTTTAAATCGTCTTTAAATCTTAATGACATGTACTCGCGCTATACGTCATTATGTTGTTGTTTTTGTGTTTCGTTGGTTGTTATTTGAAGTTCAATCGGCTGGATAGTTTTTGATGATTCATTCTACCGACTTTTTTTTAGTTTTTTATACATTTATTTTTCGATATATTTTGTTTACACACTTTAAAAGCCGGTTATTTTATTTTAAATTTAAAATTCAACAATTATCATATTTGAAAAAAGTGGACTTGTATTTTTTTATTTAATAAATGTCTTAGCGTTTTATAGCTGTCTGAATTAAATATTTTTTATGCTAGTGACCTTTATTTCTTCTAAAGTTTTTGCTGTTTGTTTTTTTTATATTTTTCTTGTATAAAGATGTGAAAGTTATTATAAAAACACTTTTTCATTCATTCATTTAATTTTTGTATACACTTGTCTGTCATGTTTTCTTTTAACCTGCTTTAGGTGAATATTTTTTTTATAATCTTATTAAATAAAAAATTTCTTTTTTATTATATAAAATAGAAATATGTATGTACATATATGCAAAACAAAATGTTATGCTTTTTGCATGTTAAATATTTAGTTTTTAATATCTATTTGAGAAAGAAAACATTTTTAAAAATTTATGATAGATTTAATTTTTGTTCGCTATTAGGGCAATTTACCTTTGGCTTGTTGTATTGAAGTTAATTGCAATAATAAATTCACTTTATCGCTAGCTCATTTAAAAAAAAATTGAGCAAGGTATGGGGTATAAATCTTTTAAATACCCCCTTTCTGAATCCAAAGCCTGTTTCACAAATCTTTTATGCCTTCTGTGATATACAGGCCTGTTACAGAAATCAACTCCAATCGAAAGTGGGAGTGATTTCGTTTCTTGCTGCACATAAATCGAAATCACTTTCGATCGAAATTGATTTCTTTGACAGGCTTTATTAAGCATTAATTTTGTTCCATGTCAACTATTTAAAAGTTTATTAAGTATCGTTTTGCTCTACACGCCACTGTTTGGCTAATGCTGCAAACTCCTTATGCAAAAACGTAAAAAAAGTTCACTCTTGCTGCATTATTGCCGTAAGAAAAACCAGTAGTTGAAGCGAAAATGACAACAAAAAAATAAATTTTACTCTTGACTTCGCTTCATTTCTGTAAGAAAAAGTAGTAAACGAAAAAGCAAAATAAAATGTCAACAACTCAATACACAGCAGTAAGTTAACGTATGCAGCATAAAACGTTTATTTTTAGAAATTAATGAAGAAAAGTTGCGTATGCGGCACAAACCGATAGTTTTCACTTTTGATAAAATAGTATTAACTTCTAAGTTCGTTAATGAACGTTCGCATAAATAAACATTTTTCTTCCAAACATATGTCAGATGCAGTGGTGAAATAAAAAAAAAATTCTAGCAGGTAAATTTTTAGAAAACTTCATATAAACCTTCATTGCCGTTTTTCTCCACTACGACGTTTTGGCATATGCGCCAAACCAATAATGAACTGATTATATGTACATATTTTGCAGGGAAAATCAAAGTATGTATATTCGGTGTAGAATATGTTTAATTTATAGTGGTTTTGAGGATACACATGACAGAAAGGATTATGTTATGACTATGGAATTTCATGCATTTATTATTAAAAAATACGCGCATAAAATATGCTTTAAATATGTTCCAAAAATTAATAAAATATACATTTATTACTTAAAGAAAAACTGACAGTGCTTACTTTTTTTTAATTTTGACATACATTTCCATAAAGTTAATTAATTTTACTTACAAACATTAAATTTCTGAATAGTTTACTTAATTTTTATTAGCTGTACTACAAGTTTACAGCTACGTATGTATAAACAGCGAAAAAGTATATTTCTAACAAAATACTTTCAACAACAGAAATTCAATTCATTTTCGAAGAGTTTCATGCCGTGCATTTTTTTGCAACCAATTGTAGGTTGTGTGTTTGACTAAAAAAAGTTAATTATTGTCCATAATTTTATAAAATAATTTAATAAAAATTTGTTTGAGTGATAGGTACGCTAAAAGAACGATACACGTACTCTAAAACAAGATCGGTACGTTATCTCAATTGTGGTCTTCGTCAGCTTAACGCATTTTGTTTGTGCACAAATTCATAAACACAATAAGTGGTTTTAGAGTTAGGGGTTTCAAAAAATACACTACGTTAGTGTACAGTTTTTTTGAACTCTGTGTTCACAGCTTGCATTTTTTGTTGAACAGGCTGGAAAAATCTTAACGTCAATCTGATATTCAAAGTATAATAATATGAACTTAAGATCAATGCCGACAAAACAAAAATATACATGTAGTACATACAGAACCACTTACTTTTTATGGCTAGCCATGTTACACCAGGCGAATGCACGCGTGTTGATTTACTTCAAAGAATTAAGATGGCTAAAATTACTTTTTCTGGTCTATAGAAGATTTGTCGAAATACGAATCTTCAAAAGCAGCATTTTCTCTAAGTTGTATACAGCGTTGCCGTTTTCGTTACTTTTAACCAACATTTTTTATGTTTTTTCTCAATATGTACTTGTTTACTTTTTTTTTATTTTGGTTACTTTTTTTCAAACTTATTTAAAAAAGATCCTGTTTAAAAGTTTATAAAAAAATCCCTTATATATAGTACATACGCTGTATTCTTATCTTTACCAGATCTTCTCTTCAAATCAGGACAAACTACGGTGATTGGCAAAAAAAATCACTAGCATTCCAGGAATAATAAATTGGTTTAAAATGTTTTTCATAACTTGCTGGCACCTCTCAACTTTGCTCCAAAACAAAAAATTGGTTATTTTTGTGTTAAAAACAAGTAACCAACATAGAAAAAAGTACACAAGTACACATTGAAAAAAAGTAATCAATTTTGGTTTAAAGTAACCAAAACGACAACGCTGCTCTTTATATGAATTAGGTAACGCAGCATTTGTTGAATCATCCAGGATAATTGCTTCAAATAAAATATAGAGGAATTGAGGACAGAAATAAGTCTCTATGACCGCATTAGGAACAGCTTCTTTTTTCATAATAAAGCAACCAGATTTTCGATAAAAAACTTAAATTTTAAAGCATTAGAATAATTTTTTAGTATATGTATGCTCGTATGTACATACTTATAGAAAAATTAATTAAACAAGTTTGCAAAAATAGTTTGTAAAAACGACCCACTTTAAATCTCTGCTTACAGTCTCAATTCATTTCTATAAATTTTTATATTTATGTATGTAAATAATCGCTGACTAAATTTAATTTACTTTTGTTTTATTGTATTTAATTTTTTTTCAATTATCTTATTTGCTGTCTGTCTGCAATGAAGCAAAAATTTTGACATTTTAATTTTACATCACAGTTTTTATGTTAATGCATCATTATGTTTGCTTTGTCATTTATTTTTATTTTTTTATATTTTTTTTTTTAAATTGTAAAAAGTAATTTAAAGTTTATTGAACTTGAAATACAAATAAAATAAAAAACTCTTCGTTTTTTTTCTTACAAATAATTTAAAACTGAAAGTCAATGTAGTGAACTGAAGCAATGTTGTGCAAAGTTTTTGTATTTTTATTTATACATTTTTTTTGTTTGTTCTTTTTTGTTTAAATACGTGCATTTTTTATTTACATATGTATGTATATTATTGTCTTTATGTATGTCTACAACATTTAATTTAATCGGTATAAATTTGTTTAGATTAAAAGGAGAACTGTCTTGTTGAAAAGTAGGGCACATGAAAATTATACTTAAATATTAGATACAAAATTCTCTGTAAATTAAGGTTTATACCCATGGTACAATAATCGAAGGTAGCCGCAATGTACAATAGGGCTTTTATATTTGTTATGTGATGAGAACTTCCAGACAGCAGCCAAGTGTAATAAAAGAAAAATGAAAAACCAACAGTAAAAAACACAAGTTTTTTAATTGCGTGCGTGCGAAACAAGGAAACAAAAAGTAATCAGCTGGCACTTAAAGGCTACCTTCTAATACACAGAATAAATTCTCCCCAATATTTTTTTTTAATTAATAAAAAATAAAATCTGGCTTAATTAAAAATTTAATAAAAACAACATTACCCAGCAAATGCTTTGTTTACAAAATAAGCAGGGAAGTAATGAGAACTTAACGAAAAGACTCCTTGTTTTTCTACTAGAAAAATTATTTATTTTTGTTTGCGATGTCCCAAAAGTAATCAAAAGGAGACATAAAATAAGTACATTACAAATTAACTTTCAAAGAGGTTAAAACACACTAATGTGGTTGGTTATATGAAAAATGTAAGAAAACATTAAAAGTGTATTGGCTGCACAAAATCATTTATAGCTCTAACACTGTAATACAAATGTGTGTAAAGATATATGTAAATGTTATGTTGTCCAAAAAACATCGTTTACATTAGATCGATATCGCTACTAGTGTTCTAATAACTAAAATATACTGTTGTGGTAATTAAGGAACATATTTATGTAAATATTTATATACATTTGATTGATTTTTGTTTTTCAATGGATTTCACTTTGATATTATTTATAAAATTGTATAGTATTACCGAATATCTAACAAATATTAAGGAACTATATTGCAAATTGGTTTAAATAATTATTTAAAATCTTATAATAATAACTTATTAAAAAAACATTATATTGAAAATTTTTTTATAATGTTTAATTATAACTTATTTAAGATATAATAATAAAGTTATTATTTAATATATAACTAATATTCCTAAAAATGGCGAATAAAGCTACACTCAAAAGAAAAATCAATCCATTCGTACTTAAATCAATCCAAAGCTGTATTAATAGTACGATGAGTACGGATTTTCTTGAATCAAGTACAGATATATTGATTCGAGTACGAATTTTCAATCGCAAAATACTTAAATTTTCCGTATTCAGTCCCGATTTCGTACTTGAAATAATCCGAAGATAATATTGATTTAAGTAAAACTAAGATTGAATCAACATCAAAATGCGCTTGATTCAAGTATTATAAAGTTGATTTTTTTCCCAAGTTCGTGCTTGAAAAAAACAGAAAGTAAATTCGAAAGAAAAAGCTATTATGATTGATATACTTATCCGTATTACACATTACAGAATGATAAAACACCAACATCATGCCCGATATGGGTTTTACTTTAGAAATCTTATGTACATATTTAACCAAAAGTGTAATCTAAATGAGAAGCAAGAGTTAGAATTTACTTTTTAACCCTTCGTGGTACTCTTGAGTCTGACCAGACCTTTTTTCAATGTGTATAGGAAATCAAAACATGCGTTAGCCGGATGGTTAAACACAACGAAAAGTTTTATCTTATTTTTACTTGATTTAAGAATTTTATACGGGATTGCTTATCGAAAGTAATCCCATTTAGAATTGTTTTGAGTACGTTTTAGTGCTATTCGTACTTGAGTTTTTGAGTACGACTCGTACTTAAAGTAATCATAAAAAACTTGATGTATCCCGAGTGTTTTTTTATTTCTGTGTACAAAGTAATGAATTCAGGAAGTCATTAAAATTAGGATTGAAGGTGAAGTTTTATTTGGGTACTCCAGAAAATTTTGTAAATATCAACAAATATTTAAAAGATACTATTAATTTGCTTACTGGTGCAAATTTAATTAATTTTTTAATTAAAAGACAAATTTTATTTACTGAAATCAATTTTTATTTGTTTCTATGTACCATCGATAAAACCATAATGCTGGAGGTCCACAGCATCCATTCTACGCTTCGCATCATATGCAGCTATCAAAAAAGGATAAACTTTGTTGTTGTACGTAGCAAGTTGCATGCACAAGAGCGTAAGATGCCTTTAGGCATTGAATGTGAAAAGTAGGTTTTTAATATGCTACTGTTGTCAAGGCTATTTCAAATAAAACTTTGGCTTTGCGTTGCGTTATAGATTCGCTTTGACATCTAAGATGAAAATATACATACATCCTTCTACGGAACATGTTCCATAAAGTACTTTTAACGCAGAGCGAAGCGAAAAGTTAGGCAACTCTCAACTTTATGTGCGCTTTGACAATAAGCTAGTATAATTTTTTTTTTTTTCATATAAATCTTCCAACAAAATGTTTAACTTTTTTATTTATAACAAATAATTAAATGTATAATTTACCACACGCAAGAAAGAAAATTTTGAGCATATTATGTTTTATTTAACCATATTATTGTTACCGACAACCATATTATGGTTAAAATAGTCCTCCATCAAGAAGCCACAACCATATTAAGGTTGTCTCTAATCATGTTATATTCAAATATGACAATAATTTGATTTGAAATAAACATTAGTATTTTCCTCTTTTCCAAGAGCAATATATCACAAAGGGACCAATAAAGGACCCAAGTGAGCTATCTTTTGATGGCTGCCCATGGTACCTTACCTAAGAGCAACAGACTATGGTTGAAAACCAACCACGCTATTATATTTCAGTTGTTATTAACCAGAGGCAACCATAATATGGTCGTGGCTTCTTGATGGATGACTATTTTAACCATAATATGGTTGTCGGTGACAATAATATGGTTAAATTAAACATAATATGTTAAAAATATTCTATTCTTTAAAAACAGTGTTGTTGGAGGTGACCATAAACCTGTTATTTTTCTCTGGGAACACCCGCTTTTAAAGGTAACCAAACAATGCGTGAGTGTTGTAAAAGCTTTAATTGTGTCCTACACCTTTTGCTTTACTCTTTTCTGTCAAAGCTAGAAACGTCTTGCAACGCGACGAAGTTGTTAAATGGAAATAAAAACACAATTTTTATTTATACGCTCTTTATAAAATTCATTTCAAATTATTCAATATTGTGACCTGAAAATATTGTTTATAATTCTGTAACAACAAAAAAGAAAAACTTGTAAAAAATTTGTTCTGTAAAACTATCTAACAAATATTGTTTATTTGTTTTATTATTGTGTGCTTAATAAAACTTATGTAAGTTGCAAATTTTATTTTGAAATTGATCTCCCCTGTAGATTACAAGTACACTAAAGATAACGAAAACATTTTTTTAGGCCAGTGATGCCAGATTAGAGGATTTTTTACCATATTGGGAATATTATTTGGAAAACGGGGATATAAACAATTTAATTCGGGGATTTTTTTCTGATTTTTTATATTGTATTTTTTCTTTCCTTCATTGTATGGCTGACAGGCAAGTCTTTCACTAAGTAATGACATTTTTCATGTTGAGTGCATTTAGCAAAGCCGTAACCAAAAATAATTGAGGTGAAAGAAACAGAATCATCCTACTAAGCATTGAGGCCCAACCAGCTTAAGTAAATGTGCGAATATATGTAAATCTTATGTGCCAAACCATATTGAACTTCAAGAAACTTTTTGTAAATTTTGTAAAACTGTCATTTGCTTAAGTGAAGTGCGAAAGTGATCACATATTCCGTACGGAACCAAATGTTTTTTTTATCTGGCTTTTGTTCTTTTAAAAGCATTTGCGAGGCTTTTCGTTGATTTTTGACAGTAGCTTAAGCTTGTTTATGCATATTCTGGTTGGACGATCATACTTGTCATGTCATTTTGGTACGATGGCATGCCAACATACTCGATAAGTCTTTTATGATGGTTTTCAACAATTTTTGATATTTTGTATATGGGTAATTCCAAAGTGTTGAGCGTGACAGTCGTACGCATCAAAAATGCAATAACATTTTACACAACAAATATTTTTAAGTCCTTTTAACCCTTAAATTATAGCACTAAGAAATCATTGTTATCTATGCAAAAGTTTATGGAGGGCGCGATTCTAGGTTAAAGATAATGGCAAAAGAGGTAGCGGTTCGACCGTGAAAAAATAGAAGTAGTTTTTGTGGCCATGTATAAAAAGGCGTAATTTAGCGAAACCTGTCACAATTTTTAAGTCAAACTACTTTTAGAATTTTACGTAGCAATGTAACATTAAAATGTCTTTGGTTTGATTCCAAAATCTTCTGAATTTTTTTTCTTTTAATCCAAAATCTGGGTCGATGCGTCACATTTCGAACGTGAAATTTTTTCCATAATAATTTAACGGCTTTTAATAACTTTTAAATTTTCAGTCACGGTGGACCTTTTGACGGAAATGCCCATATGCCATTATGCCTCGTGTATAGCTTTATTTTCATACACAGTACGAATTTCATTTGTGTTTTCGAACACTGGTTTGTGTACCATCAAGTAATGCTTGTGTTGAACGGTGGCATGTCATAACGTCCAGTGTGGACACTATGACACTCCAAAAAGTGTAATAACGTCCACGGACACTGTGACACTTTGCAAATGGACATTATGACACTTTCAAAAGTGTCATAAGGTCCGTTACTACTAAAGAGGTTAAATACAAAAAAAGATGTCCATGAACACTATGACACTGGACGTTATGACATACCACCAGTTGAACGGGGTTTTTTCGGCAGTAAAACAAATGCAAAAAGAAAATAAAAAATAAAATGCAATACGAATTGTTGAAATCATTATTACGCATAAATACCCATTTTAAAAGTAATTTAACTGGTTGCGACACGTTTAAAATTAAAAATCTCTTTTATTCAGGAAATATGATCCAACAAATTTAGCGGAATGATAAATTTTTTTTTTTTTTTTTTTTTTTTTTTTTTTTTTTATTTTAAAAGTATTTTATTTACAAGTTTCCATGTTACAATTTAAGTGCCTCAGCGTCATTATGACATTGTTGAGGCGAGTTGGCATTTGCTTATACAAAGTTTTTAAACTTGTATTAAAATAAAATTAAAAATATTTGTTTATAATATTGAAATATATACAAATTACAATATTTACAATGTTATATAAAAAATTTCAAGTAAAAAATTATCTTAGAAGCATCTCTAAATTGTTTAATAAGAATTTTTTAACATTTTTCTTGAAAGCAGATATAGTATTCATATTTTTTAAATATTGGGGCAAACTATTGTACTCAAGACATCCAATATATTCAATTCTCTGCTTTGTTGTTTCAAGTCTGCATCTTATTGTTCTTAAATTAGAACTGTTTCTGGTATTCAGAGTTGTTTGATTCCTTGAGAAGGTTATCGTATTATGACTAATATTATTGAGAGATTTAAAAACAAACACTAGCAATTGTAGTTTATAGGTTCCTTTTACTGGTAAGATACTTTTACAAACTTCTTTATACAATGTGATCGTAGGGTAGATTAATGGCAAGTTGTATACGGTTTTTAGTGCCTTGTTTTGTACTCTTTGGAGAGACTGCAATTCTGTACTATTTTTGTAGCCATATGTAGTTATTAAATAATTCAAGTGACTTTGAATCAATGTCTGGTAAAGCATTAATTTTGTATTTTCATTAAACTTATATTTAAATTTATATAAAATTCCTATTACTGGATATATTTTTGATTTAATATTTTCAATATGTAGGTTCCATTTTAGGTTGCTTTGCAATATTACACCTAAATATTTTACAGAGTTACACTCCAAAACCTCTTCTCCATTCACAATAACACCAAAGTCATCATTAGTATCTAAATGTGGCTTAAACCGTATAACTTTAGTCTTTGTTGCATTAATGACTAGCTTATTTATCCTAGCGTATTCAAAAATTATGTCTGCATCTTTCTGCATGTAGGCTCTTAACGCTGTCTCATGTTTATAGGGGTAAAAAATAGAAATATCATCTGCATACAAGTAAATTTTTCCATTAAGCTCGAGATTGACAATATCATTTATATAAATAGTAAATAACAGCGGGCCCAAAACGCTGCCTTGTGGAACACCATGTTGAATATCCCCAATACAGCTTCGACTATTATTTAATTCAACATATTGTTTGCGGTTTGTCAAATAGCTTTTAAACAAATTAAGTTCTGTATTTCGAATTCCATAGTATTGGAGTTTTTCAAGCATGATCTCATGATCTACAAGTTCAAAAGCTTTTGAAAAGTCATAGAAAATACCAGCGACTCCTTTATAACCTTGATCTAATCCTTGGCATATGTAATTTACAACATTCACTACAGCATTCTCTGTGCCACTACCTTTTCTGAATCCGTATTGACAATTGTACAAAAGATTATTTGTTTCAAGATAAGTTAAAAGTTTGATTGGGAACTTTTTGACTTTGTTAATTAAATTAAAATTTATCAAGTTGAAGTTAAATTTTAATGTCAAATAGAACAAAATGTACAAATTAAATGCATTAAAAATAAAATTCCAACTGCCTGACCCAGAATGTCGATAAAAACTTTTCATTCGGATATTTACATTGAAAACAAAATCAATAATTTTTGATTTTATTATTGCTTTCAGTAGAAATATTTATGTATGTGTATGAAAGAAATGTTTTTGTCGACATTGTAGGTAGGCCAGGCAGTTAATGACAAAATTTAAGAATTAAAAAAATTAATGAATAAAATTAAAAATATTTCGGGGAAAGAAATTTACAATTTGGGGAACAAATTGGAAAAACATCAGACATCCCTGGTTTAGACTTTATTTTAACAAAAGTAAACAGAAAAACAGTTGTGAACGCAATTAAAGGAAAAAAACCCCTTAGCAAACTGCATAAAATAAAAATTATTAATTTTAACATCAAATTTCTTTTTATTTATTTAGTATAAAAAATAAATTAATAAAATAACTACACAGTTCTTAAAAAATTGCCATTATTAATTAACTATTAGTTTTTGAAATTCATTTTTATATCTAAAAACAGGCAGTTAAAAAATAAAATATCATTAAAGTTGAGTTAAAATTTTTTTTAATAATTTTATATTTTTTTTGTTGTGTTACTAAATAATAAAACGCAATTGTTATTATTTTTTTCATTCAGCTTAAAAAGAAGCTGTAAAAAATGATACAATATTATTTCTAGCACACAAAAACTAGTTTAACAACTTTTTAAAATTTTATTTATTTGCGTTTTTATAAGGTACAACATTTTTTCAAGAGTTGTTGGATTTTTTGTTATACATACAAATATACGTATATATGTACATACATATATATGTATGAATATATTTTATGTATTTTACATTTTATTCTGTAGATTGTGATTTTGGTATTTGAAATGATGTAAACTGAAACCTACACAGATTTTTTTCTATTATTTTAAGTTTTCTTTTAGATCTTATTTCCGTTTTTTATAAATTGCTCTAATTTTTTTTTGTTTTTCTTGTTTGACGTATTTCATGTCGAGTTGACAACTTTTTTTTTTAAGTTGGTATAATAAAAAATAAGCCAAACAACTGCACAAGTTAAAAAAAAGTTTTTGTTGATATTTAAACTTTTGACCTTAAATGACAAGTGTTAACATAAAATTAAAACTTTATAGACTAATTTGTTGAAAGGTTAATAGGGTTAAAGAAATAAGAGAGAATAGATTAATAACTATTACATACAAACATGTGTGACCTTTTAAACTTCATTCAATCTCATAAGTTAAATACCTATTCGCCACAGTTGTTGACAGTGTTGCCAATTATGCCACTTAATGGCTAGATTTAATTTTTTAACATTTTTTTTAACCAATGAAAAAATGTTCTTAGTTACTTACTTAGCATTTACACATGAAAGTAAATAATTGAAAGTCTCAATACACGCACACTTTGACGATTTATCGTCATTTTGACGATTTTTTATTCCGAAAGTGCCGAATTGCTGATTTTTTTTTTCTTAAAAGTGACGATTTTATTCAGTCTTCAAAAAAAGAAAAACTTTAAATGTTTTTATATTTTTAGATATTAAGCAGCACAGAAAAAATTTTGTAAACACATTTCAAAGGAAAAGACTGTTCACTTTTTATTCACGATAGGTGTGATTCGCAGCATTCTGCCAATGAAGAGGGAATTTTGAGTCAAGTCAATTTAAACAAAACAACAAGCTAAATTTCAATAAACGGCTGTGTCAAATCTTATATACCCTTCACAATTGTTTTAAAAATTGTACCAAAACCTTAAATTCGAGTTTGGAGGCCAAGTGAAATAATGGCTTGGCTCTTTATATATTACTCGTTAAAGATGTGGGCCAAATTTGGTCGCCTTAGCACAAATTGACACCTTTGTGCCACATTCTGTATGAAAAAACTTGTTATTGGTCTATTACTCGGTCATTTATGAACCTATTTTCTTAATTTTCACTATCAGTATTTTACTTAAATTATTTCAGTTGAAAAATAAGTAACAAAGTTCAAAGATTTTAAGAAGACATCAAAAATTTAAGGTTTATAGGTAACCATAAGAAATTTATGGGTAAAAATTAAAAGCAATCGTGGTCATTTGGCAATACATAATTAAGTTGAGTTGTAATTTCTTAATTTTTGCATTATGGTTTACAACTTTGCTATATTGCGGTGAACAAAAACATAACACAAATTACAACTGTTCACAACTAATTGTCTTTATTACAACTCAACTGAGTTGAGTTGTGAACCGTAATAGGGGCCCTAGTTACCATCACATGGGGTCTTCAGAAACCCCATTTCAAACAAGACAAAAGGGCGCATGGTTAATATTGTAGAAGTTTTATATATTTTGATTTGGATCCCGTATGCAAATTAAATAAATACATACCCAGCTTACACGATGTTTTTTAGACGATTGGTTGATTATGCAACACATTTAAAAATGCTAGCTGGGCATGAAGTTATTACGTTTTTTTTTAAGTCGACGAAGTAAAAATCGAACAAAAATTTTTAAACAAAACTAAATTTTAAGTTGTCCGGTTTTTCAAAACGAGAAAGACGTTTTTTTTTATTTTTTCTCAGGAAATTGACGATTTTTCCACAAATTTTTCTATTTACTTGAAATTTCCTTGATTCTGAATAATTGCATTAACACAAATGTCGACAAACATATTGGAATCTTTCTGGAACAAATTAGCGTTTTAATAAAAAAATCGGCCCTACCTACAAAAGCGATTGTGTATATGATAAAAGCTAAAAGACATAACTAACCGTTTGCACAATATGCAACATTGTCAAAACAACTAGAAGGTTTTACTGTCACACAATTTTGTTTATTGAAGAAAAAAAATTATTAAACGGCAATTTATTAGTTTAAATAATTTTGTTTTGCTTCACCTGTAAAATTTTCTAAATTTTAGATAAGGCCTTTTGCATTTTAGGTAACGATAAACAAGAGTTGTACAAGACACCAATGATTCAAAGTTAAAATTTGAATCAAAATTGTTATTGAAACTTAAACTTTTAATGCGAAATCATTAAAATTATATATAAATTAAATAAATTATATATAAAATTTGTATCGATTTTATTATTGTAATTTTAACTTTAAATGCGAAATCATTAAAAGAGCGATTACCAAAAAAAAAAAAAATATTTAAAAACATTATAAATATTTGTTCAATAATTTAAACAAAAAATAAACTTTTTGTTTTAAACTAAAAGTTATGTCATATTATTCTCATAAATAGTCATACATTAATACTTTTTTATTTATTTTGCCAAATCGAAATTTCATATACAATTTAATATAAAAATCATGATCTTTTAATGAAAAGGGTGTTTTTTTTTAGAGGCGAATAATTTTAAATAAAAAAGAAAAGCTTTTAATTCAACTCGATTTATAAACTAAGAAAATAGTTTTACGGCATTCATGTTGAAGCATGCTTTGGGACATGTGGCCGCCATTTCCCAATTTTTTTTACAAATTTTATTTCGTCAATAAAACGCGCCGTTTGACATGTTTCACTATCCTGATAAAACCACATGTGTGCAATACTACTAATGTGTTCTAATTGAGTCACGAAAATGTTAATAATATATTATAAAGCTGTAAGTGAAATAGCAAAAATGTGGAGAAAATCCAGTTTATAATTTCTTATTTTTTACTTTTTTCAAATAAAGTTACGTAACTAAATTTCCCTTAACAAGGTGGCCAAGAACTTGTTGATGTCTCTGGATAAACACTAAGAAAAGTTGAAAATTGTCCCATACAATCCAAAAACATTACTAAGCCACCATTCAGACTCGCAAGTCACTTGTACTCAAGTCTGTTTCCCTTAACGCGACCTTACCGCTGACATGTACAAACCAAGAGACTTGCGCAAGTAACAACCTTGTACAACCTTGTAATTAATATTGAGCCAGCGATATGTACTAAAGAGCTGGACAAGGCAAATTATACAAGGTGGTCTTAATTTGAAAACGTTTACAACACTGTAAAATATTTTAACGTTGTGTCAAAAATTATATAACATTGAAGTAAACAATTTAAACAAATATTTCATTTTTTTTCTATTTTTTTATTTAAAATTGTTTGTTTTGAAATGTAGTTATTTAAACAAATTTTAAATTTCATAATTTTAAGTGAAAACTATAAAATTTAGTAAATATTCCCCAGAACCAAATGAACGGTATAACATTTTGACACAAGGTTAGTAATCAGCTGTTTCTTAAGGGGCAAATACACTTATCAAATGCTTGTCCAGCCGGCGAATTCAACGTGTACGTGTGCTGGACGTAAAAATCGCCGTCATATCTAAATTTTTTGATTTTTCATCAAGCATTGTCGGTGTCACACATACAAACACATTTTCACTAATACCACCACAATGCTTGATGAGTATTTTGATCAATGTATTTGGGCCTTTACGTAGCAAGATAAGGTCACCTGGTTTAAATTCGCCTTGGAGCTGGACAAGAAAAATGGCCTACAAGCAATCTCATAAAATGTTTTATTAGTCTCTCATTATAGAACACATACTTACAAAAATATTTGTTTTGTTTTACGATAAAAATATTGAGGAATAGAACAAAACTGCAATAGAACAATGTTGGAGTAAAACAAATTTTAATCAGGACAAAGTTGAACCACGTTTGAATATTTTGATTGCAGACAAGACCAAAGACAAACTTGCATAGAGAGAAAAATGTTATAAATATCGTCAAATGATTAATATGATTTATTATTGATTACCAAAGATTGATGCTTATAAAAACGTGTTTTTTTAGAAAAACTTTGATAGCTTATATGCATGTGGCAGTGTAAATAAAACTGAACTGGCAAAATAAAATAAAGTAATTTGTTTTTATTTTTGTTCTTTCTTTACCCACAGTAGTTAGTTGTACATCTAGAGTTGACAAAAAATCAACAAATTGTAGTCAGGACTATAAGAAAAGATAAACTATGAGGTGGAAAGAATTAAGAAAGTTATAAGAATATATATGTAACAGTGATTCTAGCGGCCCAAAAAGCGTACCAAACCGTTAGATTTTCTAGTGTTCTTGGTATTTTGTTTTTTGAAATTGCCATTAAAGCAAAATTGTGCTTAATTTTTGAACAAAATGTTCAAATAAAATTATTGATCAATAGGGACGCATTAACTTAACGTGCGGATCGGCGCATTGCTTCTGGCGTGAGTCTATTCATGATACATTTCCTAATGCTGGGTACACACAACGCAATGCATTTACGCAATCTAGCAAATTAAATTAATTTTCATTCATTCCAGATTGCATCAACATCAAAACGCTTTGATATTTTGAGATTGCATTGGAATATATTGCATGTAGATTGCGCTGTCTGTACCCAGCATTAAAACAACCGAGAAGTATGAAATCAGCTGTCACAGAAGACAGTGCTACCAATTATAAATTTAACGCCTCTTAGAGAAAACACACGATATATTTTTTGTTTAAACACATTATATTATACGGTTTTTTATTATTATTTTAATAGAAATTTTTAATCTTGTCTGGTTTTTTCTTTTCAATTGTGGGGCAAAAATTTTTTGTTTTATATTTTTAAGACTTTTCGTATTATTTTCGCTTTTTTGAAAAGAAAAAAATAAATAAAAGATGCTTTTCAAGGTCTAACTTTATGATGTGAATTTTGTTTTATTTGTTTTCGTTTTTAAGTAATTTATCTCATACAGAAGAAGTGCCTCATTAAAAAGTGTAACACAAAATTTAGAAAATTGGGATTTAAAAGATTTCTGTTGAAATATTAAGGTATAATCGTTAAAATAGCTGTTATATCGAATCAAAAAGTTATTAAAACTGCCTCACAGGCACGTTTTAATGGAATTTTAAGAGTTTTTAAATAATTGCAATTTAAAGTTGTTTTACAAAGATTATTGGAGAAAGAGTTGCCATTTTTTAACATTGAATAATTAACGATTATTCTCAAACGATTATTCTTGCGAAATGCAAAATATTATAAAACTTTTATTGAATTAAACGAAAACTCTGTATATTTTGTTGTTGGATTAAAGAAAAGAGCTACTATATTTTAGATTTGCAAGACTATTTGCACCAAGCACTAAACTACGCTAATGCATTTGATTTGAATGCAGAGTTGTAAAGTATAATGGCTTGATTTAAACACTGCTTTGACACTGCAGACAGACCTTTAGGAAGGCAGTCACACTATTTAATGTCGCACCTACCACACGTTATAGCTGTTTATCATTGTTGTTGTTGTACTTGCTGACCATTTGTCTGTCAATATGCTTAGTTTTGTGAATATTGTGCGAGTGAAATTATTTTTTTTAAACAGATTTAATTAAATCGCTTATAATAATTTTCAAACAATAAACATATTGTTTAAAAATGTTTTTAAAAAAGTAGAAAAAAATAAGACCGAAATATATAAAATTTTTAAAAAAATTTAAAATGTGTATATTTTTTCCAACAAATACATACACATTTGTGGCCAAAAGTTATTAATAACACTTGTTAAAATAATACGGAAGATATTTATTACGAAAAAAAACAAATTTATATTTTTAGTTGGCATTTTTTATTAGAAATTTCAAATGCCAAATTTAAATTTGGTTTCATTGTTTTTTTTTTAAAAGAATTTATACATAAATAGAAATCAATTCAACTTTTTTGTTAACTCTTTTGAATACACAATTAAAATAAAATAAATAATTTTTTTTATTAATATTACATATAATACCATTAATTTATTTTAATTTATTTTTTTTCTTAATTTATTTTTTCTAAATATATTTTTTCGTTTTTAACATTTCAAAACAAGTGCAAATTGAAATTTATTGAAAACACATTTTTCCCCAATTAACAACTGTATGTGATAAAATGTACGTCAAATTGACTACACTAACCAATAGACAGCAGCAGCGTACATTCAATACAAAAAACCTTTTATGTCATAACATTTCAGACATTTGAGGTTGAAGATCCTATATAAGTACATATGTATGTATGCATATAACAAACATTATCATCATCTTTATAGAATAATGTAAAAGGCAAAAAGTATTCAATCAAAGTTTTTTTTAGATGGATTCACCTGCTTATTTCAAACAAAATTTACCTTGAAAGGACAAAAGAAAAAGTTTTTTATGTGTAGTTTGACATCTCTCTCAAAAACGAAATCTTTTTTATCTCAGAAAAACTACACATAAAAAAATGTTGTGCGCACAGAAGGCTGAATCCGCCTTATGTAATAAGATTTTTTCGTTCAATTTGCGTATTTTTTAATTGGTATTTAATTATTAAACTTACAATTTTATATTAAATAGGCTTTTTACACTGATCAACATCTACATTTAATTTGCGAAGATGTTAACAATACATAGGACTAAAAATCAACATCTTAACAAGATGTTCCTATCTCAAATTATTCCATTCTCATCTTTTGATTATTTTAGTGGCATCACTGGAAAAGTGACAAATTTTACTGTGGCATCACTGACAAAAATACAGTTTTTTGAAAGCAGCCAAGTTACCATTTGCCAAGTTTTCTATTTTATTACGTAAGGATTTCTTATATTTTTAAAAAAATTGAACTTCAAATACAATTTTGTGTTTTCTTTTAAAGTTTGGCATTTTTGTAGAAAAAAGTTTTTATGTAAAAAAATGTTTTTTTTTCACAAATGGTGACATTTTTGTTTGATGGTAGATGTTAGATGTGAGCAATGTAAACGAGTGTTTCACATTTTCTACATTTTTGGTGGTATATGTTAGATGCTAGTTGTTGATGATTGTTAAAAGCCTATAAGTTTAGGCGCGTTTTTCATTTGAAAGAATGCATAAACAAAAACAATGTAAAGCATATTTAACACTTGGTATTTATAAAAATATTCACTATTCCCCTCGTAATGTTCGGCCTTTTCCCTTAAAAATGTATGCAGGAAAGCAACATTTCCAGGGAAAACTGTTGACTTTTTATTCGCGATAAGCACAATTAATATACTTATTAAAACTATAATTAAAAAAAATAAACGAAAAACAATTTAAAACCTAAGTTATGATGCCACATTAAACAGCTTACTTTGATAACGAGTTTTTTAAAACATAACTAAATTTTCTTTCAAAGCTGCTACCAAAATCTTTTTACATGATAACTTTTGAGACATGTCTTTTTTAAATTTCTATTTTAAAAATTCGAAAAAACGAATGAAAAAAAAAACAAAATAGAAATATTTTGTGGTGACAGTAAAAGAAAATTAGAAAATAAACAAGAAGAACAGAAATCATGTTTTTTTCTACCTCTCTTCTCTATCGAATTCGTCTGAAAAAAAACTTTTCTTTAAAAGTCATCGTATAAATACCGTCTAACAATATTTATGTCAAAATATTTCCAATGACATAAAAAAGGTCAATGGCATTAAAATTGTTTAAGGCTAAATGAAAAAAAAAAGTTTATATTTAATTTTAAAGTTTTTTAGTTGAAGTTATATGGAAATTAAATTTTTTTATAAGAAATCGAATTGATGCCGTTCACTTTATTTGTGTAAGTGTGTATTCCGTAAGGTTAATTATTGAGCTAGTCTATCAGGGCGATTATTGCGGGTTTAATATCTGCCAGAGACTGGTTTGTTTTACTACAACAAGCTAGAGGTCTAAGTTGTTATTATTTTATATGTAAATTAAGCAACTAATTTATTTGTCGTTGTATTTATTTATTTTATTTATTTATTTATTTCATTTTAATAAAAACTAACCAAGCCCTCTGGGCCATATATGAATATTTAATAATTAGTGTCAGACCTAAGTCTCTTTTTTAGGCCGACGAAGCCAAAGTACGGCCAAATTGTATAAATTCGGGCAAACCGAAGCCAAAGTCGAACTTTACTTATCCAAATTCACAACACAAAAACACTTTTGAGGTTTTTGAGATCAATTAATTTATTAAACTGAAAACAAAATTAGGGTTTAACATAAAATCGCTTAAAATTGTCATTTGTGTAAACAGTCCTTCGCGTTAAATTGTAATGTCAGCAATTTTTTAAAGCCTTTGCAAAAAAAATCAAGTTTAAATTTGCCGAACTAAAAATGAGGAATTCAAAAGAAACACAAAGTTTGGCTTTATGGCGGGAAGTGGTGTGAAATGTCTAGTATTTGTTACTAGTTAAATAAACAACTTTAAAAAAAATTTAGTGTCTACGGAAAAAACATGAAATGGCGCTTCAATTCAACAGGATAACAATCCTAAGGCCCATATGACACTAAGGCCGATTTTCACAACTTACCGATAGCTAAAGGTAGGATTTTATCGACCTTATAAAAAGTGTTCCATTAATACAACTTTACTTTAACCTACCAGGTAGGATGAACCTTAATCTACTTTATCGCTTTCTTTAGGTTAAAGTAAAATTTTAATGATGTAACTCTTTTTATAAGGCCTAAATTTTTTATTTATTAAATTGAAATAAAATTGATAGATAGAAAAAGTAAATGTTTGAGAGAGCAAACTACAAAATATTCAAACAAACATTTTTTTCAGTTTTTCTTTTGTTATGATTTTGTTTGTTTTATTAAATGTTGCCAAGTTTTAGTTTATGAAAAACAAAAAGCGGTAAATCGCTGAATTTGCCTTTAACCGCTGAGTCAGCAACACTTTTAATATTTAAAGCTTGCAATTTCAATTTTAAGTTGAACAATTTTAAATTTTTTTTGACATTACTTAATTTTTTATGAAAAAATTTTTCAAAATTTTTGACAGTTTGCTATTTAAATCACTACAGCTGAACTCTTTGCACTTAGCAAATTAACTATTCTGTTACATTATATTTGCACAGTTCACCAAAGCTTGAACAAAAGACAAATTCTTTGAGTTGGTTTTTTTCTGTACTTTAAAAATAAGTGTTTATTATTTTAAAATTTTAATTAAAAACAATAATATAGTGATTGAGAATATATTGTGCAATATAAAACACCCAAACAACAACTTCTTGAGGCCATATGCTCCTTATAGGATCGACGGTAACATATATGTATATATATATATAAACAACAACTTTTTAAATTGTTATTTGTGCTTATGGAATAAAATTATTTGTTTACTGGCGAATTTTAAAACATTTAAATACATTTAAAAAATTTATTTTTGGTTTATTTTATGATTTTAAAGTTTTACTTGATTTTAAATTCCATATTATAAACACAATTTTTTTGCGCTCAAAATATTAAAGTCTGATTGTAGTCATTGTCCTGAGGTCATTGCTACTTTTGCTAGTAGTAGCTCATGTAATAATTATTACTTACTGTCTGTTGTTTTGTTGCTAATTTTCTGATGTATAACGTTGTACAATGACACATAAAAATAATACATATTTGTAGTTGTTTTAGGTTTTTTTTTCATAAATTTTCCAGTTTTATTTTTTTTTGTACAGGAGAAATTTTTCACATGTTCACAGCTAGTTAAACTATTTTAAACGAACATTTTTAAAACATATTATGGTTACTCCAACCATTTTTTTGTCCTGCAACCATATAATCAATCCTCCATTGGGAAACCACGATCATATCATTGTTTTTTTTTTTTTTTTTTTTTTTTACTGTTAGGACCAGCACTCAGGGGATGACCCCTACTAATGCATTGCATTGTGTTGGAACTAGGAAAATAGGTTGTGGGAAGGAGGATAGAGGGAGTAGTGTTTGTGAACATTCGATTTGAACTTGATCATGTTGTAAGTGAGAGGGCAGACTTCTGCAGGAAGGTTATTCCACATACGAACTGTGCGGGAAAAAAACGAATTCTCTCTGTAATGCGTTGTACGATTCACCTGCCAATCGACCACATAAGGATGGGCTCTTGAGGAAAAACGTGTATTACGAACAAACGTACGGGTTTCGGGAACCAGATCCCTTATTTCGTCAGAACACATCCCATTGTAGTAACGATAAAACAGACAAATACAACCCACATTGCGACGGTGCTCAAGGTAGTCAATAGAATTGGATACCCTACTGTCACCAATGAGAACCTTCGCCCTCTCCTGCACGCGGTCGAGAAGCTCCAAAATAGACTTTGAAGCACCGGCCCACACATGAGAGTTGTATTCCATACGCGGTCGGATATAGGTGGTATAAATAGTAAGGAGATCAGATGGAGTGAAGTATATCCTACACCGTCTTAGAAAACCGAGGCACTTGAATGCTTCTTTCGACACCTTGAATATATGTTCAGTCCATCGGACATCACATTGTATCCTCATGCCCAGAACATCAAGAGATTCTGATTCCTCAATAATTATACCACCCATATATACAGATGAGGCACCCTGATTTGTCGCGCGTTTATGCGTCAGCACGCAACATTGTGTTTTTCGGGCATTAAAATCGACCCTATTCACTCGACCCCATTCCGAGATCGTGTCAAGATCTCGGCCAAGCGTATCATTCATATTCTGCCGCATAGCAGCGACATCGGATACGCTTGGTCTGCATTCGAATGAGAACGAGTGGCAAAGGTTGCTGTCATCTGCAAAAGAGTAGATAGGGTTGGAAGTTTGACCAAGGAGGTCGTTTAGGAAGATAAGAAATAGAGTAGGAGAAAGAACGGAGCCTTGCGGCACCCCTGAATGAATCTTGAACTCGTTTGACGAAACCCCATCTATAACAACTCGTATAGTGCGATCTCTGAGAAAACTCGATATAAATCGAGAGAAATTATCACCGACACCAAATGCAGCAAGTTTTGACAAGAGTGCACCATGCCAGACTCTGTCAAACGCCTTGGAAATATCTAAAGCAATTACCTTACTTTCGCCAAAATGGTGAATGGAACGGCACCATTTTTCCGATAACAGAGCTAGTAAGTCTCCAGTAGAGCGACCTCTACGAAAGCCATACTGGCGGTCGCTTAGTAGGTAGTTTGATTCTAAATATTTGACAAGATGGTAATTTACCATACTCTCCATAACTTTGGAAAGTGCCGAACAAATTGCAATTGGGCGGTAATTTTCGGGGTTATTAGCGGTTCCCTTTTTAGGAATTGGCATTACGTTAGCAACTTTCCAGCATTGTTGCATTGGCTAAATCGACAATAAGAACATTATCAGGTATGTGATGAAAATCGATCGATTTCAAAACGAACGTTTTTAAAAGTTGTGATGAAATCAAGGGGTTTTAAAATCCATTTCTGAATTAAAGGATTAAGTTTTCTTATCAAAATAATTTTAAAAATGTTTAATATACAGGTATGTGATGGAAATCGATTTTAAGAACGAAACGATTTAAAACCGAAAATATCGTTTTCAGTATCTTTTAAAATGGATTTTAAATCCATATTCCTTTTATTTTCAGTCTTATGTGCTGTTTTCACAACACAAGTGACGGAACATGTAGTAAAATTTATATGAAAAGCACTCAGTTTTTTGAGTGTTTGCCATATAAATTTTACTACACGTTCAGTCACTTGTGTTGTAAAAACAGCACATAAGACTGAAAATAAAAGGAATATGGATTTAAAATCCATTTTAAAAGATACTGAAAACGATATTTTCGGTTTTAAATCGTTTCGTTCTTAAAATCGATTTCCATCACATACCTGTATATTAAACATTTTTAATATACATGCAAACAAACAGGGGTCTAATCACCGCATCGATATCAAGTAAACTATCGTATCGAGTAAACTATGTTTTTATCTGCATTGGATAGACACTGACTTATCGAATGAAAGCTCGAGAAATGAAATGTCTTTGGTTACTCGATATCGAATGCAATCATTTCAAATTACGATATATTTCATTAGATATCGAGTGTCATTAAATTTCTGACAAATTTGCCATATTGTTTTGTTAATTAAGGCAAGCATTCTGTATTTGTTTTTCTTTTACCAATTTAAACAATTGTTTTCTTTGCAGACACTGTGTATTTTTTTTTTTGTTATTTTGTTTTAGTGGCCTTAAGGCTTTATTTTTATATTTTTTGCAAAAACACACAAAATATATCACCGAAATCTTGATAAATTTTACTACGAAATTTATGACAACTAGTTTTTGTACAACAGCAGTGACAGATTAGTAATTAACGTCTGTCTCTATCCTTCTCATTTCTTTTGTTATAATAGGAAATAAATGTTTTTAATAACACAGGTGATGCCAGATTGCTGATGTTAGATGTTAGAAAAGAACTCTGTTAATTTTTTTTAAGGATTTTATAAATAAATTTCGCCTGGCAGAATGCAAGATTGTCTAAAAAAAATTTTACCTTTTTATCTTGCTTTTGTTGTTGTACTCTTAACAAAGAAAGTTTGGGTCACTGAACTTTTTGTGTGTTGTATTTGCTTTTATTGCAAATCGCTTTTGTGTCTTTATTTTTTTAGGGTTTGCCATTAAAGCGCGTGCTAACATTAGTACGAGTAGTACGTGTTTGGTTGTATTCTCGTGCTGTTATTGTAGAGAGACGTTACTTGTGCCATTGTTGTAACATGTGTTTGTTATTGTTATTTTTAGCTTGTACTTTTTCGTACGTATTATTTAAACACCACCTTTGTTGCTGTGCACAATGGTCTCTGATTGTAAAAATAATACAACACATAATTTCTAAACTAAATGAAAAATGATGTCTACAGAAGTTGTAAAGAAGGACTTTAACTTTGTAACAACTCTTTAGCATTTCAGACGGTGATACAAATTATTAAAATTTTAATACTCGAGTATAATGAAGTATGAACACATTAAATGCTGTTTAATTTTTTAAAAAAGCGGTTACGTTGCAAAAATCGGAACCACATAAAGTTAAACGAATTCACAATAATTATTGTTCTGGAATTCGAATTCCCATTTTTTTCAGTTTCAGAGCGAGCAGATGTGCGTAGATGAAATTAATTAGAAAACAGGATTTTTTAGTTTATTATGAGTAGGAAGATAAAAACAATTCATGCGTCGGCTTTACATGCAAACCTGCTAAACCCACATTTTAAGTAAATTGAGATTTTGATGCCGTGTGGTAGAGAAAGATACGCCCCGTCGACCAGCATGTAGTTTTTCTTCAATTTGAGTATTGAAGTGTGTTTAACAAAACTAAATTTTTGGTTTTTCTCTCAAGCTGCACATATGAAATATAAAAAGTTTTTTTGTCTCTCCTGTAAAATTTACTGCAAGACTTTACAAAATCTCTACGCCTAAAGTGTATTTTTATATCGAGCACAATCAATCACGAAAATGAAAAATTTTTTTTAGGATTTTCTTTATCATTAACTTTAATATTTTTATAGAATATCTGTTTTGACATTTTAAAAATTTATTAGAACGAAACAAAATACCAAATGAGTAAATTTTGTAACACCAACTAATAAATATGGAGGACGATCCTAGTTTCAGCACATGGACGAATATTTCAATTTAATTTTAATACTGTATTTAGCTACCTTTTCATTTAAGGGTGATTTCAAAGCACAATTCCTAAAAGTTTCTTCCGCTTCTTAAAAGCTTTGTTTTATAACAGTTCTGAAAGCTTAGAAAAAATATTGTCATTATTTGCTTTTATTCACACTGTGCAAAGTTTGTCTGCTTTTTTTTTTGGATAGTATTTTGGGGTATATTTTTCTTGTCTGTGCAAAAATTGTTTAATGTATTGTGTTGTATTTTTATGCAGCAAACAACTTTCACTGTGTCATTTTACCAAAAGGAGGGGTTTCGATGCTTGTTCGCAAAAAATCTTCTCCATTATGCACTAAAGAAATAAACTTTATTTTTTTTATAGTTCTGGGAAAAGGTTGTTTTATTACAAAGTTGATTACGTTTGTTAGACAATTTAAACTTTGGATTAAAAATGTAAATTAAAAGATATGCGGAAGATTAAGTTTGGAAGAAAACATTTAAAGCAATTTAATTCACTTAATTTACAAGATGCCAGACTTTAAACGAGACTTTATTAAATATCATTCATGTGACAACCCAGTTAACCATGCAGTTGGTTGATGGCCAAAACTTATAGGCCGAGGTTGAGTTGATAAAAATTAAAAAGAATTTTTAACATGAACGGCGTTGCTGATTTCCCTGCTGGCAACACAACTGAAGTTGAGTAATCGACTCTTAAGATACATCATGTTACGACGTCCCGGTTCAGACAGAATTTTCCTTTAAAACTAAATTCTTATATCTCTTGTAGTACCAAACAGTTTTGTTAATCTTGTTGCCACGAAACTTTATTAAACGCTATCACATTAAAGTCGGTATCTCTTTGAACAAAAGTTTATACGAAATATTTTATTACATTCGTTCCTGATTGTTTTACCCCCGTAGTCGTGTGAAAAAGTGCATTACTATAAAAGAAAACTTATTTACTTAAAGGATTATCCTTATGGCCATTTTCTCAATGTACCGACAAACTGTCTGTTACTTAATGTCAACATAAATTTATTACGGTAATTTTCACCAATTTTAAGTAAACTGTCTGTTAACAATTTTGGATTTCTCAATAAACCAACAAAAAACATTGTTTTAAGTTGGCAACACCTCTCCAAATACATGTTAAAGCTGATAGTCAACTCATTGAATTTATCTGTACGGCAAATAAAAGGAAAATAAATAATCGGCAGATGAGTGTTGGTTAGGTTTGTGACAGAATAGAAGCAAATGGGACATTGAGAAAACCAAATTTCTTTAATGTGCAGTTTTTCGTTAGGAAAAAAATTAATCGTGTAATGAGAAAACGGCCATTAGTCTTATAAACTTCCGGTTTTTATTCTAACTTTCTAGTAAGAAAATGCTATTAGCTCCTAATGTAATTAATTTAAAGCTGATTCTATCTTGGTTTCAGCTTCCATTAAAATAAAATAATTTAGTAGTATTTTTGGTTTTTTGTTTATTTGTGCAAATTTTTAATCACAAATTTTCTTCATAAAAAAATTTATATATGTGTAAAATGTATAGTGAAATGTGGATTGTGTCATTAAAAAGTGTAACACAGAACTTTGTAAAAAAAAAAAAAAATATTCTCAACATCTGTACGATCTGCCTTTCCGTGTTTGAAACCAACCCAAAAGCTTAAATTTTTGGAAGCCTTATATTTTCGAGTCATGCAGATTTAAAACTTTCAGATTAGCTTGACGTTTTTGCTGCAACCTGACTACCACAAATATAAATTCATGGTGGATTTTGACCACTGGGTGACAAAAAACATTTAACAACCGCCGCTTAGTGAGAGAGCAACTAGCACACCAAGGTAACAACTCGAGGACATTATCCGGCAATTTTGCGCGATGTTGGGTTTAAAGAACACCATCGAGGTAATCGCCGAAATTATATTTTCAAAGGAAAAGTAAAATTCCCCACAAAGACAGAAAGCATTTCCCGCATAAAGTTTACTTTTGGAGCCCTAAATTTGTACCCAGGGGTGGGGTGACCAACAAAGGGGGCAATTTTAACCGTTTGCTTCAACAACAATTTAATTTACCAGCTTCTTACAGATATCAGTGAGATACAAGAGATATTCGCCAGTAGGTCGATATTTGCCTTAAATTCGGGCAATAACCGGCCCATAGCCGTCCACAATTTAGATATTAGCTTAGCCACCTTAGGGGCGTTCCTTATAACCAGTTCAAGGCCTATTTTCCTTGGTTTCAAATTACACATTGGTCGGCTGCAATTTATAAAAAATCTGGAAATTTGGTGCTCCAAACACAAAATATTATTCGTTACAATTTTTAATGTCGTGCTTCTTTAATGCAAATAGGAAAATTTTTCAAAAGTACGAACATGAAAGACTTTTGAAAGAGAAAAGTGATTTCATGAAATAAATACATTGAATATAAATGAAAAATATGGCTGCTTCTCTAAGTGGTATTTACGGTGTGAACAATAATAAGTCAGACAAACGTATTTGGTTTAATTTACCCCTTCAACCGAAAAGCCTGTGAAAAGGAATAGTTTGTCCTGAATTATTATAAATTACGGCATACGCCTGATGAGCCTTCTACACAAACTATCGAACGAACTGCAGCTTCATGTAAGAATCCAAAACTTCCCTAGTCAGCCCCTTAAAGTATGTAGTTGTAAAAAGAAGATGTTTTACCACAATGCGAAAAGTTATAATCGATTACGCGATGAAACGTAAAACGCACGAAGGCAGACAAACAAGGACGGCCTGATTGCCTTTAAGAAATACGGTCTGCTTCCCCGCCTAGAGGCGTTTTACAAATGACAAACTTTTTAAACGCTTAAACTTGTAGTCGAATAATACTTAACTGATAATTTTGGTGAATATAAAAATAATTTAGGTTTGTTTGTCAAGGTGTTTAATTGGTGACTATAATAAGAATTTGTGAGGAAATTAACTAACTTGTGCCCAAATGTTTTCATGTATCAAATCCACCTATTAATCGTTCATTTGCCATTAGACTTTAGATTTAGAAACTATTTATACATTTTCATACTTCTCTCTTATTCAACATACTTATATCAATCGTTTTAATAATTTTTCGTTCTACTGTAAGATTGTAAACTAATTTTATGCACTTGCAAGTCTGCCACCTTTTTACATAGTAGTGGTCTACCCTTGCCGTCTGCTAACATAGAAAAGCAATCGCAAACAAAAAAGAAAAGAAAAAACAAGTAAACTTTACACAGACTGATTGACAGAACATTAAATACACAGACAAACACTGAGCCACATAATAATTCAAATAGACGAATTTTTCTGCAAAAATCCTCAAACAATTTCTTGTCGTTTTCATGCAGCCATTTATTCTTTCTTTCATTCATTAGCATTCAATTTACTTTGGTTTTATTTGATACTTTTCTTCATGTTCATAATAAATTTGCAGTGTGAGCTACAATGCTGAAAGCAGAATCGCATAGATTCAATTACAGCTAAGCTTTAATGAACGAATAAGAATCATACTGTACTGCTCCGAATTGGAGGTTTTATAAGATTTTTAAAGAAACGCCCGTCGATTAGAGTCACTTTGGGTATTTTGGAATAGACGGGTAATGCGGAAATCCCCTTTATTTCCCAAATTAAATGTTATTTGGCAATGCTCCCTGTAGAATACAAATAAAAAAAAAACACAGAGAACAGAAAATTAGATTTTTTCTCTGCCGATCGCCTGCAAACACCAAAAATCATGTCTTAAAAAAAATCATGGAAAAAATCATCGTCTGAATCTAGTGTTACAATAAATTAAATTTTAGAATCGAATTAGAAATGATGGTATGAGTAATTTCATAAAAATAATAAAATATCTTAAAAGTTTCCTTAAAATTAAAATTTTTTTCCCTAAAAATATCAAAAAAGTTAAGTTTTTTGCAAAATAATTATAATTCTTCACACTTATCAACCCTTCTCAATCCTTTTTTCTACTTAAAATATATAAACATTATAGCGTTATCTCATTTATATAGAGTAATACATTATTACGATAATGGGAGTAAAACAAATACAGTAGCAAGCAGAAATTATTAAGGAAGCCTTAGGGTGGTATTAACATTGCCAATAAAACGGGTAAAACACCAAGAAAGAATACACACTAAGAACAAAAACAAAGAAGGAAAGAAATATAAGTTTCAGGTAATCGTTACATGCAGTATACACCGTGGAAGGGGTTTAAGGAATTTTAAAGGTAAAGAATAAGAAGAAAAAAATAGATTATTAGGCCCAAATTTACAGTCATTATTTAGCTAATAGCAATGGTTTAACCAATAAAATGTTAATTCCAGCTTTTTGTTAACCATTAGTTAAACTATCAAACGTTATTGGTTAACCACTAGTTAGGCAACAGCTCTTACGTTGAAAATTATTATTTACATTTGTTTTTTTTTTGTAGAAAATTTCTTTTATAAATTGTACACAGATGCTTCCACGCATATTCTTTTTGTTTAGCAATAACACTGCCACTTTTTTGTTTTATATGATATTTCGGTATTTTTTCATATTTAGAAATAATACAAATGTAAAGAAAAACACTGCTACCAACATCAAAATCTGGTATTTTCATAGAGTTACCATTTTTTGCTCTGGTAAAAACTTTCAGTTATCCAATATACTGTAAATATGAAATGCTAGTAAACCAAAGTTATCATTTTAGTTTACTAATAATTGTCTAATGACTGTAAATTTGAGCCTTATACTGGGTACAAATAGTACAATCTACATCGATGCAATCTCAAAATATCAAAACGTTTTGATGTGGATGAAATCTCCAACGAATGAAAATTAATTTAATTTGCTACATAGAAAAAATAGAAACTCGACTTTAATTAAACAATTTGTTCAGACAATTAAATATTTTATTAATTTTGCCCCTGCAAAGGAATTGATCATATCAATTAACGGATTTGTATTTTCGAGTCATGGGACACAAATTTAGTCAATTAAAAAATTAATTGCATAAACAAAAAAATACACCACATATACACAAAAATTTAATTTAATGGGTTTTGATTAAAAAAATTAATTGCAGCAAAAAAAAATTAATTGAATAATTAATGTACACCAATTAATTATTTAATTGAATAATTTTTTGCAAACATTTTTTCTATGTAGATTGCGTAAATGCATTCATTAGTGTGTACCCAGCATTATACACGCAGAGAAAAACATGTTTTAATATGGCCACCTCCAACAACATTATTTTTAAAGAATATTTTTAACATATTATGTTTTATTTAACCATATTTTAATTAAATTAATCTTCAATCAAGAAGTAACAACCATTTTAAAAAAATTTAATTATAAAGAAATATTTTAATTTTTTTCGACACTGATAAGCTGGCAGTTAAGCTACACATAACGTGTATTTGTCATGTGGAATATCACTTTTCTACCCACATGTGATTTCCTGTGTATGTCAAAATTTGAGTTTTACATAAGGTTGATATGAAACGTACATTTGACATAACCTTTAAAAAAATACATCCTAACCATTTTCAATAATAAATTAGTTTGTTTATATTTATTAAAATTTCAAATAATTTTTGCCGCTAAATGGGTTAATTTTCGGGAAAATTTTTGTAATGGCCTGCAAAATTATTTCCAGAGTTTCCGAGAATTTTGTGCCAATAAATATCGGGAATCTCTGTGTCCCTTTTCGTAATGAAATGGTTATTACAACCATTCTATCTACTCCGAAAGCAGAGTTTTTTTAGTAAAATTCTTATTATCGAATACTTTGGATTCAAAGTTTTGAAATTACGATGGGACAATGGCATGATAAGCGACATTTAATTAAAAAAATTAGGATATTAGTAAGCCTTTAAACAAAAAACCCTGATTCCTACATATGACGTGGCCGACTAGGTTGTTAAATAACACCGCTTTGACTAAAATCAATAGTAGATGCCATTGATTTGCTAAAAAATATACTCCACAGATAGACTTCCTTCATGAGATTTTCAGCAATATAATACCGAAAAATAAAAAAGAATTTTAATATCTCTTACCTCCAAGTAAAAATTCCAATTCAGTTTTAGTCGTATAAATTATAGATGGTTCTCCCTTGTTATTTTTTTAAAGAAAATCTAGTCTTCAAGTTCACTAAACTATAAACCGTTCAGTATAACGTTTAAGGTTACCAGATTATTGTTATAAACTAAAATCAAGTTACAATTCTAAATAAAATTCAATATTTATAATTCAATTTACCAGAGTGCTTTTGTACACAAAAAAAAACACAATTTTATTTAAATATTTTAAAACCACATCTGGTATTTTTGGTCTTTAAATAACTTTCTGATATTAAATGTTGATAATTTCTTAAAATAAATGGAGAGCACACATTTTCAAAGAGTAATGAAATACTTTTACCATAAATATGATTTTTCACAGATGTCTAAAAAATACATAAATAAAAAAAGGTGGTTGTTTTAAACTGGGGATGACAATTTCTGTTGTTGAATCTCTAATATTGGACGCAGCACAAAATGTAATAAAACTAAATTAAGACAAAAATAAAACTAAATTTTCAAAAAATTCTAATATCGGAGATTATAAGGTAAAATATATTTTAAATATAGATATGTGTTTAAATGTATTTTTGGTCTTTTGAAAAAAAAAAAAAAAAAAAATCTGTTTAACATTTCATTAACGGCCCCCAGCAATCATCGTTTTTAAAAATTTCAGAGCACACCTCACAAAACATTTCTCTTTTAATATTTTGTGTAATATAAATCAGTGTTGACAAATTCAGTACTTAAGTACTTTTTTCAGTACTTTTTGTTATAAAAAATACCGCAGTTCCCCAGCGTTGTTTTTAGTACTTTTTTATCCTTCTCGCTTTTTAACTTTTAACTGTGATGCGATCATTTCGTAGCAGGCTTTGGTAATCATGCGTTTGTTCCAAAATTTATGTTGTTGTGTATACAAAATAATTAACGACGTTAATATTGAAATGCAAAGCTATCCAGAATGGGATATTTACCCAATTTTTCGGTACAAAATTGCCGACGCACAGTCGCAAATATCAAAAAATTCAGGTGCTCCTCAAAAATATTGAATAAACCTATTTGGGAGGAAAATGTCCAACGATTTCAAATATATGTACATACTTCACTTTATACAATCAGATTTTTTGTTCAGATATATATACATAGATAGATATAGCCCTTCAAAGTTGACTGATTTCCAGTGTTAGGAAACAGACAATTTTTAGATAATGGTCTGCTTTCAAATACAATATCTCGAAAACTAGGTAACGGATCGTCATTCTATTGATAGATCAATTTATTGAAAAAAGCATATACAAAAATTGTACCGTTTGCTTTGTGTTTGTCCAGTTAATCGTTATTAACCAACTATAAATTTTCTCCATATTTCTCAACTTTGATGAAAAAAAAAATATAAATTTCTCAATAAAATATTTTTAAATGGTGGATTTTTTTTTAACAAACAGTACCATTTGGTGGTAAAAGTACTCTTTAAATTGAAGTTCAGTACCATTTAAACATTTTAATTTTGCAACACTGATATAAATACATAAAAACTAAAAATAACTTGACAATTGTTGCAATATATCAAAACAGAAAGAAAGGGAGGAGAGAGATAAAGAGAAACAAACGCATATGGTGTAAAAATGGATGCTAAAGGTAAACTAAATGGTTTTCTTTTATATTGAAAAATTCAAAATTTTGAAAGGTCTATTTTAAAGATAATTTTTCACAATTTTTGTTAAAAGGCAGATTCCAATAATCGTGTATTACGAACAAACGTAAGGATATCGGGAGCCAGGTCTCTTATTTCATCAGAACACATCCCATTGTAGTATCGATAAAACAGGCAAATACAACACACATTGCGACCGTCGGTGCTCAAGGGAGTCAATAGAATGGGATATTCTACTGTCACCCATGATAACCTTCGCCCTCTCCCCACATGAGAGTTGTATTCCATTCGTGGTCGGATGTAGGTGGTATAAATCTGCGTTTAAAAATCTGCAGTCAAAGAAGAAAAACTGCCATTTCTTCCACTTCTTTTTTTGTCATTGGCCAAAAAAAAAACCGTTGCTTTTACTTCTGATTCATTAAATGCAAACAATCGCCGTCAAACCAACTCAAAAAGCTAAAAGTTGTACGCATATTTTTGGTTTTTTGTTCGACCGTTTTTGGTTTCAACTGCAGTTTTTTAAACTCTGGCATATGTAAGTAGTAAGGGGATCAGATGGAGTGAAGTAATAAGATATACACCCTTTTAAAAAACCGAAGCACTTGAATGCTTCTTTCAACATCTTAAATATATGTTTTGTAAATCGAACATCACATTGTATCTTAATGTCCAGAATATCAAGGGATTCCGATTCTTCAATAATTATACCACCCATATATACAGATGATGAACCCTGATTTGTCGCGCGTTTATGCATCAGCAGGCAACACTGGGTCTTTCGGACATTAAAACCGACCCTATTCGCACGAACCCATTCCCAGATAATGTCTAGGTCTCGGTCAAGCGTATCATTCAGTTCTGCCATATAGCACCAACATCGGATACGCTTGGTCTATAATCAAATGAATACGAATGACAACGATTGCTGTCATCTGCAAAATTTTTAAGGAAGCTATAGCCTTAAGAGCTATTTTCGGGAGTAGAATTTGTATGGAAACTATGGTAAAATATAGACCGATTCCAATAAAATTTTGTAAGATGATTTTGATTGCAATAAAATAAGTTTACGCCAATTTTAATCTTAATACAAGCTTGTATGGGGGCTTTGCGAAATTGTAGACCATTTTCTTATTTTTTACTCCAAAACCAGCCAATACTTTTTAAAATGAGCCTAATTTCACGAAAATATAATGGTATAAATGACAAAAACTTCAACAATACTAAAATTGCAAATTTAAAAAACAAGTGTTTTAGTTTCTCTTGTTATTGAATATTTGAGTACTGTTATATTCAGTTATATTCATTACCATTCCTTGACTTTTTCTTATCAGCATATTTTCTTATCACCTGTTCTTCAGTTAGCACAAATCAAGAAATCAACAAGATCGGGGAACTTGTTGTTTTTTACTTTGGCGACCTAAAAGTACAAAAACAATGTGACGTGGAGTTTGCAGATTATTTTCGAGTTACCTAATAAAAATGAGCAACACCCAAACATTTTTTGTTTAATCAAATTATTAAAAATTAGTATTTTTCGTAAAAAATAATGTTATATGGGCAGGGTTTCAGAGCGTTAAAAAAGTGTTGCCAAAAGTTGTGCTAACCCCAAAACTTTTTGTTGTTTTTAAAAATAAGAGAAAGTTTAAAAAAATTTGGTATGTGTTCTTATAAATATCAAAGCTTATAGACTAGCGTCGGATTGGCTTAAGTTAATTTGACGAATATTTTAAAAATAACAGTGTTACCAGTGTTCTAAAAGATGAGGAAAATGTCATATTATTTTCTTAATTTGTTTAATTAAAAATTATGTTTGACAGCCTGACATCGAGCTACCAGATCATTTAGGCCCCTATTACGGTTTACAACTCAACTAGGTTGAGTTGTAATTAAGACAACTGGTTGTGATCAATTGAATTTTTTGTTATGTTTTTGTTCACCGCAATATTGCAAAGTTGTAAACCATAATACAAAAAGCAAGAAACCGTAATAGGGGCCTTAGTTTTAAGTACACACTATCTAGGGTGTTCTGTCGACTAATTCTTGTTCGATTAATTGAACAATTTTAGATGATTAACTGTTTAAATAATTTTAATTGCTAATTTCGATTAAACGATTAATCGAAGAATTTATACCGATTAATCGAATGATAATAATATATAAATAGTATTTCTGTTAAATGTATAATTTTTTTAAAGTTTTAAGTCGAATAAACATAACAAATGTCCGTTGGAAATAGAAAAAAGTCATATTTAATGAGTAATTTAGCTTATATTTTTTTTGAATTTTTTCAACACAATTTAATAATTTAATAAATTTAAGAAAAACGACAAAGGTATGTTCAAGATTTATATTAATTTTTCTGGTAAATATGTTCTAGAAATCGAAATGAAGTGAAATTGAAATCGAACAATAATTTAAATTCAATTATTTACAAAATGACCGTAGTTTTATTGTGGTTTTAACCCTACGCTCCCACATGCAAGTAATTACTTGCAAGTAGTGTTTACGTATTATCAACGAAAAATCGAGGAAACAGCCGATTGGCTGAAAGTACAAAATTGTGTGAATGTTGGTGAAAAAGTAACAACACTTACTTTTTTTTTGTAAAAATAATAGATACTTAAAGAATGAAGTAGATAAAATCCACCTCATTTCGATTCCTAGAACACAAACGTATTTTTAAAAAATAGTTTGTGCGTTTCTCTCTTTAGAATGAGTTTAGCTTAAAAAAAATGTGCGAAGGATAAATCTAATAAAGCTAAATGTAACAGGTGTCCAAAAATTTACTAACGTAAATGTTCTTCAACAACTTCACTAATTTACCACTTGCACAGTGAAGAAGATGTTCCACCAACAAAGTCAAAGGCGCTACAAGTGGTCTAATGAATAAATATTTTAAACATGATACTTCGATCGATACTCTGGAGGAAATTATTTGCAAAAGCATATCATAGGATGGAATGTCCGTGAAAAATTTAAAAAAAAATCCAAAGTTATATTGACTTTTTTTAAATCTTAGTGCCCGAAAGTTAAGCAACAATTTGGAGCTAAATTGACAAGTTTAATAAAAAAAAGTTTGTTTACTCAAGTACCAATTTTTCTAAAATTATCGAAAAAAAATCTCGTAATTTATAAAATTGCTGGATTTAGAATTATTCGATTTATCGATTTATTTTAAAAATTTATTAGTTTAATCGAATAAGTTAAAAATGCCAAAAATCGTTAAATCGTTAAATCGAACAAAACTAAAACCCGATTAATTGAATACCCTAGCACTATCGAACTTAAGTGACAGTCAAATATTTTGTAAGCCAACAGCCAACCACAAAATAATTTGCAGTTGACTGATGAAAATTAGCGGCCATGAGCAAAAATGTCACTCATGTTCAAACTAAGCAATTTATATCATTACTGCCCGTAATTTCTACAAAAAGAAATCTAGCTGTGCATAGAAACCAATGGTGTTAGAGCTGCCATATTTTAAATGAAAACTGAAGGTAAAAACACGTAGGCAAAATAAACTTTGAAAAAGGAAAAGATAACTGTTATGCTAGGAACACAACTGGGACGAACGACGAATTTTTGGCCGCGAATATTCGTTGCCAAAAATAAAAAATTTTTGTGTATATGAAAATTCACACAATCAGGGCGCCGAAGAAAATTCGCCGGACGTTGCAAACTTTAAATAGATTTAATTCTAATTCTTACGCCGGCGAACGACGAACAAATCAGTACCGGGTAGCCATATTGTTTAAAAATGGTAAGTGTTTTAGTAAATATAGTTTCTTTTTACTTTAGAAATTGTAAAACTTTAACTGAATATAATTTTAAATACATATTGTTAAAAAAATTTGACAATAAAAAAGTATTTTAGTTAGTTGTTCTTAATGTTTTGTTTCTGAAGTATTTTTTGTTCATATGGTACCACTATTTCTTGTTTATACAAAATATTTTATTTCCATTTTGTTTTTTCGTCGTTATTGTGTTTTATACGCCGATTTTATACAGCGAATTTCTTCCGAATAATTCGTCGTGCTGGACGAAAATCGTCGTTCGTCCCAGTTGTGTTCCTAGCATTAGGTACAAACACAGCCAGCTTTATTTTCGTAGTGTGGCCAAATTAAAGTAAATTTTTTTACCAGATTAGTTCCTGACTTGGAAACATGTAGGTATTAGTCTATTATATCTATATTTATTTTTAAAAAATTCTAAAACTAACAGTCTCTTTTTGGTTTACTCTTTACATACATACACTTTACTTTTTTGAAATATTTTTTACACAATTTTTAATTTCTGTGTTAAAATGTCTGGCAGTTTTCGGTACTTTTTCTGTTTGTTTTACAAAAAAATATAACATGTGTTTGGTTGTGTTTTAAGTACTTGATGTTATTTTTGTATTAAATTTTAGTGTAACATATATTGAATAAAGAAATCATAAAAAAACAAATTTAGGGCTCAAGCATAATTTAAAAGTTTATAGGGTAAATTATTTTTGAAATTTTTTTTTAGGATTTTGCGCTCAAGTGGAATTTTTGCCAAAAAACGGGTCTGCCTTTTTTTTAAGATTTTTTCATAACTTGGCCATCACTTTTAAGGAAATAATTTAAAAGAAAAATGTACAAGCTTTATTTTGGTGAACAACGTCTATAAGTTTTTGCAATGCATTTGCTCATATATGCACCCTACATTAATATTTTTCGTAATTTTTCAATAAATTTTGTAATAAACGCTTTATAACTTGTTAAATTTTTATGAAAATGTAACAAACCAACAATGCAGTTTGAAAGATCAATTTATTTTAAATAACTTAGAAACAAATATCTTAGAATTCGCTCTTACTGTTCCTGAGTTATACGGTTTTACAGCTTTGTACCCACTTCTTTTTGGGGCACACTAATATTCATGGGTATTTTTTACATATCATTATCAAAAACGCAAAATGCCCTTACAAAACAATTATTGAAAATGGGCTTTTTCGTTGATTCTGATGAATTGCATCAACACAAAACTCCCCAAAAAAATTTGGCAAAAATTTTGTTGCAAATACGTTATTAAACAGTACTGGGAAGAAAATTTTTTGTAGTTATTAGTATTTTGTTTTCATTTATTTAGTGAAATTTTTTATTAAAAATATAAGGTTACAAGAGTTTCCTTTTTCATTCATTCAAAAATTTTTGAATATTTTAAATTATAGTTCATTTTAATTTTTAAAAATTAGTTAGATTTTTCTTATAAAAGAGATATTACGTTGTCGTTAATGCAATGAAAAATTTTAACGAAATTACGAAACTTAATTTCGAAATGTTAATGAAATTGCTTCATTAAATTTGTAAAATTCCATTCTCGTAATAAAATCGAAATAAAGAAAATATGGATATGGGGATATGGATGCTACCATTATTTTAAGCTTGTCTTCAGGTTAAACCAATTCATCGTGACTACTTAGATTCATTTAACTTTCGGGGATTACGTGATGGCTCTATTTAAACACAAAATGTTTAATGCCACGTTAGGAAATTTCCCGTAATCTAGTGGAAAGTTGTCAGGGCATCTTCCTGTGGACTGTTGCTAGTCAACGGAAATTTTTTTTGGAATTGTACATGTTCTAAACAATAATGTAATAAAATTGCTACCAGTGTGTTGATGGCTGCGGCGTTGTTAGACCTCTTTCACACTCGGAAAGTTAGTTGCGCAACTCTTGGTTTGTAGACGTTAGCGGTAAGGCGTTTCTTATGTGGTAAGGTACACACTATCAAACATGACTGACAGTTTTGCTCAAATTTTCGCTTTTTGTTAGTGTGGCCGCTAATTTTCGTCGCTCAACCGCCAACCACAAATTATTTTGTGGTTGAATGTTCGCTGATGAAATTTTTGACTAGCACATACATACATACATACATACAATACTTTATATTTTTATAACTGTATACAAATACGTATGGAAAGACTATACATACATATGTATGTATGCAATATTAAAGGTCATTACTCCACCTCTTATAAACTTTAAAGGCTTTTTTTATAAAGAGACAGCTAAAAAATAGCCAATTGCCCATATAAAACAAATTAAAAGCAACAACAATAATAATAACAACGAAAAAGTTACAAACATGTCAACAAAATACATAATGACGTCAGTACATAAAAGATTAAATGGCAATTAAAATAAAAACTTTACTATTATGTTTCTTATAACATAAAGCAACAATAAAACCATCAAACAAACAAATATACATTTAATTAGTTGGTGGGGAAAATGAAGTTATGTACTAATAAAGTTGTAAACAAAAAGTAAGTTTTTGCTGTTGTTGGACGTATATAAAAGAAAGAGTTTGTAAATGGAATGTCCATCAGCGGCAAAAGAAATGCGTATTAATTTATAAGTGGAGGTAAAATCCAGCTGATTATCAGGGGTGTGCTGGAAATCGAAAACGTAAAACGCAAGAATCTTAAAAGTCGTTTAAAAATAAGATTTCTTAATAAAAAAATTTTATGACAAATATTAAACAAATATTTCCCTATTAAACAGGATTTTAAACAAAAAATTATAAGAATTTGGTTTAAAGTTGATTAAAAACAACTTCCAAATTCTTGCGTTTTGCGTTTGCGATTTCCAGCACACCCCCGTATGACATTTCGGTCTACGAACATTTTTTGGTTGCAAGTGGTACAGAAAACAAAACAACAACAATTCTATGCAAAAAAATGCTTACAACAACAAACATTTTTTTTAAATTTGTTAATTTGAACGTTTTTTTTTCTTAAATTTGGAACACAAAAAGTAAGAAACTATAGTCGATCAAGCCCGACTATATGATACACTACACCACAGTATTTAAAAATAAATGTTCGATTTCATTAAATTTGGTACATCGGTAATAAATGGGCATGCTTTAAAGTAGGTCTAGGACCAATATTTTTAGTTGTTACAAACAATAGCACAAAGGCATAATATCCCTTCCTCTATTGTGTAGTGGCTTTAATTAGACGGGAAATAAAAAAAAGCGTTGGCATCATTGCTAAAATATTAAATTGTATTCTGGATAAAGATCGTAATGAAAATAATACAAATATGATGACGTTCATATTATACTTACAGTTATTATTAGTATGCATTGATAAATAATATTTTATGGTCACGAGTTTGTTAATATCAACAATTATTATAATTTTATTGTGGTTATAAACAATGTTTTTGTTCAATTTATTTTAATTATACAGGTTAATCAAATAAAAATGTTAAAAATGAATGTTATTAAGGGAAAATAAGATAATACTGTTTAGGTGCATGGGATTAGGGTACAAAAATTAATTGCCAAAGAAACAGATGGTTTTACCAAATAACATGACTTTGTGATGCTAAAGTTTATCACATATTTTATTATAAAGAATTATTTCTGCTGTTTGAAACATTGAATATAAACAAAAAAAAATTAGGTCGTCAAATTTTGTTTCTGTGAAGTTTTATGTATATGAAGCCTTAGTTTTATAAGAACAAACCAGAATCTTTGTGCTTCACTGAAATAAGGCCTTAAAAGCTTAAAAAAGTCTTACAAAATTTGACTATTTAGTATACATAATATCTGATTTAGCCGCCCGAAGCCATATTTAACCAATTATCGTTTAAAAAAAGCAAGTTGTTTTTAAATTATGCAATTTTTATATTGTTTCAATACAAAGGTGTGAAAAAAACACTTCGGTTTTGTCAAAATTTATTTGTATTTTTTTTAATTTTTCAATGTTAAACGATGAGGAACGGTGTTGGTTGGCGTGATATTCATCTACTGCCAAAATTATGGGAAAATATCACAACTAACAATTATTAGTACTTCGAATGACATAGTAAATAATTAAAAATTTATTGAAGTAATCTTCCTGCAACTTAAAAAAAATTAATTTTTCATTATTATTGTAATATAAATTGTAATTAAAATTATTTATCTATTAAATCAAATTTACTATTATTTTCTTGAAAAAAAAAAAAAAAAAATTTTATAATAAAAACTTATTTTCTCATTACCTGTAAATTAATATCCGCTTTGTTTTTTTCCTCTGTAAGTGCTAGAAATATTTATTGAATTGTTTTTAGTTCTAATATTGTTAATACGATATTTTACACAATTATCTTATTATCAATTGTAATTTTCTCTCAGTGTATAAAAGTACGGTACTTTTATTATGACTCTCTCTTAAATTTTTGTTTGAAAATGTTTCTTACATTTGTAGTATTTCATACGATATAACTAATTTAGCTTATTATTGTACCCTTCACCACAAGTGGATACACCCTTTCCGCGAATATGTTTTGCAACCTCCTCCATTTTCGAAATAACGATATATGTATATCGAAAACAAGAGCTAACAAGAGCTAACAAGAAAAAAAAAACGGTTAAGGTGTTATGATACTTGCTATTTTTTGTATTGGATTTTTTTAGGAATGACTGAATGAAACAACAAATGCGAGAAAGAACAAGAAATACAATTTGATAAAATTGTAAACAAAACAAACAATACTGCCCACGTGTTTTCCCCACAAAAAACCGTCATTAAAGTTAAAAATCGCAAAAAAAAAAAGTTAAAAACCGTTTCTTTCGATCAAAAACTAAAAAAATTGGCAACAGTGCTAACAATTAATCTGCAAATGTCAATTTTAAGTTAAAAAATTTTATATTTTTTTTGACAGTCTTAGATTATTTATCGATAACACATGTATATTTGTTTGACATTTCAAGATTTTTTATGATATAATCATACTCTTTACACTTAGTCAGTTTTCCTATGCAAATATATTTGCACTGTTCTCCAATATAGAAAAAATACAAAAAATAGCAAGTATCATAACAGCTTTAGCACCACTAATAAGAGAAATTTAAATTGTCGCCACTTTCTCGGGAATTAATTGTATGTCTTAGTTGTTTTATCCAACCACATCCCAGCTAGCATAGGCTGTTTGTTAGACGATTCTGTTTAATATACAACTCGTAAAAGAATCTTCTGATGATTATCTGATAAGTAACAAAAACATCTAAAATATCTGAGGCTCTCTCATACGAATCAGTTCGTGTAACAGTTTCTCCCGTGCAAGGAATCGTCTACAATTAAAAAATGAGCTCGTCGACGATCAAAAACACTCTTTTATTAGATTCCCAGTAGACTCCTATGCGATTGAAAATGCTAGCTGGGATTTTTCGACAATACATATCAATATTTGCTGCGACTCAGGGCACTCGAGATTGGAGTTATATTCCTGACTTATAACTTATAGAGCGATCTTCACGAAATTTTATATCGAGTATTATCAAACTAATTGGCGAAATTGTTTATAAATTATGACTCGATTTTCACGAAATTTCGAGTCTTATGAAACTAAATTAGACCAGCAGCCGTATTCTGTAATTCGCTTAGCTAAAGCTAAATCTCGATGGCTAAAATGCCTTAGAGAATACAAAATTGAAAAATCTTAGCGATGAAATTAAAAGCTAAAATTGCTGCGAATTACATTTTTATGGCAATGCCAAATTTAGCAATGCACGTTACAGTATTGCATTCGTAGCCAAAAATCGCTAAATCAACTTTTTAGATTTTTAGCGATAGAGTTTTAGCTTTAGCGAATTACAGAATACCGCCACAGATTTCACTACAAAAGCATTGTATCGATTTCCGAGAGTGGTTTTTATACTGAACATAAGGTAAATTATGAACCGATCTTTACGAAATTCGGTGACATTTATAAGACATTCCGACACCAATTTATGTTGGTTACTGTAAATTTTTTTTGGGAGGTTATTCCACATTTATAACTCTTTTCCTACAGAACCAATTCAGCTGGAGTTCAATCCCAAACTGCTTGGGAGAACTGAAAACAATTTGACACCCAAATTGCTTACTTCTGTTGAGTTGTTCGGAGTAATTTGACCAGATGGAATTTATAAAGCTCATTTACTTCATTAGTGACATAATCAAAAAATTTAATTTTGGAGTTAGTTACGTAGAATTGTTCGCTAATTTTTTCATTATATTGTGTATAAACTTCATACCTATATCTTTCATACTACCCGTTTGAAGATAATGTTTCGTTATTTTTTCTAGGTGATTACAGCAAATCAAAAACTTTAAACGCGTTTATCTTGAAATTAGTTTTTTGAGTTATGTCACTATTGCAGTAAATGAGCGATATATAAACTTATGAGGTCATAGATGATGATTAACCACCGTTGGCTTAAAACTGTAAATAAATTGAATTTTATTTTGGGCGAGAATTCCGGGATCGCGAGAACACGATTTTTATTTTTCGCTTTCCCGGAAATCAAAATTAGAGTGTCCCGGTAGGCTAAATAGTAGTGAGCTAGCCTATCAGCCCCGGGGTTGCGGGTTCAATTCCCGCCAGAGACTCTGGTTTCTTTCCTGCCGACATAGCGTAGAGCTTGGTGGGGATTAGCTTAGGGAATTAAAAAAAACAAAAAAAAAAAAAAAAATTAGGGACAACAAAACCTCTAATAAAATACATAAATTCAAATATTCCAAAGAAACCAATTGGGTTCAGGGTTTCTTTAGAAAACTGCATTATATGTTATTATGCGCAGATAGTCTCCGATAAAAATAGTCTTCATCTTGGGATCAAAATAATAACGATGTGATAATCTTTTTTAAATATAAAATTTAATTGAACATGATGAACACTAAGATTAATATCATAAGATCAGATTGAAAAATTATTTCTATTCCTTTAAGATCTCTATTCTAATGTAGGTATCATATTTTTCTGGATCGTACGAATCAGAGTAAACGAAAGTTGCAACAACGTATCGTTTTGAGTGACACATATTCCAAGATTGTTAACTCAGCATTAGCTGTATTAGATGGATTTTTGTTCTCGTGATCGAACAACTTTCTGCAAAAGTCGAATAGTTGGAACTCCACTTTCAATGTTGATTGTGCAATTTTATGTAGTTTTGATTTTTTTTTCTCTGTCGGCAACATTGGGAGCTAAGGAAAAAATGTCTTTCCAAAACCAGGGGTGAATGATATATAAGATTCGGCACAGCCGAGTAACGAACTTGTAGATTTTTGTCCAGTGTATAAAATGGTTGTACTTGTCCTCTTTCTCTCTCTTTTGCTTGTTTACATTTATATATGTTTTTTACTTACACATCTTGTTCCAAGGCGAATTCAAGTAAACGGTGGTGTTGATTAGGGCTGCCAGTTTTTGCGCTTTGACCCCAAATTAGGGGTTTTCTTGTTGCTAAAAGGGTCAGCAATTTTAATTTGGGGTTTGATGTTTGCATTGGGGTTATTATAAAAAAACTTAGGATTTTTAGGGGAAATAAATAATATAAGCTTAATTTTTCTATAAAAGACAACTAAGCTTAATGCACACATACACATAACAGCCATACTTAAACAAGAGCGGAAAGCGTTTTCTCATGCCCATTGTATGAAGCATCCCTAAATAGCGCGGCGTCAACGCTTAACAATTGGAAAATCCGATTTTGACAGCGCGTTTATTAGTGAAGTTGGCCGCTATAATAATAAATAATGACAATTTAGCTATTTTTTGTCTATCTAGCGGGGTTTTGTCTTGTTTTTATTTCTATTATATGGGTTTTATTAAACAAAAAGTTAACACTACTGTTTGTGGTACAACGTTGACGCTCTTGTTTAGGTATGGCATATCAGCGTAAAAGCTAAGCGGAAGAAAACGTTCCGCCTTCCGCTCTTGTTTAGGTACGGCTGTAAGGGTGGTAATTTTTGCAACATCACTTTATATCAATGAGCAGCGGACAAAAAAAGTTTCGTTTTTATTAAAAAAAATATCTAACAAGTTTGATGTTAATCGAACAAAAATTTAATTTTGTTCAAAAAGTCCAAAATTTGCATTTTCCTGAACAACTTCATGTGTATAAGAGGTGTTAAAAAAAATTAAAGTGAACTCTAAAGCCAATGAACGGGCTTATTTGTTCCTTTGTATATAAAAACATTTAATATGAAGTTTGGTGAAGATTGATTAAAGAAAAGTCAGTTGAAATGCCGAATAGTGCGTACGTACAAAGCATAAAAAAGTTTTTGTTAAAATTTTTTAAATGTCGTAAAAGTTTTTAGTCTAGATTATTAAAATTTCGAAATTAACATACAATTATCAAAAAGGAATTAAAACCCAAATCGGTTTAGAAATAGCCTAGTAATAAATAATTTCCCAGACCACTAATGTGCCAAATATAACTTGACCTAGAAATGCGAGCACACACCTTAAACATTTTTGAAATTGATTTGTGCAATAAAATTTTTTATTCAAAATTGTTAAATAATAATTACCCATAACAGAAAAAAAGAACGACAACATTTCTTTCGTATATTTATATTGAAAACAAAAACAAAAATTTAGTTTTGTTTTCAATATAAATATGAGAAAAAGCTATTCTTGTCGACATTGTGGGCCTGGCAGCAAGTGATTTTATGGTATTTTACGTATTTCCTTTCGATTAAATTATCTCTTGTAGAACATAGTACAAGTAAAACTCAAATAATTTTTAAATTATCCGTTAAAAATTGTGTATTTTTACAGGGGCTTTTTTTCTTTTATCGGGGGATATTTGGGGAATTTTTTTCTTTATTTGGGGAGAACGAAAAAAGGACCTGGCAGCCCTGGTGTTGATAGTTTTTGTTGCTGTTGTTTCATTAATATAATTTCGTTGTAGTGGCTTGGCTGTAGGTTGTTATTGTTTTGGGGCTTTTATTTAACCTGCACATTTATCAGCTTAATTAAGTTGTTAATTACATTTAATTTGTTTGTGATAAATGTGATTACAATCATAGACTTAATACTAAATAATGTATTGAGTTAATAAAAGATAAATATAAAGTTTTTACAATTGGTCTCTGTTTTTTTCTGTAATAAAAGGAGGTGGGACGGAGAGTAATGAGAATTACAAACTGTAAGATATTTTCTTGGTTCATAGTAATTGCATGAATTTTATTACTTTTTACATTTTTACTTTACAAATGTGTATTAAAGTGAAGTACAAAAAGAATTGAAAATGACCTTTAAAGACATTATATTTTGAATCACTTCAAGAAACGTAATATTGAAAATATTAAAAAATTTATAAAATAAACTAAATGTATCTACGAGAATAATAAGTTCTGGATTGTAAAATATTTCGAATTTAAAGTAGGGAGGTAACGAACACCGATTCCGATATATCGGCGATACTTCGGATGTGCCGATATATCGGCTACTTCGATATTTTAGTGGCGAAACGACGATACTTTTTTGTTTATTGTTTTTTGAACAAACAGTTAAATTTTCAATGATTACACTGTGCTAGTTGAAAAAACAGACAAGCTGGGCACATGACGTTTTAAGATAATTCGGGTACGCTGAATCTAATGGTGCTAACCGTTTTTTAGGTAAGCTCTTGTTTTCGAGACATACCGTTATTTTGAAAATGGAGGAGGTTGCACAACATACGTACGCGTAACTCAAAAACGCTTTAACGTATTCAAAAAAACCAAAAGAACCGAAATTCCGCAATAAAAGTCGTTTTAGAAAATGATTTTTTTGGGCAAAAAAAAATAATATTTTTTTAGCCACATTTTAAATTTTTGTCTGCATTGAACATTTTGTATGGGAGCCCCCTTAAGGAATGGTGATAGCGGGTATATATGTTAGAAATAAATGATTGAGATTAAAAATAAATTGGGTTGGTCATACATTTCACCCATCTAGGGGCATCCTAGGCGCTGCAGGGGCCAAATTTAAGAATTTCATTCAACGGCCATATTTGTGTGGTTGAAATTCCTAAATTTGGCTGCTGCAATGCCTAGGATGCCCCTAGATACGTCAAATGTATGACCAACCCCACTTTATTTTTAATTTCAATCTTTTATTTTTAACAAACCTTTAAAGTTCTGATAAGTCCACAAGAACTGACTTTCAGTGCGTTTGTAAAAATGTTATAAGAAAATTTCAAGAACGATTATGCTTCATGCATCATACGCTAAGGTTAAGCCAAAGAAGAAGTCTGGAGATACCTTAGATCTTCTTAATTTTCTAGAGAGGCATATTAGCAATTTAAATATTAATAATCTTTTACAAAGTAATTTTGTATAATTGGGGGATTCACAAGGTGTGCTATTAAGTCATATCGTCATAATCAGCCTTATTGTGGTTGTCGTTTTCGTAAACAAACGTGTCGTTTTTTGTAGTAGATTAAAGAACACATGTTGTGTATTACTTTAATATATTACACAGTCGTATACGACAACGACAACCACAATAAGGCCGAATGTCTTAAATAATATTTTACAATTGTTTAAAAAAAAAATACTGTTGTGTTTTAGACAAAATACAAATTTTAATGCTGTGTTCATTGATTCGTCATAACTGTTCAGTCAAAACCCAAATTATAACCGGTTGCCCACAGCAATCATATATACTTCATGTAACTAGTTTAAGACATATGGCTTTACAACTTTACAACTACCTTGTAAATCCCTCAAATATAAAAATTACTTTACTTGAGTTTTGTTAATTTTATCCCTCTTCTTAACTGAAAGCACAACACTGAACCTGTCAACAGGCATCTTTCAGTTCATTCGTCATTTAGCTTGTGTTTGACAGCCATTGATAATAGAATACTGCGAAACTTCTCCGTTGTAATGCAAAACTGGGTTATATTAGCCAGCCCTAGGACATCGTAATGTTAAATAGATCATGTTTTTTCAAAACACTTGGTTTACCTTTGGACTAGTTCTAGTGCCTTATGGGCTACATATAACATGCATGTATGGACTAGTCGTATTATCTGCAGGGTCATTAAGCATTCCATGCTACGAATTGCTGCCTCATCCTCACTATTTTCCGTATTTAGCCCCGAGTGACTACTTCTTATTTTCAAACCTGAAAAAATTGCTTGTCGGAAAGAAATTTGACTTCCACGATGAAATCATCTCACAAACAAAAACATTCTTTGATGACCTCACAAATCCTAATTTTTGGAAGAAATAAAAAAATTTTAAAATAGATGGACAAAGTGTAAAAAGTTCAAAGGAGATTGAGTTGAAACATAAAATTATTTCTTATTCCAAACTTTGTGTTTCATATTAAAAGTCACAGACTTGTTGACCCACACCCGTATTGAAGATGTTTACAAAATAAAATTTTTCTTATAATTTAAGCTGCGTTCACAATCAAAAAAACATTTTCACTTGGTGTTCATTATAGAGCAACAATTTCTGTTGTAACTACACACATTTTGCATCAAGAAACCGTTTGCAAATTTTAGCCACAACAATATTAAGCATTTATTTTTATTTTTGTAAACATTTTGCTAAAATTGTCATTCAAAACTAAATAAAATTATTTTAAACGTCAGAAACAATTTCATACAAATTGTTGCTGAAGTTCTAGTTGACTCAACTTTAGTTACATTTTTAAAAAAATGTTAGTTACATTTTTGTTCTAAAAATGAAAGGAAAATATATGAAATACTTTGGGAAGAAAAAAGATAGAAGAAAAAATGAAATTGTTTTTTTGATTGTGAACGTAGCTTTAACTTGTTTATTTACATATTTATTAATTTTTTTAAATTTTATATGTAAATATTTCTATTTATTTTCTAAATTTATTTACATTTTTTTTCCTTATTTATTGTTTAATTGCAGGTACGTGTTAAAATTTTCAAATAGCAAAATAATTATTTTCTTATCGTATTAAATTTGGAATTTTTATTCTAAAAAAAGAGGTAAGTCATTAATAAAATTATTAAATTAGAATGTTAATAACAGACAGATTAGCTAATTAAAGCAGATTGGCGTTTTCTACAATTCCTCATACATTGGAGCTGAACAAAAAAAATACGGGAAGAATGGAAAATAATTTTTATTGCAACGAATCTTTTTCTCGATCGACAATGCAAGCGAACGATTACGAAATAGTTTTCATACAAATTAGCGCCCCAATAAGAAATATTATGCGACAACAAATGTCAAAATCAGTCACTTGTGTTGTGTTTTTGACAGAGTTATTTTGTTAAAATATTAAACAAAACTTTTACTTTACACATTAAAACTAAATATTTTTTATAATTATTTTTTTTTAAACAACAGCATTCATTAAAATGTATAGTTTTATAAAATATTTTTCACAAAATTCTTTTCTATATATTTTGTTTTCTGTACCCATGTTCTCTAACTCTCGCGTCGAGAAACTTTTCGATTGAAATGTGTGAAATGAAACAAAAATGTCATATATTGAAACAAACAGCTGTTTTTCTCACTCGCCAATTTACAGAAAAAGTGTGTCTGTAACATTTTTTTTGAGAAAAGTTCCCGCTTTGAACTGTCAAATAAACTCACGAAAAACAATTGGGCAAGAAAAAATTTTAACACTAAAAACCAATTAAAAATGCAAATACAAAGAATAATAATGTTAGTATTTTGTCCTTGGCACATTTTTTTTATTGTTTAATTATTTTGCTTTTAACATTTTCATAAAATATACGAATGTTTTTAAAGCTCGATTACAAACAACAAATATTAAAGTCGCACTTAACATGTTTTGGTGTAGCCGACGGTTGTATTTTCGCCTCCGTCTTTGAAAAAATTTTCAATCTTAGTAAATTTTGGTCGTTCTCAACGTCTGCAATGCAACATCGGCTTCGAGTACCATGTTATTTCGTTTATAACGTAACGACGTTATCTCTTTTAATAGTTTTCGTCAGTTACGTCTTATGAATATGCCCAATGTTTCAGTTTATGTTGTCCTAATGGACTTCAACATAAGAACACATATTTGGAGCAAAAAAGTACAAAAAACATGCCTACGTATCTCTTTTTACTTTTAGTGACAACACTGGACTTGTCGATTTTATTTCTTCTTCAAAATCGTAGCCCAAATCCATTGAATCTAATACTAAGTAGGATGAATCTATTTTTATCCTCTCAATTATTTTTGTAACGTCTTCAGTAAAAAAGGAGAAATGTCTTTTCTTAATTTCATTACTTAGCCAAAGATTGTTTTTGTTGCTTAATAAAAAAATTGAATAAAAATAAAATTCCCAAATAAAATTTTTTATCCCTGTTTTAAAAAATAAAATAAACGATTTGGGGATTAATCACTTGATCTGACTGACATCACTGAGACTCAAAGTGCAATCTTTAATAAAACTTAATTAGTACTATCAAAGTAATTTTTGGGAATAAAAAATTTTGTTAGTGGTGCTTAATTCCCAATTTTTATTCTTAATAAAAACACTGAAATTTATTGTTGAAGGGATAAGCTATTCCTATGCGCATTTCACTGGTTGCTTAGGCCAGATCGTCAGAAAACTTCATCCAAAAAGATTTTAGAAAAACTAAAGATATTAAAAAAAAAACAAAACTGTTAAGGGAATAAGAATTATTTATAAGCAACAGAAGAATTCCAACCAATTGAAGTGGGGAATGTAAGAAGAGATAAACTCACTGTTTATTGTTGTTGTTTTTGTTTAAGCTTTGATATTGTTACAAGTAAAGCTGTTGCTTATAATTCTTATACGCTTGACGGTTTTATTTGGTTTAATATCTTTAGTTTTTCTAAAAATCTTTTTGGACAAAGTTTCCTAAAAGTGAAATGCGCATAGGAATAGCTTATTTATCCCATCAACAATAAATTTCAGTGTTTTTAGCAAGAATAAAAATTGAGAATTAGGCACGACTAACAAAATCTTTTAAATTAAAAAACTTTATTAGTGCAATAACTAATATAAAAAAAAAAATACTAGTAAAAAATCCACTCTGTTAAATATTCAGTGTTAATAAACCGTAATTTTTATAAATAAGCAAATGCTTTTAATCTTAACAATTTCTGTCAAGTGAAAACTCCCTTAAAAACTCAGTAAAAACAGTAAATAAGGTACACTTTCTTGCCGCAACAACCTTCTACACTATTTTAAGCCAAAAATTTATTTTGTCATGCAAAAATTTGTTTTATTTTTCTTTTACGTAAATGTTAATAGTTTTATTTATATTTTATGTCATTAAAAATTGTAACAACATGATTTCTTTTTCAAAGGTTTTTTCCCGTTTGCCATTTCATGTTCCAGTTTAACCATGACCTTTTTAGCTTTTGTCTTTACATGTTGTTAATAACGCGCCAAATGTATAAATAACTATAAATTTATAGTTTGTATTTTTTTTATGATAAAATTTGTTGTGTGGTTTACATTTTTTTTATATGTTAAATAAATTCCATTTTTTTTATAGCAATTTGTTGTTTTTATGATTATTAAAAGTAGTAAAGTTCGTCGATGGCTTCTTGGTAGGTTGGGGTCGTCTTATATTTTTTTTCCAATGACTTATGTAAATAAAGGTTACAAACATTTTCGCCAATTGATAGAAATAATAAAAAGTTTCTATCTAAAGCTTTGTACTACTTGGTGAAAATATTAAAGGTTAAAGAATAAAACACACCTATTTTTAAAAATATTATATAGAAGCATTTTTTTTTTAATTTTTGCAATTTCTCTAGCAGCTGAAAGCAGAAAGGGTCAAAGGTTATTTTGATAAAGTTTTAAAGAAATAAGGGATATCGAAAAACGTAAAATTATAGTGGAATGTAGTCCCAATTTACACTTCGGTAATTTGTTGCCATACAGAGGGGCGGCGCTGTATGCGGGACTATTCGAAAATATCATAAGCGACCCTATTAAAACTATTGTAAACGACAGGTACAATGATCAATTGAATCTCAATATGCTCTTCAAAACAATCGTATGCGTTAGTTTAATTTTAACAAGTAAGAAAGTACAGTCGGTCAAGCCCGACCATATGATACCCTGCACCACAGTATTTAAAAACACATCATGCTTATGTGTCCATATAAATATGGATTTATCTATGGTTTTAATTTCATTAAAATCGGTTTGAGAGGCAGAAATTAACCCTATCTCCCCTCGTGTTCCTATTTAAAAAAAAATGCATACCTTTTGTGCCCATATAGATATGGTTCTTCTATCTATGTTTTAAATATCGTTAAAATCGACTTGATAGTTTCTGAGACGAAGAAATTTCCCCATATCTTCCCTCGTGGTCCTACGATTCTGCCCATTTTCAATAGGCGTGGTCCTTGTGCCAATAAGAACCAATGTCCCAAATTGTATCAAATTATCTCCAAAATTGCGACCAGTACTTTGCGCAGAAGGTTACATGGACAGCCAGCCAGCTGGACGGACATCGTTAGTTCGACTCAAACAGCGGCACTCGACAAGTGTTTGGTTTGACAGACTGAAACTTTTAAAAAATTCCGTAGTTACCGAAGATGGGACGTTGTGTTTTTTCCGTAGTTTTTTTTAATAATACATGTGTGCTAAGGTGGGTCACTGATGTATGAGAAAAATTAAAAGTTCTCGAATCATATTAAAATAGCAATATTTTTTTGTCTTACGTTAAAACAAATAAAAATTGCAAAAAAAAAGTTGAAAAAAGTCTCATCTTGAGCCCGCGCAGGAGCTCCTAAGAATTAAGTATATTGGAAAAAAGTCCATTTTTAAATTTGAATATTTTATTTACTATCAATTATTATTAATTAAAACTAAAAACATTTTGAATTAAAAATAAAAATTGGGTTCTTTTACAACATAAAATGCTTAACAATCTTTTTAATTTTTTGAAATTAAATAAAAGGTATGGATTTATGTACACATGTATTATTTAAAAACAAAAAAAAAATATACGTTGTTTTTATTTTTAACATACCAGACCAGGGCTGCCAGGTACTTTTTTCTTGTCCCCAAAAAATTAAAAAAATATCCCCAAAAATCCCCAAATTAAAAAACAAAAGTTAATATTTTTTTTTGTTTTTTTTTCTGACCAAATTTTAAATTTTTAAAAAAAATAGTAAGAAAAATTTTAATAAAAAATCCCCAAAAGTCCCCAAATAAAAATTTTCAGTCAACAAAATTATTTTATTTTGTTCGTAGCGATTGGTTTCGGCATGTTTTTTTAAATCTTTTTAATGTGATTCTAGTGAGGAATTGCAAGCAGCACAATATGAAGACGAATGAGCCAATTTATAAGAGTTTGGAGCTTGTTCAATCGGTGAAAGCTCTCCTTATAATCAACAATAAAAATACATATATCCGTCATTTATTCAATACGTCGATGCATAATAACTACTAACAAATAGTCTAGCATTCTTTTTTCCAATCTTTGTTATATTGTCTTTCATATTTACTTATTTTGTGGGGAAGACATACATATTTGCTTGAAAATTGTCTTTAAAAAATTAAAAATTTTATTTGTTGTCAACTGTTTTAGATTATATTTTCAAATTCCTTTTTTTAAGAATGGACTGCATTGTGCAAAAACCTGATTTTAAAGTAAAAAGGGCTGACTTTGGAATTTTCGGCTTCCTACATAACATATCGACCCCTTTGCGCGAAATTATCGTATATGCCAATTTTTTGAAATTGAGTTTTTGATGCAATCTTGTTCTACATTCAAAGAGACGTCACCTGAGAAAATATTGTAGGCGAATTCCACTTCGTTGCTCCAAAAATTGAGTGTATATTTTCATTTTTATATGCAAGCGAACGCAGAGATAAGTAGAAAAATGGCTGTCCTGTAAAATTTGGTTTTTGTAACATACGATAATTTCGCGCAAAGGGGTCGATATATGTAGGTCGAACGATAGTTTGTAAAGAAGGCGCGATATTTTTACAGCAATTAGATGTCAATAACTTTGAATTAATTTCCTCTTGTTGATCAATTGTTTTCGCTAAAAACAAACTACTAAACTTTCTGTTTTAAAAACCTCAAACAATTATTATTCATTTTTTTCATTCTTTCAATTTTAACATTATTTATTTAGATCAACGTCATTCATATTCATTAAATGCAAACCAAACGTGAAGGTACTTTGTCATGTCACTTTACTGCAGTATTAAATATACGAGGAGACTTCATATTTGTTACTCCCATAAAAAAAATGCTTAGAGTAATATTTTTTATGAAGTACTTGTTCGTTAAAAGGAAGTAGGTACACAAAAATTCAAGTGAAAAATATTATACTAACAAAAGTTATGAACAACTGCATAAGATGGCATAAAATAAGTCAAAAACAGCAACAAGAAATATTAGCGCCATTTTTAACACTCTTTTAAACAACAATTTATATGCAAAAATCCATATAAAGAAAAAAAAAATTAGAAAAGGAAGAAGTAGTTTTGCTTTTGTAAGCCCTTTATATGCACAAACATACACACGTTTTACTTTAAAGTTTTTAATAAATTGCAATTTTAGTAGGCAGATCCAAAAAATTTTGATTCTCGAAAATCTTATTCATAATGGAAAAACAAATTGTAGGCCATAAGATCTGTAATTTGCTAATACTTGTTTAAGTAAAAAAAAAAAATAAAAGAAAATGGTGATTTGACAAATGATTCTTTTTTTTTAGACGGCTAATATTAATATTGCCATATTGTTTGTATTCGTAGGCTTGACATTAATATGACATTTTTGTTTTAATTTTTTCATTGCTTGTATGTATTCATTGTTGACATTGTTTAATAGGCGTTATACAGAAAACCAATTACAAAAAAGTCGAGTAGTTGCGAGTGTTATAAACTGTTACGAAAAGAAAGAAAAGGAAAAGATAAGATCATAAAACAGCTCAAGTTTTCAAAATAAAATAAAGGAAGCAAGTAAGAAGTAATATCCACATTAATGAAAGAAAAGATGTGCTGCAGTCTTCGCGAGTCGTTATTTCTACATTTATTGTTATGCTTTAAACACATTCGAGACAGCAGGCTACACGAACACAACACTACAAATGCTGCTGGCTGAAATTTTAGTCCTGTAGTCGGCAACTGAATTATGTTGAAGACGGCAGCTACAATTGAAAAAATTCAAGCAGCTGTTTTTGTTTTGATGCGTTATTACCAGTTGCAGTTGTGTTGCTGATACTTTGCGCAATAGCTGTGCAAAGTTGGAATTTTTGAAATTTCAAAAGTTTAATAAGCAAACATTAAATAATAATTTTTAATCCAAATTTTTAATATTTTAATCAGGCTTAAATTCATCAAATTTAATTTTCATTAAATTATTTTTATGAAGAAAGGAATTTTACAACATGAAAATTAATTAAAATTGTTATTGATAATCATTCATTCTTGACTGACCTGAGATTCGAACCCAGGCGGCTGGAAGATATATGGATAAATCATTTTGCAACTTTTACGACCTATAACTCCTAAACTAGGAGCGTTGGCGCGAAAAACATCTTCATATGAAACTTCTTTAAAGATAATTAAAAAATTATATAAATATTAATTTGGTGTTGAGCCGAGTTAATATTCTTGTTTCAAACCGGTTCTTTTCTTTTAAGCGAAAAAAAAGAAAATTTTTAAAGCACTTATTCCTTAAATATTTTTTAATATTAGCAACACTTTTTCTGTTTTGTGGTGGATAAAAATAGAAATTAGTTTAATTTGACTACAACGACATAATAAGCACAGACAACAACCTGCAGCCATGTAGCCGTGTCGTCGCGAAATTAATCATTTCCATATATGTACATACAAACATTTATTCTATTTTTTGACATATTGAAGTCGGTAGCTTGCTGTCTCGAATGTGTTTATAGCATTATGCTGATTTTGTTTCCTCTACTAATGCATTGTGTTGGTAATAGGAAAATAGGTTATGAAGAGAAAGAAAGAGGTGTTTGTGGGCACTTAATTTGCATTTTTCTAAATTGTAGCCGACTGGGAGGACTTTTGCCGGGAGTCGATTTCACATACGGCTAGTTTGACCGAAAAACGAATTTTCTCTGTAACGCGCTGTTCATTGGACAGTCGAACGAACGGATGTGATCTGCGGGAAAGGCAAGTTCTACGGGCATGCACCCGTGTTTCAAGGATGAGTTCCGTCATCCCAGTGAAAACTTCACTTTTTCATAATGAATAGCTTCTTTCACTCATTATTTAGTAGCTTTCTTAAAATTAACATAATGGAAGGAAGAATACTAACTGCCAGGCCCACTATGTCGACAAGAACATTTTTTTCGCATATTTATATTTAAAACAATAATAAAAAACTAAAATTTGTTTTTGTTTTCAAAACAAATATACGAAAGAAATGTTCATGTCGACATCGTGGGCCTGGGCCTAAGTCCGACAAAATAAAAAAACAAAATACAAAAAGTTTTGCAAGAAAAATTCAGGATTTTAAAAAATTAAATAAATTTCAAATAGTTTTGATCTGATCTGAAATCAAAGTGGGATCTGAAAATAATTTTATTAAAAATGCGTTGGCATTCTTCAAGTACAAGACAAACTTTTTCTTTTGATAAAACATGGCCCAAATTACGTCATTCGACATCGATCAAAATTACAATATAATTTAAATGGGAATTTCGATCGATATCGAATACCGTAATTTGGCCCCATTATTTATTTATTTAAACAAACAAAAATTTAAATAAGTTTTTTAAGTTTTTAAAAAATATGTACATATATGAAAAACAAAAGCCTGAATTTTTTTATAATTTTTTTTTAGTTTTTTATTAAATTAAAAACGATTTTTTGTGGAAATTTTTTCAGTTTTTAGTGCATATTTTTTATTTTTTTAGTGCATATTTTGAATTTTTTAGTGCATATTTTAAGCGCATATTTTATGATTGTTTAGTGCATGCAAATCTCATTCCTACTAATTATACTGCCACACACAGCAAAAAAAGTTATTTAGTATGATGTAGTATTTTGTATCATAGACAATTTATTTCAACGCATTTAAATAAATATTGAACATAACTGATAAACATGTGAATTCGTCCCTGTTCAACGACGATTAAATGAAAGAAAAAATAATTTTAGCCAGCACAATTGTTCCACGAAATGAGCACCCATATTTTAGAATCTGACTCCTCGGTAGTCCGGACGCTTGCACGTAAAAGTTTTTGATTTTCGGTTTTACGTCAATGAATCTCCATTACGATTAAAATGTCATTATAATTATTTTTACTATTTGCCTTGTTCAGCACCTTTGACACTAATCTACAAGTCTAAGATTGCTAAATATTACAAAATGTAATGATTTTTGATCTGATTAACAAAAAATCCAATAGAAATCTTTTTCATTACATTTTTACAATTTAAATAAAAGGAAGACTCTGTAAAATATAATAAGCTGTTCAATATAAATAAAACCTTATATTTTTGTGATTTTAACAGATATTCAAAAATAAATTAAAGGGAGAAACTAACTAGTTAAATGTTACATTTTTTTAATATTTTATCAGTTTTATTCTGATGCTGGGGGCAAATTATTAAACTTTTTTGCTTTTGGTATTTTCCTCAAGGGTAGAAAAGTACTTTTTCATTTATGAATTAATTAAAAACTTAGAAAATATGCACTTCAATTTTATTTTGAGTTTTATCATTTTGCATTTTTTATTAGAAGAGAATATTTCAATTTCCCATTCCTGATTTTCTTCTGCTTTTGTAAAGATGCAACTCCGATACAATAGATCAGAATTTTTGTGGTGTAAAATAAGTGTTGGTGTCAGGGGTGCCAGAAAAACTTGTGAACAAATTGTCAGCATCCATATTCATTAAAAGTTCTTATTTTTAGCTTATAGCTTGTAATAACTATCAAACGTTTTTTTGTCTAATAAACCTCCTATAAAAATATGTATTCATAAACGTAAATTAACAGTTTTATTACAATTAACTGTTTGTGGCGATTTTGTGTTTAAGTATGGCAACTTTCTTTATATTTTGCTGCCATTTTATTGCTAGTGATTCATGCATTTTTTTAATTTAATTTTTTTTATAGTTTTTTTTAATTGTAGAACTTAAAAATTATTCTTATCAAATAAAACTACATTTTATTTAAGTTTCTGAACAAAATCTTGCCGAAAGGTATCATAAACACTTTTGTTTGAACCTTTTTTAAATATACGATAAGAAAGTATTCGAATAAAAAGTTTGTTTACTTTTTATTAACATCACTATTATTATAATTTGTTTATTCTATATTTTTTAATGTTTTTGAACAATAATTCGTTAGTTTAAACAAAAAAACAACTAGTTTCAGTAATTTAATAATTTATTAAAGATAATATCTGCATTTGCCCCTGTACATATTCTTTTAAATCATATAAAAATGTTTTATATAATTAACCATAAAACTTTAAATTGGTTGTCTAAAATAAAAAAAAATTAGTGAAATGTATTTAACATGTCCATATTAATAAATAAAACATTTTTTTTTCGCTATTTTTCAACATATATAACGCTTATCAAAATGTCATTTTATTTTTGGTTTAAAGAAGGGTAAATCGAATAATAAATTTTCTTACTTTATGAATGGTTTATTAAAGGTTTAATAGACTATTTTTCTTTAGCAATTTTTCCTTACATATGGTTAATTAACCATTAATAAATTTTTATGAATACGGCTGTTAAACTTTAGTTTAAAAAAAAGTACCCGCTTAAAAAATAATATAATAAAAAACGTTTTAAATTAAAAAAAATATATTTTTAAAGATTGATATAATAGCTATCTAAGCTACTTAGGACAAATTTTGCTAACACCAAAAGGTAATAAATTACATGGATGTCACTCACTCTTACACATTTTGACTGATCCAAATCGTAAGACATCGATTGTAAAAGTTGGGTCACTTGACAAGAAATCCCCAATGTACTATCCGGAATAGTTATATTTTTAAACTCAATTAGTTCCATAAGCTAAAAAAGTTAAAGTTCACATTAGTGAACTAATACACTAAGGCCCGTTTTCACAACTTACAAAAAGTATTCCATTATTTCAACTTTACTTTAACCTACCAGGTTATACGGCCGATTAAATCCTACCTTTAACTATCGGTAAGTTGTGAAAACAAGCCTAAACCTGTTTAAAGTGAACTTTATTTTCCAGAAAGCAGTAAAGATATAAAAACATTAACAATTCTTTCTTTGAATAAAATCGTCACTTTTTAGAAAAAAATCAGGAAATCGGCACTTTGCTAATTTCGGAACAAAAAAATGGTCAAAATTACGATAAATCGTCAAATTTGGCAGCCCTGGTTGGTGTAGACTTAGAGTAGAGGTAGAGTAATATTAAACCGATTCTAAAATATGATAAGAGAAGTAAAACGGAGTCAGAATAGATTAGAGTAAAAGTAAAGCGTGAATTATTGTAGAAATAAAGATTGACAAACAACATATTTATTTGTTAAATTTGTGAAACCTTTTAGAAAATTTTGAAAAACTATCAGTTTGCAACAGTTTAAATTTTCGAAAGTAAAAAAATGTGTTATAAATGGCATACATATTTACAATGACTCCATTAACATCGAACGAACGCATAAATAGATGAAAAGTATGAATATGAAAATTTTTGCACACATTTTTTTTTTTTAATTTTGTGTATATAATAATGAAAAAAGTGAAGTGTACGCTCAAACTTGACTTCACTGGGGACGATATTTAGATCGAAAAAAAGTGCTAAATGATAATGATACGCTGGAGATGGTATTTAGATCGCAAAAAAGTACTAAATGATAATGAAAATAATAAACGTTTATTGTATTTTATTTTTATTATACTAATTTAAGAATATTAAATTTAAAATGTCTGTAAGGATTATCTTCCATAGACAAATAAATAAATAAACATACATATTTAGGTTTAAAGTAATTGAGTAAAATAAGTTTCATTTTTTTCAAATACATTTTTAATCCTTTCACTGTTTTTGTCGGATATATTCGACATTTCATTGTAATGTTTCTACGCCCTTTAAATGTATAAAAATGTACAGTTCATTACATTTTTTTGTTTTATCTGAATGATAGACACTTTAGCTATTTTAAATTTATATTATAGTAGGCATTGACTTTCTGTTCTTATTATTGAGCGCGTTGTCGTGCACTAGTCAAGAAATTTGTAAAAATGTTATATTTAGGAAGCAAAAAATAATAATTTCGGTGATCAGGCGATTTTAAAAAAAATTTTTTAGAAGGTATTTAATACAGACTTAAATAATGGCGATTTCTCAGAAAAGAAATCGCCATAAGTGTTTACTTGCAAACAAATATTGCAAAAATAAGTTGTGTTGTTCTTTTGTGGACCTTTTTCGGTTGTCGAATATACTTAATCGACATTTACCTTAAGAAGTTGTATTTTTTTTTATTAGTAAGCACTACAAAGGAGTGTTTTTATTTAGAAATCATAACATTTTCTCTGCGGATTTTCATAGACAATGGAAAAATTAAATAATTATCAGATAATGGCCATATAAGAAGCTTATTCGGATGTTGAGGACGTAATTGAAGATGATGATGATGACGTCATATATGAAATCCAACAAGTGTAATCAAAGGATATTGTGCCTGAACAGAACGTTTTGTCAGAAGAAAATATTAACGATATATTTATATAGGCCAAGTCAAACGTCCACTGAACTCCGAAGTTTTCATTTGTATTGGCTCCTAAAAGCAATATAAGTTGGTGAACATTTCGTATACCCGACAACCATGGAGGAATTCATTTTCTGCCATTGTCAGAAAACAACAGCATGTGTGAAATTGCTACACCATTTTACTATTTATGTACTTACCAATAGGTATCCTTGAAGGTCAATGTCGAATATATTCGACATTCCCTAAAAACCAGGGGAGCTACTTGAGACGAAAACAACTATTTTTCCGACTTCAGCGCAACGACATATTAATTCTCGCCACAAATTATTTTTGAACCTGAAACGGTTAAGGAGTACTTCAAAATTTGTCCATGGTTTCATACAATTCTGATGAAATAACCGCTTCCCATGCTCATCAGAAACGGCACCAAGAGCTTCAAGAGAATAATCTAAATGCGAATGCTAGAAAATTATTGTTAATGAGATTTAGCAGCATCCGAGTTGTTGATATGAAAAAAGAAGTTGTTGTGAAAGTACTTTTTAACTTGCAAGAAAGTTGTAATATATATTTTAAAAAATTACCCATGCTCTTCTTTTTTTATTAACCAACTTTGATTTCTGCAATGGGTATTTAAAGATTTGTCTTTTATGGGAACCAAAAATATGCCTTCCTCCATATACATCTCTGTCCATAGCCTTTATAAAATTTTATAAAAATCCTATAAAAATATTTTTGTTTGTCAACTAAACGCTCATTTGCGATGTTTTTGTTTTCACATTTAATCTTAAGGGCGAATTTTGTTTGTCTGTTAACAATTTTGGGGTTCTCAATATACCGACAAAAAACATGGTTTTAAGCTGGCAACACCTCTCAAAATACATGTAAAAGTTGGGAGTCAGCTGATTGAATTTATCTGTACGGCAAATAAAAGGAAAATAAATAATCGGCAGATGAGTGCTGGTTAGCTTTGCGACAGAATAGAAGCAAATGAGACATTGAGAAAACCAAATTTCTTTAATGTGCAGTTTTTCGTTGGGAAAAAAGTTAATCGTGTAATGAGAAAACGACCATCAGTGATGTTAACTTTTATTTTTTCATTACCGTACGGCCTTCTAAAAATTAGAGTTTTTGAGAAGAAATTACCGTACGCAAACATTAATGTGCTGTTTCCAAATGACAGGCGATTGATTATGTAGTAAAATTTATATGAAAAGCACTCAGTCCATCGCCTGTCATTTGGAAACAGCACATAATAGCAGTATTCATAAACCATTTATTTAAATTTAAATGTGTTTTAAGAAGATCATTTTTATTTTGGAAATTTTTTTTAAATTTTTTATGCCGAAAAACTTTTGAGTCGGAGTCGCGAGTTTTTGCGGGTACTACGACTACGACTCCGGCACAAAAACCTCAACTCCGACTCCACAGCCCTTGTTTAATATCTTTAGTTTTTCTAAAATCTTTGGATGAAGTTTCCTGACGATCTGGCCTAAGCAACCAGTGAAATGCTTATCCGTTCAACAATAAATTTCAGTGTTTTTATCGAGAACAAAAATTGGGAATTAAGCACGACTAACAAAATCTTTTAAATTAAAATTTTGTATACCCAAAAATTACTTTGATAATAAACTGCTAGTGCACGGCTTAAAAAACTTAACTGGCAACATGTTTTGTTTTAATTTTGTTTTTTCTTAACCTACTTACAACTACAATTAATGTTGGCAGAATTCCAATCAATTGTAGTGGGGAATGTAAGAAGAGATAAACTCACTGTTTATTGTTGATGTTTTTGTTTAAACTTTGATATTGTTACAAGTAGAACTGATGCTTATAATTCTTATACGCTTAACAGTTTTATTTGGTTTAATATCTTTAGTTTTTCTAAAATCTTTTTGGATGAAGTTTCCTGATGTTCTGGCCTAAGAAACCAGTGAAATGCGGATAGGAATAGCTTATCCCTTCAACAATAAATTTCAGTATCAAGAATACAAATTGGGAATCAAGCACGACTAACAAAATCTTTTAAATTTGCCCTTTTTTACATTTAACCCTATTTTTGGCACGATTTTGGTACATTTTGACTTATAAAAGTACTTAAAAATATTTTTGAAGATTTTAGCACGTCATGATAATAACGGTGTCATTGTTTGTGTTTTTTGTATGCATTAAAACGGACTAGCACCCAGAACCCATACCAAATATTTTCTATTTACATTATTTAGTATACTTTTTTTATAAATAAAATATAAACGACCTAAACAAGTACCCACTTGTGCGAGTAGCTAGTCTTTATAGTATGAATGTATGTATGTATGTATGTATAGTTGCTATATGTGGTACTAGTACCAGTAGTTGGTTGTTGTTGTGGCATTATGCCTACTTAATACATAAGTAAGAGTTGTGGGTTCAAATTGAGGTCATCATTAGTTTATTTAACTTGGGAACGTATAAAAGAAAAAAAAACGCGTTCTTTTTCCAAAACAACATTCTTTTAAAAGCGTGTATATAAGCGTATTTTATAAATGAGGTTAGTGTGTAATAGAGATACTTAAAACTTATTTTATATGTACATAAGTATGTTTATGAAAAAATGGTTTTAGTTTTTATTACCATTTCTTGTTTTTACTTTCTGCTTGAGTAGTTTTAAAATAGTAGTAAGCAACAAAATCAAGCCTAGAAAAACAAAAAGTAATAGTAGTCGGTAGTAGTAGTTAATAAGTCTTTGAATTTATAATTTGAGGTTAACCACCATTCATTACTTGTGGCAACACTATTATAAGCCAGCAACAAACATACACAAACAAACAAACACTTATAAAAAATTAATTCACAAGAAGAGGAAGACTGCAAACTTAAACAAAAACAAACATTGACTGAAAAAAAACAACTACAACTCTCTTATGAAGCCATGTTAATTTTAAACCAAATAATTCTTTGCGTTATTTTTTTTTAATTTTTTTCTATTTATAATAAATTAAATATTTATTTTTTGTGTTTATTTAATTATTTTAGTTAAACAAATAATGATGTCATCATTCATGGCGGTCTTAGCATTCAAAACCTTTTATTATTTTGTTAAGTAATAAATGGTTAATAGTCAAGTGTTAAGCAAAAGTGTCAAAAAGCTTATAATTATTTTATAATCTCTAGAAACTATTTTTGTAAAAAAAAAAAAAAAAAAAAAAAATTAAATATTTATTTAGGTATTTTTGTTCGTAATCATTTAAAGTTAGTTATCAGAGTTAAAACCCCTTTAAATCATTTTTAAAGATATAAGAATACATTAAGAACTTTTTAACATTTTCAAGTAGTTTTGCGCTTAACATGGTATTAAACTTTGCAGAGTGAAATTATGAAAACAATTTAAATACATTTGCAGTTTGTTTACAATAATATTCGCATAAAGTGCTTTTAGGTGAACCTAAACCTCATGAAATAATTTTGTTTTGGCGGGTCCATTATTGACAATGGTCCAAATAGGGTACACTCTCGGAAATTTGTTTTCAAATACTGCGGTTTACAGTATCGGGATTGACCGAATTTACTTTCTTACTTGTTGTAATAATCCTTTGCCAAGGTCTTCGTTTTTAAACTCGAGGAAAGTCTTCCAAGTTCTAAAAAACCTTTACGTTTGCATGCTGTAGTAATTCACTCTCATCTTAAATACAGGGTCCGCCAAATAATTTTTTTTGTGAAATGCTATAAACAAAAACGTTAGATAGCGGACCCGTTATTAGCTTATCTATAACCTCAGTATTTTGGGACATTTAATGCGACACCTCGACATTTGATCGATGTCATAATAATTAAAAATATTCCGAAAAACCCAGTTTAAAACTTCATGATAAAATTTTATCCTGATAAGATAATAAATAAGTATGTTAAATATTTGTCCAATCATCATATGACCCTTTCAAAACTACGACTTGAACAGACCATTCTAAATCAGAGCGTCAAGCGTTTTTTATCTATAAAAATTCTCATGCTCATACAAATTGTATAAAGCAAACTCAAATAGCGCGTTGTCAACACTTTGTAAATGGGAAAATCAATTTTGGCAGCAGGTTCAATAGTGAAGTTGGCTGCTATATTATAAATGTAAATTTTGCTACATTACGGCCAATCTAGCGGTTTTATCTCTATTTTTTTTATATATATTTTATGGATTTATACAAAATTATGACGTTCCTCTATATAAGTTTCTGAGCTACATAAATAAGAACGACAAGCGTTTTTTTAATATTAAACCTTATCCTTTTCATACAGTTTTTACGAAGCAAACCTTTAGAACGTGAATTCAAGACCACCCGGCTGAAAAATCTTGTGTAACAAATCGCTTGGTATGTTTGTATGTTAAAAAAAGCTTGCCACTCTTGTTAAGGTAGCAATAGAATTTGTATGTTAAAAAAAGCTTGCCACTCTTGTTAAGGTAGCTTAAGCTATAAGGACGCTAGAAAACGTCACGATTGACGCTCTGATTTAGGTAAGTCTGTTATGTACACACTCGGGATAAATCAAAACAATTATAAATGGGATTACTTTCGAAAATCAATCCCGGAATTTCTTGAAATAAGTATAAAATTCTTAAATCTAGTAAAAAAAAGATTAGACTTTTCGTTGTGTTTAACCCTCTGGCTAACGCATGTTTTGATTATCTATACACATTGAAAAAAGGTCTGGCCAGACTCATGTGTACCACGAAGGGCAAAAAAGTAAATTTTAACTCTTGCTTCTCATTTAGTTTATATTTTTGGTTAAATGTGTACATAAGATTTCTAAAGTAAAACCCATATCGGGCATGATGTTGGTGTTTTATCATTCTGTAATGTGTAATACGGATAAGTAAATCAATCATAATAACTTTTTCTTTCGAATTTACTTTCTGCTTTTTTCAAGCACGAACTTGGGAAAAAAATCAACTTTATAATACTTGAATCAAGCGCATTTTGAGATTGATTTAATCTTAGTTTTACTTATATCAATATCATCTTCGGATTATTTCAAGTACGAAATCGGGATTGAATATGAATAATTTAAGTGTTTTGAGATTGAAAATCCGTACTAGAATCTATCTTTCTGTACTTGATGCATGAAAATCCATAATCACCCTACTATTAATACCGCTTCGGATTGATTTGGGTACGGATGGATTGATTTTTCTTTTAGATCATGAAGTCTACAAATCAATTAATCTTAAAAATAATAAATTTGTGAATTTTTAATAAATATTTATAAATTATTTATTAAAAAAAATTTTTTTCTTTTCAATTTCTTCTTAAAAAAAATTAAATTGCACAGTTTTAAAATTTCTTCTAAAATCTCATATTCTTTATTTATAATTTTTTCTTACCTTGTGCATTTTTTTAAAATTAATTTCATTCCGTATTATTAATAAAATATATGTATTTTTATAGAAATTAAATTATGACACTAAAACGGACGCTGATTTCTCAGCTCGTCTCATTTATTTATTTTTAATTTTCTTTCTCTGCCCCTCTTTCTTGAACTAGTCGTTAAATTTGAGTAAATAAACTTTTTTTATGTGAGATTTTAATTAAAAAAGCTAAGTCACACAAAAACAACAATCATAAAACAAATAGAAAAATAGAATTAGAAATAGAAATGGAAAAGAAGAGTAAAGTAAAGTACTACTAATACAAAAGTATATGATAAATAAATGCTGCCTTTGCTAATCGCTTCTCTAAATCTCACAGTATAATTTGTATAGAAATTATTGTTATTGTTAACAATAGAATTAACGAGAGACTCACTGACATTTTTACACAAATAAAATTAGAATGAATTAGAAATGGAATGCGAAAAATAAATAATTAAATAGTTAGACAAAAATTTTAATTATAAAATGTAGAAAGGGGTTTCGAAAAAACGAATATTTTCAACATTTTTGTTTCAAACAATTATTTTAGTGTTATATTTATTTTATCTGAAGAAAAATTAAAGAAATCATTAGATATTGTTTGCTTATAAAATGTCATTTAATAACTGTGTAAATTTATTGGGAAAGTAGTGTGAGCAGTCAAAAATTAAAACCGACAAATATTTTGCTGACTGTTGCTTATTTTAAGGTGTATTTACCAATTAGTTTTTTGAGTAAAATTAGTTTTTCGTATAAAAGATTTGTTTGAAACAAATGATTGAATGCACCTTTATTTTTATCAAATTTTAATCCCTTATCCAAAAAAAAGTTAAAGTTCACATTAACCAACACATAAAAAACCCATTCATTTTTGCTGGGCTTAAATAAAACAAAAACGGTTTTGGGTATCAATGAAATCCTTTATTCCTGTGAAAGTACGTTCGATGCCATTATGTATGGAACTCGATTGCTTTTGCATGCGCACCACGGGCACGCTTGCAGAAGTCCAGACGCTGAACCCAATTTTCGACGGTTTTCAAGCATAAATCGGCCGATACTGTTGCAATTTCACGTTCAATCACCCTTATCGTGGTTGGCGAATTTAAAATACGCCTACGACTGGTGGGTAATAGATTAAAGAAAATAAGATCACCTTCTCTTTAACCTATTACGAAACAGTCGCAGCGGTATTTTAAATACGCCAACCACGATAAGGGTGAATATTCGTACGAAGTTCATCAATCGTCGCTGGGTTGTTGGCGTGGACCATAGAATTGAAGTAGCCCCGCAGGAAAAAGTCTTACGGCGTCAAATTGCACTACCGAGGCGACCAATAGACTGGACCATTTCGTGAGATAACACGTTATCCGAACTTGGTTTCCAATAAATTGATTGAAACATTCGCTGTGTGGCTTGTGGCGCCGTCCTGTTGGAACAACATGCCCTCCAAGTCCAAATCATCCAATTGGTGCCAAAAATATTCTGTTATCATTGAACGGTAGCGATTCCCTTTCACAGTAACGTGCCGGTCTTGATCATCACGGAAGAAGTACGGCCCAATGACGCCATAAACCGCACCAAACCGTAATTTTTTCGGGATGCAATGATGACTCATGGAGTACGGGTTGATTGCTGTCTGGCCAGTAACGCATATTTTGCTTATTGACGAAGCCATTTAGCCAGAAATGAGCCTCATCGCTGAAGATGATTTTTCGATAAAAATCCGAATAATTTTCAAGTTGTTGCTCAGCCCAATTCACGAACATATGACGCTTCTGGTGGTCAAACGGCTTCATTTCTTGCGTCAATTTGATCTTTAAGGATGTAGGCCAAGACCCTTTGCAAAATTCGCCACAACGACGTCACAAAGATGTCCAACGCTTGCGAACGACGTGTGAAAGACACATTTGGGCTTTCTTCAGCTGAAGCCTCAGCGGCAGCAATATTCTTGACACTACGGGCACTTCTTTGTCTCACTGGCACGGGAACATTTTGTACTGTGCCTGCGGATTCGAATTTTTCCACTAGACGCTCAATTGTTGATCTGGTAGGACGATTATGACGACCATATATTAGACGTAGCGCTCTTAACTTTGAAGCCACTGACTCCGAATTTCGGTAGTAAATTTTAATAATTTCGACTCGTTGTTGGCTCGTATATCTTTCTTTCATGAAATGGCAAACCTTACTGAAGAGAAATGTCAAAAGAGCGGCAAAAATATGGCGTTGTTTGCTGTCCCTATCGGTCAACTTTTGTAGCGTTCCTGTTCAAAAAAGCTTTACAAGCTTCGTTTACCTTCTTTAGCCCTTGTAGTTTCTAAGAACAGGTGGGCAGTCTACATATACACTGAAAAGAAAAAAAAAACAATCTATCCGTACCTCAATCGAGCCAAAGCGGTTTCAATAGTACGGTAAGTACGGATTTTCTAAAAACAAAGTACAGAATACTTGATTCAAGTACGGATTATTCAAGTGCCCCGTACCTTAAATAATCCAAAAACGGGATTGTTTCAAGTGAAGGTGAAATAAAAGTTTATCTCTAACTGTGCTTGTTTCAAGAATTTCTAAGTTGGTTTAATATTATTTACTTTACATACCCGCAATGCTTGTTTTTTCAAGCTGTATGCCCGATATGGTTTTCGTAATCATTCTACTTTTAAAATTTTTTTAATTAAATAATTGTAACAAATAGAATTTTGGGAATTTTCGCTTTTCATTTTACTTTTTAAATATGAAACTAATCTAAATTTTTCATCTTGTAGGGTTGTTATTGTTTCTACACAAAACAAGCAAATCGATTTTACCCTTTTTTGTAGTGTTGTTTTTGTTTCTAAAACATACTTTTACAAACATACGCGTAGGCACGCTTATTGGTTTTCGAAAGTTATTCCATTTTTTGGATTGTTTTAAGAACTTTTTAATGTTAATTTTACTTAAATTTTTAAGTACGTCTCGTACTTAAAGTAAGTAGAAAAAATATCAGTTAAGTACGAGTCCTTAGGAGTAACGTTTAATAAAAACTAGGCGGAACTATTCACAAAACTTAAAATGGCAGTTAGTGACGAATAATTGAGTAACCTCAGGCATTGATTAGTAGTTTTCTAGATATCCACGTCTATACTTCTGGACAGACGTCAAAAAATGTTTAACCAAAACCTCATCCACTCATTTTGTGGGTTTTCAATGCCATTTAGTTTTTATTTTACCAGAAAAGGAAAATTAAATAGCTCTCTCGGTCGCTGTTCCATCTGTGTCCAATATTTCGAATATATTTAAATTCTAAAATGAGAGAGGACTGATAGAAATTGCGAAAATTTAACTTTTAAAATTTCCCAGAAAATGTGGTTCAACAGTAAATAAAAGTATTCATCTCAATTATTTAACAGAAAAAAAGTTTGATGTCACACCAACTTTTGTCACACTGTAGTTTAAAATTCCCTTTATGTCTGTTTCAAAGTAGAGCTTTTTAAGAGGAACGAGTCGACTCTTCCTTTGTAGTTTTACCGCAATAAGTTTTAACATCTATGAGATACAAATGTTTTTTTACGAATCCTTTCTTTTTGGTTACCAACAATTTCTTATTAAATTTTACATTCATCGTGAGTCATAAAAAGCGTATATTTTTTTGAATAAAAGAATTTAATGAACTTTTCCAACAACTCATGGTGAAATAACCTATAATAACATGGAGCGAAGTTCAAAATACTTGTAAAAGAAACTGACTTATAAAGCAACAGTATACAGTAGAGTATGAATAAGCAATGAAAAACTAATAAAACTAAATGTCCTTAACATGAAAGTTAAAGAAAGGGGAACATTTAAGGAGACTTAATGATGGCCTTAAACGTAAAAATCCACAAAGACTTAAGGCAGTAATAGAGGGTTATAACGAAAAACAGAACACATAAAAACGTTTGCTACATTCGTGAAAATAGGTATTGAGGGTAGTGTACTAATACACAAACACTAAAAAATAGATATCGTTTTTGGGTGTAAATATGTACCGTACGCTAAATAATTTTTGGTTTATTTTTGAATACTATTTTGAATTATATTATCAGGCCTGTCAAAGAAATCAAGTCCGTTTGAAAGTGATTTCGTTTTATATGCAGCAAGATACGAAATCACTTCCACTTTCGATCGGAATAGATTTATGTGACAGGCCTGTATATATGTTAATTAAACTGTATTTTGAACAAAAACTTACGACTTTAATTCAGAAATGGAGTTTAAAATCGCTCGAAATTCATCACATCTTTTAAAAAGGTCGATTTTTATCACATACCTGTATTTTTGAGAAGCCACTAACATGTATGTATGTAATTGTGCAACCGAATATTATAAAGCTCCTGCAAAAAAAAATAAACAATTTTGACGGATATGAAGAACTACATGTTAGTTAAAAAGTTGACAAGTCAGATGTAAAGATCATGTTGTGTGTGAGATGCTTAAGCAAACTGTGCATCGTTAAACTTGATGATACATTTTTCACTTCGACTGCAAAGTATTATGATCAAGGCGAATTCACATCAGGTGACCTTAGCTTGCTACAACAGCTGATAACTAACCATGTGTCAAAATCGTATACCGTTCTGGTGGTTCTAGGGAATCTTTAATAAATTCTATAATTTTCACTTAAATTATTACATTTAAAAACAAACAAATTAAAATTAAAAACAAAATGATGTGTTTGTTTGAATTGTTTATTACAGTGACACAATTGGACTATTCACAAGGTAGTCATAAAGTTGTAAAGTCATATGTCTTGAAATATTTAAAAGAAATATATATGACTGCTGTATGCAAGCGCTTATAATTTAGATTTCTAATGAACAGTTCCGACAAAATAATGAACACAGCATTAAAATTTTTATTTTGTTTCAAACACAACAATATTTTTTTTAAACATATTTAAACATATGACTTTATAGCACACCTTGTGAATAGCCCAAATGTTTAAGTGTTTTACAGTGTTGTATCAGTTTTCAAAATAAAGGCCCAAATGCATTCATCAAGCATTGTGGTAGTATTAGTGAAAACGTGTTTGTATGTGTGACACAGACAACGCTTGATGAAAAATCAAAAAATTTAGATATGACGGCGATTATTACGTCCAGCACAAGTTCAAGTTGAATTCACCGGCTGGACAATCATATGACAAGTGTATTTGGCCCTTAAGGTCACCTTGTATGAATTCGCCTTGATTATAATGTTTGGAAGCTCATCTATGCATATAAGTTGCCGGACTCTTTATTTTGTACGCCATTTAGAAAAGTAAGATTGGAAAAATTTTCAAGTTGTCAAGTATCTTTGGTCGTCCCCTATTTAATTTTCGTTTGGGTATGTAAAGCCATTCTATAAAGGAGACATACAATTCAAAATTTTTCCTTTTTTATGTATTTTTTTGTAGTCTTTTTTTATGACAATTAACTAAACAGCTGTGGTTTTTATTAAATGAAATCAAATTTTTCTTTTCTTTTTTTAACACAACACTTTAAGTAATTTATAAAAAAAAAAACTGAAAAAAAATTAAAATATTGTAAATCAAAAAAACAGCGAAAAAAGAAAAGACTTTTATTTTAGTGTCTGTTAAAAAAAGACACTACAATTAATAATTTTTTAGTGTAAAACTTAAATAAACTTTCTTTTTTTTTAACTTCCAAAAAGGATATAGAAAAGAAAAGTCAAATAAATTATAATTTAGGTCAAGGCAATCATGTTTTTTTATGGCATTTCAAATCATAAAATCACAATGTTATTATTTCAAACTTGTAAGCCTTTTTCTTCTTCAATGTTAAAAAAATAATGACCATTTTTATATCTAGTGCATATTATAATTATCTAATAAGTGCTATTGATTTTTTCTCTAATTTAATATGAATAATAAGTTAGACACTTTTATAGGTCAAATAAAATTGTATTGTCGCTGGAAATAATATTGTTTTTAGAAGAAAAATTACTAGAAAATACTAGAGAAAAGGAGAAAATAATAAAGTGCACTATGAATAATAGCACTTTGAACATTCTTGTAACTTATACATTGTACGAGGGTGGGTCAAAAAGTTCGTACGCACTAGAGTATGAAGAATATTTCAAATGTAATCGACAAGATTTCGGTGCAATCTAAAAGACCTATTCCAAATTTTATTTATTTTTTTAATAGGTCCATATTTGACCATGGCTTTTACCACTCTGACCGAGTGTATTTTTTTACATGTTTTTTTCTTTTTAGGTATTTTTTTTAATAAAATTATTGAATAAAATGATATATGGGGGATTAACCAGGTAGTCATAAAGTTGTAAAGTCATATGTCCTCTAATAATTACAAGAAATATATATAACTGCTGTGGGCAACCGCTGATAATTTAGATTTCTACTGTACAGTTATGACGAAGCAATGAACACAGCATTTCAATTTTTATTTTGTTTAAAACACAGCAATATTTTTTTAACAATTGTTAAATATTATTTAGGACATTATGACGATATGACTTGATAGTACACCTTGTAAATCCACAAATAATGTGTAATTTGATTTATTTCGGGTAATTTTGGTTCATTTAAAGTGCAATTTTGCATTTTGTTGTTGGGAACACTGATTTAATATAATATTTTATACTAAATTCTACTTCTTTGTCTTTTCTTTTCAGGTAATATCTTTATAAAATAACCACATTCATATATTGAAAATTAAGTGTTAGAGACAATATGGTGAGTCTTAATATTTATCTTAGTACTTTAAGGCCCGTTTTCACAACTTACCGATAGCTTAAAGTAGACTTTAACTGACCGTATAAAAAGTGTTCCATTATTAAAACTTAACTTTAACCTAAAGTGAGCGATAAAGTAAATTAAGGTTCATCCTACCTGGTAGGCTAAAGTAAACTTATAATAATGGAACACTTTTTATAAGGCCGATAAAATCCTAGCTTTAGCTATCAGTAAGTTGTGAAAACGGGTCTAAAACTAATAAATTTGCTTTTCTAATTTGTAAATAAATTACAAACCGAATGTCTTTTATATACACGCTTTCTCCTGTGCTAAAGGGTTTTAAAAAAGAAATAAATTAAAAATTGTCATTATACGCATTTGGTTTTAGAAATATGATTGTTACACTCTCTCCACCTATACTAGTGGTGAATTAAGGTATAATAAGTGTGTCAATCCGTGTGAAACTTTTTTTTTTTTTTGATATTCATCTAGGACCCCATAAAGCTCATATATATTCAGGAGTAATTCTAAGTCGATTTAGAAAAAAAATGGTGTTAATTCATGAATTTTGGCATCGATTTGTTAGTGCATATTTTGCCATTCAGATAATTTTTTTTTGCAGAAATTGGTAAAAAGAGCCTTTTTGCAGCAATTTTCAAGTTTTTAGCGCATATTTTACCTTTTTGAGGCATGTTAAATGTTTTTTTAGACGCCTACAAGAGCTTTCGCAACAGATCAAATTTTTTTTCTTTTTTGCGGGCTTTTTTTTATTATAAATATCTATCCGTTTACCCAAGGTGTTGCTTCAATTTCACCATCTACATTTAATTTTTACTCCAAAATTGTGAAACAAAGCAGGTTGTCATTAAATATTAATATTATTTTAAAATTTAAAATTTTATATATGAACAAGCATTTTACCCGCTACGTCTCCTTTTCCTTCGTGGACATATTTTTATGCCAAAGTTTATTAAAAAAAAATACCAGTTGTTGAACCAAAAATCTAAATAAAACTATCAAATTTCCCGTATTTCCTTTTTTGGGTACTATATTTTTCCCCCATTAAAGTATCAACAATTTCAGTATTGTAGTGGGAGCCCATTATTCAGTACGAATATGTCAATGAATGTAGAAAATTGTTTTGAAAAAAAAGTACCAAAAATAGTTACGATTTTCACCCCTTACATGTTTGAATTTCGAAAAAGTACCAAATATGTATTTGTATTTTTTTGATTAGTTTCAAATGTGGTTTAAACGTTGTTTCTATGTTTATTGGTTCAAAAGATACATGGGATGTTAAAAAAAGGACCCAAATTCAGGTTTTACCCGTTTGTTCCCTAATACGGCCGAATTTCAAAAAAGTACCAGACACCTGTCCGCTTATTTTTCTAAAGAACAACGATAAGTATTAAATTTTTTTTTATCTTTTTTAGTTTTGGAGATATAAGGTTAAAGAACTTTCGCATTTGTACCCTTTTTTTACCCCCTAAATATTAGTATTTCCAAAAATCCCATCTTAGTGGATCGATTTGGGGAGTGACCTGGTTAAAATTTAAAGTTTTTAGCTTCAGGCGTTTAGGCTGTGCGATGATGAATCAGTCAGTAACGTTACAATTTTATATATTTAGATAAGCAAAAATTTAGGGAAAAGGCAGTTATATGCGTTATTGGCGATACATAGTATACCGATCGATTTAGAATCACTTTTAAAGTGATCTAACATTAACAATCCGTCTGCAAAATACAATTGTAATCTTGTAGATAATTGGATGAAATTTGGTAAGTACACTTTAATTGTACTAAAGACATATTCTATGTCTATATCTATGAATATGAATGTCTATAAATCGGTCTAAAATTTTACATATTCCCCATAAAAACTTTTTCCAAGTTAGACTCTTGTGTCCGTTAACCATCTCATAACGTTGGTTTTTAGATTGAAAAAAATGTTTTGCTGCAAACTAAATTGTTTTCGAATCACTTCACATCTAAAAATCACCCTTATCGTGGTTGGCGTATTTAAAATACGCCTGCGACTGTTTCGTAATAGATTAAAGAGAATGTGAACTTATTTTCTTTAATCTATTACAAAACAGTCGTAGGCGTATTTTTTTTGTAAAAAAAAATTAACGAAAATATATGAAATACTTTGAGGAAAAACAAGAAAATAGAAAGTCGAAATTGTTGCTATCATTGTGCTTTTAAACAAAACAAAATTTCTCATAATAGAAATGCTCTTAATACTATATACCAAATTAAATTTTGTCATAAAAGTCTAATTTCACTATTAATATATTACTTTTTTACGCATTTAATATAAGAGTGACACCTGCTACGTTTACCTGCTATTACTGCTTAAGTAACTGACTACGCCATACGTTTTCACAGTACGTTTGCACAGTCAATTGAATTAACTACCTTAACTTTAACCCATAAAGAAATGATGGTACCCCTCCTAAACAGATTTGGTCGTTTATTTTCTGTTTTTTTTTTCTTTTAGTATCTACGTGATTAAATTTTGGTTCTGGTCTAATCGCAAATTTCCAAACAACTGAACTGAAATTAATTTTAATAATGGCTATTTTTGGTTATTTTATTTATACCAATATTGATATTTAAAGCGTGTTTTTTTTGTGTTTTGTTTTATTTTATGTTTTTTTAACTGCAAATTATAAAACAAATGAAAAAGTGTTTAAATATAAAAATAAAATAATGTTTTTTATACCCATGACCTTCACCTTTATGGAGTTTTGTTTTATTTTATTTAATTTTTAGAAATAAATGTTAAACAAAAAAAAAGTTTTTATTTGTTAAAAGTGTTAAACATTGTATAACAAATGACAATTTGTAACACAGTGCAACAAAATTAGGGTCATCGCCGCGAAATGAAAGTACACTATTGGTAGAGCATATCTGCCAAAGGGGTTTGAAAAGTACGTAAACTTTTGTGTGAAGTTAAAGAAATGACCCGGTAAAATGAGTGTTATAGGGTTAATATATTTTAACAAAAGAATCGCCATTTAATTCTACTGAAGACATCTGAAATAGTCTTTTAGCTCAGAAGTATATTTAGTATATTTTTTGACTTGTACCAAACGCCTTTCGAGAAATTCTAAAATGTTAATGCCCGAAATTTCGACAATCCGTTTTACATACATTGCACGATTTTTTGGTCTAAGAAGACCCCTAGTAAAATGCGATGCAGAAAATATTCGAAGAACATTTAAACCATCTAAAAAAAAAGACAATAATTACCCCTTAAATGAGTGTTAGAGGGTTAATATATTCTAAGAAAAGAATCGCCATACAATTCTACTGAAGACATCTGAAATAGTCTTTTAGCTCAGAAGTAAGTATATTTAGCATATTTTTTTGACTTGTACCAAGAGCCTTTTCAAAAAATTCAAAAACTTAAGCTAACTTTTCAATACCCTTTGGCAGATTTGCTCTACCAATAATCTTGTTTCATTTCGCGTTGCAAGTATTGAGGCTGTTTTTTTTTTTTGTTACACAGTGTAATTTGATGGAACATTGAGAGAAATAAATTTTATTTGTTTTCATAAATTACAACATATTGACCAGTCCGACAGAAAAAATATATAAATCTTTAAATCTACTGTGTAGTTCGACTTGAAAATAATGTTTATTTAAATCTAGAGCAGGACCACCCAGTTGTAATACAGGGTAAAATGCAGATTATCAAAGTTAAAAAACCTAAAATAAACAAAATCTTTAAAATATTGAATGCGGTATGGATAAATGATTATAAAACTAAACAATCGTTTTGTTAGGAAAATTTTCATAGAAATTTTTTTTGTAAACCTTTTTAAAATTGTCCATCTCAAAAGCTCACATTACTGTTGTATTCGTTGTCTCTAATTACACAGTGTTGTAGTTTTGTTGTAGATAATTTTCAGACAAAAATTGTGTTCTTATTAAACGATTGAGCTTTAAATGTTTTGAATAATGTTGTATTTATACCAGGCCTGGAAATGTTTGGTGGCTTTGTAAAAATCTTTGTGGAATGTAATTACTAACACCACAAATTTTATTCTTCTTAATGATTAATATACGCTTAATTTATTTAAATTTATATTTTAAAATGTATTGTTTACCAATTAATATATATTACCATTTCACCTAAAATTAAAACTCCCATACCTGGTTTAATTGTATGGTATCAAATAATGTGAATGGCAAATTTTATAAAACAGGAAGATATAAATAAAAACCAACAGTAAAGTAAAAAATTATAACTAATTATATTGACCGGATCAGGCATTAAATTAATTTGATTTTTTTCGTTCCTTTTTTTCTTATTTTTTTTATGTTTTAGTTGAAAGAAATTTATTGATCTTCCTAAATAGTTTACTCAAGGTGAACTGACTACATAAAATTGAAATAAACTAAAATTGGGATTTTTAAACGATAAGCATTCCACAGGGCTTTTGAATTGAACAAACATAAAAAAATTACATAAAACTATTATAAATACATTAAAACTTACTGAGCTAACAAATTATTTTGTTTGTTTAGAAGACAGCTTACAACACAATGTCGCTCATGTTATCGTGTTTAGAAGTTGATTAAGGACACCACCCAAGAAAATATAGGCCATGTTGTCGTGGATACACTGTGAAAAAGGACAGCATACAAGACAATGTCGCTCATATTGTCGTGTGTAGGTGTTGATATAAGACACCTTACATGACAGTGTCGGTCCTGTTTTCGTAGATAGGATTCCATTAAAAGCAATTTGAGAGACAATGTCGGTCATGTCGTCGTTTTTAACTTCTTTAATGGGCATTGCACAAGACAATGTCGTGTATTTTGTCGTCCAAGACATTTTCCTCAAAATTGTCTTCCAGAAATCCTAAGTAACAAGGGACATGTCGTGAATAAATCGTTGACGACAATGTCGCCAACGACAGTTTTTCCAACTGGGTTTATACCAAGGTTTCACTGATGCATACATACATACATACATATTTTTTGATCTCCATCAGATTCGTTATATCGAAGTTTCACTGTATTAAGCGATTTTCATGTACCTAAATGCTTTGGAAACGTGAGATTTAAAAATAAGGATTACACTGAAGTTTGAAAGTTTTTATTATTTTTTTTCGGCCTAGACCGAGTGCTCTGATTCAACGCTAATTGTGACTAAGTTACGCTCTGCACACTTAACGAGAATAATTTCCAAAAAAAAGTTTTTTAGCTGGAGGTCCGCAGAACTCGTTTAAGCGTCAACGCATTGCCTGTTTTTCCTAACTTATTTGCGTTCTACACTTTATGTTACATGCAACGATTTTCACGCGGCACTATGACAAATCAAAATAAAATGTAATTTGTTAAAAACAACTGATTTGTGCGAACGACGCTTGTGTCTACTTTTGTCTTTCATCCTACGCGCAAGTTTGGAAATTAACAATTTTTATTGACTTAAATTACTGCCAACAATCGTGCAGCTTGTCTAAAAAAAGTGTCAATTTCTAGCACAGTGTAATTAAAAAGAAATTAACATTTTTTTTTTTTAATAAAAGAAGTCACTTTTATTACTAACGATAAAAAATATGCCTAGCTTTTTTCCCTTTTTAAATAAATAAACTCATATTCTGACATCACTCAGCAGAGACCAAAGTCGTTACAATTTCGGATCGCCGCAAACATTTTGACAGATCTTATTTTTTTTATCACAGTCAACGATTTGTTATTATTAATTTTGCTTTCTGTGTATGTAGTTGAAAGTTTTCACATTTATTTAAACACAACATATGTTTTTATTGTTCTCCTAAAAGCAATCTTATCATTTTTGGGAATAATAAATGGTTTGTGTTGTTATTAGGGGTACTCGTTTAATCTGCTAATTGCCTTTTATACCTCTTGACAAAATTTGTATGGAATGCTAAGCAGCAATTTTGGCTCTTACATTGCCTTCTAAAAAACACGTGACAGAGTAACGATTTTATATAAAAAAAATTTACAAAGGTACACTGTTACCATATGGTTTCTGGGGGGAAGTGTTACAGAATACTTTTAAATTATAAATGTACGCAGTATTTTTACGATGTGCATTCGATTAATGTTGTTGCTACCTTGCAAATAATAGGACCAGTCCAAACACGCGTGTAAAGAGTAGTCCACAAGGGACTAGTCCAAAAGTAATCCAAACGTATGGAAAAAACATGGTCTATTTAACATTACGATGTCCTAGGGCAGGACCATATAACCCATCTTTGGACTACAACGGAGTAGTTTTAAAACTACTATTTGCAGGGTAAATACAAACAAATTTTTAATGTTGCTAATGTTTAAACGAATACCCTTAATATTTTTTTTGCACGATTTGCTTTTATTTCCAACTTTTAAAAACTTATCTTGGTTATTTGTTCAGTCTAGAAGAAAAAAAAGTATTAAATTTATTTTATTTAATTTTTTTTCTCAGTACACATTTTTTTGATTTCATATCACGTGTATAAAATGACAATATTTGTGTTAAAAGTTAACAATGTTTTTTTATGGTATTGTTATTTTATTTAAGAAATAAATTAACAATTATGATATCATCTTTAAAAAATTTTTTAACGTACCAAATTATGTATATAAAAAATAAAAGAATCACTGAGAAGCAAGTTAAAGCAAAATGTTGATTAAATTTTTTGTTTTATAATTCTTTTTTTTTTTTTATTAAAAATTAAATTTTTTTAAATGTTACAAAACAGTTTTATGATATAATACATTTAAAGGCTTTTAGCTAAAGATGTAGATTAAAATATGTTTGAAAACAAAATAAGGGTTTAAAATGTACTAATTGGAATTTGGCTGGAATAATCGGGTTGGACCAAATTTGACTGACTGATTGGCATATTTTAGCCGTTGCAATGCATCTCTAGGCAATAATTCCAGAGCCAATTAAATTTTTTATTAAAATATTCCCAGATTAACCTCTAAAGCATATGGGGATGTTCTGCAGGTTCCCAATTGAATTCTTTAGAGCGAACAGGACGAGAAGCAAATCTTCGTCGTTCATTCCCTACTAAATCCTGGTTCGTAAAACGGGTAAATAAACTTCTTATCACTAATGACTAATTAACGGCACCATTTCTTAACAAACAAAGACTAACAATTGTCCAATTTACAAGCTCTTTCGTAGGGCTTATCGTTTAAGTAATACGATTTTTGCTTGTGAACACGAAATCAGACAAATTTGTTGTGTCGTTACTTAATCGTAATGCTAAATGTCAAAAATGTCAATTGAATGCATATCGAGCCCTAACCGCGAAAATAGTGTAAGCGGCATAAATTTCAGTTTTCGTTTTTTTTAATAAATGACTTTATTGGCAACACTTGCATCATCTCCTAAAATGTCATGGTCACATAAGGTACCGTAACAATTTTATAGCGAGAACAATTTTATTGTAAGCGACAAATATCATACAAAATTTATATGAAACAAAATAAAAAAGCTCTCTCCTGTAAAATTTGATTTTTGGCGCTTACACTATTTTCGCGGTTAGGGCTCGATATACCTATACAAACATATATTGTCGATTCACTTTAAGTAAACGATTTAAGTTTGCAGATCAACAAATTTCTTTTTACCAGATAATAAATATGAAAAGTGAGAATAAAACAAGCAAATTATTTAATGTTAGTAATAATTTCTTACTTCACTCTTGATTTTTATTTATTTCTTCTTTTTTTAATAAAATTTGCCCTTTTCATTATTTAACACCAGTAAATTAAGCAAAGTATGGGAAATTTAATGTGAGGTGAAATGTTAATAAATATTAATTGATAAGCAATTTTATTAAAAAAAAGTTTAAAGAATAAATTGAAATGAATTGAGCAAATATAAATCATTAAGAATAATTTCATTTATGGTGTTAGTTTTTATATTCTAAAAAGGTTTTTACAAATCAACCAAAGAAATCAAACATTTGCTGTCGTGGTATGAATACAACTTTTATAAATGAATCCTTTCGAATCGCTTATAAATCTTGTAACTAAGAAAGTCTTAATTTTGCGAATTTTTTTTATAATTTGTTTGATTTTACTTTCACTTGACTTCGATTTCCAGAACATGATCTATCATTGTATTATCAAAAATATGTAAGACATGCCTTGTTTTAAATAATATAATGTGCTATTGAGAGGCTTTAAATATTGGCTATCGTAAAGGGTTCTGGTCTTGGCTAAATATTTTTTAACTTTTAGCTTCTTTAAAATCAAAGGTTTTTGTCTTGACTAAATAGTAAGGACCTTGTTCGTTGCTACTTTCCATTTTGCTTTGGCGTTTATTTCGAGTTAACTGCTTTAATCTTTCTTTTTGTATTATCTTTAATAACAAAATTTAAGTTTTTTTTTTTAAATTTCCTAGCAACTTATAAATAAATTTGTTTTCTTCTTAACATTTAATCAAAATGGCACACCTTTTATTAATTAGTTTTTTTTTTAACATATTTTAAGGCATAACCACAATTCCATTGTGTGGTTTTTTCTTCTATTTACAAATTATTTTTCCTGTTAAATGAATTATAAATATTGTTATTTATTACTGTTCAGTGTCAACTGTATTTGACAAACTGTATTTCAGCACATCAAAACACTTTGTTTAAAATAAGGAAAAAGGCGACAAGAAACAGGGTGGTACAAAAAAAAAATAAATATCAAAATTATAAATTTGATTAAAAGTAGGAAAATAAACTTTTTTGAAAATAAAGAAGCTTTTCTTACAATGAACGTTAGTTTTCTATGAACGACTCCAGCGAAAAATGAAGAGAGACTATCAGCCAAGTAAAACCCCTTTTAAGGGGTTCGGAAATGTTCGTCTAAATTTAAATTTTTATTAAAAGCATTTTGTTGAAAAGGGCTTGCAAATTGATGTAAAATCTACTAAATAAACTGTGCAACACGAAAATCTAATAAAATTTCATTGGACAATTCAAGGATTATACGAAGTTTTTAAAAGATTTTTTTAATCTCTATTCGAATTTCAGCTTTATGACCGCCTAAAGTTTGATTATGAAAATTTCGTAGACTGTAAAATCTAATAGAAAAAAACATTGAAAAATCCATAAGAGAGCTGGTAATTTTAATCACCGGTCGGCGAAAAATGGGTTAAATAAAACTCGTATCCTCTTTTTCACAACTAAGCAGGCAGGATTTTATCGACCGTATAAAAAGTGTTCCGTTATGAAAACTTTAGTTAAACCTAAAGTGAGCAATAAGTGAAAGGAATGTTAGTACTTATCTATCTACATAGGTATCTATTTATCTATCGGTAAGTTGTGAAAATGGGCCTAAAATCTGTAAAATTTGTGCAGCTGAAAATTTATGTCATTCTAAAATGGACTTAACTGGAAACTCAAATTGTCTCGGACATTTTACATTTGATTTTTATCACCTCTTTTGGTTAATGTTGTTTTGTTTATAGTAAAAAATTGTTCCTAATGGAACTCCCTTTATTCCAAACTCACCGGCTGTCTCGGGTTGTTTCTGTTTGTCTTGCATTTTAAACAAGAAAACTGTCAGTTATGTTCAAAGTTTTTTTTTTATTCTAATTTTGTCAGAATCCCACAAAAAAATAAAACCTTCCTATATATGATTATATTGCTACAAGATGTGTCACCATTGTCTGGCTGACTTAAAAACATATTGTGGTTGTTGCTAATGACGTTGACAATAATGATGCTGCATATGATGTTTATGGCGTTTATTTTTTTATTAGCAAGACAGCAATTATGATGGTTGGTGACTACGACGATGATGAGCAACATTATGTTGAAGATTTTGTGTTATGTTACAGAAATTTCAAGTCAGCACAATTGTTACTTGGTTTAAACTCATACCAACCTGAAAGATTTGAAGATTTAAGCCAAAAGTTGAATGACGTACAACAGCAGTCTGTGTCTGCAAAAGCTTTAAAATTAACAATAGCACAAACAATTGTAGCAATTTTCATAATAATACTGTTGTTGTTGTTTTGGATTCTGTCATTTCGAAACGTTTGTGACTGGGTTTAATCGTTTCTTATTATGATGAAAGTAAATTGGCTAGAAAATTAAGGTATTGTTTTGTAATTTAATGGCTGAATGATTGGTTTCTTAAAAAAAACGTTGATTTCTGTGCTAAAGATACAAATCAGTAAAAAAAAAGTCATATACAAAAAAAACAACAAAATATTAAGCAATTTTTAGAAATTGCGTATTTGAGTTGAAAAAAAATTAGGCATAACATTCTGGCATCAATGTTTGAACATTATTATCTTCATTTTGTGGCTGGTTCACATGTTTCGTGTCCAAGTTTTTTCTTTTTGAGCATTTCCACCCGTATTTTTGCGATTTTCCACTAGATTATCTCACGAGTCGTTCAGAAAGCATGTCAAAAATTGTTTGAGACCCATACAGGGATTATTACCAGTGTTGCCAATTTAGCCATTAAGTGGCTAGATTTAGCCATTCTTATCCTGTTTAGCCATTAAAAAATGAGTTTAGTTAAAAAATTTAAGCCATTTTTCAACTTGTTTAGCCACAACAATTTTTTTTTCTGTACTTCTTTTAAAACGCCTTAAACTTAAATCACAACTTTTATAAATGTTGAAAATCGCTATAAACGAGATGATGTTGAAACATTTTTCAAAATGAAGGAACAGTATTCCAATATTAAATTTATAAAATGGATCAACACAAACATCGGTGTTTCTTTCTAGTTGCAAGTATTTCAATTAAGAGAAGCAGGCGGCAACAAAATTTTTTTAGAAATTTCAGAACTGACTGTAAAGTTGCTCTTACTTCCATGGTCTAATTCTGAAGTAGAGAGGGTATTTAGCCAAGTAAACATCGTTTAAAGTAATTTTGGAAATAGATTACATTTAGCAACCGTTAATTCGATTTCATCAATTAGGTTAATATTTTTACCATAACAATAAAATATTTGTAACAACACCACAATAGTGGAGAGGGTACTTTGCGTTTGTGCTGATTTTTGTAACACCTTTAAATATTATTCCTAAGCCCACCTTAACGTATACCGATTGACTCAGAATCACTTTCTGAGTCGAATTAACGTTGTTTGTCCGGCTGGCTGGCTGTCCATGTAAACCTTGCGCGCAAAGTACAGTTCGCAATGTGTTGTAGGGTATCATATAGTCGGGGTTGACCGACTACACTTTCTTACTTTTTTTTATTGTAGATCTGGGCTTAAAAGGCTGGGTAAATGTTGTCGTGATTATGATTTACCCTCTAATTATTTAAAACTAATAGGCACGAATGATTTCTATGAAATGAACAATAACGACATCGAATTTATTGATAATTTAATTTTTAAAATATCTATCAAAATATTAATTTACGTTTATTCTTATTTAACAAACTTAACTTGCAATTTCATCGCAAACAACTTTAAATGCATTTTTTTTCTGTTTTGTTATTGAATTTTAATGTGTTTTTATTTAAAAAAAACTTTTAGCCATTTTTGTCGGTAAATTTAGCGATTTTGGTCACAAAGTTTTGGCAACACCGATTATTACACAACTCGTGAAATGCTCAGTCGTACTTAACTTAACTACCTAAATAGTGGCGTCAAGCGTCTTTTTTCATGTCATAACTTCTCTTGTTCATAAAATTAATTAGAAACAAACCTTTAGATCACAAAACAAAAAATATAATTTGTAAGTTGATTTTTTATATGTTTTGATTATTTCGACGATATTTTGTATCTGTTTAATCTATATACATATCTATAAATGTATATATATATATATATATATATATATAATATCGTTTTTGTTTCTTTGTCTATCCAGAGCTTTTTGAAGCGGAGAATTGAGAGGAGAAGGGGCGTGGCAAAATTGTGTAATTTTGCATTTCAGCTTATTTTGAAGCCCCCTAAAGACCAATGAACCTGAGAATTGAAAAGCATATGGTACCGACGTTAAGGCTAACCTTAAAGTAGTTTTTCTTTCTGTCTGACAGGGACAGACTTAACACCTAGTTAGAATATGTTTTCTTTTTGTATTTATTTAATACATTGATAAAATGAGATAAATTGTCTATTATGATGAGACTCCAGGAGACTGCGTTGTTCAATTGGGGCTTGTAAGGAGATGGTTGAACTTTAAGTCATATACGAACTACCGCCAGAGGGCGGAATCTTTTGCGGCCAACTCCTCAATATCTCTAGTACATAAAGAGACGCTTCAGTAGCCCGAAGAATACAATAAAAGGTACGGTAATAATCAGTGCCTAAAACAACAATTTCTTAAACTCCCTTTCCGGGTATCCTGCCTAGTCTTAATGAGATTTGTATATGGGCGTGCTGCATCGTGTTAGTTAAATTTCGTAGCAGCTTATTAGACTTTGTTGTGCGGCAATCTTTATATATACACATGTGTATAAATATATATACGTCAAGAACTACGTAATGGCAAATCAAAAGGAGATGTATCCTTAAAATGACTGGTTAGACTGATTTTTACCCGAGACCTTAATAAAGTTTGAACTGCTGGCGGATAAGCATATGTGCTGTGTCTTTTCAGCATCTGTTGAGGTTAGATTGCTTCAACTTTCAAGCAGTAACACAAGTATATTCTCCAAACCATCTTGCATCATAAATTTGTATCTGTATGAAGGACGCATTATGTCCACTCGATATCATGATATCAAAATAAATTTGCTTTATTTGTAAGCGGGATGTTCTTACATAAGTCTATCATAAAAAAATGTTCGTTTAAAATTGTTTTGTTGAAGGTAACCATATTAAAAAATGTGTGTTTCCTGATCTGGGCGGTCTATGTCTTTCGTGTCAAAGTCACCACTTCAGAACTTTGTAGCCAAAAGGTTTTATAATAGTAAAATCCCAGGCTTTGGCTGTAATTTTTATAAACATGATTTTTAAATCATACCATTTTTCTATTTTATTTTATAAATAGTTTATTAAAAAATCCTTCGGCTTTAACTTAAAAAAACTTTTTTTTTTTTTTTTTTTTTTTTTCAAAAAAATTAAACAAACAAATAAAACGAAATACTTTTTAAACCTTAATAAAATGTCAGTAAATTATAAACAAAATAAGGAATAAGAAAGATTACTTTATTTTCATAGATTTTTTTCTCAGTTAAACTCTTACGTAGGGGGAAGGGTATCTTCATTTGCAAACAAGCATACAAACCCGTTGATTTTAATGTACCTCTAGAAGACGTGACACAAGTACATACTACATTTTTCCTTCTTATGATGTATTTTCTTTTGCCACTCCGACTTCATTAACCAGTCATGTTGTGTACAATATAATTTTTATCGTCGCTTCACAAACAACAATGTTTAAACCATTAAAAGAAGTTAAAAAATTTTTTTTTTTTAGATTTTAGCTAAAGTAAAATAAGGGTTCAGGGAACGCCGCTCACAAGGATGTTAATACTAAACAGACATTTTGCCTACGTTGAATATTAAGAATATTTTGGCACGTAAGCATTAGCAAGTAGGCACTGCGGACAGCAACTTAGCAAAAGCCTATCAGCATATGGGTGGGAACAGAGTGACCGCTTGATGCCGAGCCGACTGACGCTTATTGCGAGAACCAATGCGAGAAAACTGGTACTATACAAATAAGCGCGAACAGGTCGTAGTTGACGCCGAGCTGGTCAGAGCGCAAAGCTGATTGAATGCGAGAAAACAGTTCTAAAGAGTATTTCAGCGCCGAAAACATTGTTTTTGTTATGTTGTTATGATTTCAACTTGTTTGGAAAACATTTAAAAAAATTAAAAAATAAAATAAAAATTAGAATTGTGGACATGTCATGGTAACCAGCCGCCTGGGTTCGAATCTCAGGTCAGTCAAGAATGAATGATTATCAATAACAATTTTAATTAATTTTCATGTTGTAAAATTCCTTTCTTCATAAAAATAATTTAATGAAAATTAAATTTGATGAACTTAAGCCTGATTAAAAATATTAAAAATTTGGATTAAAATAAAATAAAAATTTAACAAACAAAAAAAAAATTCAAATAAATAATAAAAACTAAATAAAATTAAAACAATTATCAAAAAATAAAAAAAAACAAAAAAAATTTAAAAAAAAATAATGTAATAAAAACATACAGCTGATTCCCGCAACCACTATGCGCACTCAAACTTGTTTCTCGCAATATGCGTCTGTCGGCTCGGCTACAAGCGGCCGCGCTCTGTTCGCTGAACAGGCAGTACCCTAAGGAAACCACCAGACGACATCACCAAAACTGTCCAAGACTGGGACTCTCACGGCCAGAAACGAGCTGGACATACATGGAGAAAGCAGCTCAAGTAAGAAAATGGACCGACCGAACGTAGCTGGGGGCTGAAATAAAAATTTTGGCAAGCGATAACAATTTTTTTAAATACCTTTGTAATGGCTCTATTTATGTTCCTTGTAGAAATTTAAGGAATAAATTTGTAAAGGGTTAATTAAAAAAATATCCTTTAAAGGGATCCCCAAAATCGCTAGCTTTAAAAAATCGCTAATATGTACTTTCAAATCAAAGTGTTGCCAAACGTCCGTTCTTATAATTTGTTATTTTTAATCTGGCATTTTTAATTATAAATATTTTATAAAAATGTCGAATGTAGGAGATAAATGTTTTCAAAATAGTATTGAGTAATTTGATTTTGCCACTTTGTTATCCATTGCGTCTACATTCTATAGGCCGTTACTTTTTGTCATTATTTCGGTGTTTTTTTTTTTGTTCTTTGCTAGTTTTTCTTACAAAACTATGGCAAAATTTAAAAAATAATAATAATGACGTTTAACGTTAAACGTCATCATCATCGCACACAGTATTTATGCAATTGTATTTACGAGTACGTGTTTGTCAAAACCATAAACTTAAGTCTCGCATATTTATAAACAAAAAAAAAACAAAGATCCCTCTGCAGCTGACACTTGAGCATTATTTCTTTTCTATTTAATATTTTAGACCCGGTTACGGTTTGGCTTGAAGAATTAAATAAACAAGAAAACAAGCATTGTTAAGCTAGCCCGACCATTAAATGCACTACACCTGGTGTAGTACACTATCTAAAAATACATTTTTATATGGCTTTAAATTATGTGTGGATTTGACGTGAGAGCTACGATTAAATAAGTATCCACACAAACAAATTTTCTTTAAGACCGACTTCTATAGGAGCTATTGAAAATCAAATTTAACGTCATTTTCGATTTTGGTCGTCATTTAATTAAAATAAAATAATTTTCAAAGTTGGTTTGACCTGGGGTTTACACACGAAAAACTCCATACCCTCGCATTTTTTAATTACACACACATACTTTTTGTGTTTCCAAGCAAATCACACTTTTGCTACGAAATGACTTGATAATTTGATATCAAGCACCATTTTCAAATGTTTGATTTCAACATTTAAATTCAATCACTGTCAATGATTTAAATATAAACTTTTTACAAACAATTGCCGTATTCACAAAACCCCTTGTATCGTTGTATCAATTTTATGTTGTATTAAAATACTTAGTTTAATATTGCTTTTTTATACAACATACAATCAATAAAACGATACAAGGGGTTTTGTGAATACTGCAAATGTTTGATCATTTTTTTATTTTAAAATTGGCAAAAATATAATGCAAAATAAATGTTAACACTTAAAAAAATTGCAATTGCCTTTAACAACACCTGAGAACAACTATCATCTTACTTTGGAAATTACTTTTTTCGTTCAAGTCCGACAAGTTCTGAATACTAGTACCAACGAGGACACGGTTTTAAACCTTCACATACTCGCTACTAAAATTTTGTTTACTTATTTAATTACGTCCTACTAAAATTGATTTTATTTTGGAACAGTTTTATGATGCTGAGTTTAAAAAAAAAACATAAACAATTTTTATTAAGTTTAAAGATCGGTAACTCAGTAAATCTTTAACAGATCCACACAGATTCATATGTTCTGAAAGAGAAAAGAGATTTTTCGAAATACCTAAAACAACTGCTGAAAAACACGATTTTCGCGTACATCTCGAAAACGCTTCTTGAGAAAAATAAATGAATGCCAGCAGCCCTGATTGATCGTAGAAAACATCTCATTTTTGAGGTTATGGCTAAAAGTTAAAAATTTGTGAACCAGTGTTATTTGTGAGTAAAAAATTTGTTTGCAATGCGAATAAAAATAAAACGGAAAAGCCAAGTATTTCGTCTTTCGAAGAATTTGAGGACGGAATAGAGGTTTATTTAAATAAACAATGATTTTAAATAAAAACAACAATATTTTTTATTTATGTTCCACATTTGAAACATATTTGAGAAAGACGTTTGAAAGCATGTTGAAAATAAATGTACTGTTTCTTAATTTTAAAATTAATCCCCCTTTTTGTTGGGAATGCTGTGATTTTCAAATCATTTTCAAACGTTTGTCGTTTAAGAAAAGGTTTGACTTCAAATCCTTTTCAATTTAATATAATCAGCCCTATCGTTAATAATTTTTCCCTCGTAATATTCCCCCTTTTCACAAATTTGCGATCGTGAAAAACCCCCATGAAAAAAAGGTAAGTCAAAGAAGAATAAAAAATGTTCACGGGAAAAATTCCCTTTATCGTGAAAAGTTTTTTCCCTCGTAATTTGTTCACATTTCCCTTAGATTTTCTCACTTTATTTTTGCTAGGAAATAGAACTATATACATGTTTCTGCTATAAATCAAAAAAAATGCAAAACAGCAGGTCGTTTGCCTGCGGATTTGTGAAGCTTTCGAAAGACGTGGTGCCAGAAGTGCAAAAAACTAACTTTGTAATCAAACTATCCCTTCAATACTAAATATTTTTCTTTATTATTTTAACTTTTCTTTAACAAATATATGTACGTGCATATTTTTGAACAACTATTTAATTGATATTCAATTTTTTTCTAATCCTTTTTTTTTTGTTACATTAACTGGAACTGATAGCGTAAAAAAATTTTCACATGAGTTACACGATTGCTTTTTTTCCTTCGAGGGGAAGAATAGGGGTGAATAAATCAATCAGTCCATAGTTGATCATAGATTCCATATAACTAACCCCCCGTTTGCATTTGGAAGTATTTACTTGCATGTGTAAACGGGGGTACTATGGACCACCGATTTCCAAAATCTTGTGTGATATGATTTATGATATAATATACGTAAAAGTAGGGATGTAGGGCTATACAAATTAGAAAACATTTTTACAGTGTGTTGTTGACTGGTGGGTGTGACTGACTGACTTTATTGTAAATTATTTTTGTTTTTTTTTTCAATTGTGTTTATGTTTTATTAAAAAAAATTCTTAGAGCATAAGTAAATACAAATAATAAAAAGGCGTTGTTGTATAATACGTTTTATTGTTAAAAACATAAAGCAAATGTTTAATACATAGAAGACGACTAGAACAAGAAGAACACGCAAAACCAAAAAACTGCTGTCAGAAGAAAACTCACTGTATGATTTATTTATTTTGTTGTTGTAACTTCACACGTACTAAATTTTGGTTTTTATCCATTTCTCTCTCTCTCTCTCTTTTTCTATCTTTCTATTCTAGTTGTCTTCTATGGATTTAAAATATCTAGCAAAAACACTTTAGTTACTCAGTAGGCCAGCAAATAACATTGCAAAAAACTGTTCACTACTTATTTTTTGGGTTAAAAGCTCTTTTTTTTTGTTTGAGAAGGTAACAAATTCATGGGTCCCACTCAGTAATGTGTACGAAATATGATGAACAAATAAGTTGTTAGTGTTGGAGAAAAGAAAGTTTCGCTTTAAAAATTAAACTTTTTTTTTTGATGAACTGAAAACGGAAAATTTTGACTTATAAAAGTCGTTTTTCTGAGAATAGTTTTGAAGAAAAACATCATATACATACATACCATCATAACCAGAATTGTTTTAAACGTTTAAATGGCCGTTTTCTTAAACTGTATCAACAAGAATAATTTCTAAAAACTTAACTGGTAATTGATAGAGTTCAATTAAAAACATCGAAGATTTCAGATAAACTGAGGTGGGAGACGTAGTATGCCTATTATGTATGCCCCCGAGATCGCTGCTACCCAATTAAAAATGGAGCTTCCAATGAAGCAGGTTTGTAAGGGAGACACGAAAAAGTTTTGCTTACCATATCGCTTACGGAACACATACATTTTATATGTCGAGTTCCTACTTTGAATATAAAATTTTAAGAATTTCATTAAAACTCCATATTTGTATGGTTAAAATTCTAGAATTTGGGTGCTCCCATACAAAATTTTCAAACAGACTAAAAATATATTGAAGATATAGATCCATAACTGTCAACAATCGCCCCCAGGGCGATAAAATATATGACGGACCTCCAATATGTTTTTTTTGATCTTGAGATTTTCTCAAAACTTACTTTTTATATATCTCCACCCCTTAAGGGTGCTTCCATACAAAAATGACGGTTTAATTAAATTCTTAAATTTGGCCCCAAGGATGTCCCAAGATGGCTCAAATACTTGACAAACCCTACCATAGTCCTGCGCCGTGGGATTTTATCGGCGGTGGCGGCGACGGCTGGCGCAAAAAATACTCGGCGGCGCATCAAAGCCGGCTGTCAGTCGAATATATAAAAGTTTGTTTGTAGGTACTAGAGGTCTGCAAGAATAAATAAAATGCAATTTCAACACACTCAATTGTTTTTTAATTACAATGTGTCGATCACCCAATGATAACGAAACAAATGAAAAAATAACCAGAGACAAAACAACAAAAACTCATTCTATTCAGTCAACCCAAGTCAAATGAGTAAATTATTCAAATATAATTTGAATGTAAAATATGTGTACCTACACATTATGTATGTATGTGTAAGCTTAACTCTTATAAATAAAAGAAGCCACAAGCTTACACACATATTATGGCAAAGTATTCAAATAAATGTATGCACATTCAATAATTCAAAAATTATTTGAATATTTTTTGTAAACTTGCTCTCTCTAACGGGTCATTCCAATGTTTTGTTATTTATGAATTACTCTCATATTCATTTACAGTAAACAAGTTTTTTATTCAATTCATTCATTCTTATTTTTGTATATGGTTTACTCTCTTCTTATCTTTTTGAATGTTTTAAAATTGAATTAATGTTGTGCACTTTACGTAAAGGCAAACAAGTGAGTTATTCAAAGCAGACCTCTAGTTTGTACATATATGTATGTGTTTATATTATAACACAACCAATTTAAGCCATTTGTCTAACTCTTATTCACTACTCTTAACTCATTTTCGGATATGTCGTTATTTTGAAAATTTTTATGAAATGTTGTTGCTTAATAAACAGGAACTGCCAGTATTGGGAGGCATGCATTATAAGAGTTGCACTTGTTAATGATAGTCAAACAAAAAAAGAATGCGGTAATGTGTTTAAAAAAGAGAATAAGTATTCTTTACAAAGTAATCGGTGGCTAAGCTGGAGCCGATTTTAAGCTGAAGAATCCTCGGCGGCGGCGGCTACAAATATTTTTATTGGCGGCTGGGTTAGCCGTCTGTTATTCGCTTCAGCGCAGGTCTCTGAAATTCACTTTCAGATTTTAATAATTTATGGCTCGTTCTGTTTACAAGTTCCGTTTTTTATAAGAAGCATAGCTAGCTTCATTTTCCAATTTTTTATGTTTTTTTTAAAACCAACCGCCATATTGTAAAACATAGCTAATGGCCACCGACGCGATTTCCTCTTGCAAGTGTAATTGCCAACCACTTGGTCTATAGTATCCACGCCAGCTTTCGAGTAATTATATTCCATTAATATTTCTTATTTGCAAGTTTCTGCATCAATGGCGTTGTTGGAATGCATCGAGGATAAAACATAGACCTTTTTTTTTGCTTTGGGTAGTAAGCGACCAATGTGACGTCTTGGCGAAAGGCAAACACTGGTTCGCAATTTTGTCACAACGAGTTTGCATATTTCTATTGGTTGGGCCACCTGAAAAATTAAATGAAAAACAAATTAGAATGGATAATAGAAAAATGTAAGCAAAAGAAATTGAATTCTTGAATTCTAACCATTTTCTCGAATAATATTGTGCAATCGTGTTCGAGTAATTAGAAGCGGATTTTTGTCCCATTTGTCCGGTGTATACGTCATATCTGGCCCAAGAAGACTTATGGTAGCATTCCAATCAGGTTCCTCTTCAACCTGAACAATCATATCTGCAACACCATTCTGCCCATCATTCCTCTCATCGTCGTCGTCGCTTTCATGAAGGTCAAGTACGTCTTCCAATTCTTCGTCCGGCGCTGCTCCATTTTAAACCCAATCGATATCTTCAATGTCATCATTGCAATGCTGGAAGTTCCTCTAATTCCGTTTCGCTCAATTTAAATAAAAATTAAAATGTACTTAAACATATAAAGTACACGGTATATAGACACGATACACACCTGGTTATACCGAATAGAGCTACCGCCACAAAGCAATAATACTTCATTACTGTACAAATGCATAGACAAAAACCTAATGACAAAGTGTATACAAAAAAACATCGAAAAGATACCTGCGTTGCCTAACATTGCTGGGCCCAGCCTCCGACTCAGGTAAAATTACTGCCGCAACGACTGGAAGAACTCCTCGTTGGAGTTCAAAAACTGGTGGCTCCACAACATTGCGTGCACGATTTTGACATTTTTCTTATTATTTTTTTTTTTTGTTTGTTTTCACTTTAAGAACGATACACGTGTTTTCTCTGAGCTTTAAAACACAACTTTTATATTATTGCATCTTTCCACGAATATTCGTACATTACAAATGTAAAGTAGTCCGCCGAAATAGGTAAAAGTAAACAGTCAGCTGTTTGAGGGTTAATAACATTAATTGTTTAAACATATAGAAAGTGTCGTTTATACCACCTGTACGCCGATAATATATTCTTCATTTATTTAATTTGTATTTTTTTTTATAACATGATTTTTTTCATATTTAATATACAAGTAATTTTTGTTCTATTATTTTGTTATTATCAGCAACAACAAGAAAGACCTCCATATTTTTTTAATACTATACATATATTTATTTTATTGTATAATAAAAGATATAATTAATATCTTATCTTAGACATTCTTTAAAAAAAAAAAAAAGAAAGAAAAATAAATTAAATAATATTTTTATAAAACATTTTCAATGGTTCAAATAAATATTGCTGATGATGACATTTGCATATATTATTTAGTTTTCTAATGATCTTGAAAAAACTCGAATGAATAATTTAGAATGTTTTTTAGGGGTTTCATACGTTAAAAATAGAATATTTCAAATGGTTTTTTTTTTTTTGTAAAATTTTAAAAATAATTTTCCTAACGGCAATGTACTCATTTATCTTAAAATCAAAGTTATTTTTAATAAAAATTCCGTGCATAACATTCGTTTAATTTCAAATTTTTTTTGATTTTTTTTTTTAATACAAACATTTTTTTATTTAATTGTTTACTTTTTCCAAAAAAGAAAAAAAATCTAAAATTAAACAAATGTTATTCACAGTATTTTTATAAAAATAACTTTGTTTTTAAGAAAATGTGACATTCATAATAAAATAGCAAATGCAACCAGTATGACCCAATAGGACACTTTGTGAATTACCCAATAAAATTTAAAAAAAGTTTTAAAACAATAAAATTCAATTCTTAGGTGGATTCACCCATGTTGTCCGGAAAACATTTTTTTTATTTTGAGAATTTTTAGCAGCACGCATTTGGAAAAATTTTTCCGGAAAATCAAAGTTAAGTAAAGTAAAAAAATGCATATTTTTTTAAGCTCCAACCGGATGTCAGAAATCGCCAAAAGAATATTTGTTTCTTTTTTTTGTTAATTGTTTTTTTTATTAATTTGAAATTTTGATATTTAGTTAGGCTTGAAGGAAGGAATTTTTACAACTTTGAATTTTATTAAAATTTATTGATAATTTTCTTGGCTGAGCTGGGGCTCGAACCTGGGTTGAATTTACATGTTTCAAGAATCACCACATTCTTTCATCAGAATTCTTTGAGTTCTAACCTCTGCACCACTGCGGTGCCTGCCAGCCAACAGTCAAACATCAATCTTTAACCAGTGATACTGGAGGTTCGAAATTTGCTGTAATTATCATTTTTAATTTATTCACATGTTGCTTCCTTTCTTCTGATTTTCGTATTCTTTCTGTCAAGACTTTGTCTTGAAAACCTGAATACATTTGTTTATTATATTTTTTGTCCACTTTCGTCGACATTTTATTTGTACAATTCCTGCAGTAAAAATAATTTAATGAAAATTAAATTAAATGAACCCAAGCCTAACTAAAAATATCAAAATTTATTGATAATTTTATTCTTGGCTGAGCTGGGGATCAAACTCGGGTTGAATTTACGATTCGAGAATAACCACTTCCCATCATCAGAATTCTTTGCAGTTCTACCCTTTTATTTTAAAAAGTTCAAGTTCAAAGTTCAAGCTACAGTCGAATCTCACAAATTTGAACCGTCACAAATTCGAACCGCCCAGAAATTAGAATCTGTGGTTCTAATTTCTGGAAGTGGTTTTTTCTTTTTGTAATTTTGAACTTAATAGACGAAAAACCAAATTAATTTTTTTTTTTTTTTGTTATGTTTTCGCTACAAAATATTTTGTTTCGCTCATTAAAGTAAAAATAAAACGGGGAATCACCGAATTATTGCTGGTGTGTACAATTCGGTCATCTGCGTATGAAATTTGATATGCTTGTACAAATTTGGGTCAGTTGATAACTGAAGGTCAAAGTGAAATGTTCATATGTGTGAAAGATAAAAAATGCCAAAAAAAAACTTTTTGGACGTCCGTAACGATATCGTTGTTTTAATAAATCAAAAAAACAAACAACTTTTACTGATTTACTGTGAAAGACCAATTAAGTACCTAATAATAAAAACATTTTAAAAGTTTTTCTACACTCACAATATTATTACAGTAACGGACTGTAGTTTATTTAAGAAATATTCCGTTCAGTCATTTTTAAATAAATAAACATTAAAAATTCCAAGCAAATTTATTTTTAACTGATTCTAACAGTTATTCAAAAAACTAAGTGCATATAAATACGGATTTTCAGTTGCAGTTAAATTTGTCCGTTGATTGAGTTAAATTCTTCTTTATGTTAAAGTAAATAAAAATGTAATTTAAAGCAACGAAAAGTTCATTTAATTTTTACTGTCAAAAATTCAACACCATGTTCCGTAAAATCAAAAAAATATTTAGTTATTTTGTAAAATTTTACTGTCAAAAATTCAACACCATATTCAGTAAAAACGATTAAATATTCAGTTATTTATTAAAATTTTAGTGTCAATTTTTTACTGTCAAATTGACCCCATATTCAGTAAAAACAATTAAATATTCAGTATTAATAATCAATTTCGATAAATTTTTTTATCAAAACCGCTTTTGCCTACTTTACACAACTTAGGTTAAGAAGGGTTTTGCGCCCAAGGGCACACCTCCACTCGGGGACCAATGTGGTCCATTGTGAAGAAACACAATTCTTTATCATTTGGAATATCTTCATTATTGCTCTCAAATTATCCATTACAATTTACTGTTTCTCAGCGTAAAAAAAGAAGAAAAAAATTTGCGTTTAACGTTTTTTAAGAAGCTAAAAACGTTTTAATTTTCACTTTCGTAAGATTTTGGTTTTTGTGAAACACCTGAGTTACTTCTGTTTTATAAGATTTTATATACAAATTATTTGCTTAATAAAACTTAAAAATTTTATTTTTGAAATAATAGTTAGATTTTTTTTTACTTTCTAAATTAATGGCTTAAAACTCAAGAACATTTCTGCTGTAGAAATTTTATTCAAATCTGACTAAACGTTTAGCAGCTGCATATTCATTTCCATTTTTCTCCCAGAATTTCTTGCAGTACAAAATTGCTAATTGTACTAAGGCCCGTCATTTCAAATTGCCTTTAAAGTTTAGGTTTGTAAAAGTTAAGTTTAGATAAAGTAAGGAAAAAGTGGTCTTAAGATATTTTTCGTTTTTATAACTTTCCTGTAAGATATATGTATATAAAATTATTAGAAATATGGCAATACTACAGCAAATACCGATTACATTTGATATTTGTTTATTTGATATAATTTAAGACATTTTGCTTTTAATATGGCAATACTGATATGACAACTCTTACGGCCAATTTCACCAAGTTCAGTTAAAACAAACTTTTAATTAAAGTTTCACTTACCAATATGCTTTGGCAGCTATCACTGATAGTTAATTATAACCGAACTTGGTGAAATTGTCCGTTAATGCATAAACCTTGCGTTAAAAGTTAAAGTAATAATGAACTCCCCTTTATCTTTTCGCCTACTTTAAAGTTTAAATAAATAATGAAAAACGAATAATCTGCCCTTTAACATTTTTACTTTTTATACACATCGGTAAGATGTAACAAAAGCCCTAAGACTAAATTATAAACAAAACTAAATTAGGATGCCAGATTTCCCATTTTAAAGGCCTTTTAGTCAAGATTGTGTTGTTACTTTACTGCCTTACAATAACGTGTTGGTTCCGAGTTCGTTAATTTCATTTCAAATAAAACAAACACAACACTTTAATTTATAACACTTATTTATTAAGAACTCAGTCACTTTAACAATCGCAACTTACAGCTTTTATTCACAACTCACTATTGTGATCAACACACTTCAATGTTTATTATTTTTTCCGTGTGATGCGCTATCAACTTGACAAAGTCTGAACTTACAATAATCTTATGCCATTTCTTGCGATTCTATTTAACCTTTGTCCGGCGGAAGAGGTACAATTGTACCTTTTTCGTTTTTAAATTGCAATGATTTTTTTTGTTAATACTAGATATCTAAAATTTTGTGACATCTCTAAACTTTTATTACGGATTGCATATTTGAAATTAAAAAAAAAAGATTTTGATTATATCATACCGAAATGAGTCTTTTTTGACTTGATATCCCTAAAAGGCTGAAGGGGTACAATTGTACCTTCATATAAGTCGTAAGAAAAAAACAAGAAAATAAAGCAAATAATGTATACATGTGTACGTAAAATAAGTTTTTTTTAGCCACGGGCCTGTTCTATCATTTGTTTATTAAATAAGAACAGAATAATTTAATTATATTAATAGGAAAGCCGTGTTAAGTATATAAGGGTACAATTGTACCCATATCGCCTTTTAACGTTGTAAAATTTTTCCGCTGGAAAAAGGTTAAACTCTAGCCCAGGCGGGCAAATGACCAAAGAACGTTCGAGCTCTAGAACGTACACCGCTAACGTCTACTTTGTTAAAAACTTATGCATCTATAGCTATTAACATTGTGCATTAACCATATGGCCGAATTAAAATTGAGTTATTATGCATCATAAACTAAGGTATACTTTAAGGTGTTACAATAAATTAAGTTATCTGTAACGAAAATTCTAGTATTTACAGTCGGGTTGAAGAACAATTATGCACAACAATTTACAAAATTACATTTGTACATTGATTTTTACACTAGCAGTGTGCATAACTAATAAAATAACGATTTAAACTAATAAAATAACTTACAAATACTGAATAACTAATCAATACAAGATAACTAATAAATGAATCTAATTCTTAACTAAATTTAATTTCGTAACAGTATTTTATATTTCTTAAATTTTCATGAGTCATATTAACTATTTGTTTTGTTTTCTTAATTTTTTATCAAAATTATTTATTTTTTAACTATGTAATTTAATTAAAGTTAAACACAATTTCTTATTTAATTTTCTAACAAGAACATTGTAAAACATTTTTTCATCTTTTTCTATTTGATAGATAATAAAAAGAAGAAAAAGAAATATTTACTTTTTCTATTAAATATAACCAAGGTGTAGTTTCCTCGTGATGGTGATTTGATTTATTTGCCTGTAAATGACTTTGAGTGTTAAACTGGAAAGAAAAATATTGTATAAAGAAAAAACGCCATGAAACGAAAATACAGAGAAAATTAAATTATGCGTAACTAATGGACTTTACTTAAGAAAAATGGGAAAAACAAAAGCATACAGATATTTTACTCCAACCACACAAACGGAAATGATAATTTTCCATAAAAAAAACCAAAAATAATGGAAATGAAAAGTATAATGTAAAGGTCAGCTTATGTAGAAAAATTGTTTTTTTATTCAGAGACGAAATCACTGGGATATATTAATATATAGAAAATAAAACAATAGATTGCTATCTACCACCTGCTCCGTTAAGAAGTAATTTATTAAGAGAAATTTTAGGTTAATTTTCTCAAAATTTTAACTAAAGCTTAATTATTAGTAAACTAAAATGATAACTATTACTTAACTAAAGTTTCATATCTACTTTCTTGCGGGTTACACTCAATACCATTTTCACAGCCATATTGCGAAATTCCCTAACTTGGCATCACTTTTGTTAGCAACAACTACTGAGACATTTTACCATTTTTAAGAAGCTTTTACACCTTTTAACGCTAATGAAATTTAGTGTCTTGAAGAGGCTTAAACAAATTATCTTGAGTTCTGTAGTTTCGAAAATAATAATTTTTTTTTTAAAGGACTGTTTACTTTATTTAAAATTTTACTTTATTTGAGGAAAATTCTCATTTTCTGTTCAAATATTTTTAACATTTTTCGGTCTTTATTATAAAATATATTTTTATTTTTTCTATCCTTTTAGTCAACCCTAATCGCATTTAAATATTCATCGTATTCTTCGCTTTTACAAGATGTTTTCGTTAAATGTACTTACTAATGGTTTTTGAATAGTACTTAAAAATACATTTACGTTTTTCTTGTTGCCTGTTGACATTACATCAAAATATGTCAACTGTCAAATGGAGGCAGAAGAAAAACAACAAACGAAAATAAATATAAATTCCTATCCATACTTGCCACATACATTTCCTACTCGACACTTACTACTTTTGAATATTGAGAAAGAAAAAAACACAAACGTGTGTTCATGAAAACTTAAAAAACAAAAATAAACTGAATGAATGAAATATTTGTCATGTCAGTTTAAGGTAACATGGAGAAAGAAAACCATTTAGAACTTTTTTTTTAAATTAATTTCTCACAAATGTATATTTGATAGCTTAATAGACTCGTTAATCATACGCAAATTTTGCGGCAACGTTTACGTTGCGGTCGTTTCAATGGTTGGCAGTTGGTAAAACTACGTAAACGTATGTATGTATGTGGATGAAACGTTGGCTTTATCAACAAACTTAAAATCTTTTAAAAGCTGTTACGCAAAAACGAAGAAATATTAATTAATTTTATCAGATTAATCCGCAACGCAACTTCTTGTTAACGTAAGAGTGCCTATTTATACATACGTATGGAAAAGAAAACAAAACGTAAGAGTGACAAGGCATTTATGTTATATTTTACGTTATTAAAAAAAAAAAAAGATTTAAAAATTAAAAAAAGAGAAAAATTTGAAATAAAAGCAATTTTTAAACAATTTTTTTTCAATGTTTACAAAATTGCATTTGTGTGTGCTTTTTTTTTATTAATTTATGCAGAAACTAACAAAGTTATTAAAGGTGAATTAAAAATTAACACTAACTTAAATGTGTTGAATGTAAGCAAATAATCAAATCGTCAGCTCATTATTGGTTTGGCGCATATGTCCTTAAGTCGTAATGGAGAAAAACGACAATGAAGGTTTACATGGAGTTTTCTGAAAATATACCTAATAGAACTTGTTAGTTTTTTCACCTCCTACACTCACAATGTTATTACCCTAACGGACTGCAGTTTATTTAAGAAGTATTCCGTTAAGTCATTTTAAATAAATAAACATTTAAAATCTAAGCAAATTTTTTTTTAACTGATTCTAAAATGTATGCAAAAAATAGGGATTTTCAGATACAGTTAATTTTGTCCGTTGATTAAGTTAAATTCTTCTTTTTGTAAAATTAAATGAAAATGTTATTAAAAAAAAGGATAACTTTATTTAATTTTTACTGTCAAAAATTCATCTGCAAATTCCGTAAAATTTATTTAATTTAATTTATTTTATATAATTTAACTGCCAAAAATAAATTTTTATTTATCTATTAAAAACGATTTGCTTGTTTTGTGTAAGCAATCCTCATTTTCTATTTGTTAAAATTTTTAAAGTAAAATAATTGCGAAACCATATCGGGCATGCTGCTGGTGTCTAATGACTGAGAGTTCATCTGTAAACAACAGTGACAGTACAACAAAAGTAAAACAGACGTGTGTAACGGGGTAAGAAAATAATCATATGCTAGGAACACAACTGGGACGAACGACGAAATTCGTCCACCACGACGAATTATTCAGAAGAAATTCGCTGTATAAATTCGGCGTATGAAACACAATAACGACGAAAAAACAAAATGGAAATAAAATATTTTGTATAAACAAGAAATAGTGGTACCATATGAACAAAAAATACTTCACAAATAAAACATTAAAAACAACTTAACTAAAATACTTTTTTATTGTTAATTTTTTTTTCAATTTGTATTTTATATGATATTCAGTTAAAATTTTACAATTTCTAAAGTAAAAAGTAACTTTATTTACTAAAACACCTACCATTTTGAAACAATATGGCTATATGTTTGTCGTACGCGGCGTAAGAATTAGAATTAAATCTATTTAAAGTTTGAAACGTCCGGCGAATTTTCGTCGGCGCCCTGATTGTGTGCATTTTCATATGAACAGATATTTTTTATTTTTGGCGAAGAATATTCGCGGCCAAAAATTCGTCGTTCGTCCCAGTTGTGTCCCTAGCAATATTCTCTTTTCTCTCTCATAAAAAAACAAGCGAACAGGTGTCTGTCTGGTATTTTTTAGAAATTCGGCTCTTTTGTGGAGTAAACAAAAATTACTGAATTTAATAAAATAACTGAAGGCTCAGTTAGCCGAGAGTAGCAGTGACGTTGCAAATCAGCTGCTTCATTTTGTTGTATGCAAAGCTATTAGAACAATTATAGTTAGCAGTAAGATGTAACGTATCAATCTGTAAGAAATAGATTGGTCTAAAAAAGTACCTTACTGTTACTCCCGGCTATCTGAGTCTGGAATATTCCTTTTTTACAATGTCTTAATACATTGTATTACCGTGTAAACTGGTCTTTAACAGCCAAGAAATTGTCTGATTATATATTCTGCCGCGATAATTCTTGATGACGTCTTAAAAATAAATTGCTTCAAAATTGCGTGCAGTCTACGCCACAGTTATTAATTTTTACATTAGTATGTGTAGTTATAACTGCCTGTAAATATATTTACAATTTCATTGTTAAAAAAAGTTAAACGAATTATTTTTGTTTTGTTCTTGAGTTTTGATATGTTTTTATTTAAAATTTTTTTTGCCATTTTTTTTTCGTAAATTAAGCCATTTTTGGTCATTAAGTTCTGCCTGCCAGCACTGCTTAGTTAGGTATGTTGTATCCGGCGTTTGGATGTTATCTCTATATAGACTTGTCACAATCTATCCTCACAACATGCTCTGCATTCGTCAGGTTCCGTTTCTGTTCGGTCAGGATACATTTCATCGAACTTACCTCGGATTTGCTGCTACCGAGGAGCCTTCTCGTTCTCCTTTCGTTAGGGTACCTCATTAAATTTTTCTGTTCTATAACATTTATGGCGTTTTCTTTTCTGAGTGAAATTCTGCATTTATTCTGCCTTTTACATTTTTTTATGTTCTTTTCTGAAAAACATGTGTTATTTAAAAAGTGTCAAGCATTCTTTTCTGATAATGTTCCCTTTAAAATTAAAAAAATGCTACATGTTCAACACTCATTTAAATTAAAGGGGTGCAGCACTAGATCAAGGCAAATTGTTTTATGCCGAAATTTGTGATCTTTTGTAAACGTAAAATTTGCAACACTCCTTAAAAATTAGGGGAGCATTTAAAAATGTTGCCAAGTCACATTTAACACTAATGCAATACTTTTTGTTTGGAAAAGAAAACGCCATTAAATTAAATAATGTACAAAAATAAGGGGATTTGAAATTAAAAAAACGTTTAATATGACATTTCTTTTGTGTGCCAAATCTAATGAAACTGTTAACAAAGTTATCAGATTTGTGTTTTTATAATTAATGCCTGAATTTTATTACTTTTGTGGTTTTTAAGATTTAAGATTAAAAAAATAACTTGATATCTAAAGAGTCCTACTGGAATAGTTCATTTGAAAATATAAAATAGAAAAAAAAGGTTTTGCATTTTTAAAATGAGGGAACACCCCTAATTCTGCGGCTGGCAACTCAACTTCATTTTTGTTGCCATCCGTAATCCACCTATACTAATTTAAAAATAATAATAATGTTTGAATGTGTATGATAAATTTAATGTACTGCTTAATTTAATTAACTTTTTATTAAATTTTATTAACTTATTTTATACTTTTTTTAAAATCTCGTTGCAGGTACATATTGTTGTAACATTTTGTGTATAATCTACAGAATTAAAAAAAAATATAATAAAATTTGTCCATACAACGCCTTTTGGGTGAGTTAATAATTAAACATAAGCGTATTTAAAAGTCATTTAAAAAGATTTTTTTTAATAATGTGGATAAAATGACATTTTAATGAAATTTCCTTGACAATTTAATCACATTAAACAATGTAAATATGTCGGTACGAACATGTTTCGATAGAAATATAATTAGCAGAACACTGTTTCCAGTACAGTAGACTCGCGATAACAAAAACACCGCCTTACGTGAACACCGGCTAGCATGAACATAATTTTTTTTACACTGACTACTCTGTAGCATGAACACAGTAAAGAAAGTCCTATAACGTGAGCAAATGTAAAATTCATGAAACATAGAACACGTTGTTTTCTTTTGAACATTTTTATGCAATCACTACTTTTTTAAAAACTGGGAATCCCCGTAAATATTGCTTATAAATATATTCTGGCATTTTGTGTAACGCGAGCTGTTAATTTGCTTATTTTGTTTTTAGTTTAATATAAAGTGTGCCGTGAAAAATGTCGCAAAAACTACCAAATTTTTTAACTTTAAAGAAAAAGTGGATGTAATAGAAAAAATAAAAAGAGGTCTCCCAGAAAAGGCGGTGTTCAGCTTTTTGCAAAAAAAGAAAATCCAAAAAAGATAACCCATTTTTTTAAATAATTTGAATGTAAATTGTTTTTCTTAACAAAGCAAATACGAATATGAATTAATAAAAAAAATATATGAATTTGAGTGTAAAAAATTACACCTTCATGGGTACTCCAACTCACGGGGCATAGTACATTTAATCAACAATTTATAATTTAATCTATGAACCTAATACTAAAGAATCGTCCTAAAATGAATTCAATGGTAGACACAAAAAATCAGTATGTTCCAAGAGTAAACCAGATAGATGCCATAAATTTAAACAAAGATATCACACGTTTAATAAAGGATAATCTCTTGGAAAACCTACAAGCTATATCGCCTGTTTTGTTTGTTAAAATACAACCAGAGTTGGATCTACTAAATTAGTAGTACTAATACAGTCGGCTATTTGGTTTGGCTCGGTCGGAAAACGTTGCTCCACTTTTGGCCACCAATTATTGGTATTAGCCTACGACTCAGAACGCCTAACAATATCAAGATTGATTTTGCATTTTTGCTTAACTGTCCTTCCCAGCTATTTAAGGAGTTTGAAAGAGTGTCGACTTGATAAAAATATTGAATGGTTACACAAAACCATTGAGTATGGAGAAAATGCGGCTCTTGTCCTGTCTATTTTAAATTTTTTCAGGTTTTTAAAAACCGGACGAAAACCTACTCTAATCGATTTAATTTTAGGCTTAGACTACGTCAGTTTAAAATACAATCAACGTAGGGATATTGGTTATAAATATTTAACAAGAGAACTGTTATGGGGAGGTTTTATGGAAATTTTGGGTTTGGTGCTTCCTATAATAAATTTTCGAAAGTTGCAACGTATAAGTAAAAGTTTTTTATGTTCAAAAAAAAAGTTGAATGAAACTAAAACTCGCCTATCGATATCACATGATAAACCGAAATTGTTAGCTACTTCTACTTGCGTATATTGTGGTGAGCGTCCAACACTGCCTCATTATATGGGTTGTAAACATATTTACTGTTATTTCTGTTTGACTGCTAATATATCGACGGATTCCAGGTTTTGTTGTTCAGTGTGTGATAGCCCTGTCTTTACTGAGGGTATCCAACCGTTATAAAATACATTACGTTGCTGTTTTTTCTTTTGTACTTTTTATGTATGAAAAGAATTTAGTACAATAAAGACTAAATGTGTAATTGAATTTGTAGGGCCTTTAAAGGCTTATATTACATAAATTGTGAAAAAATTGAACAACTTCGCAAACGTGAACACGCTTACGTTTTAATAGTTCACGTTACCGCGAGTCTACTGTAATTTGTTTGCCTATGTTTTAGAGAATTTTCTTGAGATAATGTTTATTTTGAAATGCATTGAATATTTAATAAACTATGAGTGGGGATTTACTGAATATGATAAACATTTGAAAGTGAAAATTCCTGGCTGAAATTAAAAACCAAAAAGTTTTTTTTTAAAAGGTCTAGTTTTTTTTTACAAATTTAATCTAATCGTAAGGAAAATCTCTTAAAGTTAACTATGGGATTTCTTAAAAGTTTCAGTCTGTCAAACCAAACACTACCGAACATGTCGACTGCCGATGTTCTTTGTTGTGTAAAACTTTTCTTTTTTTGTTTTTGCCTTGACAGCGACTATTTTCATTTAATGAATCAAAAGTAGAGGCAACAGTTTATTTTTGGCCGATGACAAATGACGAAGTCGTAGTTACAGCACAATCTAATGACATTAACTATCTCAACTGCAGCTTTTTAAACACTGTACGAAACAAAACAAAAGGCGTTGATAATAAAAAAAGAAAAATATATTAAAAATGTGTTAAATCCCCAAAAATCCCCGAATTTTTTTAATCCCCAAAAAAATTCCCAAATGACTTTCTTTGTCCTTTTTTCTCGCATGAAATACCCAACTTTGGGGATAAAACGCTAAGTATGGCAGCCCTGCTTTCCAAAAATAAAATTATTCATATTTTTTTCACAATAAAAACAAAGTAATTATTAATCAACATAAAATATGCGGACTAATTTTTTTTAAATTTTCCACTGTTTAACTCTATAAACATTTTCTGATTTAATATTTAATTCAACAACATTTACCCCCGTATTCATTATGAATACAGGCATTAAAGTTTTAACAAAAAGAAAAAAAATTGTAGTTTGTATTAAATTAGTTTATGTAACATGTGACGTATGAGTAACATTTTAACATTTTAATTATTAACAATCATACGACTTGTTTTTTTAAGAATATAATTAAATAATTTATGAATTTATATTCGTTAAATAAAGTTTAATGACTTGTTTAAAATGATGATTAATGATTTAAATACAGACATACACAAAAAATTTTTAATTATTTTAAAAATTGTTACCAGTAAACATAAACTTAATCGCTTGAACGCAAAAAAAAAGTTTTTTTTTAATCTCTTTTTTTGAACTACAAGTGGCTTAATGTTTGTGTCTGAACAAAAATGTGTTTGAAGTTTTTTTTTGTATTGCGTTTTATTTTGTTGCTAAACAACATTAAACGGAAGCGCTTTCAATACATTGTTAATCCAACAGACACACAAAAAAGCAACCTTCCTCAACACCCACTTGCTCTTCCAACCACCAACGGACTAACTTTTTTCACAAGCATTTCATTCATCATCATACACAGAAGTTTCTTTTTTATAATGAGTTGCATTTTCATTTTTTTTTTTTTTTTTTTTTTTTTTAAAGAAAAAAAAAGTGAAATGGTTGTGAAATTATTGCACAATGAGACGCATAGATTAAAGGCTGTTTTACACTATCCCACAAGTCTTACGTATTTTGAGGAAAATACAACTCTGTCATAATAAGCTGTTATTGTTTTTTAAAAATTTCCAAAAAGTGTTAAACCGCCTTAAATTGGATCTTAAATCCAAAGAGTTTTTGATATTTTTAAAAAAATATTTTATGATTTTCTTAATGACTTTAACACATTAAAGAAGGTGATTTTAATGCTAAAGACAATTATCTTTTGAAAACGATCGTTCGAAATAATGGATATTACCCGATAAAGAGTCTTGGGCGTTAAATAAACTAAGGCCAGGAGACCTCCAAGAACTTTTTATATATATCGCACTGGTTCCTCTAAAGAGAGGCAACTCGAAATTTTTCAATTATAAATTTTTGCAAGAAATCAATGTACAGTGGTCATATCTACGCACTGTAAAAATCTTAGATACATTTCTCATGTATTTTGCCAAATACAATACAATTGTATCCCCCTTTGTAGTATAAGAGTACATATAAAAAGAAAACAGTTTTTTGTCTCTACTGAAATTTATAAATTTTTAGCAACCCCCTTTAGAGGAACGAGCGCGATTTGTACATATGTACATCAATATGGATGTATATTGGGTTAAATTTTAAGAAGGAATAATATTCGCAAATACAAATCAGAATTTTAAAATAATTTTGGGAAACAGGAGCCAATCTTTACAAATTTAACAAGTTTGAAAGTATATTCGGTCAAGTCCGACCGTAACACTATATGCGACTAATGGGCAATCATGGAACGGCCAGAACAAAAATATATCATGAGGTTAAGATTTATTTTAAAGTTATTTGTGTCGAATATTTTTTAAATATCTTCATCTTTATGAGATTAGTGTGCCTTTAAGTGATTTAAGGAAGGGGGTTTATATGGAACCTGTGGTTAATATTGAACCTACCAGCACAACATTTTGTCATGCCAATTTTTTTTTTTTTTTTTTACCAACATTTATACGGATGTTATGTCATTAAAAGCTATTTTTGGGGAAAGTATTTTAATGGAAGCTTTTGCCAAATAACGACCAATTCCAATTAAATTAAGTTAGATGATTTAGATTGCAATTAAATAAGTTTGCAAAAATGTTATCTTAATACCAACATAAAAAGATAGTTTAATGGCACAAAGACTCTATTCCGGACAAAAGCTTGTATTGTGGCTATGTAAAATTATGAACTGAATTACCATTTTCAATAGGGTTGGTCCTTGTGGCAAAAATAACCTATATGTATATGAACCAAATTTTATCAAATTATTTCCAAAATTACTGGCAGGCCAGCCGGACGGACGGCCATTGTAATATCCAATATGTACAGGCAGAGATCAGCAATGGATAGTTTTTTCGCTACTCATACTGACTCATGCAATTAAAAGTATAAGTGCGTAGAAATCATTTAAACTAAACTACTCTGATGCACTCATACTCACAAGAGAATTTAATATGAGTGCGACGTCGGCATCATACTCATACCCTGCAAACAATATTGGACCACCTGATCCAATTTCATGAAATGGACTACTCCATGGACTGGTCCGATGTAATGCAAGCATGGACCATGTCATTGTTAAAAAGTGTTTGTAGTGAGACGACATGTCTTCGTTTTTTAACGACATGTTTTCGTTTTTAAAAGAAGTTAAACCTAATCTTCTTGTGTACACAATGGAGTAGTTTTAAAATTACTCCTTTGTAGTCCAAAGATGGGTTATATCGTCCTGCCGTAGGACATCGTAATGTTAAATAGACCATGTTTTTTCCATACGTTTGGGTTACTTTTGGACTAGTCCTAGTCCGTTGTGGGCTACTCTTTACACGCGTGTTTGGACTGGTCCTATTATTTGACCTCAGTTTGATGTATAATTTTAGAAAAATATTTATAATACTCACATTGATTCAACTCATTTAGCTCATCCATTTACCGTTTTAACACAACAGATGAAACACACTTCTTCATAATCAGCGCTGCCAGATAAATTTGCTGAAAAATCGTCCACTTCATACATACAACATTAGTAAACTGTAATTGCCAAATCGTCAATTTGCTTTTTCTGGAACAAATCTGGCAGCCTCGTTTTTCGCTTCGTCTATACAGTGTATATGTATGTATATGTGTATAAAATACACATTGAGTTAAGTTGACTCTAAATCAACCACTACAAATGTTAAAAAGTATGAGTACGATGAATCAAATTAAACTTTTGGGTGAATATGAGCTTGAATAACATTGCAATAAGTATGAGTGCGTACAAGTTCAAGAAACTATGAGTCATGATTTAGCTCTACTCACTTTTTCACTACTCATTGCTGATCTCTGGTACAGGGCTGTCAGATATGGCGATTTTTCGCCATACGTGTCGATTTTTAACGTGTTTGGCGATTGGAATTTCCATTTTTACCATTTATATTTTTTCAGCGATTTTTTTAACAGTTTGTCATATTTTGTTATCATTCCTAATTTAAAAAAAAATCTGGCAACTTTTTTTCACAGTATGTATTTTTGTTTTGCTATCATTTTAAGGGAATTTTATATTCACTCACTGTCAAGGCGAATTTAACTACAGCTGGTGAACTACAACAGTCCAAAAACAACATAGGGTTTTTTGCATTGCATTGTTAGTGCTTATAGCTCGAAATGTCTTACCAAAACACTAACACATCAAAACAAATAAGCTCGAACTGTCAAATCAGATATCGTTTCGACACCACCTGTAGTTAATTCGCAGTGGTCACTATTTAATTCTAAAAGTATGTATGCAGGTCACTATTTAATTCTAATAGTATGTATGCAGGTCAGAAGACGAGTAATGAAATCGCTGAGGCTGAAATGTACGATCTTATAAACTTGTGAACATAGTTTTAGTTTTTTAACTGAATGTGGGCAGTTCCAGCGAAAAATCTACTTTTTGTACGCTACGCCAGAAGTAGTTTAAATTGTTTCACACTTACATTTTTATATTTTGGTGTAAAGTGCAACTAGTCTTACAGTTATGGTGTTTTCTTTTCTACAAAAAAAAAATACCACATTTTAAAAGGTGCATGTATAAAATGCCTTGCCGAACATGTAATTCTGCAATTTTTTGTTAGACGCGAACAAAACACAAAATTGGATCGCCCTATTTTTAACAGCTAACAAAAAGTTTGTTCTTCAATTATTACGAAAAATATGTACATAAATCAAAAAGTGTGTTCTTCAAAATATGAAAAAAATAAACCCAAATGTGTTAATAGATTGATATTAAATACATAAATAAATAAATAAAATGAATGACGAAGTTCCAATTTCTTTAGTTTGTTTTTCATACATTATATGTAAACAAGAAAATACCTTTGCCAGATTGCCGATTTATTAACACCAAGTTTTTACGATTTCTTCATTTGACGTTTTTTTTTTCAAAAACAATTTTATATTGTATATCACTGACGACAACCTACAACTAACAATGTAATGCTTTTTTTTTTGTTTTTACTATAAAATAATAAAAAAAATAACTATTCAAACTTGAAATTTTTACTGCCCTGATTAGAGTCGATTTTTTCCCAACTTCGTCTGGTAACCCTATATATAAACAGTAGCCATCTTTTTACAGGGATTATCAACACTCTCGATTTATACGGGGCGAAAAGTGTAATGCCTTTTGACAGTTAAGGGTGAATTTTTTTAGAATAAAAGACGCCGCCCTTTTAAAAAGCAAAGCATTTTTAAGAAACGAACACCAAATTTGTATTTTGCATTTGTATTTATTAATTTGATTTTCTAATACAACAAGACACAATATCTTATAAATTACAGCATTAGAATCAGACAAGTTAAAGTATACATTGATAAAAAATATTTTTTAAGAACTACTAGATTATATTTAAATTTAAATAGAGTTAAATAAATAAAGTAAAGATTATATTTAAATTTAAATAGAGTAAAATAAATAAAGTAAAGGTTTATAAAAATAAAAAAAGTTTACATTTAAAACATAAAAAAAAATTTAACAAAAATTTATGAAAAATATTCCCTTAGTAATTTTCTTAATCTTATAGCGTTGCTAGTGATTTGCAAATCATTTGGAAGTTAATTCCAGAGACGTATGCTTAATATAAAGTATTGGCATTCAGAAGCATGGTCACGATGACGAAATTGTATTAAATGTTTACCTCTACACGATCTAGAAAACTGCAGACGTTCATAAAGATATTTTGGCTCCCTTGTCGTTTTTATTTTGTGAAGTAATATTAAGTTTTTGAATTGAAGATAGTTTGAAAATGACATATTAAATAAACGACAAGAGTGCTGCGATATATGATCAAATCTTTTTAAAGAGAAAATGTAACGGATGATATTGTTGTATGTAACAGTCAGCTTTCTCATATCATTCGAGTTACAATCAGTAAAAATTTCGGATAAGTATAAAAGTGTCGGAAGAAGATATGTTCTTGCAAGTAATATTCTTACTTGCAGAGGTGTAAAGTGCTGAGTAGCCCATAAACTTCGCAACATGCCATATACTTTACCACCAAGAAATAAATTTATCTCAAAATTTATATGAGAGGCTCTTTTACATATTAATATGCATTTGGATTTATTAGGATTAAGTCGCAAACCGTTAGCCGCTGCCCATATAAGTATTTTATGAAGATCATGATTTAACTCCCGTATTTTCATATTAGCTGATTCTTTAGGACTACTGAGATACAGCTGAACGTCATCAGCATACATTTGTATACTAGAATACGATAGTTGGTTTGGGAGGTCGTTCGTATATAAGGAGTATAGCAGGGGTCCAAGGATGGATCCCTGTGGGACACCTCTAGTTACTTGTAAAGAACGCGATAAAGTTTCGGCATTTGCAACTAATTGTCATCTACTTGAGAGGTATGATGACAACAGTTTCACCGCAAACGTGGAAAATTTAAATAATTTGGACAATTTCATGCACAATATTGAATGGTGCACTGTATCAAAAGCCTTTTTTTTTAATAAAATGTGACATTTTTTGTAGAAAAGAAAACAACATTAGTAACAAAAGGGATAACATTTGAACAACATGGTCCTTAAATACAAGCTTCTTTGCATTCTGGCGTTACATTACAAAAAGTAGACTTTTAGTTGGAAACTACCATAAGTACCTTTAAACAAGCGAATATTTTTAAATCTGATAACTTGGAAAATAAGTCCAAAGCTTACTAAAACAGGTTTTATACAAAAAGTCTTGCCCAATACGCAGTCTTATGCAATTTTGTAATGTAAGTCAAAATCCACTTCCGTTTTTTGGTAACGTTACGCCAGCGCATATTTTGCTTATATCTAAAAATTCTTAGCGTCGATTGTTGTAAATTTTTTTCTGAATATAGTGCCTTTTTACAAATTTGACTTCTTTATTTTATTTTTTTACATTTTGTTGTAAAAATATCATGTCACGTCAAAATGAAAATGGAATGATCTCCATTTTTTGTTATTTAAAAACTACTACTAGCTTTATTTTGTATGCTAAATTTAATTTGTTTTTGCTTATGTACATTGATGATAAGCTGGCAATAAGCATTGTTTAGTTTTAAATCGAAAATCCTGGGAGCTTTTAAAATTATTTTTCCCGAAAAATTTTTTCCAAAAAGGATCTATTTTTCCATTTGGTTCTAGTCACTCAGAAAAACTTGCCAGAAATACCAATGGCAAAGTTGATACCTTTGTTGTTCTATAAAAAAAATTTAATAAAAGTCTTTGAAATTATTTATAGAAATAATAGTAAGTTCATTTATAATTTGATTTAAATCTAAAAAACCTTAAGAGGAACAAAAACTTATATTCAGTTTATTTATTTATCTAACATTAATTTAATAATATTTCTAATTTAATATTCAATCGTACTTTTATAAAAACCCTCCCACAGTGTTCTAACACACTGCTAAGTTTTGTTGCCACAAAGCAGACAAGCCTCATTTGTAGTTTGTTTTAATATTTTCGACTTTTTTCTACATATTCTGCTTTGTTTTGACTTTGTAAAATTGTTGTAGCATTACCTTTTAAACACACACACACACAAGGCAAAATTCGTTCAACAAGTGTGTGTGGGCTCCAACAGCAAACAACCTCCGCAGCTAAATCAACAATAATAGAACTTAGACGGCTCCACAGAATGTGAAAAAAACAAATTTTGCAAAAAAATAGAGAAAAAGAAATGCAAAGCAAACAACAAAGAACGAAAAACACTCAAATACACAAAACTACAACAACAACATCTATCCATCTTCCTATGGATAAAACATGTAAAATGTACTTTTGTTTTTGCTATCGTTGTTTTTGTTGTTTTTATAGATGTTTATGACCATAAACACCGACAAAGGCCATGCAAGTCATTATTTACGTTTGTGGTTCAAAAGACGAAAAAGGAAATGACAATAATGGCAGCAGCTAATAACAACAACTGCCGCACCAGCAACAATAACAATAATAAGAAATAAAAACACACACACTTGCTTAAAAAAGTAGTAACACTATGAATTAGCAAACAAACACCCAGCGGGAAAAAGAAGGGGTACGGATGCCTTCTAGAAGGCCTCTGTACTCCTTCTTTCGGATATACAAGGCCTTCTCGCTCCATTCCATACTCATATCTTTTTTACACACGTTGTCATTGCGGAGAAGGCCTTCCGCTCTCGCTTCTTTAGCAGGTGCATAAGAATGGCAACGGGTACAAAAAAATAATTGTTTTGCTTTTGCTTGTGCAAAAAAAAAAACAATACAAAAAATGTTACTCCTTCTCTACTCCCTTCTCATAGAAGCGAGTGTAGAAGGTGTATCTTATCTTTTACACCAAATAGCCGAGGCCTTCTATAAGGCATTCTTTAGCAGTTAGATAAGAATAGGAATTTAATCAAAACAATTTTTAAGCAGGCCTTTTAAAAGGCCTGAAGTAAGAAGGTCTTCTGAGTTTTACCGCTGGGCATGTTCGTGTATAAAAGTAGTCGTCGCAAAAACAAATACATATGTACATATGTATGTACCTATTTCTTTTACTTTGCCGTAATAAATAATTGTAAATAAAAAACAAACTGTTTTGCTAAGATTTTTTTTTAAAATACACACATGTTTCTAGTTTTATCAATATTTTCTTTATATTTCAAGAACAGTAGAACACGGTTATGACGTAATCGAAGGAAACGACACTTTGATTAAGGTCGTTATAAACAAAGTTGTAGTGCTTGCCTACAAAACCAAGCACCCCAGGTTCGATCTCTAGCAGAGGACGAATACTGTTCATCAAATTTTTTTTCGAGAATTTTTTAAATTTAAGTGGCTACAACCCTTAAAAAAAAATTCTTCCAAAAAGCCCCCTGACCACCCATTGGAAAAGAGGATATCATCAGGGCAAAGGTTAGGCAGTAGCCGCCAGCACCAGAAAAAAAGGAGGTAATTAAAGGGAAGGCGCGAAAAATAAATGGAACAAAGAAGCCATATGCTCTCAACGGTGCTTATGGACAAACAAATTTCCAAAGCAGTATATTTGATAATTAAAAGAATATAAATATTGAGGCAGTAAATATTGAACATGCCAAATGCATGCGATCCGTCTATTCATTAAAATTGATCGCGGCTCAGTGATTTGTATGAAATTAATAAATAAAATTAACAGGACCAGAGAAAAATTTTTGTTATTGATATATTTCATTATTAAGGGTGTTAGTTATAGCCAGGTTTCACTGTATTATTATGCTTTATTAAATTATTGAAATATTTTGATTAGATTTCTTGGCCATGGATTTTTTTGTGTAAATGTTTTTTTTATATTTCTTGGCCATGATTATATTTTTCTATGGTAAATTTTTCTATTTTCAAATAAATCGTAATCGTGGGATTTTATCAAAGATAGAAGCAGTAGATATAATGTTTGTGGTTTGAAGATATTTTTGATATGACATCAAATGTTTATTTGAGTTGGGATTTTATATCGACAGGAATTTGGCAATTACAGATGGAAAGATAATAAAAGTTGTTTTTAAGGAGTTGTGGGAAATTTAAAAAAAAAATTATTGCTTTTTTATTATTATTTTTTTTGTTACGGAAAAACATAAAAAATATTAGATGTTAAAATTTGATTGTAAAGATGTTTTAAATGGCAAAATATAGAAGGCGATTTTTCGTATAAAACAAAATTCTTAACTTAAGCGGAAAATGATGTGTGTATGTATTTGTTATGTGTAAAAAAAGCAGAAAAGAATTTAAAAAAAAAAAACAATTTATTATGACAAAAATTAGAGTCAGTCGTGGGTTTTTGCTCATATCTCAGTCATCTATGGACCGATCTGGCTGAATTTTAATAGCAATTTTGAACGGAGCATACACGACAGAATTATATAACAACCTAGTTCCCATAATTTTTGGGTCTTCGGAAAATCAATTTTAATAGAAGAAAAAACGGTCAGAGGGTTTATAAACGATTATTTAAAGATAAATTCCAGTGTGGCATAAACTTTTTTAGGTTTCAAGATTAAGCGTTCATTTATTTTGATTTTTATTTTGGCTAATTTCTGTAAATTAGCCAAAGTTTATTTTATAATAAAACAAGGAAGAGCTTTTTATTCTATAAATAAATCTATTTTTGAGCCACGCCCACTTTTCTACTAACACCCACAACAATTGGAGGGTTCAGAGCTGAACCGAACCAAGTCATAAAATATAATACATATGTATATCTATATAAAACTTACCTTCTAAGCTTTTTTGAACCCTAAAACAAAACAAACAAAAAATTATAATAACTTAAAAGGTTTTTTCAACAAAGTTTATCTATTAGCACCCATTCCATTAACTTTATTCTATAGCCCAAAATAAAAATTAGTTACAAGTTTGTATATTTTTCATTTTCACTTATTATGTACATTAAGTTGTTGTTTCTTTATGATATTTTCAATTTGTTACAACACTTGAAAAAGTTTAAAAAACCTCTTTCATGTTCAAAAGCAAAAGTTTTTTCTTAAAATAATTATGGCCACCTTAGTAAAGTTCAAGTAATTTGCGTTTTGAGCAGTTGTTTTCTTTTCTTTTACTCTTTCTTAGTTTGTTAAGACATCAAACCTACTCTAGTTTTTTTTTTAAATGTTTTCCTACTTTATTTCACAACTCTTCATGATTCGCCATTATGCAAATGAGGTGTCAATATAACTGAAGAAAAACACAACAACAAAAACAATAACAATAACTACAACGAACATAGAGATAATAAACTCTTTAGGACATGTACATAAATAGTAAATAAGTAAATTTTTATCTTCCTTTCATAAAGTTCTGTTTATTTTTGTGTATTTTCCTCTCTTGTCTTTTTTAAATATCCTACATACTACTACACACAGAAAAAAATCAAGTTAAAAACGTCGAAAACAAGGTTGATTTAAAATTTTTCGGTGGTGATTTTGCTTCATACGTGTTTCATGTTAATTCAACCTGATTTTATAATTGCTTGCGAACAACATTTTTTTCTTTTAAAATAACTATAATTCATGTTAATTTAACATTGCAGTAAAGTTAGAGCAAAATGTCAATTATATTGAAATAACAATCCGAATCATGTTGAATGAAAGTTATTTCATGTTGAAACAAAGTGAATTTCATGTAGAAACTAATTGGTGCGAAGAAGCTTCAGAGACAACATATGCATTTATTTAAGAATAATTCAAAACACTTACCCCTGTAACACATGTTTCACTTATTTTGTAGTCTCCTTTGTTAGCAGATCAATCAGTAGAATGGCCCGATATGGTTTTCGTCATCATTCTACTTTGAAAACTTGATGTACTATTTAACTAAATCATTTTAATTAAAAGAATACGGGGATTGTCTTCTTTTTATAACATATTTTAGGAATGAAAATAAAAAAATTAACATATTTAACTATGTATGCATGTAAATTTAACAAGATACACTTTTGATTTTAATAAAAAACAGGTTTTTATGGATTCAATATTGAATCCATATTTATTTATATTTAAATATTTTTTTTTATTTTTTTTATCAGTGAATAATATTTAATAAGCGTGATTAAAGATTATTTTAATATTTTTCATTTAAAATTAATCTGAAATAAGGGTACATTTAAAAAAAGGGCATACTTTTGCAGAAATTTAACATGATTCTCAATCAACATTTTTCCATGTTAATTTTACATTCGTATTTTTTTCTGTGTGTACTGGTTTTATTACATAGTCCTTTAAACATTGTTATGTATGTACAAAGCGAATATTTTAAGGCCCTTAAGACTTTAGTGACTAGGGCTACACGTAATATAAATTAGGCAGATTAACATAAAACAGCTTGGTTTCGAAAGGATTTGCAGGGGAAATAAGTCAAACGATTTCGAGCATTTTAGTGAAAATTTGTATTTATTAAGGTTTGTCATTGTGAAGATTAAACTACAAACATACATACATACATATGTACATACATACATACATATATTTTAACAAAAGTTCATTTAACTTTTCTGATATGTTCAGTGTTGCCAGAAGTAAGGGAAAATCCCTTCATGTAGGTATTTTTTATGAATCAAAAAACAAGATTGTGCACTCAGCCGTACAAAACATAATTCTACTGTGCATCTACGTCATCATAGAACAAAAATTAGTGTTTGTTGTAAAAAATGTAAAACACACACAAACGCACATAAATTCTATTACTTCGTCACACAAAAAAATAACGGACATGCGCAATGCGCAATCTTGTTTCTTTGATTCATGGGTATTTTTGATACAAAAATAGAGACGTAAGGAAAATCGGACAGATTTTTCCTAGTCACCAAATTGAAGGGATTTTTCGTCAGGCCGCATTATTTATAAAATAAGTTTTGTTAGTGATTTTGTTGAAAATTTTTTTTTCACCAAAATCGCTTGAAAAAATTTTCAGAGTTGTTTATGGTTTAAAAAGAGGCCGACACTAAAATGTATGTGTATTTTTTTATACGATATCACTTTATTGAATGTAGTACTGTATTAACTCAAAATTTTTACTTTTTCACTTTTTGGAAACAATCGACAGGTATGTATTATTCATATCTACCCACTGTAAAAATATCAAGCTATTTTGTCTACCTTTTAGTAAAGAAACGGTTGATTTAAAAATACTTTTGCATATGCTTTTCATATAAAATTAATGCCCGTAATTTCTACAAAAAGAAAGCTGGTCGTTTTCGTACCTAACAGTTATCTTTACCTATTTTAACGTTTATATGGCCTGCGTCTTTTTACCTTCATTTTTCTTTTACAATATGACCGCATTTACACCATAGATTTCTAAACACAGCTAGATTGCTTTTTGTAGAAATTACGGGCATAATAATTGTTTTGCTTCTACTGAAAATTTCGAGTTAATGCAGTAATGTTGAACAAGCGCGATATGTATTATTTTTTTCAAGTTTTGTACTTATTTTTTTGTCAATGGTTTAATATACATATGTGAACAAAATTTATTTTTATTACTAATGTATTTCCTTCTATTATAGTGACAATAATGCGTAGGGATTTTTGTAGGGGAAATTTTTTCAACCTGTAGGGAACAATCGGATATTTTTTAGTATGTGTTGGTATTTTTTTTTTTTTTGAAAAATTCACTGGCAACACTGGATATGTTAGACTGCATTTATGTTAAATCTATTTTAAAAACATTAAGAAATATTTTGATAAAAACATTTCTTATAAATAAAATCATTATTTAAAATCACGTTTCAAAAACCTTCAGACACCTTTTTATTTGAAAGATTTTGGAATAAGTTAATTATTTTATTCAAACATTCACAGACTTATTGTTCTTGTGTATAAAAGTTCTTTGTATCTATGTAAAAGTTTTTTTTTTATTTATTTATTTTTTTTTTTTATTTATTTATTTTTTTTTTTTTTGTTTTTGCAAACATTTACATGAATATTAAATCTGAAACCTGAAGCTAGTTTTAAACTTCCAACTAACTTTCTTAAAGTTATCATTAACCTTTCTTTGTATGGTTGGCAAAAATTTCGAAGGACAAATAAAAGTTTACAAGATGATATGAATTGCAATTGTCTTATGAAATGATTTATAGAATTGTATACAGGGTATTTTTTTTCAATTCCGATAGAAATGTCGTAAAAAATAACACAAAAAATTCAATTTTAGGCAAAAAAAAACTTTTAATTCGAAAGATTAATATTATATTTTAGGCCGGCATTATAAATTTCAATTGCAACGGCATTCCCTTATTGCGAAACAAGTTTATAAGCTTGAATACTAAAAAATAACTAACCACAATTTCATGGCATACAGCTCGAAAAGTTGATCAAACCCAATTTTTTTTTCTAATTTATTTACTGAAAATTCATATAATAAAATATGAGCTTACAATTATTAACCAATCCAGATTCAAGATCTTACCCAATGAAAAATGGAGCTTCCAAAGAAACAGATTCGAAAGGAAGAAACGTAATAGTTTTGCTTGCCATATCGCTAACGGAGACATGAATTTTATTTGGATAATTTAAGTTAGCCTTGAGTTCATCAAAGTGGATTTTCATTAAGTTATTTTTACTGAAGTAAGGAATTTAACAACATGAAATTTATTAAAATTTATTGATAATTTTTATTCTTGGCTGATATATGTTTCAAGAGTTACCACATTTTTTCATCAGAATTCTTTGATGTTGATGTCAATACCTTGTCTTGAAAAGCTGAATACATTTGTTTATTATGTTTTTTGTCCACTTTCTTCGACATTTTATTTGTACAACTTGAATATTATCAACCGATGCTAAGACGCCAGTCAAAACACTTCTAAAATTTATAAACCCATTTTACAGCGAATGCTAATTATATTTATATTAACAAAATAATTTTGTTACCCATTCAATAAATTCACGTTTTTAGTGCATACTTATTTCAGATATTTAATTTTGGTGTTTTAGAAATGTACTAAATCTTTTAAAAACAAGATACATTGGCATCATTGTTAGATTGTCATATCGTCGGCTTAATATGCAATCCTACAAAATACATTTTTTTAAGTAAATCGAGATTTTGATGCCGTGTGGTGGAGAAAGATACGCCTCGTCGACCAGCATGTAGTTTTTCTTAAATTTTAGTCTTGAAGTGTGTAAAAACAACTATATTTTTGGTTTACCTCTCAAGCTGCAAATATGAAATGTAAAAAGTTGTTAGTCTCTTCTGTAAAATTTGCTGAAAGGGAGTTAGCAGGTTTGCACATTAAGCCGACGATATGCTTATAGTGTTATCGGTTACCAAAATAAAACTCTATACCTTCACTAGTGAATAAAATTTAGCAAAGGAGTTCTATATTTTCTTAAAAGTTTCGAACATATGTACATATACAGGTTAGATACAAAATATCATATTTTATTTAAGCTAACGATATGTAGTAAATATTACATTATTTATGAATAGTGTAGTTAACACCCACCCTTATGCAACCATTTTTAGTAACAACTAGATACACTGAATGAGATATGTTGGTATGTATGTATAGGATCGTTTATGTACTACAAGGTGCCTTAAAAAAATTGAATATACAAATTTGCATCAAATTATTATTTAATGAAAGTGCTTAAAAATAAAAATATATTGCACAAACAATAAAAATTAGCGCAGAAGCTAATTTATTTGTTTTATTCTTAGGAGCAGCATCTCTTATAGTTTTAGAACAGGAGAATGTAAAAGAAAAAAAATAAAACTGGAAGACAATGGGTAACGAAAACATGGCTAAAATTTGCGAAAAATTGCAAATTTAGATATCAACCCTAAAATATAGTATTTGAAATCGCTTAATCCGTTAAAAAAAAAACAAAATGTCGGGAAAAAATAAAAAAAAACTTCGCAAAAAACTTAGATATTTCAAACTAGCCATAAACTTTAAACCAACCCCACTTTATTTTTCATTTAAATCACTTATTTCTTACATGCCTACCCTCTATCACCATTCCATAAGGGTTCTCCCATACAAAATAGTCAACACAGATTAGAAATATATTGAAGAAAAAGCCCCATAACTGCCAAGGAATCGCCCCTAGGGGGATAAAATGTATGACGGAACTCCGTTAGTTTTTTTGTTCTTAACCTCTTCTCGAGGCATACTTGCCCCTTACCTCCACTTTTTAGGAGGGCTCCCATACAAATATTGCGTTTTATGGAATTCTTAAATTAATTAAAATTTGTAACAGATTTTAATCCTTTATGGCTTGTTTTGTTTACAATTATATTTGTTTGCCGGCAAATACTATTATTTGCGCAAATTCAGCTGTTATTTTATTTGACACTCAAAAAAAAATTCAGACTACGTTAATGAAACCAAATAAAATACCAAATGTTTCATCAGTCTTAACGTTCCTTAACGCTATATTAATTTGATCTTAACTAACACCTAATTTTCTGAAACCCTTTTTTTAAATGTCCCTATATTAGGCTATACATATCAAACTTAACTGTTACTGTTTGTCTTCATTATTATAATATTTTTTTTCACTTCTTTACAAAACGACAACAATATTCTTTTTCTATTATTCTTATTAAGTGCCTGGTAGAAAGTACAAGTACCTTGAAGTTAAAGGAGGAGATTAAGTTGTCTTACTCGTATACAGTACAGTAGGAATATAATGACTCCGAGTACTTATATGGAATTATTTTTATGATGATTATAAAATGTTTAATATACATACATATGTTTGTAGATTAGGGCTTTAACCAAATTTTTGGAATAGTAATATGGAGTGGCCAAGAATGTTTAAGTAATGAAAACACCTGTCTCCCGTCGTTTTGCGAAAAAAACCTCACGCAGGGAAGCAAATTTCTAAAACCTTCCAAGAAATTTTGAACCGCGATGAATTGTAAACCGTAGGAAAATTTTTAAATCTAAAGCAGTGGATACATTCCAAAATAGTTTTTAAGTGATACGTATAGGAATATATACAAATATCAGGTGTATATTTTTTAAAACTTCCGTGAGATAAAAATTTTTGCCTGCGTGAACTTTTTAACAATCCGAAAAAATTGTCATATTTTTTATTAATAACTTTTAATGTTCTACACGACTACTATACTATGCCGTTTTGGATATTCGCAAAAAATGTGAAAAAGTTATAGCCCTATTGTAGATATCTATGAATAAATTTTGTGGTAATTTGATGCTCGTACATCCTTCTTCAAAATACATTTTTTTTAATTATAAATTTATACATAAATGTATATTTAAATAACTTAATGCATACATTTTTACTACTTTATTTTTAACAATAATTTTTTTTTATATAAATTTTTTATATAAATTTCTTCATGAATTTGTTTAGAATTTGCATTTTATTAAATCGCAGTACTTTTTTTGTACATTAGGGCTGACTGCAAAAATTAACTTAAAATATTATTTTTAAAAAGATTTCGAAACTTTGCCAGATTGTATTCTTCACGTGAAATCTAATTTAAACGACTGATGACAAAAGTAGTCACCGTCAATTGAAAACTTAAGGGGGTTTCATTGTAAACTCCTTTACAAAAATTTAATAGAAACAAATAATAGTCATGAAATATATATTTTCTATTTTTTAACCATCTTAAACATATGTATACTGTTGCTTTTTTTCTGTAATTCTTTAGAGCTAAATCTCCAGCGCTAAAAATCTATCAAGTAGATGTAGCGAAAGAAAAGAAAAGCTAAATAGTACGGCGAAAATATATATTTTAGCGATTATACTTAAAGAATACCGGTCTAGCGACATTGCTATTGTGTAACATTTTAGCGATCGCGATTTAAATCCAGGTACGAGAATTATATAAACAAGAGTACTGAAGACCAGCGTTTATAGAACTTTAGTCAAAGTAGGAAAACTGCCATTTCTTCCACTTATTGATTTGTCATTGGCCAAAAAAAACTTTTGCTTTTACTTCTGATTCGTTAAATGTAAACAATCGCTATCAAACCCACTCAAAAAGCAAAAAGTTGTACACGAATTTTCGTTTATTAATCGACAATTTTTGGTTTCGACTTTATAAATTTCTTTGCAAAGAAAAAAAAAGGTAAACTAAAGAATAAAATAATTTAATTGTAAGTTGGCGGGTAAGTTCCTAAAGACCTTTCCTTACATCGCTTATTCATCATAAAATATTTAACCAAACCATACAGCCCCTTATTCAAGCCATATTGTTTTGGTGGCTTACCTCCGTACAAAAGCAGCTCCTAAAGCCCTTATGACACTACATTTTTTATTCATTAATTGATATAGAATTGATAGAAAGAAACAGTAAATGTTAGAAAGAGCAAACTATAAAAAATTTAAGCAAAGTTTTTTAGTTTTTTTCTCTTGTTATGGTTTTGTTTCAGGGATCGTTAAGAATTTTTAAAATTGTACCAACAACTTTTAAAAATTATTACTTTTTTACCCTAATTGTACTAAAAGATTTTTTAAGTTGAAATTAATTTTATTAATGTTCTTAAAAAACACCACAAAAGGGATTTTAAATCTTAGTTTAAAAAGTATCAACAAAAAAAAAACAATTGAAACAACTTACCCATCCCTGTTCTGTTAATTTTATTAAATGTTGCCATCTTTTTGTTTATGAGAAACCTAAAGACAAAAAGCGGTAAATCGCTGAACTTGCAGCAACACTTTTAATATTTCAAGCTTGAAATGTCAATTTTAAGTTGAACAATTTTACATTTTGTTTGACATAACTTCATTTTTTATCGATAACTTTAGTAAAATGTTTGGCAGTTTGCCATTTATCTTATTACGGTTGAACCCTTCGCACTTTGAAAATTTTTCTATTATTTTATATTTGCACAGTTCACCAAAACTTGAACAATGCATTAAAAATGTAGTTTCATAAGGGCTTAACTCCAGGATTCTTAAAATGTCCCCACCTGCGATTTGGGTATGAACAACAATCGTTACAAAATACCTAAAGGTGTGTAACAAATAATAAGCCAAAAACTTATTACACCTTCAAGGCTACTGGTTTCGCCCGGTACGCTTTACACTAAATATTTATGCTAACCAATTTCTTTTGGACCTAATAATTCAACTATGTGCACAACGGCGATATATAATAAAGCAAATTAGTTGCTTATCTCGTGCGATTTAATTTATCTATATCCATCATAAAAGCCGAAATAACCCAGCTATTTTCTTGATTCGGATAAACATAAGTTCTTGATTCGGATAAACATAACTTAACATTCCACCGTGCTAAGGAGTGGTAGAATTTTCTAGACCGATCCTTATTGGAAAATCCTTACTTTTAACGGAAAAAGTGCAGTTTTGCTGGTTTTGTTTTAACTTCGGTATTTTGCATTTTAATATACCGTGCCTCATCTTACAGGGGCTTCACATTTTAAATTTTCCAAATTAAGTCCTTTTATTTACGATATACGTATATATTGTGGTCTTGTAGTTTAGAAGTTATAAATTTCCATGTTTTTACGGCCCACATTATTCATTTCTACAAATTTACATTTATGGTCGATTAAATTCAATTTTGATTGTAAATATTTTTAATACTTTTCAATGTTATTTGATTGTTATTTCATCAATTTGTAATTCCTTTTGCATTTGTGGTGTTGTATCGTTGTACTTTTTGTTTACTTTGGCTTTTATTTTGGGGGGATATCAGAAAGAAAAGAGTTAAATTACAAAGTTGCCATATTTGAAAATGTTATATTAATGCAAAGGGTTTTTTTTAATTTTATTTACTGGCAAGTCTATTACTTAAACCAAGGCGAATTCATACAGGTGGCCGCATCAGAGAGAGAGAGAGAGAATAAGTTATGCTAGCCGTCCTTTTTTTTGTATGTAGGTATATGTATGCTGAATGCCAAATCCCAAACAATGTTTAAATTCAACATAATTTTGTATAAAGGTTTTGTGTTGTCCACTGCATGAAAAGGACCGAACTTGTTTTGCACATATTCGCAGAATAACGACTATTTTTTGAGCTTTAGATATTTTGCCGTTACTCTGATGATCTTGAAAAGAAGAATTTTTTTTATTTATTTATGTATTTATTTTGATATTAGACTTACATATATGAATATAAGAATAATATGGAAGTTAGCACTGGCTGCCAGGGCCATCGGCTAAGAAAAGAAGAATGCTTCGGTTGTTTTTGCTTAAATTCGTAACGGCACCTTGTGTGAACAAGACATTTTAGGAGATGATGCAAGTGTTGCCAACGAATTCATTTATTAAAAAAAACGATAATAAAACGTGCTCGATATACATAAAATTTAAGTTTTTTTTTCGAAAATTTATTTTTTAGTAACTTTTATGGTGACGACAATGAAAAAAAAAATGGTTTAGATCCATAACTACCAAATATTTTGAAATTCCACTCTAGTTACGTAGCTGTACACATTCCCGAAATCTTATTCAAACACTAATGGCACATAAGTAGTTATTTATCCTTAAAAGAAAGCACTTTTTTGTTATTAAAAGTTTGATTTTAAGGCATGATTTTAATGATTTCTTAACTCGTATAAAATCTTTATTTAATTCGTTTTTCCCTCATAATTTTTCCCAAGTTCTAAACACTAAAATTTGGCAACATTATTTTTGTAATGTTTAAAATCCAGTTAATCTTGATTTTGGTGTGAGTGATTTTGGTGTTTTGGGTGAAAAGGGAGAGTGGTTATTTGTTTTATTGGTTTTTCTAACCAACTATCTAATATAAAATTCTCCGCCAATGTCAGTTATTTTTAATTTTACACCCTCTGTGATTTCTAAAACGAACAGACATATAAATTTAAAATATTTATTTGTTCATTTTACTTATGGGATGTTTTATTAGACTGGAAAAAGCAAAATAATTTTTTTTTTGTTTTATAAAAAAAAATTATTTAATTGTTAGATACTGATATTAAAGTGGATTATGGTTAAATAAAACAACAAAAATTTAATCTAGGATTAAGACAAAATAAAAATTTTCAAATAGAAGAAAGAAAAGAAAAATTTTAAAAAACTTGTTTTAGAAAATGCCTTTAAAAGGTCGTGTTAATTTACTTAATTTTGTTAAGAATATACTTTATATAATTCTTTTAAATTCGACCCTGCCCAAATCGCCCACGGAATAAAGAAAAAACCAAAAAGCTAATATTAGCAATGACCCTTAATTTATATTCATCAGAGACATAATGGCTACACATGTACAGCACATTTATACAAACATGCAAATGAATGGAATCCTATTGTAGTTTTCTGCTAAAAGGACCTTCAACAAGTATATTTTTCTAACTCAATCTCTCTCCCACACTTCATCCTACAATCTTGTATACTTTAAATTTCATTCATTATAAATGTGTACATATTCAAATATTTTAGAAAACCATAAATTAACATATTTTTAGGGAACAAAAAAAAAAAATTTTTTAAATTTTACAAAAGTTTTAATGCGACAAAGATCCAAAGAATTTGTGGATACAATTTTTAAACAATAGATTTCAAGTGTAAAGATATGCTTTTGTGCATAAATAAACATTTATGTGCTTGACACAAGTGCTTTTTATATCATTTATATGAAAAATCCATATAAATATTTATGTTTAACAACATTTTGTCAATAAACACACAAACACTACATACAAAATTATATAAAATTAGAAAAGAAATGAAACGAAGAGTAGTTGTTGAATTTAGAAAAAAATCGAAATTTTGACAAAAAAATATAAGGTTACTAACAGAATTTACTGAAAGTTTATTTTTAACTTTGTACTTTGAAAACTTTGTTAAACCAAACTTAACTGAGAGTTTATTATCGACTTCTTTTACTGTAAAATTTCTTTAAACTAAGCTTTCTTTTCTCTAGGCCAAGTTAACAGTTAACGAAGTTTAATTATTTTAAATCAAACTTGGTTTGCATTTAACTTTGCTGACTAAGGCTGAGTTTTTGAGATCTTAGTTAAACTAGGATAAGTTAATCTGAAAACAGATTTCTGCCACAATTACCAAGTTTGTACACACAAGCAGCTTAGTTTTGTTAAAAATGTTAGTTTTGTTAAGAATGTTGGTATTTAATGAAATAATAAAAAAATAACATTGCGCCAGATAAATCCGAGTTTTAAACTACGTTAAACTTTGCTTAAACTTAATCCATATCGCAAAAATCCGGCCTAAAAGTTGTTTTGTAAACCCGATAAAACTTATTTGTGTATATGGGTCATTCTTAAAAAACATGACCAATTGGTGTCCCCAGACTTTACTATTTTATATTTTGTTTCTCCAAAAAGAAAATAGAAAAATATCTGCATTTTTATAAATTATTGTCGATTCTTCTTAACTATATTTTAAAACAAAAATAATTAGTTATCTGAAAATAACTTAAAAAATATTTTTAATGTCAAAGGTTTAGCAAAAACCTGTGTCCCGAGCCAATTTATTAAAATTTAATAGTTATTTTCAGTTAAAATAAAATTGAAAAAATATAATATTTACAATTTTTGTTATTCAGTTTGTATATATTAATACCATATATAGAAAAGAATGATGAAAAATAATTTTTTTGTATAATTTTTTTGAAGAAAAATCTTGTCCCAGGTTTTGGTCCCCTCTGTTACGTCCACACATTTTATTGAAAAATTTTTGTTAAACGTTATAACGCGTATATTTCTCTTATGCTTCTCCATCAAAACTTAGCTAAAATCAACAAAATGTGTTTTTAACTGTTCAGTCTTGTTTAGTGCGTGGTTGAGTAAGTAACTTAATTGTAGGCCGGGTGCGTACCCTTATTCAGTGTCTACTCTGTTACTGTTGAAAAACGGTGAGTAAAGTGATTTTTTATTTATTTTATAAATTTTTTATAAATATTTTGTGTACACTAATTAAGTGGACAAATAAATTCTACAAAATTCTAATAAAAAGCTAAAATATGGTATTTTTGAGTTAATTTGTCCCCTCTGTTACCGGTCCACTCTGTGACTTATTATCAGTAAAAACTCCAAAAATTTAAAAAAATTCTGCTGGTTATGGATTCCTATTGTTGATAAGATCCGTAACCACATGAGGCCAATTATAAACATATTTGGCCAACTTAATTTTTTAAAATTACAAAATTCAGAATGGTTATGTGTTTTAAGAACGACCCATATACTTTCGAATAAAAACACAAATTGTTATGGTTAGTGCAGCCATCTCCTTACTAATACCCTTTCTTCTCTCTCCTAAAAACGCAAAAGTTGAGCATCAAAATGTAAAGCGTGTAGACCTTACATCACGCTTTTGACGAGTAGTGTGTTTCTGTCAAAACGGAGTGCTATCATTGATTATACTTGGCTTCTCACAGCTTATGAGATATCACTTAAACCAACCTGGAAAATATTAAAGGAATAAGACTATAAAGCGGCCCATACTCTTCCAATATTATTGTATATGATATTCGCCACATTATTTCCATTTTGTCCTATATTATGCAATAAGTAGCACAATGATTTTATTTATTCAATAAAAAGGTGAACATAACTTATAGGAATAACATAAACAGCATTGTACAATGTTGCCAACACATTTCACTTTTCGTTGTGCAATAAATATCAAAAGTCTTGTGATTGTTGCCAATATATTGTGTCACCTTCTAATATCACATACACATCGGCGATATAATTGTACAATACGTAAAATTGAACAATTGTATTGCATGTGTATGGGCCGCTTTAAAGTATAAAAATAGTTGTATAAATTTTCTGTACTATTAACTTCATTGCTAGCCAAAGGATAGCTAAAGTCACCCTCGTAACAGAAATATACATACGAAAATTCCGATAGTAAATATAGAAAATATTCCTGGAAAATATTGATGGAATAAGACTATAAGGCCCGTTTTCATAACTTAAAGATAGCTAAATGTAGGATTTTATCTGTCGTATAAAAAGTGTTCTATTAATTCCACTTAACTTTAACATACCAGGTGGGATGAACCGTAATTTACTTTATCGATCACTTTTGGTTAAACTTAAATATTAATAATGGAACACTTTTTATAATGCCGGTTAAAGTCTACTTTTAGCTATCGATAAGTTGTGAAAGCGGGCCTTAAAGTATAAAAGCTTTTAAGAATTGTAATTTGACTTAGACTACACATTTGAATAATATGAATATTTGTATGATAATATTGTAATATTTGAATATATTTTTATACTTTTAGCCAATAAAAGCCAGAGAGCATTGAACTTGTAAAGTTTAAATATTTTTTTGGTGGTAAAATGGAAACATTTGGAGGTCAATAAAAAGGAAATAAAATAAATCTATATGATATTTTTTGAAACAAAAAAATTTTAAAACACTTTATATTTAATATTAACCAAAGAAAACTTCAAGAAAATATGAGGTTTGTACGTGCAAGATTTTGTAATTTATTTTAAATAAAATTAAAGAATATAAAAAGAAGGGAAGTACAAAAACGTGTTTAAGAGTAACCATTATTTTACATTTTAAAAATGTTTTTTTTTTCTTGAAAAAAAAAAAATAGAAAAATATAAAACGGATGCTTTATAACAAAGTTATATTTTTAAATGGCAAGTAATAGAAGAATAATTGCAGAAAAAGGAAATAGTTTTATGAAACAAAGGCAACTTAAGGAAAAGAAAATCGTGAATAACAAGTGGAATTTTTGTTCCCATGAAATTTTCATTCTCCTCGAAGGGAAAAAAGCAATCGTGAATCTCATGTGAAAAATTTTTCACGCTATCAGTTCCAGTGAATGTAAAAAAGAAGAGAGATTAAAAAAAATTAAAATCAATTACATTTTTGTTCAAAAATATACACTTATGTTATATTTTAAAGAAAAGATAAAATAATAAAGCAAAATATTTAGTATTGGAAGGATAGTTTGATTACAACGTCAGTTTTTTGCACTTTTTAAATTTTATGTAGAAAAATATTTTCTAAAAATTCTCCCACCACGTCTTTCAAAAGCTTCACAAATCCGCAGGCAATCGAACTGTTGTTTTTCATTTTCTTGAACAACATATCGGTTTGTGCCATATAACACCCTTAATATTCGATTTATAGGAAGAACTACTTACATACATGTTCTCTTCCCTAGCAAAAAATAAAGTGAGAAAATCTAAGGGAAATGTGAACAAATTACGAGGGAACAAACTTTTCACGATAAGGGGAATTTATTTCCCGTGAACATTTTTTCACGTTATTATTCTCATTTGAATTGCCTTTTTTCCTGGGAGTTTTTCATGATCGCAAATATGTGAAAAGGGGAATAACTACGAGGGAAAAATTATTCACGATAGGGGTCAATATGTTTTTTTTTTATATTTAAAACATATCTATACCTTAAGGTGTCTATAATGACCTAAATTCGATTTTCGACAGCAGTCGAATTAGCTGATCGAACGAGTTTTCATTTGGTATTATGGCGCGCATTCGATAAAAATTTACTACTGTGATTTTGTTAATTCACAGTAGTACATTTTCGATCAGCTGGCACTTAACATAAAAAAATTTTGTTAACAATTTAAAAAAAAATAAAATTAAAGTTAAACGTGACCACGGCGGAATTATGGTTGTTTTCTAATAATTTACCTTCAGTGGGATTTCATCGCACTTTTTTACATGCTGAACTTTGCTGCAAATCATTTGGTCAAAAAATAATTTTTTCCCATAAGAAATATGAGCGTTTCCAAGTGCTGTTTACGACGTTGCACTTGCATGAAATGAACAAAACTGATAAAAAATATGGTATTTGGTATATGAACGCAAAAAATTTCCAAATACAGTCAAACCCCGATAATTCGTAATCGCACGGGAACGGCCATTTCTTACGAATTATAGGTGTTTTCGATTTAGCAGGGTTTCGATTTAACGGGATTAAAATAAAATAATTACGAATTAACGGGGGCTTTCAATTTTTAAACTAAAACAATGCTTGCGCTTTGACATTTTTCTTTATTATTCATGTAACAAACTGATCTTAAGAAAATAGACACACACACAAGCAAAAACCCATGCAAAAAAAAAGCGATAAACAAAATATCATTCTTTTCATGCTAATGTTGTTTTTATTACGAATTATTAGTGGTAGTTACCAAACAATTACGATTCATCCCTCCAAGCAACTGGCAGAGTAAATTTTATTGGAACATATTCCATCTAGTTTTTGTTTTGGTATCATTGAAGAGATCTTTTGCTTTTATTTATTTTTTATGCAGTATAAGCCTGCTGTCGGTTTAATAAATATGCATTTTTTATTTTCTTTGTTAACATAAATTGATTATTTTCACGCTGATGTATTTTGACAAAAAGGACTATGACCAATGTCTTCATTTTTGATCGCATGACATTTTTCATCATTGTGATATAAGCCTTAACATCACATGGCCAAATTATCATCTGGGTCAAAAATTTAAATTATTTCATCAATGGAATGACAAATCGGCATTACAGAATTGAGGAATCGGAGTCAGTTTAATAATAAATGTCATCAGTGCGATGACTTAGTAACATCGAAGAAATGACTCATTGGGCTTTCATTAAATTGAGTTCTTTGGATTAACTGCAGTCAAATTGAGAGAATGTTATCATTTACTTACCCGTAATATTTTTTTTTTCATCCCTCTCTTTAATAATTTTAAGACACCCAATAAAAATTTCATTATCATTCTTCTTTGAAAATTTAATGTATTTAACTTAACCATTTAAACAAATAGAATATGGGAATTTTTACTTCTTGTTTTTTTTTTAAACATGAAAATTATTTTAATAATACACAAAATGTGGCCTCGAATTGATGTCACTGTAGCTATAGCATAGATGACGCATAAAATATGACAAACTTTTATGATGACGTTTGTCATTGGATTGATATAACTTTTTGCCTCATTGATGCCATTTGTAACAACAATGATGTCACAATTCTGATGTTAGAGCATCATCAATACGAAGATACATTTTTCTATGAGTTTAGTCACATTATCAATGTTGTCCACGATTTGGCTGCAACTGAAGGATTTGACATGAAGCGAAAAGTGCTATACCGTTTTTTTTTTGGGATATTGTATATTGATAACCAAGATGATTATACCTAATTTGGAAACGTTGGCACTTGCCATTCTCCAGATATACAATCTATAGTGTCGTTGTACGGAAGGTGCTACGCCCATTTCTCGAATCCCGCCCACATTTTGTCGGATATTGTGTTTGCCTCTTGCCATTCTCCAGATATAAAAAAGAAAAAAAAAACAACAAAAAATGATTTACGGGTAAAACTAGTCGCAGTCGGGGTTTTTTTGCTCATACCTCAGCCATTTGTGGACCAATCAGGCTACATTTCAATAGACAAATTTAACCCATTTCAACAGACAGGCGGACATCGTTGAATCAACTTTGCACCTCAGAATATATCTAAAATCAAAATTGTAGAAATTACAAAGGGAAGGACAAACTTAAATACTATATACCCTTTTCACCTGTGGTGAAGGGTATAATAAACTAATTATAAGAACTGGAGCGTGCCGAAAATTTAATTTGTAAATATCGTGATTATTTGCAAACCTTCTGTAAAAGACTTCAATGCTTGTTTAAAAAAATTTAGAATTTCTCTATTTTCCTACCCACTGTTTTATTTTTTAATTAAATAAATACGATTGCATTGATACATAAACGTAAGGTTAAACATTCTTCCACATATATTTTAATAAAAAACATTACGCATTAATAAAATAAAATACGCAATATTCTTAATTAAACATAAAGTAAGGCTGGGACTTAAGCAAAGACAGTTAATACATATAAATAAAAAAAATAAAAAAATAAGAGAAGTACTTAAGGATTTTTATTATAAATAAAAACAAGCAACTTGTTCTACAAAATTAAAAAGGAAATATTTTAACGTTTTAAGAACATTGTAAACAGAATAAAATGTTTCTTGAATCAAAAAATTTCAATTTTGTCTATTTTTCTCTTTTTTTATTTTCTCAGAAGAAATTGTTGCTGTGCAAAAAGTTCTAAATTGTCAAAAACGTATCCTTTTTGGCATGTTGGTAGTTAATGGCTTATAGTTAGACTTTTTTATTTACTTCTTTTTTCTGGCAAGAAATGTATCCCATCAAAGTTAGCTGACATTTTTCCTGTCTTAAAAAAACATAACATTTGAACATAGAAAAAATATCTCTTTATTGCTGTTACTGACTTACGCGACATTTTGGAAGCCAGTAGTAAAAAAAGGCAAACTAACCTTTACTAAAAATTAAACAGCAACATAGTTCGTTTAACCATTTAGCATACATACATATCGTTACTTGAAACGCAAAAGGCCCTAACCAACTAAAAATTAAAAATTTGCATCAACACAAATATCCATACAAATTTTAGAATCTTTCGACCGTAAAACAAAAGGATCTATCTACAAAAGATTATATGGTAAACGCTATGCAACGTTGTAAATGGTTTTACAAGAAAATAGTTTAAGGCGATTTATCAATTTTCCATTTTAAAGGATTTTCCTTTTCCTGTAAAATTTTCAAAATGTTTGATAGGGCCGTTTGCGCTTGAGGTTACGATATGACAAAAAAATTGTTGTAATAAAACACGAACACATTGATATTTTTGCAAAAGTAGCTCTGCAATTCCGCTAGGAACAGAATTCAAAAAAACTGTACACTAACGTAGTGTATTTTTTGAAAATAGAAATTCTAAAACTTCTATTTGTGCTTGTGAATTTGTACACCAAAAAAATACGCTAAATAACGATTGTAAGCTGACGGGCACAAATAACGTACCGATCTAACTTTAGCGTACGTAAAGTGTTCTTCTAGAGTACACTCAAAGTTTACTTTGACAAAGACGTTTAAATTTTCTTTTAAAACTTTGTTTCACTTCTTTACGCGCAAATTTTACTTTGATAAATTGTGTTATTTTGTTGTTGTTTGTCATATTAAACAAGCAACCAAATACAACTATGTATGTATAAACGACTAGCGAAGAAGAAGTGACGTCCATTCTTCTTTATTATTTCTTCTACAAACTTCAGATTCTTTAAAAGCTAACGTTGAGTGTAAGAAAGATTTCTAGTAGTGTTGCGATATCTTCCTGCTTAAGTTTAATTTTTGCATTTGAAAGCCCTGCTTTAAGCTGTCAAAAATAAACATGGACAAATGATTTCATGCCATTCTGCCATGTGGGGGTTTTTGCAATTTTGGCATAAAATTCCTTTTATGCCTGCAATGTTGATTGATTTTGTTCGGATGGGAACTGGATGATTGAAGTTAGAAGTTAATATGTAGTATTATATTGAAAGTGAAAAGTATTATTTTGTGCCGCATACGCCAGTTTTCTAAAAATATTTTTAAAAAGTAGCTTTTTGTGCTGCAAACCTAAACACTTCCATTTTTATATTATTAATACATTTTAGAAATTTTTACTATTTATTAACACGTGTTTATTTACTTAAATAACTTTAAAATAGATGATATGCAGCAGAATGAATACTTATTATCTGAAGAACCACAAAAATTGTCGCGAAACAGGTTTTGGATTAAGAAAGAGGGTAATAAAAAATAGTCATAATACCTAACTCGTTTTTTTTAATGGTTGGTAGGTCAAACCAATAATGAGCTGACGATATTTATGAATTATATGTTCGGTTCATCTCCGAGCCCTCCATATGCAGATGAAGATATCTAGATAATATTCGGCCCAAAAAACTTTACATGAATCCTAACCTCTTAATATAATTTTGTTCTGACGGGTCCCAAATTGGTTACTCAAAAATGTCTTTTTAAAAACTGTGGTGTAGCGTATCATACGGTCGGGCTTGGCCAAATATACTTTTCTACTTTGTTTCTTTTACTTTGGGCAAAAGAAATTTTATTTTCTTGTAGAATATGTTCTTAATTTAAAAAAAGATTTAATTGATACTATTAATTTGTTAACGAGTGCAAATGTTAAACATGGTACTAAAAAGTATTCATATGAGTTTGAGGATCACACACAGTCTTCAGCCTTTTAAAAACTTTCATTAGCTTTAAGAAAAATTTTATTATTCACACAATTTTATACATACAGTTCATAAACTTTTAAAAAATTTCCAAAAAAAAATCAAATTAAAACTTTAGAACAGAAAAAGAATCATGGACCCACAAATGTCATGTGCCACAGATAGTTAATTAAAAATCTGTTTAAAATATATTTTAAAATTTTTTGGATTTAATGTATTTTATATTGATGATGATAAATAATAAACTTTTATACAAACATAATTAAATGCCTTCATATGTTGTATATTTATACGTTTTATTGGGGTTTTCATCATTAGCTTGACCCATTTGCTGTCTGAAATAAAAAAAAAAATTTGTTTTTATTTTCTGTTAGGAATGGGCAAAAAATATCGATATATCAAAATATCGATATTTAAAAAAAAATAATCTATATACATATATCGCCGATATTTAAAATACCGATACATTAATATATCGATGTTGAAATATGACTATCGAATTCGATATTTTTTAATGTCAGTCTTCAGTAAAAACTCAAAATTTTAGCCGTTTTTCAAACATTTTTTTTTTAAGAATTGGCATCATCAAGATCTTAAATGATTGGCTTTATAAAAAGCAGTGCTGGATACAAGAAGCAGATTGACAGGAGAGCACAAACAACAGAGAGTTCACTCCTGATGTCCATATCTGATGATTACTGGTTTGACTAAAACCAGTTGGTACTTGGTACTTTTGGGGTGTAATTCAAATTTTAAGGAAGTCATGACTTATTGACTTCCATTTAAATTTTTCGTAATGTATTTTTTATTTTTTTGTATTTCATATGGTTTTTTGAATTCTTCCCTTTTGTTTTTGTTACCATAAAATTTTTGTTTTGATTGAATTTTTTGTTTTTATTATTTTTTTTAAAATAAAATGAAACAATAAAAAGTAACAATGTAATTACATTCAATATGTTTGTTCATAAATATTTATGTACAAAGGTATATTAAATTTTTTAATTTGGTAATAGTTTCAGCAAAATACGTTCGATATATCGATATTTTTGAACTAATAAATATCGATATTCTTAAAAAATATCGATTCGATATATATCGATATATTTTTTCAATTTGCCCATCCCTTTTTTCTGTTAATACAAATTTTGTTTTTGCCTTTAACTACCAAGAAAATCGTAAAATAATTTTATTTTAATTTTTTTGCAAGTTTTTTGGCAAATTTCCAAATTACGTAGGCGATGCCTTTTTTACGTACTATATTTCTATTTTATATATGAATAATCTTTTTTATTATATGTGCTATAAATGTACATGATCATCTCGGTCATAATGTTTATTTAAAATCAAAATGATCACAAATTGTATTAATGGCTATAAAATATTAAAAATTATTACGATAATTATTATTGTATTTTTATTTGCTTGATAATACATACATATATAATTTCGTAATTGTTAATTTTCATTGTTAAGGAGATTATAATAAAGACCTTGTTAATTTGTATAAAATATGTACATATATGGCAATAAAAAGAAATTAATTAAATCAAAGTATTCCTAAAATATCCCATAGATAAGAGACTCAGTAACAAACAAATTGGCTACATTTTAATAAAAACAATCTGGCATTGCTGTTTGTTAAGATAAAATAAATAAATTTAATATTAGAGAGAGTTAACAGAAACTCTCGAAAAAACAATGTTGTCAAATAATTTAAATTTGCAACTTGAACTTAAAACAATAATACACTATTGGGGTATTCACAAGGTGTGTCATAATGTTCTAGCATTTTACAATGGTTTAAAAATATTGTTGTTTCTTTGTTAACAAAAAGTGTCTTAAATAAATAGAACTTTGCTTGCTATGTTTATTGTGCTAACGTAATTAATCAGAAGAGACTTGCGCTGAGCGACTGAGCCGAGCCGCATTAGTTTTTTTTAAGCCGTCGCCGTTGATGGTAAAATTTATCCGGCTCACATCCGAATTTGACCTGCGGCTAGCAATTTTTGCAAAAAATCACTTGCGGCATCAAATTAGATCGGCTTAGGACTCTGTTGTTTGGTAAACAAGCAAAATAAAATGTATTTCTGATTTTCGTCTGAAAAATAGAAAATAGTCAGGTAAGATCTAATTTAATTAATTAATTCATGGATTAGAATTAAAAAGTATTTTTATTTTTTTTTTTTGGTAAATATTTATTTTTTATATTTGTTTTAAATTCAATTCTAAATACAGCCGTATTTGTTCATGTTATTATTTTAAGACATATGACTTTATGGCACCTTGTGGATCCCCCATATGTATTTTCTTTTAATAAACTAAGTTTGTTATTAAAAAGGGAAAATGTATTTTAAGGCTTGCAGGGTCACTTGTTAAATATTAAGGGAACAATACGAAATTGTGTAAATTATGTAAATTGCCACTTTATCTTTGAGACCAGAGCTACAGTACTTTTCGCTTATAGTCCATTCCGCTTAAAGGCCAAAAACGGATATAAGCCAAAATTTTTTCTAATTTCATACAAATTATTTGTTCTAAGGTCCATTTCGCTTGTAGTCCATTTTCGTTTAAAAGCCACATTTTATTAGCATGCACACATAAATTATTGCTTATACTCAACTCTATTTTTTATATTTTTTTAATCAACTGGCAACATGTTTTTATTTACCTTTCTGGAAAATGCCAAATTTCGCCATTTATATATCATAACATGGTGTCTTCATCTGACAATTTTTTGTCATAATAACGACAAACTTCATACAAAAAAAAAAAAAAAAACGCCGACAAAAATAGTAGTTTTTTTTTTATATGTAAAGATTTTGCCGTTTTGCCGCATCTAAAGACCAATGAAATTGATATTTATGTTGTGTTTGATTTCGTCATCCAAAGAATTAAAATGAATCTCATACTTAAGGCTTATGAAGCATTGAAATTATTCACATTTTGTTTTTATTGTAAGCTTTTAAAGCATATTTGGTTATGTTTCAAAATGCTATAAAAAAACTACTGAATATTTTCTCAAATTTCTTTTTTTATTTGAAAGTTAATAATGGAAAATAATTTCATTCAAATGGCTGCCTCGGCTGGCCGTGCAGTAGCCTACACGATCGGTCCAATTTTTAAGCACATTATCGATTGTGTGCAGCTGTATTTCACCAATGGCTTCAGGATTATTGTCCTTTAAAGCGTCAATTGCCTCTGGCTTGTCGGCGTAACAATTATCTTTGACAGCACCCCACAAATAATAGTCCAACGGTGTCAAATCGCAGCTCTGAGGTGGCCAAACGACATCAGCTCTGCGGCTGATAATGCGATCTTGAAAAACAGGGCGCAAAACATCGAGTGCAGCTTCGGCTGTGTGGCACGTAGCGCCGTCCTGTTGAAACCAAATGTTGCCAATATCCTCCTCTTCAATTTTTGTGAACAAAAATTCGTTCAATATGGCCCGATAACGATCGCCATTGACTGTAAAGGCCACTCCTTGCTCATTTTCGAAGAAAACTGGCCCAATTATGCCTCCGCACCAAACAGTGACTCTTTTTGGGTGCATCGGCTTTTTAATGTATGCGTGCGGGTTTTCTGTGCCCCAAATGCGACAATTTTGCTTGTTTACATACCCGCCAAGATCAAAATGAGCTTCATCTGAAAAGCTGATTTTTTTTTTGGAAAATTTGGCATATTCTGTAAGTCGATCGCAGGCCCACTTAGCGAAGCGAAAACGCATTGGATGGTCAGTTGGACTTTGTATGGCGTCATACCAAGGTCTTTATGCAAAATTCGTCTCAATGATGTCTCCGAAATGTTCAATTGTTGAGAACGACGGTGAATTGATGTTGATGGCGCTTCACGCACACTTTCTGCCACAGCAGCAATATTCTCGGGTGTACGCACTGTTTTTGGTTTTTCTCGCTTTGGTTTATCGACGAGGATGCCAGTTTCTTTCACTTTTTTCACAAGATAACGACGGAGCTGACGGTGCTTCTCTTCTTCCAAAATCCGTACGCAATTTTTGCACAAATTCTGCAACATTACCATGATTTTCAAAGTAATGTCGCAATATTTCCCAGCGTTGTTCAAGCGTATACACAACCATATTGGTTCAGCGGAAGGATAAAACTAATTATCTGTCAAATCAGACATGAGCTAAGTGTTACCATTCACATAATAAGTTGAAACTAGTTGAAAAAAAACACGTTAGATGGCGGACCCGTTAGATAACTGGATAATACTTAGCGTAAAAAACTCTTAAATGATTCATTACCTTATTTTGTTTTATATTGTATCAGTTTAGCCGTATTAAAAGGATTTTTTGGGTCGATAAATTAGGTTGCGTAATTTAAAGTATTAAAAAACATAAATTCAACCAAAATTAAATACATGGGTCTAATCACCGCATTCGATACTATCGTATCGAATAAACTATCGAATGTTTTTGCATACGAAAGACACTGACGTATCGAATGAAAACTCGAGAAATGTAATGTCAAGTTACTCGATATCGAATGCTATTATTTCAAATTCAATAAATTTCATTCTATATCGAGATTCATGATACCAAAATAAATAATTTCGATCAATTTTGCTCGATATCGTATGCGGTGATTAGACACAAGTTATAAAATTTTTTTAACCGTTTTAAGGTCCCGCTTTATACGGGTCCAAATTATAGTGAGTTGTATGCCGATTATTACAAAATTGCATCGTGTTATTTCTAGCCACTTAAAACTAAATTGGACTAGATGTGACTACAATATCGATATTTGTTACGGTTTTAGGCGTATTTAAATATTCCCAGAGTGGGATTTATATGGAGCCTATGATATATTGTGGGCCGATCTTCTCCAAATTTAGTTGTGTCCGATTTCTAGTTTGATTCAAGAGATATTGGTTTAAAATTTATCAATGTTTATGTTCTATAACTCTAATAAAAAGTACGTTGGCAACATTAAATTTGCGTTAACATGGCATCGATTTGTTTTGGCATATTGTTGCGTATTTTTGTGAAAATGCATATTTTCGCATATTTTGGTTTTAAATGCATATTTTTTTAATATTTTAACATTTTCGAGTGATATATTTTTTAAATTTCCATAGTATAAAATAAATTTCTACAAAATAATTTCCAAATGCACAAAAAACTCTTAAAAAAAAAATTTAAGATCAATAAATGAATTTTTTTTTTTTTTGAAAAAGATTTTCAAAATTTAGACGAAAGATCATTTTATTTTTAGCCAATGCAGCACATTACATATTTAAGGCTGCCAATGGGTTTAAAATATTTTATCCAAAACGGTTCACATGTTACTTGCTTGGCATATGGGTGGTACTGAGGTGTAGAGGAAATTAGAAGCCAATTCGATAGTATTGATATATTATTGTTAAAGGCTCTTTTATGAGTTGCAATTTTTAATGAAATGTATCCCTTACAACCGCACTCAGTATTAACCTGGCTAGATGCTGTAGAATAATATTAAAAAATGGTGACCAATTTAAAAATGTTATTGAAGAACTTGTTGCTACCGGGGCTTATGAAATTAAAAAGGTAAAGGAAATATTAATTTTAAATAACATTAAAACTCAATTAGAATTTGTATTTTCCAACTACTGATGTATTGGTGTAGCAATAACTAAATTTGAGTAATATTGTTCACTTAAGACACCTCAAGTTAAATTAACTGATATGCAGAAAGTAAAATTAACAATGTGGAAGGAAGAATAGCCCGACCAATTAAAAAAATTCCAAATGTTTTGCAAAAAAATTAAGGATTTTAAAAAATAAAACAAATTTCATATATTTTTGATCTGGAACCAAATGTGAGATTTGAATTAGAAAATTTCTCCGAATGATTTGGCATCCTTCAAGTACGCTTTTTTAACTAAGTTTTAAAAAATATTAGACTGAACTTTTTATTTTATTTTGTTTGTTTAAAAAAAAAATTAAAAAAAGGCGCCTGTCAATGAAAATGTTCAAGATTTTAGTGCATATTTTTTAAGGCATATTTTGGAGTTTTTAGTGCATTTTTTATGCGCATATTTAAAAAACTTACAGGAAAAGTTGCTTCTATCGAGAACACGTCTAAAATTATTTGTCGTTGTTTGCTCTTGCAATTTTTTTTTGTAACATCAAATAAATGTTTGCTCAAAAATTACTAAAATATTTCATATTTTGTGTTCACACTACGTTCACATTGGACAAATATTTGTTTGCCGGCAAGTACTATTATTTGCTCTAAATCAGCTTGAAAGCCTGTTTAGATAAATTCTAAGAAAATAATAACAAATTCAAGAAAAAGGTCGATTAATAAAGCCTATAGTACACGGAATGTAAAAAGCTACATGCGTATGAGGTTCTGACGTAATTTTGTCGTCATCTCACAACACGAACTTGATATTGTGGCTTTGTAGTGTCGTCAAAATTACGTCAGAACCACATGCGCATGTGGCGTTTTACATTCGGTGTACTATAAGCTTAAGTAATATAGCTGTTATTTTGTTTGACACTCAAAAATATTTTGTGTTCAGACTACGTTAATGAAATATTTGATGTTTGCTGCCAAATATTGCATCAGTCTGAACGTATCTTTAATATTTTTAAAATAATAACTAATTTTTTTTCTATTTTTATTTTCAGGTAAATTTAAATGAAAATGTTTAATTTTTAAAGCAATAAATTTTAAATGGTAAGTTAGACAATCTGTTTTTAATGTTAAACTAATTTTAATTAAAGTAATTTTACTTTGGCCTTAAAATATGCTTTAATATTATATTCTATTTTACATTTGGTTAATGTCCTATTTTCGATTTATTTTTTTAAAAAAATTCATATTTATTTTAAATTTTATCATAATATGCTTAAATTTCTCTCTTAATATGTAGCATTTTTTTTATTATTATCAAATATTTTAAAATATATCTTAATTTTTGAACAATTAAAATTTTCAGTTCAAACAGTAAAATCTTTTTTTTTTTTTTTTTTTTTTTTTTAAATCATTATAAAGGTTAAACGTTTTATTTTTTGTTGTGATTTAAGGTAACATATTTCAATTTTTTAGTAACTACCCAAAATCTTTAACGAATTCATGTCTCAGTTGCCTGTTTTTTTTTTTTTTTTAATATTAATATTTTACTTTTTCCTGGAAGTATGCTTTTGTTTTTATTCCTCATAAAAAAATTGTGTTTAACAACATTTTTCATTGTCTTGTGTTTTAATACCCTTCAACATAGGTGGATATAATAGTTTGTCGTTCCGTTTGTAATTAAAACAATATTGATCTTAGAATTTATAAAGTATATCGTATATTCTGGATCCTTATGAGTAGCGGAATTGATTAAACGATGTCCGTCTTATATGACGTTTCCGAAGTCGGCAAATCTTATGGCGACTAGGTTGTTATATCTTTACTACACATATAAATCGGTACAGAAATTACTGAGATTTGTGCAGAAATCTAATCATAAATTTTTTTTTATAACCCATAAGCCTTCACTTTTCAAAGTATCCTTATAATTTATGACCTTTATTTTTTATTTTTACCTTAAATAAGTATGGTGGAATAATGGTAATGAAAAGTAATACGGGCACTTGAAATTCGACCACTTGACTTTTTACTGATAAATGAAAGACATTTGAAGCGGTATATGATTCATTAAAATAGGTGGATGATAAGATACTCAAAAATCTCGTTGTTATATATAAGAAGATTTTCCTTATACTTTGTGAAATCTTCATCGATTTCAATTTCACGTGATTTCGATTTCCAGAACATGACCGATAGACAAATAACTCGAATTTTTGAGGCTTAAATACAGGGTCCGCCAAATAACTGTTTTTTTTTTTGAAAATGCTGTAAAAAAAACTACTGAATATTTTCTCAAATTTCTTTTTTTATTTGAAAGTACAATCCTTCCGGTTAATAATGGAAAATAATTTCATTCAAATGGCTGCCTCGGCTGCCCGTGCAGTAGCCTACACGATCGGTCCAATTGTTAAGCACATTATCGATTGTGTGCAGCTGTATTTCACCAATGGCTTCAGGAATATTAACCTTTAAAGCGTCAATTGTCTCTGGCTTGTCGGCGTAACACTTATCTTTGACAGCACCCCACAAATAATAGTCCAACGTTGTCAAATCGCAGCTCCGAGGTGGCCAAACGACATCAGCTCTGCGGCTGATAATGCGATCTTCGAAAACAGGTCGCAAAACATCGAGTGTAGCTTCGGCTGTGTGGCACGTAGCGCCGTCCTTGGGAGACCAAATGTTGCCAATATCCTCCTTCAATTTTTGTGGACAAAAATTCGTTCAACATGGCCCGATAACGATCGCCATTGACTGTAACGGCCACTCCTTGTCCATTTTCGAAGAAAAATGGCCCAATTATGCCTCTGGACCAAAATCCGCACCAAACAGTGACTCGTTTTGGGTGCAACGGCTTTTCAATGCATGCGTGCGGGTTTTCTGTGCCCCAAATGCAAAAATTTTGCTTGTTTACATATCCGCCAAGATCAAAATGAGCTTCATCTGAAAAGATTATTTTTTGGCAAAATCTGCATCTTCTGTAAGTCGATCGCAGGCCCACTTAGCGAAACAAAAACGCATATTTCCCAGCGTTGTTCAAGCGTATACACAACCATATTCGTTCAGCGGAAGGATAAAACTAATAATCTGTCAAATCAGACATGCGCTAAGTGTTACCATTCACGAAATAAGCACTAGTTGGAAAAAAACGTTAGATGGCGGACCCGTTATAACTGAATTTGATGCTGAAATACTCAGCCCAATTATGAATAAAAACTCCCCGGAAGTTTTCTCCCTTCTCCCGTTTTTCCTATGTAAATTCAATTGTATAAATGGGAAAAGGGAATTTTTATTCATAATTGGGCTGATTAATTATCAATTAAAAATGAAAAAAACTTGCAGTAGAAATTCATCGTGATATAGAATTAGAGTCTTTTTAATTTTGACAACGCGTTTTCTTATACTCACTTAGTCTTTCAGCAATGCTACCATTATTATCCTTCAAGTTCCTAACAGCCATACCTATCAAAAAGCGGCACGCATTTTGTAGTTGTCAAAAATTGTCATGCCCATGCATGAAGCATCCCTAATTAGAGCGGCGCCAAAGCTTTGCAATTTTCACAGTGCGTTTAATAACTAGTAAAGTTGGCTTCTAGTGTTAAAAAATAATGGCAAGTTAGCATTCGTAGCCAAAAATCGCTAAATCAACTTTCAAGATTTTTAGCGATAGAGATTTAGCTTTATCGATTTACAGAATACGGCTGCAGCTCTTTCAGCGTATTCCTAAACCTTGTTGAGTTTGTTCTGCATGCTTGAATGTTGTTGGGTTAATACACATCTGCATAGTTGAGGTCCTTTAGCGGACTACTTAAGCCCCAGGTTACACCGTGTGTGTCTCTGGTCGCTGCTATCTTGAGTGTGTCCAGTACAATGTTAAAGAGGAGGGAGAGATAATACACGACCTTGTCTTACACTGCCCAGATTGCGTTTAAATATAAGGTATCGAAAGCCTTTTGGAAATCAATAAATTTTATATACAATGATGTTCTCTAGTCTAATGATTGCACTATGATGATGTTTAGCGTGTTTAATTGATTCACACTGGATTGGGTGCATCTGCGATAGCCAAATTCAGTGCGCCGCGTTTTCTATTTTCTCTTTTGTTACATGTGCACACACATACTACGCATACAATCGCAAAATGTATAGGATGCCTATCGCTGGATTGGATTTATTTCCTTTCTGAGCCCGGGCGAGGGCGCTATCATACTTTTATTAAATTTCAAAATTTTTATAAAAAGAAAATACAAAAAAAGGCAAAAATAAAATGACAACATTAAAAATTGATACTCTCGTTTTCATTATTGACTTTTGCGTCGATTCCGGATGACGACTGAACTGAAGTTGAGTTTCCAGCAGCGAAATCAGGCATCATATTAAAATATAAAATATAAAAAAAAATTACATGAGCGGCGTTGCCTAATTTCGCTGATGGCAACTTAACTTCGTTTGTGTTGCTATCAGTAATCGACCCATTTGTTAATTTAATACTAATTCTGTTTCATTTCTTTACAATAAAATTTTGCTTAAAATTTTACGACACGTTTTTTTTATTATTAATTTTTCAAAAACACAGATCCTTTTAAAACCAAAATAAAAAAAAATTAAAACTATGAGAAATTGCCTTTTCAGGACTATGGTGAAGGGTATATGAGAATCGACAAAGCAGAATATAGCACTCTTTTTATTATTCTTGTTTGAATTGTTATTTATCCCTTTCTTTTGTTTTTCCCCTTTTTTTCTAAATTGTCAACTTTATATTGCCAGACAACAAAAGTATCATGATGCTGTAGCCATTAATCAAATACTTATGAACATACACAGATACAAAGCAATTTTTTGTGTTCTTTGCTTTTAAATATTTCGTTTGTAACACCTTAATGTATGCAATACTTAAACATAAGCAATTCATGTTGCATATGTGCCTTTGAGTATATATTTTTTTTTTATATTTTTTATTTATTTTATATTCCTTTTTCATAAGCTTTATTAACAATGAAAATATAAAATTTTTAAAAAAGTTTTTGCTTTGTAGACAAAATAATTTTTGTACGTGTTAAGAATTGTTTATGGAGTTGCAAACAGGTGCGTATCACTAAAAAATTTGAAGTTTATTTATGGGTATGCCAGTGTTCGATAATTAAACGGTACATTTTTAAACGTTTGGCTCACACACCCAAGAACGATATCTTTTTTCAGTGATTGTGTAGACGAACACAACCCTTAATACCGTTCGTAACTATTTTCAAGAAAGAGCCGAACATTATATATTGTTCTGTTCTTCGTTAAAAAAACAGAACAATTGTAATGATACTGTAGACAAACATTATATATTAATGTTCTATAATGTTTCTTTTTTTACATTGATAAAGAAATGAACAGACAAAACTTTTAGCAACGACCGCACCACGAACAGCTTGTGTGTGCATTGTGTATATGTTTTCTTTGTGTAAAATTGTTTTGCTAGCTTTTTGTATTTTTTTTCGTATGTGTATTTGTTTTTGTAAAAAATGTTTGGTTTTTCTTTACCAGCCAAAAGGGACAAACATTAATGAGCCGAATCGAACACTATGAAGTTTGTGGATTTAAAAAAAAACCGAACGGACTTAAATGTTCTCATCTTTTGTTGAGTTTGATAAAGACAGTATTATTTTTGTGTTCAAAAGAGGACTAAAGCCTAAAGTACACAGAATGTAAAAAGTCACATGCGTATGTGGTTCTGACGTAATTTAATTGTCATCAAATAACACGAACTTGCTATTGTGGCTTTGAAGTGACGTCAAAATTACGTCAGAACCACAATCGCATGTGGCTTTTTACATTCCGTGTACTATAGGCTTTACAGGGAAACGTTATTTTTTTTAATAATTTTCTACACAAACACTATTAGCGTTTGTGTTTTCCACAAATCTACCGAACACTAAGGAGCGATATTTAGTGTTTATTTTCGAACACTGTTTATTGCACCATTTTGGGAGACACCTCAGTTGACGTGCAACATTTTCTGCCTAAAGTAAAATATTTATAATGAAAACAAGAAAAAAAACGTGTCATGTCTAATTTAGTGTTAAGAACTAAATTTAACTATTTAAAAAGCTGAATTGTTGAAAAAAATTTGTATGTAAAATTTAAAATTAAATATTTTAATTAAATATTTTAAATTTTAAATTTAATTCAATTATATTTTATAAAATCTAAATTGGATTTTATATATATTTTAAGAAAAATTTTTTAGGGAAATTTTGTTTTAAGAAACGTTTGAATCAAATTTTTGTTAAGAATACGACAGTTTATATTTTATATGGCAAGGCAATTTAGAAAATTGCCAGGTGTAAGCAGGGTACCTCTTCATTCGCTGCCTTAAGATTTCCAGTAAATTGCCTGCTTCCACCTATCAACAATAAGTCTTCTAAAAATATGGCAAACCCAGCCCAATTTTTTTCTATTTATTTACGGTTTCCAGTTCTTTGTCAGAGGTCTTGGTTAAAATAATTTGCTGTACTTTAGTGTTTTGTATGGTAGAAATATGAAAAACACAATAGTATTTGTGTAGTAACTACCTTAAGCCACATGCGCATGTGGTTCTGACGTAATTTTGATGACGCTACAAAGCATGTTCGTGTTCTGTGATGACGACAAATTTACGTCAGAACCACATGCGCATGTAGCTTTTTACATTCCGTGTACTATAGGCTTTACACACATCAGCACAAATGCATAATACCCTCTTGACTATGGTGGTGGGGGTATAAAAAAGGTTATTTCTATTAAAAAAAAAATTTTTTTCATTATATGTAAATTTCTAAATGTTTGCTTTAAATTGAACTTTAGCCTTGTAAAATGCTTTCATTTTCTATTATTACTAACGCCCCCAAATGCAACATATTAAATTTAACAATACCAACTAGCATTTTACTGTTTAAATAGTCCCTAGAAAGTGTGCTTCAAAAAGAATTTTTAATTCACTTGAAGTCTCTGTTGTATATTGCTGTAATCCCCAGATGTTTACATGAACAAAACCAAACCAAAATTAAAAAAATAATAAAAAAAATGATATAATTGTTTTTTAAGGTTTCAACAAGTGCTGTAAACAGTAGTAAACTTATTTGAAAAAAAATATACAATTATTGTAGCAATATAAAGTATTTATGTTAAATATCGTAGTTGTGTTTAAATCATTTAAATTTTTTTTTCTGCTTCTACCAAGTTTGCGTGTTCAGGGTCTATTCTAATGATGAAGTGCCTTCTCGTAATAACAATAACCACTTTTCTAAATTGTTAAACATATACAAGTAATTTTTCAGTTTAATGAAAAAATGAGAAAACATCATTATAATTTGTAAGCTGTTGCAGTAAAATATATGGTTTTTTATTTTAAAACAAAATTAGATTAAACAAAATGTTGTCACTTTTAGAAATAATGGCATAAGGGGTAAAATGTAGTGTGGTTTTAGGTAAATAAAACAAACAGTTTAAGAATTTTGTTTACGCTCAGAAGTATGCTTTTAATTTAATTTAAAAAAATTGATATTTATTTTGTTGCTTGCAAGTATCCTACCAAAAAACAAGTAAGGAAGTATAGATGGTCCAGCCCGACCACTAGGTAGATACCCTACAATATAAACTTTAAAGACACATTTTCGGATTGCACCCTACATGGGAACCATGGCTAGTAAAGTAGCCGTCAAAAAAAAGATGATGCTATGAGCTAAAAATTAAAATGGAAAAGTTCTTAATGTCGAATATTCGTCTTGAAACAATTTAGAAGGGGTTATTATGGGAGTAAATTTTTTACCTTTTAGTTCATAGTAGATCAACACAATAAGATAGTTTAAGGGCACAAAGATTATTCCGGAAAGAAGTTTGTATGGGGGCTATGTGAAATTGTAGAAAGATTCTCGCCATTTTTAATAGGCGTCGTGCTTATCATTTCATCTTCAAAATTGCGACCTGAACTTTGCGCACAAGGTGGTATGGACAGATACCAAACCAACCGGTCAGACGGACTGACGGACACCGTTAGATGGACTTAGAAATTGATTCTTAATAAAGAGCTGCTAAAAGTCTTAAAACTTACATGTATTAAAAGTTGGTCAATTGAACATCTACTAAGTTCGACAGGGCAGCACAGCACCATTTGCCAGACTTTTGTCCTAAAACGTGATTACAAAGCCACAACGGCCATTCTCTGATTCTGTGATGTCGTCAAAATTACGTCAGAACCACATGCGCATGTGGATTTTCACATTCCGTGTACACAAGTTAAGTTATGTAACGTTATAATCGCCAAAACAATTGCTCTAGTTGGATGAGCTGTGGCTCCATCTTGATTAACCCATAATTCTGAATTGTTATCTACCTCGGGCCTTAAAAACTTGCAATCATTGCCTGGATTAAATGCCATTCACATAAACTGCAACATGTTCGACGTTTTCGAAAAAATATAGTCCAATGATCTTTTCTAAAATTATTCCCCACACCAAACTGCTTTTAAGAGGGTGCATTCTTAGATTTTGTGTGCCACATATTCTGACCATTGAGGTGAAATGGTCTTTGTGTCTAGATAATCAAATGCTGACTTTCAAAATTAAATTTAACGTTTTTAGTTCTTTGTTCTTTGCTAAGTCTTTCCACCATAAATGTCACAAATTTTTCAAAAAGAGTTCTGAAAAATAAAACGTAGACAAAAATCCTTTTTCTTATTAAATCATAACGTTCATTATGCGCCATATTTTTTAATTCAAATTACTAAGAACGAAAAAAATTTGCCTACATTTAGGCATGCAAAACAAACATATTTGTTTTTTTTTCTAACTGCCATTGTGTCAACATTTTCTTCTACCCAATTAAGATTTTCTGTAATTAAATTTTGTTCATTCTTTTATTTTATTTTAAACCTCTGGCTCATCCAATAAAAAAATCTTGTTTATAGGTATTAGTATTGTTTTTTTCCTAAACAAAAGTGTTGTCTGCTTCTAGGTGTCTAACAAAATTTAATTTGTATTTGTTCTCCATTTATTAACAATTAATTTCAACAACCTGTTCTCTACCTCAGTTTTCTCCCTTGTCTTTTCCATTCCTTTTTTATCTCAATTCCTAGCATTTTTTCCACGCCAAGTCGTTGTCCTTTACTATTCTCATTGACAGGCCAAACAAAATTATGTACAGTACTAACATTCAATCAACGCCTAACAATGACATTAATTTGTTTAAAGGCAGGATGTTTTTGTTTTTCTATGTTTTTTCAAAACATACATTTTATTGCTCTAGAACATGATTATAAAATATTTGTACTATGGTTGCAAATAATAACATCATGTCTATTTCCTAATGGACAGTCACATTTTGTGATTTATTTATAGCAATATCCAGAAAAGGGAAAAAATTGATGCAGGATGCTAGATTTTGTAGGATATGACAGTTGGAGATAAAAAGAACACAATTTGTTTTATCACATCCTTTATTGATGTATTCCATTAACCAATAAAAACAACTTTTTATTTTACTTTGATGCTAAAAAGGATGCTTTATGTTTTATAATGTATATTATACCCTATAAGTAGGCTATGTGTTTTGAGTATGCTATAAAAGGATTTGCTTTTAGAAAAATATTTTTAGCAAATTAATTAGCTTACGTTTGTGCTTATTTCGGAGTACATATTTAGGACATTTTTTTTAATATTATTTATTTTTGGACTATACTCTATAGATTCGAAAGATATATTTAGAAAAAAACACACGAATTATTTTGACCATCAGGGCAAGGTAGGCAATGAAAAGGTAGATATTTTTGGGCAAAAGAAGCGCGGCATATTTATAGGACCTGAGCCCTTTTTAATATGCTTGCTGGTTATAGATAAAACAAGATCATGGACGAATAAAAATTGATTTGTCTATGTACAAATATTTCTGGGCTTCGTCAAAATAAAAAATGTGTCCTGCTGTAAATCATGTAAGTAACTTCTGCTTGAGAAAGGTGAAAAAAGGATACTTATGGTATAAACACAATTGGAACGACGAATTCGACGGCAAGAATTCGTTGCATAAATTCATCAAATGGACGCAATAAGAACATTAATAAATATGTATGTATATTTTTAATTTTGTTTTTCTATCAATTATTTAAAGTAATAAAATGGTAAATGATTTAAATCACTATACAATCTTAATTATTTACCACTCTTCTAACCACATATTTAATTGTTTTAAATTTCCCCTTTTTAAAGACTGTGTAAAAAAGCAACAACAATAATTAGAAATAATTAAATTTTCTTTTTATTATATGCATGTATGTATGTCAATCAATAATAGTGCCTTAGAATAAATAGCCCTATTACCACTTTCTCTTACTTTTGTAGAACAAATTACAAACAATTTAATTCTTACCGGAAATTACATTGCATTGTAACTTAGAATATAAAGGAGAAGAAGACAACAATAACAACTATACTTGAACAACTTACAAAATACATATTAAAATTCAATATGTATGTATAAAGCTTTTTGTACACTTACAATAGAACAACGTACGTTTACGTCAATGAAATGTAAACTTCTAGCTGGCTAAAAGTGAAAACAAAGAACAAGACATTTAGCCTTTATCAACCTTTACACCATCTTTTCTTCTTCGAAGCTCTCTTATAACACAGGTAAGAAGAGGCAAATGGAACATATGTATAGTTAGTAAAATACCGGTAATAGTAAGAATCTATAGAATGGTAAATACTACATAAACAAACCTTTGGTTTACCTTTTGCTTGTTTGTGTGTGCAAGTGCTACATTTTAAAAAGGTGTTTATTTACCTTTTAGAACAACTTGGAGATGACATGTATACTGCCCTTAACTATGCTATAGTTTTTGTTACAATAAACTTTAACTGCTTGTTTCGATCAGTGTTGACAAAGTATGTCATCGTCCAGACTTGAAATTTTTTTAAATTTTGCTTTGGAATTGCAATGGTGTCCAGATTATGAAATTTTAGTATGGCAGTTTTTAAATTTTTTTCTTTTCTTTCCCCTTCTTCGTTTTTTATTTTATATATAAATACAAATAGCACTTCAATCAACTTCATGTTGAAGAGTGTGAGAATTTCAAAACAAAACAGAATTGCAGAGTACATGAAACTGAGTGCACCTCCCCAATCTACTCACCTATCTTAGCAATAAACTCAAGAATTGCGGTAACAAAAATTTCAAGTCTGGACGATGACTATTAAGAAGTAAGTAGTTATGCAACTCTTTCAGAAGTGCATTTTTTAAACAAAGTTCAATAAAAAATATAAAACAACTCAAAGTAATCAAATTAATTGAATAATTTTAATTTTGATTAATCAAGCACTAGTTTTAATGTGCTTAGAAGGAATAATGTTATGTTATGTTCACACTTGGGTTTTAAACACGTTTAAGCATCTCGTACGTAATTAAGATCTAATCACTTCAAAATCGAGATGATTAAAACAAAATTTTTTCATTAATCACATACAATCCTCTGAACATAGGTTAGGTTAGGTTCCATGGGTAGCCATCGAGAGACAGCTCACTTGGGTCCGTTAATATTCCCTTTGTGATACCCAGCGCCAATTCCCATCCTTTAAAGCAGTTACTCAGATGCTGGCACTGCAAAGTCCACCCAATTCGTCTTCCTAATGAAGAGAAGAAGCGTTTTAAGTTCTATCCCAGATAGATCCTCCAAGCAGGCAAACACCGGTTCCCCCAGGTATTTTTCCCTGATGCCCCGCAACCCAGGGCATTGACAAAGAAAGTAAAGCACAGTCTCCTCTTCCTCCTCGTTTTGGCAACTTCTACAGTAGTCGTTGAGTTCCAGACCCATTCTTCCAGCATGAGTCCCAACCGGCCAGTGCCCAGTCACAACCGAAATCACTGTCCTAAACTGGTCCCTGTAGAACCTAAGTAGAGAATTAGTTCTCCGTTCATCATATCCAGGCCATCGTGTCCTAGATATCAGGCAGGTATACTCACAGGTCCACCGCGTCTGCGCAACTCTATAAGACTCGCGTTTGATAAGTGACTTACAGTGAGCCATTGGAAGGCCAACGAATTGATCAATGAATACGTCATCCATGCGACCACCTTGTTTGGCCAGCCCATCTGCTATCTGATTGCCCGGGCATTCTGAGTCCCGGTATCCATATTAGCGTTACCCTGGAATGCTTCGCAATCTCATTCAAAGACATCCGACATTCTACAGTCAACCTAGATGTCGTGTAGACACACGGTAGGGAAGCAAGGGCAGCTTAGCTGTCGGTAAATATACGTATATCCCTCGATATGCGATGATACCCCAGCCATTTCGCCGCCTGCCTTATAGCCGAGATCTCCGCCGGCAGGACACTACATCCATCCGGCAGACGAAAGGAAACTCACATCCAGTTCCTTTATGAAGAAACCCCCCGCCAAACTTTTCCTCGAACAATCAGTTTAAACCGTGGAAAGTATCCGACGGCACACTACCGTGCGCCAGTTGTATCACGAACCCCGCGCCAAAGAAAGGCCCCGGGGTGCAATAGCCCACTACATCAGGGACAATCGAACATTTGATTATCCCGGTGTGTCCATAGTCACAGCCCTACCACCCGTGCACCCCATTCAGCCGTGTCGATGAGCAAAAAACCATCTGTCTGGCCGTGACCGGGAGCCTTTTTAATACCGTAAACAGCGCCCTCGTGGGAGTAGATAGCATTGATCCCGTGATCATCAACGCGACTAGTCTATGTACCTTCTCAAGCATCGCGCGGTGCCTGCTCTTATTCAGTGCAGTACACCATACAACGACCCCGTAATACAGAGTCGGCTTTACTACAGCCTCAAAGATACAATTGACACACCTCGGGCCCATGCCCCATTTCCTGCCGATTGCACCTCTGCACGCATATGTGGCAACTATTGCCCTTTCCACTCTCATCCGGACATTTAGTCCCCATGACAGCTTGCTATCCAGAACCACGCCCAGATACTTGGCACTGTGAGAAATCTGAAGCTCAGTTCCATTTAACCTTGGAAGCCTAAAGTCATCGGTCTTGTACTTTCTCGTAAAGAGTACAAGTTCCGTCTTCGACGGATTAACACTCATCCTCTGAACATAAATACCTCAAACTGAGTATGATGTAGAATCGGTCACAAAAAACATACCGACCGCGATTTTATCTGTTTTTTATTTTTTTTTTATCAATTTTTAATACTTTAAAGTAATATACAGCCGGGTCAAAGATTCTGTTTGGAATGCTGTCAATTCCGTATTTACCATTCCGTTTGAAATAATTTTTGGTGCTTTAGATTTCGGTCGTTTTCATCAATCCGAAAAATTTAGTTTAAGCGATTTTAATTTAAACAATTTGGCAGCATCAGTATTTGTCACTGAGGAATATGGCAACAAATTCACATTGCAAGGCAAAAAAAAGCTGTTAACAAAATGTTTGTAAAAATTGACATTTTGTTTTTTTTTTATGTATACAAAAGTGAAAAACTTTAAAATTTGTGAAATTTAAAAAGTAAATTACCGGGCGTATCAACAGTTGTGAAAACAAAAAACGTTTCATTTCGAAAATTTTTTTCGTAATTAATTTTCTGCAGCACCAAAATACGAAATGAATTCCGTTTCCGAACGGAATTGTACTCTGTGACATGGCTGATAAATTTGTTTGTAATGTTTTATTTATTAATCAACTGTCATCTTACATTTTGTTTATATGTTACATAATTTAAAGTTTATAGGCAGTTTACATTGCAACGAAATCTTGTAGATTTGATTTGGAATCTTCCTTAAAATCTACTGCGTCTACATTATAGTTATTTTTAAGTTAATAACAAACCTTTTAAGACTTAACTAAATTGGATTTCCTTCTTTCCTGATTTCTAAAATTTAAAAGAAACAAAGAAATGCTAATAAAAAGTATTTAAAAGTTTAGGGTTGCAATTGGGTGAACGTGGAATAGTTTGTTACTTAAAACTTGTAAGATTTCCTTTCGGTAGATAATTTAATACGAATGAAGAAAAAAAGAACAAACTGTTCGAATGTAAAATCGAAATATTAGAATTGGTTTGGTTTTTTTAGGACTACTGACCTTTTGCAACTATGAAGTACATACGGAAAAGATAAAATGTCAATAACGTCTATGTGGATAGTGCAAATAATTGTATGAATGGATTACTTTTATGTAGAGGGTTTTTCAACAAGAACTTTGTGTTTTAAAACAAAAAATTTAGATGAAGATGAATCAAATTTTTATTGTATTACGAAGAGAAAAGTTCGGCAATTATGAATGAAAAATAATATCTGGCAAATGTCAACCACAAGCATGCTGATAGATGTCGAGTCTATCATCAAAGTTGTTAATCCATTTTTGCCAAAATGGCGCGTCTATTTCATTAATCACATCACGGATCGATGCAATTGGCACCGTATAGACTCCGTCATTAACATTGCCCCACAAAAATAATCAAGTGGTGTTAAATCACACGATCTGGCTGGCCACTTAACAGCTGATGTCCGTGAAATTATGCGTTCGGGAAATTTGGTTTGCAATAAACTGATCATTTCATTGGCTGTGTGACACCTTCCTGTTGGTGATGGCACATTTTGTATCAAACCTATCGACTCAAATTTAACGACTAAAGTCTTAATAGCAGCCTTTACGAAGTGTAACTTTACCAAAACCTCCATTTTCATAGTGGATTTTAATTACTTTAATGCGATTTTCGACCAAAAATTTATTTATTGCAACAATTGACAATGTATCTACTACGAACACGTCAAAAAACTAAATGTTAAAACTATCATGTTGTTAGTGTTGCCACAATTAAAAAACAAAGTTCTCGTTGAAAACCCCGATAAATAGAACACGGAAATTTTGTGTGAAAGTTTTCTATAGAAAAAGTTGCTTAGAGTCTAACAACTCTTCTATAGAAAAGTTGCTTAGATTTCTTATAATATTTTTTTTTACTAATTATTAACTTCAATTCAATGTATTTTGACAAAACTTCCCCTCCTTAATTTTAAAAGACATTTGTGCCATATTCCCGTTTTAACGTTTAAGTGATGTAAACACATTTTTGCGTACCTGCGTTTTGCTTTTAGGTGTTAAATTTATAATAAATTTAATACCTTTTGCACAATATTTATTCAATTTGTTTATTGCTGCACACTTAAGTATGCTCAACATTAAACTTGTACCTTAAATCCTTAAAAAATATGCTTCACAAAATGACACTTAAAAACAAAAACACGAAAATTTAATTTAAAAGGAAATCGCATTAGTATGCTTTGCATTTTGAATAATTTAAAAGCCTTTAAGTATACTTACGAACACTTAACAACAAATTTTAACAACACACCAAAATTAACGGCTTTAACTAGAAAAAATTTGCTATATTATTTATTAATTTTAAACTTTTTTTAAAAGTCATTAAATTATAAATTTTTTCTTCTCTATTTTTAATTAAATTACTAACTAATATTGATATAACATTTTTTGCTTAATAGCTGTTATTTATTTGATAAATATGAAACGAAAATTAATGCCGAAATGCTTTTTATGTTTAACACATTTTAACAATTTCCAATGGGAATTTTTTCTTGCTTCTAATGCGATTTTTATAACTCAATTTAAATTAAATCAAACTGTGCTTTTGTATTAAGCAAAGAACCACAATAAATAAATGGAACTATTATGTTTGCTTCAGTTTCATCACAAATGATTTCATCTCATGCACAGACATTGTTGACTGAACTTCAATGTACGAGGAGGGCGATGAAATCCGTTTAAATGAAAATAAAACTTGATCATTTTATGAGCAACAAATTTAAAAATTTTAAATGCTAAAATTTGTATGCTTTTTTTGGATATTTTACGAAAAAAAATGTTATCGTTAGATAAAGTTTTTTAAAAGAAATTTATTGTTAAAATAATTTATCGGTTAATTAAGTATTCTATAAAAAAAAGCATAAATTGTTTATTAAATTTTCAATATAGAAGAAAATAATTATAATTTTAAGTTTCTAATAGAAAAATGCACATACTTTCAAAATATGGAAATAGTCAAAACCCTGGGGCTTTCGTATACTATTCTAAAGGTTTGAGTTGTGCTGAATCCGAATCTGTATTCGGAATTTCGCGATATTTTTGATTAGAATTAAAAAAAATCTCTTTGCCATATTAGAAACGTTATAACTGAATTCGTGCAGTTTTTTAATAAAACCTGATATGTCGTCTGAAAGTCCTATAGGTATACCATTAAATAAATGTATAACCTTTGTAATATCTTGTTCTTTTTCTAAAATATCTTAACCTGAAGTTTCAAAAATCCACTTTTTTCCATATTTATGGTGTTTTTGCCGTATTTTTTAAAATTATGTTGTGATTTTTTTAAATTTTAAATTAATATTTGTACATATTAAAAAAAATAAAAAATTCAAGATTTTTGTTTTTAAACCAGTTTATTCAGTTTTCTATGGCAAATTTAACGTAAGTTTTTTGATAACAAATTTATCGGTGAATTACATATCCATTTGTACTTGTGTTTGTCCAGTAGTCGAAATTCAACCATAATTATTTATGCAAATATAAAGAAAACATACTTTTAAGTATAAATGAAGTAACATTTTGTATTTTCCGTCTTAGTGGATCGATTTGGACAGGGACCAACCTCCGGTCCAATTGTTATATTTTACTCAAGTCCGTGGATGTTTAATTTAATTTTGTAAGTTCTATAATATAAAAAAATGAAAAAGTACCAATTAAAAAACAAAAAAGTGCCAAAGACTCCTATAATAGTTTCTCAATCTTTCTGGTCTCTGCATGCTTAATTTTATGTTTCTTGGGACAGTATTAAAAAAAAATTCAAAAATTACCAGGTAGAGGACGAAAAAGTACCAAAAAGATCCCTCTTACAGATTCTCATCCATATGTTTCATTTTATGTTTCTACGTCCAATATTAACGAAAATTAAAAAGTACCACTTGTAGAACGAAAAAGTACCAAAGAAATCCTCCTCCCACTCAGGATCGTGCATGTTTCATTTTTGAGTGCCTCGGTAGGCTAGCTAGTAGTGAGCTAGTCTACCAGTCACGGGGTTGCGGGTTCGATTCCCGCCAGACTCTGGTTTCTTTCCTGCAGACAAGCGTACAGCTTCGCGGGGATAAGCATAAGCTTAGGGAATTTTATGTTTCTTGATCGAATATTTTTGCCTTTGCTGATTTATATAAAGATATTGTTTCCTGTTATTCCTATAAGAAACATAGGCGCGCAACAAAGTTATACCAATCATCTCATTTATTTGCCATACGCCTTATTTCACTCCAACTATGTCTTAAAGCTCTGATTTGGAAATCAAGCTGCCTCTGCAGGTCTGCCAATACCTCTCTGGCTTTGGGAATTTCCTTAGTATGGGCCCAATTCAAAGCCATTTTCGCCTACAAATCTCTGTATCAATGGGGATTTGATGGGTGGTGTGCCAGAGATCCACGTTTCTTATACTTTCGCTCCAAAATATACGTAGGATTTTACGAAGGCAACTGTTGACAAAGATTCGCTAACATAGTACACTACAAATATCACGTTGGAGTTGGAGATTCTAAGATTTTTATGTAATTGACAGTTGGGAGGAGCTTAGCATGTCAAATGCTTGTCTTTCCTTGTCTAGTCTGCACTTTGTGGCTTAAAATGAACTCAGATACACGAAGGATATTATGTTTTCTATCGGTTGGTATTGAAACAGGTAAGGTTGTGCTGTGGATGCATTGATGCAAATTGTTTTTCTTTTTTTTGTGTCTGTTTTCAGTCCTACTCTTGGGACAATTCCTCGACCATTCTTATCTTATCCAGCATACCAGAATGACTATTAGCTAGGAGAAAGATATCTACAGTGTATTCAAGGGGCGTCCTACCCTGCAGTATTCCTAATCTTTTGACCGTGTTATCGTTTAGGGCATTTAGCATGATAGTGTCAAGAACGACGTTGAAAGAAGCGGTAATACGCATTCTTGACAAGCGCCTTTTTTTAATTGCAATTTGATCTCAAGTTTTCATGTACATACATGTAGCACTCGACAATTAGCGATATGTACTATAATTTCTGGGACGCCTTTGCAACGTAACGATAACCATACCGCTTTCTCAAAGTCAATGTACATTATATAGATGCAAGTGTGGCATTTTACGGATTGATCGATGTTTTTTCTGAGGCCATTTGCGTTATTAAATTATTATAAGTAATACAAATTTAAGCTTTCTTTTGAAAAATTCTTGATAATTTCAGTTATTTCGTAAAAAATTAATTATCGAAAATTTAAGTTTTCTCTAGAAAATTAATCAAAAATTTAAATTTTCTATAAAAAAAAATTTAATTGAGTTTTTTATACAAATGATGTGAATAATCGAAATACATATTCCATAAACAATTTCGATCGTTTTAGTTTTTAATAGAAAAAATATCAATAATTAAGTTTTCTCAGAATAATTATCGCTTGTTAAATTTTTCTTTAGAAAAATTATCAACAAGTTTTCTATAAAGAAATTATGGCAAATTTAATTATTTTAAAATTTTAGTTTTCTTAAGAAAATTTGTGGATAATTAAAGTTTTCTTCAGAAAAGTTTTGGTAATTTAAGTTTTCAATAGAAAAATATCAATAATATAATTTTTCTATAAAATATTTATCGCAATATTTCTATAGACATTAAAAATTTATGGTTTCTGTAAAAAAAAAATTATAAATAAATTGAGTTTTCAATAGAAATATAATCGATTAGCTAAGTTTTATATATAAAATTTATCGTTAAACTTAACTTTCTATAAAATAAATTAATCCATAAATTAAATCCTCTGTACGCAATTTTTGTAAATTAATTAGGGTTTCTGTAGAAAATTTACTACTTAATCAAATGTTGTATAGAAAATTATTAATTGATTAAATTTTTTTTCTACAAAATGTTAATTTTTCTATAAAAAAAATTTCGTTAAATTTTAATTTATAAAGAAAATGTATCTTATAATTAAATTTTCTATTAACGAAACATTTCGTTAATTTAATTTTTCTATTTAAATTTATCGTTAAATAATGTCTTATATGAAAAAATGTGTCGTTAAATAAAGCTTCGTGTTTTATTTTATCTATGAATAAATTTATTCCTTCAATTAAGTAATAAAACGTATGACGTCATAAATTTTGTATATTAAAAACTATAAACAAGTATATCAAGAAATGTTTATTGATTTGTTTTTATTTGTTGTTAATGTTTATTGATTTATAAAATGAAAAGAAGAAAAAAACAATTAAAATTTTCCTTAAAACTATCTATCTTTTTTAATTACAAAACAAAGGAAAAAATAAGTTTGCAATTATCTGGGCTACCGTGGTTTTGACATGTGTTAAAAGGAAAAAACTTTGTTTGCTTTCTTTTGTATTTTATTTTATAATAAACAAAATAATAAGCTTAACTACACAACAACAACAACAACAAAATAAAATGAAACAAGTTAAAACGCCTTAAACAAGCTATACGCATTTTAATTATACCCCACACAACCATGGGTGTAAGGGGTATTATTATGTGTGTAACACATAAAAATATTACCTTTTAGTATATCAAGCAAATCGGAAACAATTTCTAAACAGGTATTGACTGGACCTGCGACTTATTAATTGCAAATCAAAAAAGAAATTTAAACGCGTTTGAATTCAATTAGGACGTCTGTGGCAATCATCGGAGTTCGTGGCAGCCAAACATTTTGGCCTCGGAATTTACCATTCATAACGGCAGCTTCGATAGCGTTTTTTATAAATTTTTTAACCACCAATAGAAGTGTACCATTGCATAGCAGTGGTGGGTTCAAATTCCTAAGTAGAAAAAAATTTGTCAAAAAATACATACACATTTCAAAAGAATCGGTTAATAAATAAAGATGGTATAGAAGGCGGTGCTTTTACCTTTTTGCTTTATTTTACGCCGTAAATGTTAAAATGTATAGCCTTTAGTTTCTTTATGACTTGAAACTATCATTGAATAATTAATTAGGAAGACATGGGTAGAGGAAGGTTTTACCCCTTTTGCCCTATTTTACGCCCTTATTGTTGGAATTTCCAAAAAATGTATATCGCTCTAAATAATAAAAATTATTGACTGGCAAATTTAAAGGAAATCGTTTGATTAGTTAAGAAGATATAGGGAGGGGAGCTTTTACCCGTTTTGCCCCATTTTATGCCCACTAGCGATATGAAATATACATTACACATAAGTGTACACATAAGACATTACGATACATGGTTTGGTAACTTTGCAAGTGAAAATATAAAATCATAATATGGAAAATGGAGCGCATTTTGCCGATAATTGTATGGGAATATGTAGGAAAATCTAAATGGCATATCTCCGGAACCCCTGGGCCGATTTCATGCAAACTTCACATAAACCATCTACAGACTATTCCCAACGAACACTGAAGCCTTGGTAAAATTGGTCGACCCGTTTTCGCAGTTAGTGGTAACATCAAAGTGTACACTTCTTTTTATATATACAGATTATTATAATATTTATTCGAAATCTAACAGAATAGACAACTATTTTTAGGGCTCTTGAAATCACTTCTGTAGGCATATTTGAGAAGCAATTGTATTTTAAATAAGCAAGAAAACTTTAAACGCGATTCCTTAACATTAAGGAAAATTACACTTGCGGCGATCTTGAACCGGTGGTGCGATATGTTTACAAGAACGAAGGCTATTAAAACTTGTGAGTATCGGTTCATTATTGCACATAGCCTCCAAACAAACTTCTCCCGGAATAGAATTTCTAAATAATAATACTTTTCATTGGATCAGGGTTGCATTTTATTTCATGTGTGGGTGTTAATACTTTGTGTGATGGTGTGAACACAAACTGTTATGTTAAATTAGATTTGTTGACAGTCGCAACAAAACTCATTAGATTTTTATCTCACAAAGTATTATGGAATGCGCAAGACTTGTGAGATAGTGTAAACTAGCCTTAAGTAGATACAGAATTCACCATATCGTAAGCTCAATATGCAAACCTGCTAACTCCGTTTCAATACATTTTACAGTAGCGACAAAAAACTTTCAATAATTTCTATGTGCTGCTTGAAAGAAAAACCAAAAATATAGTTGGTTTTACACACTTCAAGACTCAAATTGAAGAAAAACTACATGTTGGCCGACGAGGGGTATTTTTCTCTACCACACAGCATCATCATCTCAATTTATTTAAAAAGTAGATTTAGCAGGTTTGCATATTACGCCGACGATATGTCCCATATAAACTTCCCCTCTTAAATCACTTTAAGATGAAAAAATTTCATATATGTGACCTTCTCCGAGAAAAGGGACCTAGTGTGTGAAAATAAAGTTTTGAGAAAAAAGCATTTAAAGTTATTCTACAACCTTTTAGGTACCATAATCCACTCTTAAGCCCTTTTTTGACACACTTTGTCCCTTTTTTTGGAGAATGTCACATATAGTAGATGTATTCGCCACTGAAGCTGGAAGTCCACACCACGTATTCTATTCGTTTGATACTTTCTGGACCTTTTTTTAGACGCAAGTGACGCATCCAAAATATGAAATTAATACTTAACGCGTTCGATGCGTATATGCATTCCACGCGTGTGCTGTGTAACTTGTCAATACAACTTTAGACTGATTCTACTTTTTTGACGCGTGGTGTAGATCTCCAGCTTAATAAGTCTTATATCAATCTTTACCTCATAACATAATTTTGCTTAAACGGTTTCATGATTTGTAGAAATTGGAGGTAAAGGGCATGATATGGTCGAGCTTTTCCGTTTTTACTTTATTGCTTGTTTTATTTTTACAAAACGCCATAATGTTTGACACAGTACTTGACTGAGCTTAAATAAATATGTTAAATTTAAACTACATATGAAAATATGTAGTATAATTTAACATACATAAATGTAGAACTTAATTAAAGTTTTTTTATTACTTCCTTTAAAAGCAATTTTACGCAAAATTGAAACAATTTCAACATAATGTTTTCATAAATGTCAGCGTTGAAAAATAACTTACACTTAAACATTTTGAGCATCAGTATGCGCTTATTCACACATGTGAGTAATTAATTCATACTTTCAACCGTTTTCAAAAAAAAAAAAAATAAATAAATAAATAGACAAACTCTTAAAAAGCCTGTAACAAAGTAAGTTAAAACGTCATTTAACATTGAATTAAATTAGTTGTGAACTTCAACTTTCGACACGTAACGGAAATTAAACCATTTTTGTAACGTTTATTTTAAAACAAAAAAACGCATTTCCGTTTTAAATTATAACCTCTATTAACAATAAATTTATTGAGGCGTTTTTTTTAAATTGTGCCCTAAATGTAGTTTTTTTATTTATGTAAATTTAAAAGAGACAATTTAATTAAAATGTTTAAACCAGTTAAGTTATTCTAATATGTTATTGATGTTAATGAAAGTGAATTCATTAAAGATTTTATGGCAAAAAGGTTGTTTGGAGTGGTGGAAAAACTAAATTTTTAAAACCGACTTTTTGCTTATTTTACTTTGTTTAAAAGTGCACTATTTCCAACCCCAAATTTTGTTTAAGAAAGTTAATTTATTCAAAAATATATTTTTATTCAACATCACACCAGTATGGTCAAAATATAGTTGCAGACTTACAACCAGCTTTGGATCAACTTGTGGCTTATTTCCACAGTTGGAAAATCAAAATTAACGAAAGCAAGACAAATGCAATATTTTTTACTCGTAGAAGAAACTTGTGTTTTTATCCATCAAGTCAACTCAAAATCAATGGCACTAATGTACAATGGAGTGATAATGTTAAATATTTAGGTGTTTTACTGGACAAAAAACTAATATTTGAACTACATATCAAAAAACAGATTGAAAAATTCAACTTGGCAAAAGAAATGTTATATCCTCTAATCGGGCGTAACTCATTTTTAAGTCATGTTAACAAAATAATCTTGGCTAAAGTAATTTTTCAATCTTTAATTTTGTATGCTTGTCCAGTTTGGGGAGTTTGCGCAAAAACCCACATTAAAAAAATTCAAATCTGTCAAAATAAGCTTTTAAAGATGATGCTTAATTTACCATGGCATTTCTCCACCACAGATCTTCACGAAGAAAATAATATAAAATTAATTATCGAAAAAATAAGCTTTTTAACAGAACGCTTCAAGGTTTCTTGTAGTATGTCTAGTAACCCACTAATTTCCGGCCTTTATTAAAGAATACCAATTTATTTATTTGATTGTGTATCCATGCATACATATGTATATTGCGTATATGCTTAAATGTGTAAATATGACTTACAATTATATAGGTATTCATGGGGTATATGATTGTAACATACATTTTTCATTTATATTAATTTGTCTAAAATATCAAATCAGAGGTTTTTATAATGATACTTTCCTCTGAAGTAAAATATTTCTTTATAATAAACATCCTCTTATAAACTAAATTTTATTTTATAGATGAAAAGTTAGTATAATGACTAAAACTCTGTAAATTGTGTGATAACTTTAGGTTAAGTTTTAAATGTTTAAATAAATAAATAAATAAAAAAAAAAATATTTTTATTCAAAAAGGTACTTTTATTCAAAAAGGTACTTTTATTCAAAAAGGTACTTTTATTCAAAAATATACTTTTATTCAAAAAGGTACTATTATTCAAAAAGGTACTTTTATTCACATAGGTACTTTTATTCAAAAAGGTACTTTTATTCAAAAACGTACTTTAATTCAAAAAGGTATGTACTTCATTCATAAAGGTATGTTCTGTTATTTATAAAGGTAATTTTATTTAAAGCCATTTGTTATTGATTTTCATGGTTTAAGGCTGCCTTAACTTTTTTATAAAAAAAAAAATTTTGTGTAATTTGTTAAGAAGGTTTTCTGTTTAATTAAACAAGTAATTCTGGTTTAAAAAAAAGTTTCAATTTAAAATTTTACTTTTTATTACAAAAATTTTAGTTTTTTTTAACAAATAGCAAAAACATTAAACGTTTTGTAAAAAAGGTTTTTTTGTTGAAAAAAAGTTGCTTATTAAAAAAAGTACTTTTTTGGTACTTTTGCAAAAAGGTACTTTTGATTAAAAAGGTACCTTTTGATTAAAAAAATTATAATCTGTTTACTAGTATATTTAAAAGTAATTAAAAAATAATTTTTTTATAGATGACGTGGAACGTTTAAAACCACAAAAACGCGGTTTCTTTCAATCAATTTTATGCTGTTGGCGGCGTAATCGTACAAAAACAAATCAAAATGGAACACCCATTGATGGTTCAACAACACCGCCACCTTTACCGGACCAACAAAGGTACCTTCTACCTCAGGTTAGGCATTCGGATATGCACAAAAAATGTATGGTTATCGATTTGGATGAAACATTAGTGCACAGTAGTTTTAAGGTAAGTTTTCTTTTATAACCTCATTCATGAAACTTAAAAGCTTTTAATTTCAATTAATGTAAAAATCGATTTTGTAATAAATTAAATTATTTCCTTGTAATTCTGTGACAATTACATTTTCTCATGGAGTTTTTTTTATACATTTAAGCACATGGTCATATAGAGTTTATGAGGCTTAACAAAATGATGTCATCTTTTTATTTCGAAATATTGATTTTGGTACAATCTTCAAGGTCAGTTTGTGTAAAATAAAGAAAAGTTCTTTATAAAAAGACATGCAATTACATACATATTTAGTTAATATTAAAGATAAAGTTGATGCAAATATTGCAAAAAATTTCTTAAATATGTATGTAAGTACTTTTTAAAAAGCTTTAAAAATTAAGGTTTTTTAAAGATACATAAATAGTACTTTTTAAAAAGACCTTTTTAAAAGGGATGTAAAAGCTGGCAATTTGAATGGAAATTTTTTTAAACGGCTATTTAAGGGTTTTCCAAGGTACTTTTTATTTTTAAACGACATGATTCATGACACTTTATATTTTTAGTTTACTTAGTTTACACCTAATTATCGGCCAATTTCATTAAGTTCAGTTAAAACTAACTATTACTTTAACTCTCAGTTAACAATATGTGTTTGAAAGTTATAATAGATAGTTAATTGTAACTAAACTTAGTGGAATTGGCCGTAAATAAGGTGAAAACTTTTATTTATTTGCCTACTACATATTTTAAGATATTATTTGGAATTTATGGCTCTCAAAGGATCCTTTATTAAGTTGAGTCGATTGTAACTTCATTTACCAAAAGTATACTTTAATAAATTACTAAACCATTTTTCACTTGCTATGTTGCAAGACCATTTCCAATCATTTTTGAGCGTCACTGTACCGTGTCTTAAAGAAACTAAATCAAGTGGTAACACCTTTTTTAAACTAAGTCAAATTAAACGATAAAAACAATAAAACCTCTATATAAACATGTTTACGAGATAAGCGTAAAATGTCATTTATTTTTACTCACTCAAATACGAGTAAGCTTACAAATACATACGAATAAAATTAAAACATTAATTTAAGTGTTAATGCGTTAAGTGTTTGTGTGGCTTATGAATCAGGGGTGCCAGGTGATTTTGGTAAGAAATCGGCATATTTTCAAAAAAAAATCGGCATTATCGGCACTTTAATTTAAAGAAATCGGCAAAAAATCGGCAAACCAAAAATACCTAAAACACTTTTTTTTGTGGAAAAAATATCAAAACAGAACAATTTTGCATTACCTTATGCTAATAGCATAAATTTCAACAAAAAATAAACGTTTTACAAATTAATTGTAAATAATAAGAAACAAAACAATAAACTTATTCTGTACTTTAGAGCAAATTATTTTAAATTTGTGAACTTTTTGCTATTTTAGATTCATATGAGCTTGACATTTTTATTAAATCCTTAATTTTAATATCAGCATGAAAATAGTTTAAAATTTTAAATAATTTTTGGAATGTTGAATTCTACGCAAAGATTAATTTTGCATGGTACATTTAAATTTCGCTTTAATAAGGTTGACTTGGCTTAACATTTTTCCACATTGGCGGAAGAATGTGAATTTGTTGGAAAGGAGAAAGAATTCTAACTTTTAATTCTAAATTTTGTTGCCAAAAAGTTTGTTAATTTACTTAATTTTCTTACAAAAGATTGGTTGTCGGATGTAATTGCATCATCCTCAAATGCGCTTGTAAAAATCATTTTTTGATTTAAGTTTCTTCATTAAAGGTGAATTTTGAATTTAGCTTGCCTCAACTTTTTTGTAAGTAAAAATCTATATCCAAATTCAAATAAAAAGTACTTTATATTTTTTAATTTAACTTTTTTTTCTTCTTTTAGCTTTTGTCAAAAAAATTGCTGATGTTTTTTTATGATTTTGATCAACTTCTTTTATTCTTTACAGTTGCAACACTTTCAAAAAAAATGTGTGTGTTGGGTAAACATACATTACAAACACTGCATATAATACATATGTATAGGACAAATCGAACCTTTTTTTCTTAGCAAAAGCGCTAAATTAATAGCAGTTCTCTCTTTTAAATGAAACAAGTATTTCAATGTTACCCAAAATTAATAAATTGTACTTAATCCAACAAAAAGTTACTTTGGTTTAGATGTTAGCAAAAAATCGGCATTTTTTGATCAAAAATCGGCAAATCGGCACATTGATAATTTAGAGGCAAAAAATCGGCAAAATGCCGATAAATCGGCAAATATGGCAGGCCTGTTATGAATATGTACTGCTCTGCTCTCTCTTTGCGGATGGCATTGTTGTTTACACATGAAATTTCCTTGAGTTCTATAAATACTACTCGTATGCTTTTGTGTGTATTAAATTTAAAACTCATTCCATACATTGAGGCTTTTGTACCTTTTTTTTTTCTTTCTAAAATCAGTTTATATTTTTTATTTTACTACATTTTGTGTTTCTTCCGTCCGTGGAGTTTTTCAAGGATATCGGTTTTTTTTAATTTTTATATTTTATGTTTTAAAAATTTTCAAATTTAAAAATGTTTGCCTAAAACTTTCTAAAACACTCTTTGATAAACAATTTCTTAAATAAGTTAAGGCCTTATTCCGTAAAATGCAACGCACAAAAAACAAATTCAAAAATATTTTATAATTTTGTTGTTGCTTTCTATAGAAATTCCTTTTTTGTTTTAAAATTTTCAACGCCACAATATATGAAGTGTTTGTAATTCAAAAATTCAATATGAATTTCTATAGGAATCAACAACAAAAATATAAAATTTGTTTGAATTTATTTTAGCTTTCAATGAAATTTTAGGCGTTGGATTGTGTTTTACGTTATAAGGCCCTTAGTTTAGTTGTTAAACTTGATTTTTTTATTTTCTTGCTCTTTGCTAATATTTTCTTATTATATTCTTTCCTTTTTTTAAAGTATAATTTTATACTTAAAATCACAATTCATAGTTCTAAGTTCATTGTAACCAAATAAATTTGGCATCATTTTCATGTTGGATAGTGTCTCCAAATTTTGTTGCTATTTATTGCTAGTTATGAATATTTTTATTCGAAATGCCGAGTATTCGGCTATTTTATGACATTCGTGTTCTTATTCATTCGCCAAATTAAATCTTCTTTTAGCATTGTAAAAAATATTAGTAACATTCGTATATAAAATACGAAACAAATGTATCAAAACTTTTACCTTAAGTGACGGTCACATTTGTCAAATATTTGACGAAAAAACGGGACCAACAATCAAACTAAATAATCATTTCTTTTAATTCCAATATTTATTTTGATGTTACAAAAAAACGGTTTTTTGTTATGTCTAGTAGTATAATAAGTTTTTTTGTGATATTAAGACCATGTGAAATATCACTAAATATTAACAAAACTAGTGGTTACGCTTATTTGGTCAAATATTTAATAAGTGTGATCGTAGCTTTACTCTTATCAACAACGTATACGTCGTAAAGGGTCCTAATAAAGATTACCATTTTTGTTAAGTATGTTAAAGGTGCCTAATTAACTCACTAATTCCTGAGTGAGTGTTTTAAAAAGAAGAATTTTAAAAAATAACCTAAAACCGTTGACAACACACACGATTTTTAATTTTTAAGGACAATTTTCAAGCAATTATCAGGGGTGTTCTGGAAATCGAAAATAAGATAATAAGATTTCTATAAAAAAAGAATTTTATGACAAGTATTATACAAATATTTCTCTATTAAACAGAATTGTATAACAAAAATTTAAAATATTAGATTAAAAATGTATTAAAAACAACTTTCAAATTCTTGCGTTTTCGATTTTCAGAACACCCCTGTATGTCTTCCCGAAAAACAAGTAAATATGACAGACAATATAATGAAGTTTGGGTATTCTTTTACCCAGCTGGACTATTAATTAGTACCTTGTTGATTTTAAGGATGGCTAAAACCGAATGAACAAGCTTCAAATTCTTATGAATTGGCACTTTCGTCTTCAAAAAACAGACACCAGTCGCTGCAAACAAAATAAATTAATTTATTTTACTAAACATTTTTATTTGGGGATTTTGGGGATTTCTTATTTAAATTTTTCTTAATATTTTTAAAAAAAAGATTAAAATTTTGGTCACAAAAAAAAATATATTAACTTTTTAAGGTATTGTTTTTTAATTTGGGGATTGTTGAGGATTTTATTTAAATTTTTTGAGGATAAGAAAAAAGTCCCTGGCAGCCGTGACAAAGCAAAACAATTAACCATGAGTGCTATTTCCAAAACGGTAAAATAGTGGCACAAAATTAGTGAAAATGATACAAAAAGATAATTTAAAAAAGAATCATAAAAGGTATCAAGACCGTCGAAAACGCGTAAAATTGATACTTTAGTATCACAACGGTAACGCTGATACGCATCCACTTTAGTAAACACACAGAAACTTGTACAAACAGATACATCCCAGCTAGCATTTTCAATCGTCTAGGAGTCTACTGGGAATCTCCAAAAAAATGTGTTTGATCGTCGACGTGCTCATTTTATAATTCGCTCGGGAGAAACTGTAATGATTCGTATGAGAGATTCATCCATAACGCAGCGAAAGACGCTTATATTAATCATAAAGAGAATCGTTTATGATGCATTTAGAGATTATCTAACGAGTCTTTTAAAAAGCATGCCAAGAGTCGTATGGGACTCATGACGATGTATGGGCAAATGCAATAAGAGCGAACGATGTGTATACATACACAAAAAACAAAAAGCCAAAGAGCATAAAACCAACAAATGCAAACGCCCAGCAAATAAAATTGGACCACCTGACCCATTTTGATAAAATGGACTACTCCATGGACTGGTCCGATGTAATGCAAGCATGGACCATGTCATTGTTAAAAAGTGTTTGTAGTGAGACGACATGTCTTCGTTTTTTAACGACGTGCTTTCGTTTTTAAACGACTTCAAAACTAATCCTCTTGAGTATACCATGAAGTAGTTTTAAAACTACTCCTTAGTGGTCCAAAGGTGGGTTATATGATCCTCTCCTAGGACATCGTAATATTAAATAGACCAGCTTTTTTCCATACGTTTGGGTTACTTTTGGACTAGTCCTGGTCCTTTGTGGACTACTCTTTACACGCGTGTTTGGACTGGTCCTATTATTTGCAGGGCGTAAACAAACCAATACAATGCCACACACGCAAAGCTTTCAATGTAGTGGTGTCCATACCTGCTCATGATAGGATTATTTTACATATTTCTAAAAACGCTCTTTTGTAGGTAGCTGGGTAATTGTTATACGAATCTAATAGAGAGTCGCAAAATGTTCATTCCAAGATTATAAGACGAGCGTGTCAAAAAATAAAAAATAAACAAAAAAATTTATGTTTTTGTTTTTCGACCGATAATCATCAGAAGAATCTTTTGGGAGTTGTATATTAAACATAATCGTCAAGCAAACAGCCCATGCTAGCTGGGATATTTCTTTGCAGGTCTTTAATCGGAATGTCACAATTATGTTAAATACATTTAGTAGTGTGACAGTTTTTATTACAATTTTTTTTTATCGACGCAAACGGGTGATTTTTTTCAATTATTCGTATTCGCCGAATATTAAAAAATGTGATACGTAACATCACTAATACGTAAACATATGCAATTTATTGCATATTCCAAGGGTATCGTTTGGAAAATTACTTTTTCATAATATTTTCTTTGTTGCCTTTTGTTTTTATTGTTGTTATTGACGCTTTAGTTTTCGTTCTTTATTAACATTCAATTGTGTGTTTCACCAAGTCAAATGATTTGGGACGAAAGTAAAGCTACATAAGTGTTGCCAGAAAATTATTTTAAAATTACCTACACAGTTAAGATACAATCCTATTTTTTCCCTTACAAACTAAAAAACTTAGTCTTCACATGTATATACATCGCTACAAATTTTATATAAATTTAAAATACAAATTTGATTTTCGAAATTTTATCATTTCCATCAATTATTAGCCCAATTCACAATCTTGTGCAAATGGTCTTGCATCGTAGTATTTGCAAAATGGTATAGTAAATACTATAGCAAATACCTACTATGCCATTTTACAAATGATGCGATAAAAGACAACAAAATTGTGAATTGGGCTATAATAACCTTTACCAACGTTTGTCACTTAGTTTCTTATGTTTAAAATATTGATATTAGACATTGTATCCTTCTTAGTAGCAAAGTTTGTGTTTAGTTATTGGTTTTCTGATGACCTCAGATACGATGGGGACTATCTTCTAATATGTTAAAATTACATGCAGTACAGAATAGCACGATATTGAAATTCAGCCAGAAATAGACAATAACGTCTATTTTAGAGCATTTATTTGCTATTAAAATGTTTATTTAAAAAAGTTTCCATCAATTAAAAAAATGCTTTTACTCTGTCCGATATTCTCTTTGCTACTATTTTAGACCAAATAAAAACCTACGTGTAGGTTTTTTAATACTTCTGGCAACACTAAGTTACATTGCAAAATGTTGACTATTTTTACCAACTAGAGTTTGTTCCAGGGAATTCCCAGGACGGGAAATTGATTTTTTTTAAAGATTTTTTACTTGGCAGCTTTTTTTGTTCGTAAAAAAAAAGAAAACAAAATTTATTATCTAAAGTGCGAGCTATTGAACAATAATTGGGGGAAGCCTCGAAGCCAGCTGATTAATTTTGCATCTGTTTGCTTCGTTATATTATCTAGTTTCCGGCATTTCCCGTCCCGGTAATGACCGGGATATTCAATTCCCCCTTTCCCTCGAATTGATTTCAGGATTCTCGGGAAATTTTGAACAAAAACTTTTTTAAACTTTAGTCAATCTATGTGGAACTCGTGTCTTAAGTTGCATTATCCAACAAAATTTAATGATATTTCATTTCTAGTCTTAGCAAAATATAATGAGTACAATTTAATAACGATATTATTAGATTTTACGGTTTAAAGCGTATTAAAGTGTTTTCCGAGAGTGGTCTTTATATGTGGCGTATGATGAATTATGACTTGATCTTCACGAAATTTAGTGGTGTGATTTTGAGTAGATCTATGTTGAACTCGTGGCTTTAGTTGTTTTATCTGACCGAATTGCACAACAATAAGTATTTGTTGCGGTTTAGGGCGTATTTAGCTGATTTCCGAAAATTGCCTGATGTAAATTATGGAACTATTTGCATGAAATTGTATGACATATAAAACTAATAAGTTTTAATCGATGCATTCGCCACCAATTTATGTTAATTGTTGTCAATTTTTTTAGGGACGTTTCTTCATATTTGTGCATTTTTTCTACAAAACCTATTATTATCAATTCGAAACTTCTTCGGAGAACTAGAAAAAATTGTACACCCAAGTTGTTCTTTACTGCTGAGTCTTTCGGAAGTAAGCGAACTTTTAACAGACGGACATAGCTAGATCGACTTTAAACTATTACAGGACTGAAGAATATACATACATATGTATGTAGTGGTGGACGATATACATCGATGTTTTAAAAACACTCATCCATTCATCGAAGCGAAGTCTGTTGTATGAATTTCAATATTTCTTCAGTTGTTGTAAAAGAACTTGGTGCAAGAGAAAAAGCCAATTTTTGCTTTGCCGGGGATATAAAAAAGCATGGATTCCATATAACATGTAGCCCCTATTGCTATTGGTAACATTTTAAAACCTGCAAAAATGTATTTTAACGTTGCAATAGCTTGAACACCTGATGTTTCGAAAATCAACAAATTGTTGAAAATTAATTTGAGGTAAAGTGACGTGGAAGACTGAACGAAAATACATTGGAAACTTAAAAGTAAACATCTCAGTTTCCAAAACTACAAAATATTTCATCTTAATATCTGACGATGGTGGAACATCGATTTTCTAAGAAAGACTATTTTCGCAAGCGGCACAAGTGATGACTAAACAAAGAAACCGATTGAGTGCCAAAACACTAGGCAAACTCTTTTTAAATGCTTTTATTTAGCTTCACTTCGGAAAATCAAATCTTGTAACGTTAATTTAACCGCCTTTTACTCATAGCAAATGGATGAAACTTTACAGGCATTCATACTCCCGATGACAATACACAAATACATGGGCGTAGCCAGGATGAAATTTAGGGGGGAGTGGTCAAAATTTTTTTTTTTTTTGTAAAATGCTCAATGGAAATGGATAAAACTTCGCAGGCATTCATACTCCCGATGGCAATACACGAACATATGGGCGAAGCCAGGATGAAATGTAGGGGGGTGGGGTCAGATTTTTTTTGTGTAAATTGGTTTTTTTAACCGCCTTTTACTCAATGAAAATGTATGAAGCTTTGCAGGCACTCATACTCCCGATGACAATACACGAATACATGGGCGAAGCCAGGAAAAAATCTCACACTTCCCTTAAAGAAAAGCGTGGGGTCGTTGTTGTGAAACAAAATATATTTAAATGTAATTACCCAGCTTTTTACCAAAGCACCTAGGTATTTACCCAAAATGTGGGTATAAATCAGAATAAAGAAAAATTTAAATAAATTTCAAAAAAAAAAAATTTTTTCAATTGAATTCACAAAATTATAGACATGTAATTTATAAAAATAGAAACGAAAGTTAAAAATTTATTTTTATTGTAATAGATCAAGTTTGATTTGAAAAATATTTTTGTACTCAATTGAAAAATTTTTTTTCTAATTTGTCATTTTATATTGTTTTATAAATTGTTAAATAAGAAAAAAAAAGAAGAAACTCAAAGAAGTGCCGAAATATTGGTTAAAATAAACGTTTAAAGTTTTTTATATAAAATTAATAAAGACCTCAAGCTTGAAAATTTAGGTTTATTATTTTATTATATATCTGAGCAAAACGCATCAAGAAATATACATATAAACAAAATACACTAAAACAAAATATGTTCAAAATAAATTCGAAAATGTTCACATTTCTGTTACACTACGTAACAACGAGTATTTGTTATTCAAATGAGTATTTACCCGAAATTATATAAATACCCGGGTATGAAAGTGGGTATAAATGGGTAAATACCCAGGTCTAAGCCAATCTCTATCAATTATTGAAAATTCGTAACTTTAAACATGATTGGTTGTATTTCTTTCGGTCTGAAATATTAAAATTTACTCACGGCAGTCATGTTTTTAAGTTCAGGTTGGTATGGGCGCCCCTCGCTTTTCTTTAAGGGATGTGTGAGATTTTTTCGATTTTGATTCAAAAGTTTATGTTGTTTGAAATCTTTTTATTTTTTGACTTTTAGTCGATTTTTTTAGTATTCATATTAATTTTGTGTTCACAACTGATCAATATATTAAGGTAAAGAAAAGCGTATTTGCATATATACAAACTAAAACTAAACATAACTAAAATCGTGTTTTGAGTTCTAAAACTTTTTCCTCAAGTCAGATTATAATTCAATGTTTAAAACTAAGAAAAGCTCAACAAAATCAATTATCTACATATTTTATATATAAATCGGCTAAGGCAAAACAGTTAAGAACACTTTTCTCCTCTGTTTGCCCAGCGACTAGAATAAAAAATACACAATATATAAATCGATATATAGAAAAAATCGATGTATTTTGGGAAATAACGATAAAACATCTATGCCTGTATGCGATATGTATCGATGTCTTTTTTCAATGTCCATTACTATGTATGGATATACACTTTATGGGATCTTAGATGAATATTAATAAAGATTCACATGGAATGACAAACTAAGTATAATTTCATTCACCACTGCTGAATATAGGAATAAAACTGTAAATAAATATGTTATTAGTATTTGGTCAAATTGTTTCAGAATTCCTACATCTAATGTTGAGTTTGTAGTTCCTATTCGCATTTCCAAGTTCAGTAAAAAAAAGTAAAAACCTTTGTGTAATTTTTTTAAGTGTTTTATATTGTTTAAATGTTAAAAAGTGTATTGGCCTGACTAGTTGTAAGAGCAGACTATCGGTTTCAATGAGTGCATTAAAAAGGCTTCACAATTTTTTTGTTTTTTTGACCACTAAAAATTAGTCATATTTTCGAAAGACTTGCCACAAAACAAACAGCATGATTCATATTTCATGTTGTAATTTGGCAGGTCAGGAATTTCATTTTTTTTTTTTTACAAAACTTTCACTTTTAAAACTTTTTGTCTGAAATAAAAAATTTCTTTACATTTTTTTGTTTTTCAGCCAATTCCAAATGCTGATTTTATTGTACCAGTTGAAATTGATGGCACCATTCATCAGGTGTACGTCTTAAAACGGCCCTATGTTGATGAATTCCTACGAAAGATGGGCGAATTATATGAATGTGTATTATTTACAGCATCACTAGCCAAATATGCAGATCCTGTTGCCGATCTGTTAGATAAGTAAGTATTTTCCTTAAGGATTTTAGATAACTTTTTAAAAAAAATTTTCTTTTTAAAACAGATGGAATGTTTTTCGTGCAAGACTGTTTAGGGAATCATGCGTTTATTACAGGGGTAATTATATTAAGGATTTAAATCGCCTTGGACGCGATTTACAAAAAATTGTTATTGTTGATAATTCACCAGCTAGTTATATATTTCATCCAGACAATGCGGTAAGTAAGAGCAAATTTCGCCCCTTATTTTTTCCCCAACTCTATTAAAAAAGTACCTTTTGAGCAAAAAAGTATGTTTAGAGTGGTTTTTGTTTCTATTTTTAGGAAAATAGTTTCTTAATTTAAGAAAACAGCATCCCTTTTTTCAAAACTTCTATTTTTTAAGAAATTCGTTGATAAAAGTTCACTTTCGTCTGCCTGATGACTGTATTGTATCGCCGATATTTCTTTTTTTAATCGGTATCGTATCGCAAAAAGGCGTTTCGTTACATTCCTAGTGGTCAGTGTTACCGTTCAAAATTTTCAAAAAGGGGCACAAAAAGGGGATTTTCAAAAAAAAAGTGTCACAAAAAGGGGAATTCTGAGAAAAAAACTTTATAAACAGGAAAATTTAAAAAACAACATAACAAAAAATAAACTTCATATTTATAAAAAAATACATTATAGGTATATAATACAAATTGTTTGGGAAAAACACACATACACATAAAATAGTGTAATAACAATACTTACAAAAACAAAAAATAGTTCATAATATGATTTGATACAAAAAACTTTACATTTAAATAGATAGGGATATGTATATATGCTTCGTGGCCGATATATATATATTAAGAGTTTCTTTTATATGCAGAACATCAACAAAATCAATTTGTTCTATATTTGTTTGCATAACATACTCTTTTTTTTAAAAAATTTTTGAAAATTTCTAATACAATTTCTTTCGTGGATGAAACTAAATATATACGGGCGTGTTCTAGAATCCGAATCCACTCGAAAGTGGATTACTTTAGCATTATTGGTGTTCTGCATTTCACATCCACATGTTTTTATTCGTTTTCAATTAGAGTAGATATGGGTTGGTGAAAGTAAACCGAATCGACTTTTATTGTAATATGTGATAACATTTTTAACAAAAAAATTAATATTGCTTTTAGCTTAAAATCTTTTTAATCCAATTTAATCAAAAATATATCGTTATCTAAAACGCAAAAGGCCCTTACTAACCCTAAATTTAAAGTCGACATTTTCATTGATATTGATGTAATTATACCAAATTTTTTTGAACGATTTTTATGTTATTTTCAGACAATTTGTTTCTTTAATCGCTTTAGCGATCTCTTAGTTTTTGGGTTTGTTTAAACTTTGCAATTTTTCGCGAATTTTAGCCATGTTCGCGATATAAGCGATTTGGTCGTGTAAGTTTTCTGATTCTTTACAGCTTTAACGATTTATAATAAATAGTTGACTTTGCTATCATGCCGCTGTTTGCAAATTTTTGCGAATTTCCTTGAATTTAGCAATTTTTACCGATTTTTTGCCATTCCTTATAGTTTTAGGGACTTTAAATCAATATTATGGCTGGTTTGAAATATTAAAATTTTTCGCGAATTTTCGCTATTTTTGCAATTTTTTTTTTTTGTTATTTTCCGACATTTTGTTTTTTTTAACCCATTTAGAGATTTCAAATAAATTTTAGTGTTTGTTTAAAAGTTTGCAATTTTTCGAGAATTTTAGCCATGTTAGCGATTTTTTTTGTGATTCTTTACAGCTTTCACGATTTTTAAAAAATATTAGACATTGCTATCATACTTCGGTTAGCAAATTAGCGATCATTAGTTCAACAAAAGTTTTTCGAACAAAAACTTCGAATACACAAAAACATGCTGATTTGAGAACACCAATTTATGAATTATGCTGATTCAAAAAATTTTTCGTTTTCAATTCGAGTCTAAATCTAGAACATACCTGATAATTTGTGATGATTCGTTTTGAAAATTAAGGTTTAAAGCCTGTTCAACGATATCGAACGTCAACGTTCGCATAGAAAACTACATTTAAAACAAAAACAAATTTTCGAATATTGTTTTTGTTTTACATATAATTTTCTATGCGAACGTTGACGTTCGAAATCGTTGAACAGGCTGTTAATTTATTCATAATATTTAATACATATACTAGAAATTTGAGGTAAATTTTATTGTTAATAGATAGCCCTTCCTGAATTATTTTAATTTTTTCTTAATTAGACGCTATTTTCTCTTCAAATTGAGTTCGGATTCATCGATTGACAGTATAAAAAAAATTTGGTTAAAAAAGGGGCAAAAGGGGCACAAAAAACTACAAAATGATACAAAAGGGGATTTAAAACAAAGGGGTCAAAAAAAGTGGCACGGCAGTCAAAAAGGGGCAAAAATGCGACTTTAGTCGCATAACGGTAACACTGCTAGTGGTAACACTGCTTACACTATAAAATTCTCCATTTCCGCTCTCTTTCTGTTTCTAGCTAAAATAAAAAGAAAATTGTTTTTGCTCGGATGCTGCATTGTTATTTCTTTAAATTTTAAAGAATGCAAGAGTATACGTGTGATTGCTTTAGCACATTTGTGCTATGAAATGTTTAACTCTGCTTTAAGCCCTGCAAATAATAGGACTAGTCTAAACACGCGTCAAACTGGATCAGGTGGTCCAATATTTTTTGCAGGGCGACTGATTTAAAAAGTACATTAAAAAAAGTTATTTTATATTAAATTTTGATTTTTTTTCCATTGCTCTTTCTGCAGGTTCCTGTAAAATCATGGTTTGACGATGCCAGTGATTGTGAACTCTTGGAACTTATACCTTTGTTTGAGAAATTAAGCAAAGTCGATTCTGTATATAGTGTTTTGTGCAATTCAAATAATCCCTTAAACAATCACAATCAACAGCAACAACAACAACAGCCACAGAACCAACAGCAACTGCAGCCGACGCCACAACATCAAATGAACCAACAACAGCAACAACAGACTATAACAGCAACAACTATTATAACTCAAGCTTCAACATTATCGACGCCAACAATATTAACGTCACAGCAACCACAACAGCAACAACAACCAGCCAGTCCGCCCAATTCAAATGATTTAAACAATAAAACGTAACATCAGTGGGAACTAATGTTTATAAATATTTAATTTTTAAAAATTAAAAAAAAAAACATTTTTTGTTTCAAATTAAAAAAAAAAGTAAAAAAAAGAAATTAAAAAAAATTTAATTGAAAAAATGCATATTATATATTTTAAACAAATAGTTTATTTTTTAAGGTTTTATTTGTTGAAAAAAAAAAATTAACCAAAATTTTTTAAGTTTTATGTTGTTTTTATATAAATCTTTTTTTTTATTTGACCAACATTTAAAATACCGATTTTTTTTTAATATTTTATAGAAAATTTAAAGATTTGAAGGTAAATTTGAAAATTCATAGAATTGTGAAACAAAAAATTTTAAAATTAAGTATTGAGTACTGAAATTCTACTAAAACCAAAAAAAACTTGGAACAAAACCATTAATTTATGTTTTAAAATATAATTTTAAAATTTTTAATATTTGGAAGAAATTTTTTTTATGCATAGCTATATACAATATATGTGTATATAACTTCCTTATTTGTGTGTGTTCCTCTTTTTTTGTCTGTCCAGAGCTTTTTAAAAATTAGCCAAATCCTAACGTAAGTAGCCGAATTTTTGATTTTGGCTTGTTGGCGGAGAATTTGTCTTTTTGCCTGGCAGGCTTAACTGCTTGTAACATATAAAATTGTAACGTTACTAACTGACTGAATTATCATCGCACAGGCTAAAAACCTGAAGCTAAAAAGTTGAAACTTGGACCGGAGGCTGGTTTCTCGCAAAATCGATTTGTGGAAGTTCGAATGTTTATGGCGTAAAGAATTGTAAAAACGTGTAAATTCTCCTTAACTAAAAGAGTTACAAAACAATTTAATAGTTATCGTTGTTTATTAAAGAAATATGCGGACTGGTGTCTGGTACTTTTTTTAAACTCTGTCCATTTGGGAACTAAAAGGGTAAAACGTGTATATAAAAATTATACATAAAACATAAAACAAATATAAATTTGGTAATTCTTAAAAATTTTAACGTTTAAGGGGTATAAATGTTACCTATTTTTAGTACTTTTTTACAAAAAGTAGACATATACATACGTATTAAATCATGTGCTCCTTATACAATTTTTGAAACTTTAACATAACAGACCTGTTCATAAAATCACAAAAACAGTGTAAATTTCAGAATACCACAAAATCAAACAAAAGAAACAAAATAATATGCGCGGGGTCCTGAGTGAATGAGAAAGTACAAAATGAAAATTTTGGTACATTTTTGCTGTTCTGCAATTCCAAACCGTTTTCAATTAGAGTTGGTGAAAGTAAAACGAATCGAATTTTGTTCTTATATATGAGAACATTTTTAACAAAAACAAAATATGGGTTCTTAGTTCGAAATGTTTTTAATTTAATCAAAAAAATATATATTATGACACAAATATTAATACAAAAAAATAATTTAACTTATCCAAAAACTTTAAGTTGTGTAAGTTGTGGATTTGATAACACCAATTTATGAGTTATGCGGTTTCAAAAAAATTTGCTTTTTCAATACAAGTTTGAACCTAGAACACACCTGATAATTTTTGGCATATAAATATATCCACGAAAGGAAAGGGAGACGCTAACAAAGTGAGTTTTTTTATTTTGAACACACCTGGTAATATTTGGCATTTAAAACCACGAAGTGAGAGAAAGACATCATACCTAGGACAATTTATAATTAGCTGTTACAATCGATTACACGAGGGAATATTGAAGAAAAAGCTGCTAGAGGGAGAAATGAAACAATATGGATTGATAGTATTGAAGTATGGAATGGTATCAGAGATGTATGATCTGATTGAAGCAAGAAATAGAGATGTTTTTGCGAAGCTTGAATTTTTTTGAAATTTGTTAACCAATTTTAATTGTATTTTTCGCTAAAATTCGAAGAACGAATGAGCAAATAAAGAAGAAGATGTATTATTAGTAAATTCGAATTAAAAAAACCATTTCCAAATCAAAGTTCAATAATTTCTTCGATTTTAAAAATTGCTTAGTTTACAAAAGTGGATTTAAGGAGAAATTAAATTAAGAAAAGTTTGAAATTAAATTTTTTCTAACTGAATTGTTTATCCCAGTTTCGAGTTTTTAAATACAATTTAATTAAGAATTAAGCTAAAATGTAATTTTTCAAATTTATTTTTTTAAATAAAAAAATAGTTTTTTGGTTTTAAACTCAATTGGGCAATTCACAAAGTGTTCTACTGTGTCATATTGGTTCTATTTTATGAGCAAATACAACCAATATGACCCAATTAAACATTTTTTGAATTTCCTAAATATTTTATTGTGAATATAAAAAAGTTAAAAAAAAATTTTCAAATTTACCCAAATTTTTTTTTTTTTTTTTTAATATTTTTGTACTTATTCATAAAAAATTAAACATTAAACAAAAGGTTTCTCAAACAAATTTTCTATGAAAATGTCTTTGGCAAACCTTTTATAAACCTGTTTTATTTTTTATGAATAAGGGGGCTTAACTTTTAACTTTGAATTTTTATTAAGAAAACATAACTCTAAAAAATCATTAAAAAAATTAAATTTTTCTACATGTATTTAAATTTAAAATAAAAAAACTTTATATATATAATAATAAACAGACAGTAAACTACATATGTATGTATGTATTTGTTTACATATAATATATATACATACATACTTATATAATGGTTATTGAACCAGAAACCCTTTTAATTTTATAATAAATAAAAAACATAGGCAAAAATTTATATATTTGCAATAAAAAAAAAATAATAAAATTATTAATACGAAAAAGAAAATTAAAAATTTATATATTTTTTAAGAAATAATATCTTAAAGAAAAAAAATATTTATAATAATAGTAATAAAAAGAAAAGCAAGATATTTTTGAATACAATCTAAGTAAAATACAAAAAAGAAAATTAAAAAAAAAACATAACCTAAAAAATCTACTAAATACTACTTCCCTGCCCTTATTCACACATTTATTAATACAAAAAAAAAAAAAAAAAAAAAACTTAATACCTTTAAATACTAGAAATCCTTAATTATAATATAAACCCGCCTAAAGGTATAAGAGAGTTTATAACTAAACATTTTAATTAAACGACAATATTTAATTATTTTTGCAGCCTGTTATTTCTGATTGAGTAAACGGCTTTAAATTAGAAAAAAGAGTCTTTATTTCATATAAATATTTTTGTTTTAACACATTTTTTTTAACTTGTGTATGTTTTTAATTAAAAACAAAGTAATAAATATTAAATTAACTTCAGTTTTTTTTTTTAATTTTTAACTTATAATAATTTTTAATTTATCTAAATACTTTTTTAAATTTAATTGATAAACAATTTTTAATTTTAAGTTTTAAACTTAAATGCGAAAAAAAATCAATTCTGAAAATCAAAAGATAATAAAGTTTTAATTTTACCACCAAAAACATATTTTTATTTGTCTTTTTTTTTCATTTATGTATGTATTATGTAATTTTTTTTTATTTAATTGTTTTAAATGATTCGGAGTAAATATAACGGTAGTAAGCCAAGAAATTTTTTTTTAAGTCTCTGATAAGGAATCCAAACTATTTTTCAAATTCGGTTTCATCTAAAAAGCAAGTAAAAAAATGAAGTGGGGAAAGCCCAATCGATTTGATATATCTGTATAATAATTTTGTTTTTTTATCTTTCCCAAACATTAAAATCAATGTGTTTTTCTATCTTTATCTTACTCGTCTCTTAAATATCGAGAGTTCATTGCTTACATGTCATTGTTATTCATCTTACTGAATACAAACGAAGCGAATACAAAACTTTAATGAAAGTTTCATGAACATCATTATTACGTTTCATGCAGATGTTTATTATTTAAACACATAATGAATAGTGTATTATTATTGCATTACCACTATAAACAGTGAACATGAATAATGCACTATTATGACATTTATCATAAAAGCAAAATATAATTTTATATGAAACCTACGGTCAATTATGGACCTAATATAACCATTTCTAACTTCAACTGCTTCTAATCGTAATCATCTGCTTTTTAGGAAAAAAATTTATGCAATACACCATATAAATAATTTTTACAACTACGGTTGTTGTGTTAAGACGTGCGTAACGATAAAAATGTATACTTTATGGGATCTTTAATTAATATTAAAAAGATTCACATGGAATGGGCAAGTTAAGTATACCTTGCATTAAGCCTGATCATTGGATTAGCCTGATTTAATTTTTTTTTTTTTACCTTTCCGAGGTGAAAAAAATAAAAGCAGTCGATTTGTTTGTTATCAACTAAAAAAAATCCTTAAAAAAGAAAAGGAGAAAAAGTCGAAAAATTTAAATTTATATTCGTAGTGGAACTTTTTTCCGCATGCAAAAGCTATCGAAAAATCGATGGCACAATATCGACAAATTGTTGTCCTTACAAATCGGACCAACCTAGCATACTAGCTAGTAGCGTATTCATTCGGTTAGTCGATTAATTACTACTCGATTAACTGACCGGTTGATTTAAAATTGGCTTTTTTTCGATTAACGACTATACCGGTTGATTTCAGTCGATTAATCTATTAGCCGATGTTACAAAATTTTTTTTTGTTTTTAACTATTTGTTTAGTCATGTGTTTAGCAAATATTTTTTCATACAATATATTTCCTTTTAGCAATAAATTTATTAAAATTCAATACAAAATCAGTAACAAGGAATTCGGAAATAAATTTTTGCAGAATGTTCTGTGTTGAATAAATAAATAAATAAAAAGTTTTAGGCGGGAATCCCGGGATACAGGGAATTTGATTTTTATATCCCGCTTTTCCGGGGTCACAACCCTATGTGAGTGCGGTTCACAAAAGTATTAAACAATTACCACTCATCACCAGCAGTTATAGACTTTTAAGTTTTAAATTTGAATTCTTGTGAGTTGAGTTGTAAACTGTAATAGGAACATTTGAGATTTATGCAATCTAAATTAAATTTCGTAAGGGATCAAAAAGAGGATATTAACTCAAAATTTTTAATTTTTCACTTCATGGAAAATAATTCATATCTACCCGCTGTAAAAATATCGTGCTATTTTATCTACTTTTTGGTAATGAAGCGGTTAAATAATTATTTTAATTAATAATTGTTTTGCTTCTACGGAAAATTTTTAAATTTCGCGGTCATGCTCTCTTGTTGATAAACTCAGGCCAATTGTTAGCTACATATTTACCAAGTTAAGTTATGTATGTCTAAATTGTACGATACAATCGTTTTGATAATATTTTCAAAACCAAACGGATCTATTATCTAAACAATATTTGCGCCTATTTTGATTTCTCCGAAATAAACCTCCAATAAAAGAACTAAACTTCTAGTCCGTTATACGGCGGAAATATGTATTTCATTAAAATTTCAATTATATTACGAGGAAGAATTAAAAAAATAGTGTTTATAAAGTAATCACCAAGGAAACCAGAAATATGCTTTAAAAAAAGATGTGTATTTAATATGCAGTAAAAACTTGAAAATATGCCCTAAAAATATTTTAAAATAAGCCCCATACAAACCAAGTATAGCTTATTTATATTATTCGGTTTCGCAAACTCTTTCAAATTTTTTTTTGCTTAAACGAAGCAACACTGGCAATAAAAATTGAAGATTGCGCAGGTTTATAGCAATAAAATGTCAAAATATGTAAACATGAATCCGCTTTAGTGTTTTTTTTTCGTTAAAAATTTAAATAAAATAAGTTATGATTTGCAAAAGGCAAATGCGCAAACGCATCAAAAAGTACCATACACTAGACTTACTGCCATTTTTCTTTGGCATCGCAATAAACTATTGAACTATGCATGAGCTTGCTTAAGCTACTGTAAAAAATTAACAAAAAATTCATTTAAAAAAACAAAAACAAATCAAAAAATATTTTATTCCGTTCGGAACTTGCGATCAGTTTTGCACTTTGCTTAGTCTAGGTTCACACTATGAAAGTTTTCTTCCAGAAAGTCTGAGTTTATGGGTGAGAGAGGAAAGAAGAAAAGCATGTTCTCTTCCCCTTTCACCAATATACTTGGACTTTCAAAGTGTGAACCCAGACGTAAGCAAATGACAGTTTCATAAAACTTAGCAAAAAGTTTCCATAAATTCAAAATGGTTTTACACATATGAATAATATGTATTCGCACAGTTGCTTAAGCCAGCTTTTGCCTATTATAGTATATTGAAGCCACAGCTGAGCTACTTTTTTCTAACTTAGTCTTAATTTACACGTTTCAACTTTTGATGCTCAACTTATTTTCAATTCCCTTCTAAAGATGCCAATATATTCACACGCAGCAATCGGTTTCAACTTTTTTTCGGTACAAAACAACAACAATTTTATTAATAGCGAATCAAAGAGAAAAAGAAAAGAAAAAAATTACATGCAGCCATCGTTGTGCATATACCAACGAATAAAAACACAAAGCGTACTGACCGAGTACAGGCATCTCCGTTCTAACCCCCTTTTCTCTTTCTTCTCTTACCTAAAAACATAAGAGTTGAGCATCAAAAGATGAAACGTGTAAAAGCAGACTTAGAGACATAAATGTCAAAAGTTGTTTGTGTTTTTGACAAAAGCAACAAAAAAAGTGCAATGTTGTAATTTTGGTGCTGTACTTGTATTATTGCCACTACCGTTTACACGAATTCGCCTTGCGGACATCATTAGATCTATTAAGAGTGATTCTGAGTTAATCGCTATACTAAAAGACAGGTCTAGATTTTTATAATTTCTTGTACCTAAATTTTTACTTATGATGACATGTAGATGGCGAAAAAAGCAACTGTTTGGGTAAACTGGTAGATATTTAAAACAGAACATCTGTTAATCAGAATTTTAAATATATAATTGTTAGAATGCTAAAAAACTTATAAGCATTAAAACCAATAACAAGTATTAAGCCCTTTTTGCGATTATATCGTAATCAACAAAAGGAAAATTATACAGGAGAAAGGTTTTATGGTCGTACAAGAAAAAACATGCAATTGCATATTAACGGCTTCCCTGTAAATCTCAAATCATCTAGGGATCTTTAAAAGTTTTTAAAGGTTAAAAGATGAAATTTCAAACTTACTGATAACGAATGTCCTATATTTATTACAATGTGTTAAAACTGCCAAATAAGAAAGATTCCTAATTAAATATATCGAAGTCTGATTTAGGGACCACTGAGTTTTGAACCGTAATCAAAGTGCCGATACCGCAACGGGATTTAAATAAAATTAGCGAGATAAAATGATAAAATTTGGCTTGTCGAAACAAATTTGGACTGAATGAAATTATTTTAGCACTGTTGAGATGCCGGTACATCTGATAAGGTATTTATTCCTAAGTTATTCAAAAAAAATATTCAAATATCAAAACAAAACAGATTCAGTCCATTATTCAGCAAAGATCAATGACTTTCTGGTGTTATGTTGATAGCATGGAATAAGTAAAAAAACACAGTCAAAAACATCGTTAGGATAAATCCATAATTTATATTTCCACTAGTCATCGGTTACAAAAACAAAGTTCAATATTTTGAAGCGTTAAATTGCTATTTTAATTTCGGTTATTTACATAATTTTTTTTTAATTTCTTGATTTGTTTTCAATCAGTTTCTTATCTCAATTACCCTTATCTATTAAAACTCTAATATTTTAACAGTTTATTGAGCATGGGAAATTAAAAATCAAGTTAAAATATAAGCTTCATTAGCCTTGACTTAAATTACAAAAATATGCTTTAAAAATACTTTAATTATTTTGAAAATATAAAAAGACCAAGCTTTGACAAGTTATAACTGTAGATAAGTATAAATATATTTATAGTATATAAACTATTTTTGCTAAATGAAACAATATATTAAAAAACACCAAATTAAAATATAATTGTTAAGTCGGTGAATCGACTTAAATATTAAACACCACAATGATATAGACCAGGGGACTAATTATGGCAGTCGTGATCGAATACTTTTTCGATTCGTAAGCAATTCTATTTCTTATTCCTTCTGTCGAATCAAAAAGGTATTCGATCACGACTGCCAGAATAAGCCCCAGATACTCAAGAAACTTTTATCTCTATAGGTTTAAAATTTGTTAATATAAGAAAGCCCTGAAAAATAAGTTTGAAAAATTTCAGTCAATTTTGTTTGAATGGAAACCTGTTTTGTAAAATTTTAGAATATCACATTCCAGTATGCAAAGTTTTGAGTCAGCAATAGTTTAATTAATTAATTAATTTATGTATTATTATTTGTTTTATTTATTTTTTTTTAATATAAAGGTAGCAAACAAAGAAAGTTCTTAAATCAAAAAACGCATTTTGAGTTTTTGATTGTGTTTAATTAAATTTGTTGTTCTCTTTTGTTTGGTTTAAACAACTTAAGTCTAGCACAACTGCTTCTAATCGATATCGTAACCCAGTGATATACTTTCAAAAATAATTCTGTCCATTTTGTATTTTGGGAAAAATTGTTATTCTTACCATTGACATACGTAGACCAGCGACTAAAAAATGTCTCTCTTCCGATATTTCGAATATTAGAGTTAGCGGCACAAAAGATTCGTTCAAATACGTTAAGATTAGGTTCCATTGGGAGCCGTGATCAAGCACAGCTCACGTAGGTCCATTAGTTAGTGCCCGTTGTTCTACCATGTCACACCGTCTCCCATGGGTCCTATGTTATCTGGTTGCTAGTGTTCCCAGGCAGCCACCCGGTCGATACAAGAAAGGAGTGGATCCTGTTTAAATTAATATCAGAGAGACAAGTTTTGTCCCCAAGGGCTCATCGACCAAACATTTCAAGTCTTAAATCTCCGAATGCCGGACAATTGCAGAGAAGATGTTCCGTTGACTCTTAATCCTCCTTGGCGCCGCAACTTCTACATAAGTCATTATAAGGGAACCCTAGCATCTGGGCGTGCTTCCTAATGGGCCAGTGGCCAGTTTTATCCGCAATTAGGTTCCTTAGGTGATGTCTGGTCAGCTGTAAAGCCCACCGTGTCCTTTCTTCATCTAAAATGGGCCAGATTTTCCTGGTTTTCCCACAGGTAGATTCATCATTCTGACTGACAATAAGGTGAAACTTGTGCGCTATAAGTTGCTTACTCCTTGGGAGCGAAACACCTACATTATATGTTGAACCGTCTCGATTCAAGGTGGGCCTGCATTCGCCAACGAATCACCATGCAGTTTCCCTGTGTGTCCCCGTGTTCGAGGACCCAATCAAATGAGTTTAAATCGAAACCTTATATTCAGATTATAATTCTGATTTTAAAGCTCTTAGCATAATAACTAAATTTCTAAATCCTTACAGAATTATTTAACAAAATAAAATAGTTTTTTACGGGAGTGTTCTAGAATCCGAATTCACTCGAAAGTGGATTATTTTAGCATTTTTGGTGTTCTGCAATTCACATCCACATGTTTTTATTCGTATTCAATTATAGAAGCTCGAAATGTTCTCTCTTCAATTAAAAAAAAATATTTATATATGTACATATATTAATATACTTTCACACAAATATTAATCCAAAACAATTTCTTTTCACTAAATTAAAAATTTCTAACATGGTCCAATTAGTACGTCTGCTCAAAACGCCAGCTGATTTTTTTTGCAGAATTGTGTTTTTAGGTGCAATTGTTTTTGACGTTTCTAACATTTTTTACAAAAACAATTGCTTTTGTTCTTGACATCTTTATCATTTTTTACACAAACAAAATTCGTGTTGTTTTTTTCTATTGTTGGATTGTTGTAGTTGCGAGCAGACCTACTAATTGGGCCATGTTTTCAACTTGTTTTTATTGAATATCACTTTAAAAAAAACCATAAAAAACAGAAGCTCCTGGCATTTAGGAATAATTTTTGATACAATCAGGAAAACAAAATATTAATAATTTTTTTGAACAGCTGTTTTTGACGTTTAGATTAAGAAAATTTTGCGTTTTCAATACGAGTCGAAAACCGGAACACACCTGTTGGAATAACATTTTAGAAAAAGGATTTAAACGATCAACCTTAAACCATCCAGTATAGTACATTAGTAAATATTTTGGTGTTTAATATTTCCACAATAAAATAAACCCACCTATATAATAAAAATATATGTATATGTATGTATATATATAAATTAATCATGAGGAAATATTATAAACGTCATTGAAGCTCTTTAAACTGTTAAAGTATTCTTACCGAATTATTAGTTGCAAAATGTCCAAATGTGAATCCACATATTTTTCATATAAAACGTTATAAACGGCAAAAGAAAATTTTTTTATAAATATACCTATTTAAAAAAATAATGCTAATTAAAAAATATATATCATAGGCTTAAATTAGTTATTAAGTAACAAAAAATTAAACAAAAAAAAGAGAACTAACTATATTTGTATTAAACTAAGTACTTATCCTACGCCCTTTCTAAAACTGAAATCAATTTTAAGTTTGGCTTTAATTTTTTTAAGAAACTATTTAAAAATTTTTATAAAATATCTGTATGGAAAAAAAGTATTTTTTTTCATTTATCTACGAGCATTTGTAATAATCTTGAAATTGATTAAGAAAAACACAAAAAGAAAATGAATAAAAGAGTAATAATTGATATGCATGGAGAAATGTAAAAATTAAAATACAAAACTGTGTTTAATTTAATAAAAAGGAGAAGTAAGATTTATGTTAAATTCAGCCTCTTTTGGGTCCTTGTATTGTTGGTTTCATTGTCTTCCTGAGAGTAAACCATCTATCATATAGTTAAGTCAATCCAGTTGGACCACTATTTTTTAAACGAGATACAAGGCAAAATTGAAGTTGCCGACATTCTTTGGCATTCACGCAAAAAAAAGGCTAATGATAATCATTAAAACTTAAACGCGATATTTCTTAAGTAGTTGGCAAAGTTCTGTTCCTACATTATTGTAGCATCTTAAGGCTGATTTATTTACATACGCAGGTCGGCCTAGCCAAACTAATTAACACTGTTCGGTTAGGTAGTTGGCAACTTTAAAGTATATGCAATTTCAAGCAGTACCCTTACCCCTTTCTGAGGAGCTTAGACTATCTTACCACCAATGCTAAAAGCAGTGTCTGTTGATTAGCAACATCTGCTAGGGAGATCCGTCTGCAGACCGAACTTCTCCACAATGGGTAGGAAATAAGCATTCAATGATGACTTTCGAAGTTCCTTACTGTTATTTAAGCTAAACCTGCCAATTTCGCACTACCGTGTAAGGTATTAGCTGCACCTATTTTCACCGACAATGTACCACCAAGTGTTGAAATATCCCTAAATGTATTCCTGCATGATGCTCATATCATCCCATATGAGCATCATGAAAGGACTTTGGCAAAGGTAGAAAGCCAATAAACTATGAAAGGAAGGTTCTCCAAGAAACTGTTAAGAATGGGGTGACAGGAAGACGAAACTCGAGTGTTTCATCTTTGCCCGTTAAACAAAAAGGTCTTATTAAAAAAACGCATTTTGAGTTTTTGATTGGTTTTAATAAAATTTTTTGTTCTCTTTAGTTTGATATCAATAACTTAAGTCTAGCACAACTGATTCTAATCGTAATCACCTGTACTTTAGGAAATTTTGTATGTATATTTGGTAAGTATGATAATCAGCCCAATTATGAATACAAATTCCCCGGGAGTTTTTTCCCTTTTCCCATTTTTACGATTGAATTTACATAAGAAAAATGCGAGAAGGGAAAAACTCCCAGGGAATTTTTATTCATAGTTGGACAGAATATGTCGTTAAGTATTTTTCATACCGCTATGTCATTAGGGCGTCCCTCACCATCATATTTTTTTTTTGCAAAAACTTTTATTTTCGCATTTACATATTTGTATTTTATACTTTTTTTTTTTTTTTGTGGCATCCAAAAATACCTATACACAAATGTTCGACCGATTAATCGCCTAAAATTGCTAATCGGCTTCGGTATCGTTCAAAATTTGCTAATCGGCCAATAATCGTCGTCCGGCATTAATTTGGCCAATTTTTCAAAAACCGGGTTGTGGTAAATTTATTGTTTCTAAACAATAGAGGAAAACAACACAAAGCTTCTATATAGGAAAATTCCTCACATTGATGTGGACAAAAATAAGAATAAGATACATACTCGAAAATTAATTAAGTTTTATGGAAATAAGCCCATAAGCATTAATATATTTGAATATTGAAACGTAAGTCCAATAAACAACTTAAAGGCATAAATGTTTGTACCTAATTTTTCAACTTTGGCTCTTGCCGTTCTCTAGATATACAAAAGAAAAGGATTAATGGGTAAAATTAGAGGAGTCGTGGTTTTTATTTAGAGATATATAAGTTGACCTCAAAGTATAAGTTATATAAAATAGTACAAACTTTTAAAACAAGGTTGTTTACAAAATTTGTTTAATTTTAATTTCACTCGAATTTTATTTCCAGAACATGGCTGAACCTGACTATTCGCCGTTCAAAACCAAATATTTTGCTTCTTATCAAAGTAAATCAGAACAAAGCGAAGCAAAGAGTTTATGACCAACAATATTCTTCGTCTAAAATAAGTAAAAATGCTTTTAATTTAATAATTTTTATTGAAGTGTTCGTTTGTTTCTTTTTATTTATCGAATTCTTCTATGTTGTATGTTTTCTTGTGATTTCTTTTTTGATCTTTGACTTTATAATATGGTATTCATATATTAATCGTTAATAATCTAGTAAGTTGTTCTTAATGTCTTTTGAAATGTTAATTTTCGATTACGTTCAATTTTAGAATTTTGTCTAATTTTTTTGTTTATTTAACTTTTTTCCATTTACACATTTTTATATTTCGTTATTATAAATTGTTATTAAGTTTTTAATGACATTTACACACAAATAGTACAAATAAAGTTATTTTGTTTTTAATATTATTAAACAATTTAATTATTGTATGTATTTCTTTTAAATATTTCATATTATCTTTATAATAAATTTATAATTTTTATATATGTGTATTGCTTAAATTATTATTTTTATATTTTTTTTTAGTTTTAATAATAAATACCACACAAAAAAAAATATTTATACAAATAAAATTTTATATAAAACTATAAACAGGCTTTTGAGGTAATTAATGCAAAAAACATTTAGAGCAGCATTTTCACAATTAAAGTTTTCAAGTTGTTTTTGTTATCAGTTTTTTTATGGACTTGATAAGTTTCATTTAGAGAATATTGTGAAAATTACTTGTTTTTTTTTGTTCTTTTATAAGCTTAAAATGGAATAATTTTTAAAATTACAAAAAAATTTGGATTATGTAATATAAAAAAAAAGAATATTTTGTAACGTGTTGTATGGCTCTGTTCGGTAATGTATAAAAATAGTGCAAATTAAAAATCCCACAATAATAACTTTATATTAAATAATTTGCAAGATTGCATATTGTAGATATTAGAAAGTTTTTTACAAATATTTGGATTATTGAAAGTATTTGAGATCTTAATAATAATATGATTAATAGTAAATTTTTTGAATAATGATTTTTAAAACAATATTGAGTTTTCAATAGCAAATTCTCTACACATTAAAAAATAAATTACAGAACGTTTTACATATCTTTAGCAAATCGAGTTATTGATTACAAAATCCTTTATCGGCAACAAAAAATTTGTTATGGCAAAAAATAGACATAAAATGTCTACCATGGAAAAAAATTCAGCATCAACATCAAATCTCAAATAATGAGACAATTTAATATTATCAGGCCTGTTCTAAAAATCACTTTAACTCAAATCACGTGATTTCGAATCACATGTGCCTACTAAAGTCACATGTGTGATAAAATTTAGCGTCCGGTTTTTGTGTGATTTGGTGTGATCTTCAATTGCAGAAAGCACACCGAGAAACACAACATCGGTATTGCTTTCAAAACACCACAAAATCACACGTGTGATTTCAAAAGCAAATGATTTGAAATCACTCGATTTTCAGAACAGGCCCGTTTATACAGGAAAATCTTATCGAAAATATGATAAAGGGATAAAAAATTTTGATAACACGATTTCTGTTCAATACCGAAAAAAAATCTTGTTATCCATAACAAAATTTTTGCTCTTTAAAGGAAACAAAATTTGTTATGTACTTATTACACGATTTTGGGTCCATACAGAAATACATATGTATCTGGTTAAAGATAAAACTTTTACGATTTTATAATGGTTATCGATAACACAATTTTTTATTTTATAGCAAAAATCTTTTGTCGATGTTACGATTTTTATTCTACATATATGGAAAATCTTGTTTTTAAATACACAGTTTCTGTTCTATTCAAAAAATCTTGCAAGCGATAACACAATATGTATATGGTTCTGCAGAAAAACTTTTCATTATTGATTACCGATTTTTTTACAGATTTACTTTAACAGAGAAAATATTTTTATATTGATGAGTTTTTTTCGTAGCTTTTCTAAAAGAAACTAAATAAAAGCTTTATTTAAAGAAGAATTCTGTTAAGTTTTGTAGAAATTTTAATGGCATAACTAAAAAGCCTTTTGAGAATTGAAATGAAAATTTTGTACATAAATGTGCATGTGTTTAGTTACAAACTCCCTAATTATTTTAGACTATAGTTAATTTGCATGTGTAAGTTACTCATTATAGTTCAAGTTTGTTCAAAACTATCAAGCCGAAAATCAGTACATATTTTTATTTTAACAAAATCAGTCACAATATTTTAAATAAGATGGATGACATTTGAAGATTTATGTTTGTTGTGTATATATAGCAAAATTAAGGAAAATTTCTGTTGAGCAGTGGTTAAAGCAATTAAGAGATAAATATGAAAACTGAACAGTTTTAAACATATTGAATTAAAAAAAAAAATACTTAACTCTGTAGTTAAGAGATTTGTTTTTTTTTTAATTAATTTTATTTGGTTTGAAATGTATATATTACAATTATTTTCCGTATATTTATAATTATTATTATTTGTTGTATTGTTAAATGCAATTTTAAGTAACATTTTTCATCGTTTTAATTTTTTAATATAAACAATTATATAAGATAATTTGAGTTTAATTTAAATTGTTTTTATTTCGCTTAAAATTTTTGGTAAAAAATAAAAGTTTATTAGAAAACTGGTGTGCTGTTATTTTAGTATTATTTAAATTAGTTATTAATAATTAAGTTATGACTAGACTTAAGTGCAAAATTATTGATTTTTTCATAATTTCTTTTGCTTAAATGATTAATTTTTTATTTAAATATGATCTGATTATTTTCATTATTAAAAAAGTTTTCGATATATTAATAACAATTTAATTTAAAAAAATTTTGTAATATTTTTGGTGTTTCAATTTCGTTTTATTTTTTCTTTTAATATTATACCAATAAATTATGTAAAGATTACATCAGTGTTTGTAAATATAAATTGAATAATGAGCTGCTTGTTATTTTATTCTATGGTTTTTTTTGGGAAATATGTTTGTTAAAACGTTAATTACATTAAGCTCTTACTAAAAAAAAATAAATTTTGGTTGGAATTTTTTTTGTTAAATTCGAACAGAAATTAAAAATCGATCGAAAACCATCACTCTCATAAAACGAATTATGCTAGGATGACCAAACTTTTCAACCATAAATAATCAATTCTCTATAAAGCAATTATTAACTTATTACTTAGAGCAAACTGTTCTCTTGATATGGACAAATTCTGTTATCGATAATGAAATTTTGACTACTGAGAAATTATTCTTCACATGTAAATAAATACTTTATATTTTCAATAAATTCGCTAAAGGGCAAATACACAGATATCGATAACAAATAAAAATGTATGTCATCTTAACACAATTGCCTTCTTGGAGAAAAATACTTGTTAATTAACGAAAAATCTAATACTAGCAAATCTGTTGTTTGGAAAATGAAATCAGAGAAAATATTTTTTTTGCTTTCTTTTTAAAGACAAAAATTCGTTATCGACAACGCAATTTTAAAAGAAAAATTCAGTCTTTAATACTTCCTCTCGATAACTCGCTATTGATAACAAGACTTTCGCTAAAGGAGTAATCAAGCGCGGTCGAGTAATTGTATTCTAAAATTAAAAATTGGGAATTAATTTTCACTATTTGACTGCCCCTAAAATAAGGCTGGATCAGCCCTTGAAGAAATCAAGTTATCTACAACAAAGAAAGGTACCTAATAGAAAATTGGTTTTTTCAGATAAATAATTTCTAACAAGTTATTGGTAACTTAATAAAAGGATTTTCCTTGTTTTCGATAATAAGACAAAATTAACAGTTCAATAGAGGCAACAGCGGAATTCACGCTTCTTAGTAAACTAAGATTGCTCCCACTTTGTTGTTTAAATTCCTTGTGCATCTAAAATGTACTACTAACTGCAAATTCATCTAATATAATTTTCGGTTTGTAACATAAGCAATATACGAATTTACTTCGATTTTAGATAGAATTGATTGAGTTGACAGGTCTGGTGCAAATAACCGCATTTGATATCAAACGAAATTTATAAACTTGTCCCCTGATTATGTAATGAATTTTCTTTATATAGGAAAAATATGGTAGTCGATACAAACATTTATTTCATTAAAAAAACATTAATCTTGTCAGTAATAGCAAGATTTTTATCTCTATAAAACCATAACATTTTTAAAGGAATATAATTTCAGCTTTATGGGTTGAGTTCTTAAAACCGCTTTAAATTATTTTTTTTTATTTATTTATCAGTATTTTTGAATATTATTTTTCAAACCGAACCGTCATTGTTTTGACAATTTGTTAATAAACGATTAAGCCCATTTACTTTTTAATGACTACGTCAACAAGCAAAACTGAAGGATTTGGATTTCGAAGGATCCAAGATCAATTTATGAGAGACAATTAAATCCACTTGAATGTGCTGTTTGGTGCATTGTATCGTCCGATAGTAAAATTGGATCATATTCTTTTGAAAATTAAATTTGTGTTTAAATCTCTGTCAACGGTAGTGCATAACGAACGATGTTTGAAAATTTGGTTGGTTTAATAGCGGAATACCATACAACCTTGGGATTTCAACAAGTTTACCTGTTTTAACAGTTTTTGAAAGTTTTTTTGGGAATATTTTAGAGAAAGAGTGTATGCAAATATCAACATTCGAAATAAAATCATGGCCATTATGTCCATAATTTTGCGCAAATGTATGGAAAATATATTAAAAAAAGCACGTATGCGCGAAACAGAAAATTACCACCATTTACAGGATATTATTTTTTAGATATAATAAAAATAATTGCGTAAATAAAAATGTTATAATCAATTTAAACAATATATCGCTCATTTGCTGCAACGTCGTCATAACTCAAAAATATACATTTTGAAATAAATTAATAATAAATAAATTTCCCAACAACCACTATTCAGCTCGAATTTCTTTTATTTTGTTATCGTGGCAAATTAAATACAATTCCTATTAAGTAGCTTGGGTTTTTTAAAATAGATTATAACTATTTATTCTTTATAATAAACATAAAGAGTTTTTGCCGTATTCATAAAAAATAAATTATATCTCAAATGTATTTTAAAACTTAACTTCCATACAAATTTTCTTTAAAAAGGATTTCAAATCCATTTTGGTTATTCCTGAATACGACAGTTTAAGTTTTGAATTCTTAATTAGGTTTACTTAACTTAAAACTAAGAAAAATAATTTACATGTCTTTTTTATGGGTTGCGTAATAAAAAAAAGAAGAAAGTTGGGAAAAAAGACAGAGTTATAAAAAACTTTGAAAATTGTACATAATAATTTTAACATTTTCTATATATGTATTTATAATATAAAGAATCGGTTTGCGATGACGATTATTTTGGTAACTTGTAGTTTCAATACAAATACAAAAACTTTTAAATTTATTTTTTGCATTATTTCGCTTAATATTGAATTTATCATATGTTTCTTGTAAGGTGGTTTAAATTACATTTAAAACGTAAAAAATATGGCTTTTTCTTTCTAAATAAATATACAAAAAAATAACTTGAGCAGCACTTTGTAAAAAAAAAACAATAGAATATTGGAAAATATTAGCACATTTTAATTAATACTCTTTAAATAAATACTTTTATTTTTTATATAAAAAAGCTTTGTTTGTTGCTGTTATTTTGAAGTTTAAATATTGTTTTTTTAAAGGATGGAAACAAATACGAATACGTACATACACCAAATAGAGAAAGCTTAAAATTAACACATCTAATAAATATTTAAACGTAATTATATATAACTTAAAAAAGTTATATATAATAAAATATAATATAAAATAAAAATAAAATTTAAAAAAACTTATTACCTTGATTTAATGTGATTTTCTCTGATTTAAACATCAGCTATGGGTGTCTTGCGCGTCATCGCATCCCGATTCGACTTGTCCTACACGTACTGATAATTATGAGATGCTGCCTGCGACTCTTCTCCATTGCGCAGCAACGGTTCTTGTTCTATAGTCTTATTTGCCTGCACATCATAATCATAGTAGTTCATCCAATCAATACGTTTGGGTTTTACCAATCCAAAACAGGTGCACTCTAAGAAATCAACTAAATTATTAAAGGCACCACGGGTAAATGGCGATTGACCATTGCGTGCCTGAAAATGTCGATATCTGCCACGATTCATGCGTTCGTTTGTGGTCATGCCTAAACATATAACTTGATATGTTTGACATATGGTTAGTAAAATAACCCAAGACATGTGAAGCAGGGCGTTGGTCATGACCCAGCCGATCCAAGCATTACAATTACCAATAGCACGCAATGCGGCAAGAAAATCTGTATTTTTGAAAAGGAAATACATATTTACAAATTGTTAAGATTAATAAAAAATGGAAAATGGAATTTAAAAAAATTTTAGAAAAATAAATTTCGATAAAAATTTATTGTTTAAATTAATTTTCGGTTTGGTTAATTTTCTGTATAAATTATCATTAATATTTTTGGCCAAGAGTTTTTTTGTGAAAAGAATTTTTAATTAATATGAAAAGAATTTAGGGTGAACAGTTTTTGTTTGTAAAAAGAATTTGCAGTAGACAATTTTTGGTGAAAATAATTTTCGTTAAAATATATTTTGCTTAAAACAACTTAACAGAATATTTTTTGTGGCAAAATATATTTATTTTTATTAGAAAAATTAAATATGGGTTGAAATTTTTTGGTGAAAAAGAATTATTATTTAACTTTATCGGTAAAATTTTTTTTGGAAAAACAACAGTTTTCAGTTTAAATTTTTTTTAAAAAGAATTTACGTTGGATTTTTTTTGCGAAATTTAATTTGATAAAAAAATGTTCGATGAAAACTTTTTGGTTAAAAGAATCAATCTATCAAATTTTTGTTTGTGACAATAATTTCCGTTAATTTTTTACTTTGATGAAAATAATTGTGTGTAAATTTTTTGTTTATTTTTTTTCGATATTAATAAATGTTTATTAAAACTAGAGATACAACGAATACCGATACCGATATGCGGCACTTAAGGATATATCGATATCGGCGATATTTTACTTTCGATGCGACGATATTTTTGAAAATACTTTTTTAGGATTTTGTGAAGAAACAATTTGTTTTTTAACGATTTTTTGCGTAACAACTAATAGAGAAATAAATCATCAAAGAGCAGATCAAAACATCAAAACATCAAAACAGAAAATGAAATTTTTTCTCTTTATTCTTAACCGTTTTATTTTCACCATAGCACAGTGGTTAATTTAAGCCAAAACTAGCTCTTCTAAACATGTTCTTCTACTGTATAAGTGCCGGAAAGTTAGCATATTTAGTTATTAGTTTTTAATGCAATTATTTGGATTTTTTAACAACGAAATCATGGTAGCCCAATTTTTAATTTGTTCAAACCGATCGATTGTAAAAAACATTTTTGAATTATACTCTTAACTTTATGTTCAAAAAAGTTTCAAATTATCGAAAAGAGTTTTCTTCAAAAATTTTGTGTCCGGTAAAAAAAAAACATTTAGATGAAAAAATATTTAGCTTTTTCTTATCAAGAGGATTTTAATGAAAATTAAATTAACATATGTAAAAAATTTCCATACTTACCATCAAAATTAACATTACAACTATTCATATAATAGCAAGAACCACCATAAATCATCCAACCGCACATAATCAATAGCATCCAAAGAAAACCCATAAAGAAGGTATGATTATTTAAGCCAATACAATTGCCAACCCAGGGACAATGATGATCGAAACGGGCTACACAACGATCGCAAACACTGCAATGTTTTGAACGAATAGGACGTCGGACCAAACAGCACGAACAAAAGGAGGAGGGCTCAAACCCAACACCACCACGTTCCGACAATTCCACAATAGTCTATTAGAAGATAAAAAATAATTACCAGTTTCTTAAAAACACAAGTTTTGAAATTAACCTTAAATCTTTGTTCTTGTGTTGGTTGTATTATACCGGGATCGCCCTTCCAAGACTTTATAAAACATAACCACAAGCCTCCAGAGCATATTAAGAAAAAAACTGTAGTACCAAACGAAACCGCATCGAGAACATACACAAACCATGTTATATAAAACCAAGCTTTCGTAGCACAATACACACTCAATGGCAGTAACGCCATTAAATGATCATCAAATAAAGCTTTTCCTAAAGTATGAAATACAGCGTAGAGACAACCCAATAAAAAGAACTTAATAATGTACAATGTATTTAAGGTGAATATAACACCGGCCAAATAGAAGGCAGTAAAAGGGCAAGCTACCATTGACCACCAACGCAATCGTTTGTCATGTTTAACACGGGTTATTAGAGATCTTCTTTGTTGCGATGATAAGGAGGCATCCTTAATGCGATCCATAACCTTTGCACTTATCCAAACAGCACCGGATTGTGACTCGAGCATTGTTAGTGGTGTTTCACCGCGCAAATTGGGTACGTCCAAGGAAGCTTTGGATTTTAAAACTAAAGTATTAATCGCTGTGGCATTACGTGCCAAAATTGCCCAGTGTAAGGCAGTATTACCATGTGTATAATCCACCATGGCGGGATTAGCACCTAAGGTGAGAAGTAAACGTACAGGATCCAAAGCACAAACCTAAAATATTTAAAAAGTGTTATATTTTTAAACGAATTTTAGTAATAATCTTTTTGACTAAACCATTTTAAGAGACTATTTTTGGGGAGAAAATATTATTGGAAATTTAAGTGAAAATGTTTAGGGTAAACCAATTATAAAAATCAATCCCTGCGAAAGTTGGAAAATCCCGACGAAGCGTTAAATTTACATTGATAAAATGAGATAAATTGTTTTTTTATTTATAATAAAACCAAAGTCCTTGAAAGCCTGTCTTTAGGTAAATATAGTAAATATCAAAATTTGAATTAGAAAAAAAGTCGATAAAACATAGATGTATTATAATAAGAGGAAAAAGGATAACGGCCTTATTTATAAAAAATTTAACTGGTTTATAAAAAGTTTATGAAACAGATTTTCTATGAAAATTTGTTTAAAAAACCCTTTATAAACCTGTTTTATCTATATATATAAAAAGAAGTGTACATTTTGATTGTCACTCCATAACTCGAGAACGGCTCGACCGATTGCCATAAAATTTTTAGGGAAGGTACAGGGAGGAGTGATGATGGTTAGTTGATTTTAAAATCCAAAATCGGTCTAGCCATTCTCCAGTTATCTATCTATATAAAATGGATGTGTGTATGTATGTCTGTAACGTATGGACTCCAAAACCGCTGCGCCGATTTTGATGAAATTTTCAGGGAATCTTCAGAATATTCAGGCGGGTGACACTGTGAAGTCTGATTTTTGATTTTCGGTCTGCGGGCGGAGGGGCGTGGCAAAATCCAATTTTCATATTGCACCACCAATGACATCTATATAATTTGGACGATTTTTTCTTTAAAATTATCGCCATGGTCCAACTTAGGTTTTTAGGGAAAGAACATTTTGCCCCGCCCACTTTTTTCGATTTACCTAAAATCAAAAAACTGCTCCATCGATATGACTAATTTTTCTTTTAACTGTTCATATTAATCCATTTAACGTTTTCATCGAAAGATAAAATTACCACGCCTACTTTTACGCCCACTTTTTCTATTAAGCGCATAATTTGAGAACGGTTTGACCGATTTGGACGATTTTTTCATTAAAATGATCGCCATGGTCCAACATAGGTTTTTACGGAAAGAAAATTTTGCCCGCCCACTTTTTTCGATTTACCTAAAATCAGAAAACGGCTCTTTACACCAAATAAAAAAAAAACAAAAAACATTGTCTATGCGCTGGTCTTAAGATGAAGTAATAAATAACTATAATTTTAAATTTGCCTTAAATACATGCGTTTCTTTTTTGATTGAGCCCATATCTACACCATATGTAAGTTATTTTGTAAAAAAAACTTTATGATAGGTTTTCCATGGATTTTTATTTAAAGGCCGTAAATGTCGTTAAATGCTCAATTTAAACCGTGTGGTAATACAATACTAATGTTTGCTTAGGGCCAGCAACGTGGACCAGGTCAGCTAGTCTTTTATAAAAAAGGCGGTAAATATTTTTGCTTTTTGAAAAAAAAAATTTTTTTAAAGGGACGAATTTAAATAAAAATTTAGTTAATTTTGTGTATAGTTTAAACTTTTGAAAAAATAAAATGGAAAACTTTTTTTAGATAAACTATTTGAGTTAAAAACTTTTGATTAAGAAACGTCTTTAACTATTTGTTACTTCGGTATACATAGGTATTTAGTTATTTTAAATTTCGGTTTTATCGGTATACCGGTACAGAAACTTTTATACCCGTATATATCGGTTTCATAATCTGATTTACCAAGCCAAACAAGAATTTAAAAAAAAAAAACTAGAAGTGGCCTAAATTTTCTAACTGCCTAAGAAATTTTGATTTATAAACTAAAACAATACCAGAATTATTCTTGGTAATATTTAAAAACGTATATTTTCGGATTCGTAAATTAGGAAAGTACAAAAAAATCCAAAACTTTGGTAAATAAATAATTTTACAATTTCAAAAAAATAAAACAAAAATGAAATGTTTTGTATATTTCTCATTAGTATTGAAGAATTTGTCATTCCGCGTGAAACAAGTATTCATTTAAGGGCGCATAATGTATATATATTATGCGTCCATGGGTATTTTTAAGTTGATTTAGACATTTACGACTCTCCGTCCTTTCGTTTAAAATACACTCATTCAATTCGAAACTTATCTAAAAATACAAATATAGGTTTGGTAATTTTTCGAAATTCGAACTTTTAAGGGGTAAAAATCGTAACTATTTTTGGTACTTTTTTTACAAAACATTTTTCTCCATTCATTCATATATGTATACAAACGTATAAAATTATGGGATCCCACTACAATATTGAAATTTTTGATACTTCAGTGGGGATTAAAAACTACCAAATAGGGAAAATACGAGAAATAAAATTTCTTTCCTTAGCTTTTTTGTTCCACAGCTTGTAATTTTTTTAACTTTTGCTAATATTGGACCCAGAAACATAAAATTCAACATGTAATGTCCTGAGGGCTCTATGAGGGAATCTTATGGTACTTTTTTGATCTTTAACTGATACTTTTTGATTTTCCGTTAGTATTCTACCTAGAAACATGAAATTAAACATTCAAGGTCCTGAGTGAATGAGAATCTTTAAGAGAGTTGTTGTTACTTTTTTTCGTTGACTGGTACATTTTAAAATTCCGTTAGTATTAGGCTTAGAAACACAAAATTATGCAGGTGCAGAAAAAGGTGTATTTAAAATATATTTTTGATTTTCACTTTTTACTTTCAACCCCTTTTGATAAATTTGTTTTGCTAGTAAATGGTTTTATGCAATGCAATTAAAAATTGCATTGCATTTCGTCCATTTTCTTTAACACTTTTATTTAAAAAAAAATTAATAATTTTCTAACTGTGCTGCCACTTTGTATAATCGTTTACATCTGTAAACCATATGGTAGCTTTGTTTGTCCGGACAAATTCTCCGAAACGCTTGAATCGTTCTGCAGAACACTCTCTGTAAAAAAATGATTCTCCGGACAAAAAAATTGTTCTTAACAAACAACAAAAAAGAACAATTTTGGTGTCAAGTTATTTTGAGTTCACCTAATCAGCTTGGAATTAAAATCTAGCACAATCGGTGCAGTTGGAAAAGAATTAAAGACCCAAATGTAAATAAAAGATTGATATATCGCACTTAATCAACAAAAGGGTATTAACTCAAAATTTTCAGTAGAAGCAAACCAATATTTAATTTTACATTATACGCATATGGAAAAGAATTTTTAAACCAATCGTTTCTTTACCAAAAAGTAAAAAATGAAGCATGATATTTTTACATCGAGTAGATATAATTAAGATATAACAGAGTTAAAAAAGCAAAAAGTAATTTATCCTAATAAATACGAAATTGCAAGGGAATATCCCTGCATACTTTCGACATCAGTGCCCTGCAATAGTTTATTTTCTAAAGCTATCTTAATAGCAATTTAGAAAAGAAACAGTTATAACCGAAAAAGAACTATTAGAAATATTACCCATATTATGGATTAATATTTTGTTTTGCTAGATCAAATTATAATATTGAGTTTTTGCAATGGATTAAAATATGTATAGCTAAAATACATAAATTTTTTATATACATAATTTTAATCAAAAACACTATTTTAATATGTGAAATGTATATATGTATGTTGATTTTTCCAGGAGAAATAAAAATGCGATGTTTCAATCTTGAACAGTGATGCTCATTCAAGCAAACAATTGTTTAGAAGACCCACCCCTTTGTTTTTAATTAAATGAGAATTTAAGCTTAACGGTGAATTTAAATTTTATTATTTTAGGAGTTAATAGGTATTGTGGCAAGAAGCCTTAATGGCCAAAAAACGCATTACTTCAAAAATGGGACGTTATAAAAACATTCAACTGGTACCTAACGCTTGTCAGCAAATAAATTCTTTGAAATATTTTTCAACAACAACTAGAAAATTGGTCTATTGTTATTACATATATGTACCTAACGTACTACTTAAATCTACAAATTACAATATTACCTTCCAAGCAGCCCACATTAATGCAGTCATACCACCACGATCCTGTAAATCTGGATCAACACCCTTGGCAATAAAATACGCCACCAATGCTGTATGTGCAAATTGTGCAGCTATGTGTATACACGAACAACCCTCGGCATCGCGTATACGCGGATCAGCTCCAGCAGCCATTAGTAATACAACAGCACCTAAATGACCTTGTCTTGTTGCCCAATGCAGAGGTGTTGCATTAAGTTCACCACCCAGTGCATCAACAACAGCACCCTTTTCCAAGAAGTACTTTATAATATCGCGACGATTATTAATTGCAGCCCAATGCAATAATGTGACCGTTTCACTATCCGGCTGATTAACATCCCAACCGGATTCAACTAATTCTTTTACTCTTGCTGTAGCACCATACTGAGTGGCTTTGACAATGTCAAAACCGCTGTAGTCAGGTTCAATGGGTGCACTTGGTGGTTGTTGAGCCATTAAGGCACCCAGACGTTCGGCTTCACGTTCAGCCTCTGCGTTGGGGGCACAAGACCCGGTCGTCGCTACATTGCAAGCACTTTGATACATGGTATGTGATTTCTTAAACATTTATTTAATTTCAAAGTTATTTTAAGAAATTTCTTTTTTTGATTATTCAATAGTCACAAAAAAACTTTTTTTGCAACTCGTTTCGAGGATTTTTTATGGTGCAAGTGGTGATTCACCCACCTCCTCTTTTTTTAATTTATTACGTACCCTTGCACGATTTTTTTTGATTTTCTCACTTTAAAACATTTTTCTGCCTAATGATTTTAACTCTTAAATCAAGTTCACACTTTTATTTCACGTTTGCTGTTAGTTAACAATATTTTTTTTATTGTTTTGTGATGATTTTTTTACAAAAAATCAAGTTTTTTGCATCGCTCCGAAGAAAAACTTTTCTGAAAGCAGTAAATTTTCTTACAATGACATTTATGGTGACATTTTGCAATGTTAAAAAACATTCCGCTAGGTGAAGCATGTGTTAAAATTAGAATGAATAAATTTAGAGTTGATTTACATCAGCGTTGCCAGAATGAAGATTTTATCTTATATTTGAAGATTTTTTTGACCAAAATAAGTGCCGGCGGTTCACACTCGTTCTCTAGTTTTTAGGAGAGAAGGGAAAAGAGAATGGCATTTCTTTTCCCCTCTCTCCTAAAAACTCATGACTTGACGAGGCTAATTTAAGCATTTTTTAGGTGCAAAGAAGCTTTAGTTAGCGAAGCCGGTGTTTGTTATACCATAGAGGAGAAAATCCTTGCGCCCGGCCGAAGACCGGCTATGCAGAAAAGCTTTAGTTAGCGAAGCCGGTGTTTGTTATACCATAGAGGAGAAAATCCTTGCGCCCAGCCGAAGGCCGGCTATGCAGAGAAGCTTTAGTTAGCGAAGCCGGTGTTTGTTATACCACAGAGAAGAAAATCTTTGTGTCCGGCCGAAGGGCGGCTAAACATGAAGTGTATGTTTGCGACATTGGTGTTTGTTATTTTATAAAATTTGTACCTATTACACTTTTATTTAAAGATATGTATTATACACTAAGTACACAAAAACTGTAATGTGAGCTTAAGAGTTAACAATTTTTAAATAAATTCTATATATCCGGAAAGATCTAGTCAAAACCTTCAAAATGATACCAATATTGGCCATATACCTTTAGAAATGTAGTGGAAAAATTACACATTTCTATGAAAACTAAAAACGTCCATAACTCGAAAACGCGCCAATTTTTTTATTTAATTTTTTCTTCTTATTTTTCAATTTTCTATCACCCTACGTACTTTTTTTTTTATTTGGAGCTGCGTCGGTAAACTAGATTTGTTCCAAAGATTTGAAGATTTTTTTCTCAAACAAAGATTTTTTAGTTTTAAAAATAAAAAATTGTTTACTTTAAGTTTGTACAACATACATAATATTTTTAAAGTTTTTTAAATAGTAAATTTTTAAAACAATGAGGTTTTTATCAGCCATTGTCTAGCAAACACAAAAATGCATCATTATTTCTGGGCATACAAAATATTAAAGAAGCATCTTAGACAAGCTGTTGGTTATACACCTTAATATATGAATACCCCAAAATATGAACACTTATTTTCTTCCATTGGCTGCTCTAAAGTATGAACTTGTGCAAAAGCTTTAAAATATGAACACCTTTTAATTGTATTTTTAACGGTTTTTTTTTACCTACACAGTGTTAAAATCAATTTTGACTCCACTGCATAATAACCTGGGGATTTCCCTAGCTATTTGCTTTAAAATTGTCTTCAGTTGAAAACAAAATGTTTTACATGCACGTTTTAGTTAGTGCTCACATTAACATGGAATTCTATAAACATCTTTAAATATAATTTTAACGTGAAAAGTTCTTAAATATGAATTTAAAAAAACATAAATTTTGAACTTTCAAAAGAAAAATCAGAAATTTTAGAAAATTATGAACATTAGATGCCATTGCAAATATGACCAATCTTGCAAAAGTGAACTGGCTTTGTTTTAATTAGTTCATATTATAGCGAGTGCACTTTATTGTTGAAAAATAATTATTTTTGAAAAGAAAAAACGTATGTTTATAAAAATTCATATATTAAAGAACAAAAATGTTCATCTATTTAGAAGTGTTTAGTTTAAAAATTTGACATACAATGTTTATGATATTTTTTAAATAAAGTATATATACATAAGTGCTAATGAATATCTTTTAAAAAGTGTACCAACATTATTTTAATAACTATTCCATTAGGAATATTTTTAGGGAAATCCATATATTTTTAATGAGCTTTTTATAAATGAAATTTACTCAAAATGCCTTCGATAAAACAACGGTACCAAAAAATATAATATGTATAAAATTAAGAACCCTTAAGATTTTATTTGATGTATGAGCTTCATAGCTCCCAAACTAAAATCTTCTTGCCCAAAAATTTATATATCTCTAAATTTATTTAGATTGAATTCTTTATTTAGATTGAATTTTTACGATCTTATTTATTAGAAATTAAATGGATTTAAAATGTATTTTTAGAAAATTTTTGTTGAAAAATATAACTTAAAACACAATTAAAAACTATAATCTTATTTTGTAAAAATACCGCAATTATGTATTTATGTATGTTTGTATTTTAATTTAAATAGTTTCCATAATAAGAAAAATGTTCTTTATAAACATTAATAACACTTTGTTAGTTGCAAAATTAGACAAGCTGGGCACATGGCGTTTTAACATAATTAGGGTATGCTGAATCGAATGGTGCTAAACGTTTTTTTTTTTAGGTTAGCTCTTGTTTTCAATATATACCGTTATTTCGAAAATGGAGGAGGTTGCAGAACATATATTCGCTTGACTCAAAAACGGTTTAGTTTATAGAGCTAACCTAAAAAAAAACACCATTGGATTCAGCGTACCCAAATTGTGTTAAAACACCAAGTTCCCAGCTTGTCTAAAAAAAGTGTCAATGTGCTCGAAACATTGTAATTGTTACCTTTTTGTCCTTGTTATAAAAAATTTCAAGATTTTTCTGTTCAAAATAATGGCGTTTTCTTTTCTGAGTAAAAGTCTGCCTTTTACATTTTTTTGTGTTCTTTTATGAAAAACATGTGTTTTTTTAAAAGTGTCAAGAGTTCTTTTCTGATAATGTTCCTTTTAAAATAAAAAAATGCTCATGTTCAACACTCATTTTAAGGATTGATATTAAAACGCATTTATGTTTAAAATCGTTTTAAATACAAAATTCTCTTCACTAAATACTTCAATTAAACTTAATTCACCGATGTGGTACATTTAATTTCAACTTAAGTTTCCATTGTAATAACTTATCAAGGTGGCCTCAATATCACAACAATACAACAACAAAATGTTAGAACATTATGACAATATTACATGATAGCACACCTTGTGAATACCACAAACCTGTATTTTAATACGGATTAAGTTTATATGAAAATTAACTTAGTACAGATTTAAATACTGTCCGGAAAATTGAGCATTAATAAACTAACAGAAACTTTAACCAAAATATCGGTCAAAACTACCGGGCATATAACTACAGGCGGGCCTCGATTAACGGTAATCCGGTTAATCGAGGGTGATGGCCAATGATCAGTTTTAGTTTTTTGTTTGCAATGTTTTCAGATTGTTTGCTTCGATTAACCGTGATTACCTCTATTATCCGTGATGACAGTTGAAAAATATTTGACAAACAACATCACACGACTTTTTTCTTTTTTTTGCTTAATATCCTTTTTTGTCTCATGTTTTAAGTAGAAAATTTAATTTCCAAATGTACATAAACTTCTAAAATATTTTTTTTTTATGTAAATATATACGTTCACCAATGTTCACTTGTTAAATAATAAAAATATTAAAAAAAACTGTATAATCAAAATTGTTATTCGATTAACCGTGAAAATAAATTATCCGTAATGCTTCTGGTCCCGACCAGTACGAATAATCGAGGCCCGACTGTATTAAATAATAGATAGTCTCCTTTTAGGGTATATACCACCCTACTATAGTGATGTATTTAAACAGAATCGTTATACAAATCTGGCATCTTTGGCTATGACATAAGTGCTACCTAGTTTCTATCAAAAACATGTGTTTTTCTTATATCAGAGATGTTATAATTTAATAAGTTTGCAATTTTTTAAGCCGCGCAAAAGTTTTTCTTATTTTGTTTTGTTATTTAGAAAAAAAATTTTAGAATAAAAAAGCAAGTTACAAGTATTTTAACTTCTTTTAATTATTTAAGCTTGAGGTCGTTTTTTATAAAAAATTATATTTATTTTCTCAATATTTCGCTAACCTTTGGTTATTGTTTTTTTGTTATTATTAAAATTTGTTAATTTCCTGACGATGCTAACCAAAGGTTAGCGAAATATTGAGAAAATAAATATAATTTTTTATAAAAAACGACCTCAAGCTTAAATAATTAAAAGAAGTTATAAAATAAAGGTCAAATAAGAATAAATATCAATTACAAGTATTTTAAATTAAATATTTAAAACTTGTAAAAAGGCATTTTAAAAACAATGAGTAATTCAGTTAAACGAAAATTTGGTGCAGCTGCTTCATCCACAAACGGCACCACAACAAACGGTCAGCCGAAAAAACCAAGGTAAGCTAGTCTTTAATAATTTCGTTTTGTAGGATGTAAGAATTATTCTTTGTTAAAGAAACTTTGATGATGACGACGACGAAATGGCTGTTGGTTTCGAACTTGATTTCAACAATGACATGGACGTGGATATGAGCCAGTTATTGGGCGAGGGTCCCGAAAATCAACAAACCTCCGTTAAATGGTCACGAGTAGATCCTCCCGAGTTGGATTGTGAAACAGATGCTTTAATTTTTCAACAAATCGATGTTGAGAATTATATCGGATTTCCCTTGCCCGGAATGCCAGGTGCTCGACTGGGTCCAGTACCGGTCATACGCATGTATGGTGTAACCATGGAGGGTAATTCGGTGTGTTGTCATGTTCATGGTTTTTGTCCATATTTTTATTTGGCCGCTCCTAAGGGTTTTGAACAAAAACATTGTCACGAATTAAGAGCTGCTTTGGATAAAAAAGTTTTAGCTGATATGCGTGGCGGAAACAAAGATAACGTTCAGGAAGCTGTCTTAAGTGTAGAATTAATTGAACGTTTAAATATTTATGGATATCAGGGTGATATAAAACAAAAATATATTAAAATTATTTTGTCTTTGCCGAAATTTGTAGCTGCTGCCTCCCGTCTTTTGAAAAAAGAGGTTATTTACAATGAATTTGATTTCCAAGATTGCCGTGCCTTTGAAAGTAACATTGACTTTGATATACGCTTTATGGTAGACTGTAGTGTTGTTGGTTGCAATTGGATTGAATTGCCTTCAGGAACCTGGCGTCAGAGAGGACGCAATACCAAACCCTTGCCCGAAAGTCGTTGCCAGTTGGAAGTTGATGTGGCTTTTGACAAATTTATATCGCACGAGCCTGAAGGGGAATGGAGTAAAGTGGCTCCTTTTCGTATTTTGTCTTTCGATATTGAATGCGCTGGTCGCAAAGGCATATTTCCTGAACCTAAAATGGATCCTGTTATTCAAATCGCTAATATGGTCATTAGACAAGGAGATCCCGAACCTTTTATACGCAATGTATTTACACTTAAAACTTGTGCTCCTATAGTGGGTAGCCAGGTTTTATGTTTTGATACTGAAAAGGAATTGTTAGATAAATGGTCTAATTTTGTAAGAGAAGTGGACCCAGATATTTTAACAGGCTATAATATAAATAATTTCGACATACCTTATCTATTAAACCGCGCAGCTCATTTAAAGGTCAAAAACTTTGAATACTTGGGAAGAATCAAAAATATACGTTCGGTAATAAAAGAACAAGTTCTGCAGTCCAAACAAATGGGTCGAAGAGAAAATAAATATGTGAATTTTGAGGGCAGGGTGCCATTTGATTTGCTATTTGTTCTACTAAGAGATTATAAACTTAGATCGTATACTCTGAATGCCGTGAGCTATCAGTTTTTGCAAGAACAAAAGGATGATGTCCATCACAGCATTATAACGGACTTGCAAAACGGCGATGAGCAGACCCGTAGGCGTTTGGCTATGTATTGTCTTAAAGATGCCTATTTGCCTCTTAGATTGCTAGATAAACTCATGTCAGTTGTCAACTACATGGAAATGGCCAGAGTGACTGGTGTTACTTTAGAATCTCTTTTAACAAGAGGTCAACAGATAAAGGTGTTGTCTCAATTATTACGCAAATCCAAAACAAAAGGTTTTATAATGCCTTCGTATTCGTCACAAGGCTCAGATGAACAGTATGAGGGAGCCACTGTTATAGAACCTAAACGTGGTTATTATGCTGATCCCATATCAACACTTGATTTTGCTTCATTATACCCCAGTATAATGATGGCTCATAATTTATGTTATACTACTCTCTTGCAACCAAGCCTGAAAGATAAATTGGGCCTTAAAGAAGACGACTACGAAAGAACTCCCTCCAACAATACATTTGTCAAAGCTACAGTACGTAGAGGTTTGTTACCTGAAATTTTAGAATCCTTACTAGCCGCACGTAAAAGGGCCAAAAATGATTTGAAAGTCGAAACAGATCCCTTCAAACGAAAAGTGTTAGATGGCAGACAATTGGCTTTGAAAATTTCGGCGAATTCTGTATACGGCTTCACGGGAGCCCAAGTAGGAAAATTGCCTTGCTTGGAAATATCAGGTTCGGTTACATCATATGGTCGTACGATGATAGAGCTTACTAAAAATGAAGTAGAATCCCACTACACACGAGCTAATGGTTACGAAAATGATGCAGTGGTTATTTATGGTGATACTGATTCTGTAATGGTGAATTTTGGCGTTAAATCCCTTGAAAGAAGTATGGAATTGGGAAAGGAGGCTGCTGATTTGGTGTCGGCTAAGTTTGTAAGTCCCATAAAACTGGAATTCGAAAAAGTTTATTATCCTTACTTGTTAATCAATAAGAAAAGATATGCTGGTTTATACTTTACACGACCTGAAACCTACGACAAAATGGACTGTAAAGGTATCGAGACGGTGAGAAGAGATAATTCTCCCCTGGTAGCAAATTTAATGAACACGTGTCTGCAAAAATTACTAATTGAAAGAAACCCCGATGGTGCTGTGGAGTATGTTAAACAAGTAATATCCGATTTGTTATGCAATCGTATAGATATTTCCCAGTTGGTTATAACAAAGGAATTGGCCAAAACCGACTACGCTGCCAAACAGGCTCACGTTGAGCTGGCAGCAAAAATGAAAAAAAGAGATCCGGGAACAGCTCCAAAATTGGGAGATCGTGTTCCCTATGTTATATGCGCAGCAGCGAAGAATACTCCAGCATATGCTAAAGCTGAAGATCCATTATATGTATTAGAAAATAGTATACCGATTGATGCTAACTACTATTTGGAACAACAATTGTCCAAACCACTGCTAAGAATATTCGAACCTATTTTAGGTGACAAAGCTGAATCAATTTTATTAAGTAAGTGTTTAAAATTTTGACTACATTTTCTTGTCGTTATTTGTATTTCTTTACACTTTAGAGGGAGAACATACACGCACTCGCACTGTTGTCACTTCAAAAGTTGGTGGTTTAGCTGGTTTTATGACGAAAAAATCCTCTTGTTTGGGTTGTAAATCACTAATGCCTAAAGGCTATGAAAATGAACCTTTATGCCCACATTGTGAACCTAAAATGGGTGAGTTGTATATGAAAGAAGTGGTGGCCAAACGTCAAATGGAAGAGAAATTTGCACGATTATGGACAGAATGCCAAAGATGCCAAGGTTCGCTTCATGAAGAAGTATTATGCTCCAATCGTGATTGTCCCATATTTTATATGCGACAAAAAATACGAATGGATTTAGACACGCAGGAAAAGAGGGTTCGACGATTTGGTTTGCCTGAATGGTAAACAATATCTTAAAAGGATAAGAAAGAAATTTGAAAAACGATTGTTTTTGCTTGTTTACTACAGAGCTGAATCTGCTTCTTATTTGCATCTAAATAAAATGTAGTGTTTATTTTATAGTTTTGGAGTTTTTGCCTAAGTATTTAAAAAATTAACATTAAAAGAATTCTTTTTATTCAAATGCAATTAATTAAAAAAATTATTTGAATCTGCAATCCCAGTCCAAGAAATAAAAAGAAAAAATAATTTTTCTTGAAATTAATTCGAGTTAAACCGTAACTCGACGAACCAGTTTATCTTAACCAATCTAAAAGAAATTTAAAAAGGAATAAAAAGAAAAAAAACGTTACTGCCCTAATCATATCTTTCAAAGACAAATTAAGCTGTAATTTACCACAAAAAACTGGCAAACGATGTACATTTATTTACAAGAGCAAAAAACAGATATTTGTTTTGGCGTCTCTTCTGTTTTGTGAGAAAAATTTACATATTAAAATGAATATGTAATAAAGAGCAATATTTGATAAAAAAAAAGAAACTTAAAATGTATTTTTAGGCTGTACATTAACATATATGTACATACATACATATGTTTTTGCTAATTTTATTTTAGAAAACAATTTAGTGAAACAGCTTTTTCATTTTGTTTAAAACACAAAAAGCGCTCACACTGCAATATAAAATCCTAATATATCTCAAAGCGTTTTAAATGTACTACCACATTAAATAATTGAAATTACACATTTTTTTACATCGCACTTGAAAACTGGGTTCTATCGCAATGTATTACTGGATAACTCCAGTGGAGGTTATGTTTTTTCATTGAGTTTTTTGGTACGTGTTGATGATTTTGGACCTATAAAGGCTTACCTCAAAGAAAATCTGGTTAATTATTTTAAAATTACTCTAATTTTACATTTATTGTATTAATATTTCTCTTTTTCTAAATTTAAGTATAAAAAAAATCTATTAAATACTTTTGTTAAGAATATGGACAAAACCTAAAATCTTAAAGAGGGAGGAAAAATAGGGAAGTTCTTTTTTCGTGTAACTGTTTCGCCATAGCAGAAAGGACACAAGACCAAGAAAATTGTGTTGTAAATTTTTTTGTTTTTTGTTTTTAATTGCATATTTATAATTACTTAAAATTACAAAAAAAAAATACAGAAGGAAACGTTAAGTAGGGAATAAAAATGAAAACGAATAAAATAGTTCTTTGACATACTTGAATACGAAAAGTAGTTTTTTGTTGGGGGGATTTGTATGGTAGGAAAAGACTTAAGTTAAGTAAATACGACTATTTACGACTTTGTAAAGTATTAGAAAGCCAATCCATAGCTTGGTCGAGACCTTCACCTTTGGTCGCAGATGTTTTGAAAATTTGGAAAGTACGATTTTTTAAATTTTCCAAGCCTAAGGCATGATGAACTTCTGCCACAGTCATACATCCATCCATATCTTGCTTATTGGCTAACACAACCAAAACGGCACCGGCAAGTTCTTCCTCCTATAAAATAAATTCAATGGATAAAGTACTTAAATATTTAAACTTTATCGGATTGCAAATTTAAAATACCCTTAACATATACAATAGCTCGTCTTTGGAAATGCCTATTCTATCACGATCTGCTGAATCCACTACATAGATTATAGCATCTGTATTGCTATAATAACAGCGCCAGTAGGGCCTATGCAAATTACAAATCATTTAATAGTTTTTGTTTAATTTTTTTTTTTTTTTTTTCATTTTTCTTACCGTATACTTGTTTGACCACCCAAATCCCATACTTGAAATTTTAAATTTTTATATGTCACCTGTTCCACATTAAAACCAATCGTAGGTATAGTAGTCACCACTTCACCCACTTGTAGTCTATACAATATTGTTGTCTTGCCAGCACCATCTAAACCCAAAATCAATATACGCATTTCCCGTGATCCCAGCAAACCACGAAAATAACTTAATACTCCACCTGTCAATGGAAAAGCAAGAAAACAATATTTATCCTTTTGGTCTAAAATGTCGACTCACTACGTCACTTTTTTCGTTTATTGCACTTAATTGTCTTTTTCTAAATAATTTTTTTCTTATACTAACCCATTTTTTTCTTAATATTAATAGCTTAGTCCTTGTTGACAGAAAATTTTTCTTGGTTTCTCTATTTTTATTGGATTTTAATTAATTTTTCCTTAAAAATATGCAAAAAATTGTCGGCTGTCCAATAAATTTTTTTTTATTTTTTTTCGTTTTAATCTGTCAAGTGAAACGGTTAAGAAAGAGGGGAGAAATGTCACAGCTAAAAAAATGACAACAAACCGAAAAAGGGAAACATGGAACGGTTATGACGTGTGGCATACAAAAAAGGTTACCGGATAAAGTTTTAAGCTTTTGGGGAATAAAATATTAAATAATTTTGTTTATTCAAATATGAAACTATATAACACCCTTATTTTCTAAAATACTTTAAAAATATTTTCATAGACATTTTAAAAATGTTAAAATAAATTCTTTACATGGATTTACAAAATAGTTAGAGCGAGTTTACACGGTGTCTTTTCAGACATGCCGAAAAAACTCGTTTGTTTTGTTTGTTGTATATAGGGGCAGAGAAGAAAGAGGGGTTGCCAAACGGACACTAAATGAGTTGTCATGTCTGTTAATCGCAAGGTATATTTATAACAGGTAGTCTCGAAAAGCCAGGTGCTTATTTTTTATTTGCTAGTTTTGTGGTACGAACTGTCAAATGTTGTATAGTAAACAAGTTTTTTGTCTTTATCTTTTATCGTTTTTGTCTCTTATCAACCCCTTTGCATTTTGACAGTTCGTATCACATAACAGCAATAAAAAGACCTGTTGTTTGTTTTATTGTACAATTGTTGTAATCTCACGGCTACCTGCTAGAAATATACCTTGGTTAATCGCATTTGTTTTTGTACTTTTTTTGTGTTGCTTTATTCTCGTTTTCCATTCGAGGTGACAGTATAGTTTGCGAATAAAAAAATCAAACAGGTCTGCTTACCTCTACAACAATACAAAAAACAGGCATTTTATTTTTGCAAAATTCAAAAGCTCACTACTTCGTAGGGAAAACACAGAGATACCAACCAAGGCGAATTCATGTAAACGGTGGTGGCGATACTACAGCAAGTAACAACACCAAAAACATAGCATTGTATTTTATTTGGTGCTTTCGTTGGCCGATATGTCAAAAACACAATTAACTTTTAACATTCCTCCAAGGCGAATTCAAACAGGTAAACTCATCTCTACAACTACAAAAAGCCCCACAAGGCGAATTCAAACAGGTAAACTCATCTCGTCAGCCGTTCATCAGCTGTTTCCACGGCGAATTAAAAAATATGGTCTTACGTCAAAATATGATTTTGTTTTGAGAAGAAGTTGAATGAAAAGTGTTAAAAATATTATTTTTATAATAAAAATATTTCAAAACTGCGAATGATTGAAGTGAATTTATTAATTTCTTTTAAAGAAAAGTGATAATTTTAATTTTCAATAAAAAAATTTTGACAACCAACCAGAAAATTGTATAAACAAAATACATGGGGCTTTTTGTAGTTGTAGAGATGAGTTTACCTGTTTGAATTCGCCTTGAAGCCCCATGTATATTGTTTATACAATTTTCTGGTTGGTTGTCAAAATTTTTTTATTGCAAATTAAAATTATCACTTTTTTATAAAAGAAATTAATAAATTCACTTCAATCATTCGCAGTTTTGAAATTTTTTTATTATAAAAATAATATTTTTAACACTTTTCATTCAACTTCTTCTCAAAACAAAATCATATTTTGACGTTTGACCATATTTGTTAATTCGCCGTGGAAACAGCTGATGAACGGCTGACGAGATGAGTTTACCTGTTTGAATTCGCCTTGCATTCCTCTCTCTAATTTAGAAAAAAAGTAGCACAGCTGTGCTTTCAACGGCACCTGAAAAATGAATTCGCCTTGATACCAACTATTCAATAGGTGCGTTTGAGTACTTTTACAGTAAAATGCAGTAACTGAAAAATTGTAAAGGCCCAACCGTAATGTGCTTAAGTTGGCTTAAGCAAATATACGAATACATGTAAATCATATGAGGCAAACCAAATTCAGCGAAACTGATCGCACATTTCGTACAGAATAAAATGTTTGTTGATTTTATTTTTGTTTTTTAAATACATTTGAGAGCCTTTTTGTTACATTTTGACAGTAGGTTAAGCAAGGCTATGCATATTATGGTTGGGCCTTAAAACTCACAAAAAAGCTGTTGTCCAAAAAAGTACGCGAACGCAAAATTTGTAAAAATTCGTAAAATAAAGGCAACAGCTGATGGAAAATAATTGAATTGTTATTTAATGTTACTAATTTGTGGCGGGTTAATTTATTCATAAGAACATGAATTATGCTATTGATTACTTAAGTACCCAACTCTAAAAAATTAAAATAACAAAAAAAAGTTTAAAATGTTGGTAATTAGCCAAATAAATGCCTAAAGCAAATATTTGACGAAAAAAACGGAACCTGCTTAATTATATAATTATTTTCTTTATTTCCAATGTTTATTTTGATTATAATTCCACATCTTACAGAAAACAGTTTTTTGCTATGTCCAGCAATATAATAAGCTTTATTTTGAGATATTAAGTTTTTGTTAAATCTCACTTATTATTAACAAAAGTAGTGGTTACTATTATTTGGTCAAATATATAATAAGTGTGACCGTAGCTTTACAAACAAGTTAAATTAATTAATATTTATTCACTTTTTGTTTATGTTTAATTTTTGTTCTCATTTACTGTATTTTGTGTACGCGAACGCAATTTAGTAAAATGCAGTAAACTTCAGTAACAAAATAGTACAAACTTTTGAGTTCTCGAACGCAACTAATGGCAAAACGTGCCAACCGAACAGTCAAAAAGTGCTAAATTTAAACATCAAAGATTGTTCTATTTACATCCATTTGTGATTATTTATTGTACTTCAAACTCATTTAAATATATTAAAATAATTTAATATACATATTAATATTTAATAAAATTAATACCTAATAATTGTATTCAAATATTTACATTTCAATAAATAGAATTAAAAATATGAACAGTCATTTACAAAAAGTGTTAATTTTTTTCTCCTTCTGGCCATATGTTTGATTTTATATAAAGTGTTGAATTTTTATATGTTTCAATTGAATTTATTTTTACAAAATGATTGCTTCGCAAAGGGGATTCATTGCTAAAAATGGTGTATGTACTGCGGTATATACAGCAAAATTTGCGTTTCTATCGGAACATCTGGCGAAAATGATAAACATATCTGTTTAAGATTGTAAAACATCGTTAGGTAACGCCATACATTTTTTATGTTTTGTTTCTGTCTCCGAATGGCGTACTAATGAAAATGTTTAGCTTTTTTGATTGAATTGTAATATTTGCATAAAGCTTTCCAAGGTTTTTTGATGGTTTAACTAATTTTTTAAATACAGGATTTGATTCCCAATCCCTTCTATACTTTTGACCGTACCAAAAAATGTGTACACTTACAAAGTATTTGTATTATAATTAAACATAAATAAAAATAAAATAAATTGGCAAAATTTAATTTGACTATTTGCATTAGCTAATAATAAGTACAAGCGTTGTTCTTTTTTTTAATATAATATCAAGGCTAATTCAACCAGAGGTGGTGTCGAAATGCCATCTGATTTAGACAGTTCGAACCAATTTGTTAGGAATGGTTGACATTTGGAACCGTAAACACTAACAATATTTTGTTTCTGTTTTTTTAGATTGCTGTAGTTCTGACACCAGCTTAAGTTGAATTCGCTTTGTATAATAATAAGCTTTAATAATTAGGGAAGTACGATTATTCCGTCAATCAACATTTTGATTAATCAAAATAAAGAATTAAAAAAAAGAAAACCAAATACGTCTAGCCGGCATTGTAGGTAAATGGAGTGTGTTTTTGAAATTTAAGTCGCTACGTCCCACGTTCATTGAACCCAATTGTGTTCCTGGCATTAGGTTAGAAAACATTTCGTTTAATGTGCTGTTTTCACAACACAAGTGATTGGAGACGTAGTAAAATTTGCATGGAAAACATTCAAGCAACTTGAGATTTTCATATAAATTTTATCACACATTAAATCACTTGTGTTGTGAAAACAGCACATAATATAAAAAAGTTAAAGTAAGTAAGTGAACATTTAACAGGCATTGTTAGTGCCGGTTCACACACGTCAAGTTTGTCTCGTCAAGTCTTGAGTTTTTAGGAGAGAGGGGAAAAGAAATGGCCTTCTCTTTTCCCTTCTCTCCTAAGTGCTCAAGACTTGACGAGTCAAACTTGACGTGTGTGAACCAGCACTTACTAAAATTTCATTGGTGTAAGAAACATTTTATGAAGCAACAACATAAAAATTGCAAACAGTGAAAAAGAAACACGAAAAATATCTAGTACAGATAGTCATGTACTACTCACTCTACCTCTGCAATCCCTTGTCTTTAAACGTCGTATGTCTGCCTTACAATTTCGACTTTGTTAAAGGGGACTAAAGAATTAATTTTCTTAGTATAAATAGAAAAGTGATATGTATAGTATCCCTTATTACATTAATAATAAAAATGTGCTGGCATCCCCGTTAACTTAACCTCAAAGCGCTGCCACATTGGATTAATAAAATACATTCCATTTTTTTACAACCATGACGGCCATTGTAACATTTTTTGTATGTGTCGCGTCGTATGAAAAGTGTTTCTCTTTTTGCTTTTTTGTGAAAATTAAAAATTTTCTAAAAAACTACATTTAACTCAGTAAAAATATATTAAATTTAAATTTAGTTAATTAAAAAAAGAATTTAAAGAAAATTTCTTGATATAATTCCACAAAAAAGTAAATTAAAGTGAGTTGTCAGATAAATACAAAGCGGCTTTGGTGTGGTTGTGTGTAAACTACAAAGTGTATAAAAAAGATTTTTATTAGCAAAAAAATATTTTCTTACAATTGATTAATTACAAGTTTGAACAATAAGAAAAAGTAAAAAAATGACTTCGCCTTCACCGGCGAATAGTCCAATGCCGCCGCCTCAGGCTCCGAGTCCCATGGGACCACCATCACAAAGTCCGGCACCATCACCCTCCCCGCATAGCCCATATCCACATGCACCACAACAGGGACCGGGTGGACCACCAGGCCAGGGGGTGCCCTCGGGCCCACCAGGTCCACAGGGTCATCAAGGTCCTCCACATGGACCGCCTCATATGCAAGGACCTCCTCCGGGTGCCGGTCAACATGGACCGCCTCCTCCGGGACATCCCGGTGGACCATATGGTCATCCAATGCAACATGGACCGCCACATGGTCCACCTCATGGTGGTCCTCAGCATGGCCCTATGCCTACACAGCAACACGGTGTTGTAAATCAGCATGGTCCACCTCCACCTGGTCAGCATGGACCTCCTGGACAACAAGGAGGTCCCCCAACAGGACCTATGGGTCATGGACCTCCACCGCACGGTGGCCCACCTCATGGTATGCCTCAGCAACAACCTGGCTCACAGGGAGGACCACCCCCACCTCATTTAAATGGGCCTCCGGGCCAGGTTCCACCCGGACCCCAGGTTCACCATATGCCGCCGCACCATCAAGGCATGGGTAAATAATTTATTTACTTTTCATGCTTAACAAATTTATTAGTAATTTAACTCTAAATTTGAATTTTTAGCTCCTCACATGGGTATGCAAATGCCACCACAAGGCCCCAACATGCCTCCAATGGGTTTTCAAACTCATGGCATGCCTCCCAATGTAAGTAATATTATTGATCTATTTAATTTTTTGTTTGTTTTATTAAATAACTTTATATAATACAAATTCCCAAAAGTTTATTTAAATTCAAAATGAGTTAGGGCATCAGCCTCCTCAATAAGTTGTTTTACTTCTTGTAGTAATTCCTTAGTGGAAGCACAAATCAAGTCCGGTTTCATAATATTAAAAGGTGTCCCACTTGTATGGGTTATAACACCACCAGCTTCTGTTAATATAACTGCACCCGCAGCTATATCCCAGGGCTGTAAATCCTCGACATGAAAACATTGAAAACTTCCTTTGGCCACATAACATAAAGTTAAGGCAGCACTGCCGCAACCCCGAGTGCTAAAAATGTTTTTTTTAAGATAATAAAAAAATATAAATGATGCAATCTTTCAGTTTTAATTGAAGAAACTTAGTGTATGGTCAACTCACCCTGTTCCATTTGAAGCCAATTTGCATAAACGTTTAACGTTTTTATCTCTTACAGCTGGAACATGTATCAATGAAATTTCATAGCCAACAACTGCATTCTTGATCTGTAATTAAAACGTATTTTACACTTTAAGTACATTAAGTAATTCCAAACATAATTAGGTATATATTTATGGGCATTTCCATTTTGACGTGTCGTGATATTTATAGCACAAAATGTAAAAAAATTAAATGATGAAGTCAAATATTCAGAAAAAAATTACAGTAAACGACGCTAAGGATTTTCAGATATAAGCAAAAATCTGCGCTGGCGTGACGTTAAAAATAACGGATGTGGATTTTGACTTGCATTAAAAAACTGAATAAGACTGCGAATTGAGCAAGATTTTTTGTGTAAAACCCTTTTTTAGTAAACTTTGGACTAATACAGATTTATTTTTCAAGCTTTAAAATTTATAAATATTCGCTCGTTTTAAGGTTAATATGGTCGCTTTCAGCGAAAAGTCTACTTTTTTTTTAATGTAACGCCAGATTGCAAATAAGGTTGTATTTTCGGACCATGTTGTTCAATCGTTATCCCTTTTGTTAATGTAGCGCTTTACACCAAAATATAAAAAAGTAAACTATACATATAAAATTTTTTGAGAAACAATTTAAAATACTTGGCGTTACGTTACAAAAAGTAGATTTTTCGCTGGAAATGCCCATATATAGTTCAAGAGAAAGTTTTAATAAAAATAAGCTTACAGCTTTAATAAGTTTTTGTTAAAACATTTTCTAAATAAGAACTTGTGCTTTTTTGTTGTACTTATTGTTTGTATATCCCTAATCTAAAAATCGCTTTAAATTGAGATTCTATTAAAAAATCTTCTATTTGAGAATCTTAACCTCACTACACAATATCAGGACGATAAGACGGTTATCATCAATTAAAAATAGCTTAATTTGCTTGTAGGTAAAATATTGAATGTTTAAAAAAGTTGCTTGGGATATTAGCTTTCTAATTTTAAGAATATGGTAAAAGATTTTTTGTAAGAGAACTGTTATTAAATATATTTACACCCATACCACAATAGTGGAGAGGGTACTATGCATTTGTGCTAATTTTTATAACACCTTAAAATATTTGTCCTAGACCAATGGACGAATCGGTCATAATTTCACATAGCCCTCATACATAAAAGCTTCTTTGAGTCCATAAACCATCTTTTTATGTTGGTATTTAGATTAAGTACAAACTTATTTAATTGCAATCAAAATCATCTTACCAAATTTTATTGGAATCGTTCGATATTTGACCATAGCTTCCATACAAATACTACTCACGAAAATAGCTTTTAATGCCATAACTTTCTTATAAATGTTGGTATAAACATAAAAAATGGCGATAATAACTTTCATCAGAAAATGTTTTCCTGGTAGGTCCAAAATTAACCATAGGTCCATATAAGCGGGTCCATGATTGTCCTGAGTTTCAAATAGGGTACACTAGCAAAAATTGTTTTATATTCTGCGGTTTAGGGTATCATATGGTCTGGTTTGACCAACTATACTCTCTTACTTGTTTTGTTATAAGTTTGTCACTATCACAAAGTACAGAATACGAACTATTAATTTAAAATTCCTATGAAGTTTAATAAGACCTGGATATATCTATAGGGTACCTATATCGCATACCCTGGATTTTTATCTCTAAATAAACTAGTTTTTTTTAATACACTTATAAATAAAATAATAAAAAGGTGGACTTCGTTTTTACAAATACCTTGGATCTTTTACTTTTTTGAAATATTTTGTTCATTCTGTTTTATTTAACTGAATATACAGTCTTTGCGTGTTTTATATTGCACTTTGTTGAAAATATCAACCAACAACTTATATACTTTTTAACCATAAATTTAAATAAAACAATGTCATATATTTATTTAACTAGTCTAGTTATTCTAGTTCGTTTAACAAAATAAAAACGATCTTTGTTTACATTAATGCACTGTTTATATTAAACCATATAATATAGATTAAAGTGAAAAATCGTTGTTGTTGATTTAAATGATTTAACAAAAAAAAAAAAATCTAACACATATTTACTTATTTTAACACTCTACTCGTACTTTTAATGATAATCATAAGAAAATATTTATCAATTGTCAAAATAAAACCCACAAACAAAAAGCGATAGGTTTTTTTATATTAAGATACACACACAAACAATTAAGTACAAACTACTTACCGAAGTACAATTTTTTGAAACCGAAATTGGTTGACCATTCAAATATGCACCATGACCCTTCCAAGCTGAATACAATTCGTCAGCAATGGGATTATAAACAACACCCACTACCAATTGTTTGTTGATGGCCAAACCCACAGATATACAACAATGTGGTATACGATTAATAAAATTTGTAGTACCATCAATGGGATCTATGATCCAAGTAGGAGCATTTGTTAATTCAGCTAAACGTTTATTTGCAGCTGATTCTTCTTCACCAATTACTTTGGATTTTGGAAACTCGGCCTGTAAACCCGATATCAAAAGATCTTCTATTTGTTTATCGTAAACGGTCACTAAATCATAATAGGCTGATTTAACTTCAAAAGTTGATTCTGATTTTAAATAACCCTCACGCATTATAGGTCCACATTTCATTACCAAGTTTAAGGCAACATCGTAATATTTTTTTAATTCTTCTTTACTTGGAGAGGACATTTTAAATATAATTCTTGTGAGTTAAATTTGTTTCGGCTGTTTTTATTTAGGCAGAGATATTTTATTTTTCGTTACGTATACCAATGTTGATTAAGCGAGAACTTTGTATAAACTAAAAAAACAAATGAGTAGTTATTAAATCGTATGGAAGAGAACAAGGCCCATCTATCAGGTCTGCTTACTTGTACAAAAACAAAAAACGATTCTTTTTAGTTGTCAAAAATTTACTACAACATATACAATGCAAAAGGAAAAAACGTGTATGTGTGGCATACCATAAACGCAAACAAACGTATACATGCACATGTAAGCAAAATGTAAACAACTTTTGACAACTAAAAAGAACATAAACAATGCTCATCAGGTTTCTTGCACAGACCTTTTTAATGGGACTTGGAAGAGAATCTATAAAATAATTTTTCTACTCGCACCGTGATACAATAATAGAAGGTAGCCGCAAGATTACAACAAATGTACAATATTGTTGTTATGTGATGGGAACTGTCAGACAGCAGCCAAGTATAATAAAAGAAAAATAAAAAACGCAAGTTATTTAATAGTGTGTGTGCGTTTTGTTAAAACTTTAACAACACTAGACCAATCATATTAGCGTTCTCAATTTTAGGGAAAATTTTTCGCTGGGGATTTTTGCGAATTATATGTATATAATTATGAATGCCATTTCGTCAGCTCATAATTGGTTTGGCGCATATGCCAAAAAGTCGAAGTGGAGAAAAACGACAATGAAGGATTAAATGAGGTTTTCTAAAAATATTTACCGCTAATTCCGGCATGTTTTAATGAAAAATAAAATTTTTGTGAAAGCCCATGAAAGAACTTTTTGAAAGTAAAAATTTTGTTTTGTGCCGCATATGCCAATTTTATAAATTTATTTCTAAAAAGTAGCTTTTTGTTCTGCATACATATACTTGTTGACATTTTTTTGGCTTTTAATACTTTTTCTTACGGCAATTAAGCGAAGCAAGAGTAAAATTTATTTTCTTGCTGTCATTTTATTTTGATTTCGCTTTAACTATTTGGTTTTCTTAGGGCAATGAAGCAAAGCAAGATCTGAATTTATTTTTTTTACGTTTTTGTATGAACAATTTGCAGCATTCGCCAAACAGTATCGTGTAGAGTAAAACAATACTTAATAAACTTGAAAATAGTTGATATTGAGCAAAATTAAAGCTTAACTAGCTGACCCGGTCCACGTTGCTGACCCTAAGCAAACAGTAGTGTTGTATTACCACACGATTTAAATTAAACATTTAACGAAATTTACGGCCTTTAAAATAAAAATCCATGGAATACCTATCATTAAGTTTTTTTTACAAAATAACTTACATATGGTGTAGATATGGGCTCAATCAAAAAAGAAACGCATGTATTTAAGGCAAATTGGAAATTATATTTACTTATTACTTCATCTTAAGGCCAGCGCATAGACAATGTTTTTTGTTTTTTTTATTTGGTGAAAGAGCCGTTTTCTGATTTTAGGTAAATCGGAAAAAGCGGGCGGGGCAAAATTTTCTTTCCGTAAAAACCTAAGTTAAACCATGGCGATCATTTTGAAGAAAAAATCGTCCAAATCGGTCAAGCCGTTCTCCAGTTATGCGCTTAATAGAAAAAGTGGGCGTAAAAGTAGGCGTGGTAAATTTTTCTTTCGATGAAAACTTAAAGTTGATTAATACGAAGATTTGAAAGAAAAATTAGTCAACTCGATGGAGCCGTTTTCTGATTTAAGGTAAATCGAAAAAAGTGGGCGTAAAAGTGGGCGGGGCAAAAGTATCCTTTGTCCGTCTCCTGGCTCTAAGCTACCTCCCTACCAATTTTCAGCCAAATCTGTTCTGCCGTTCTTGAGTTATAAGTGGTGTAACTGGTGATTAAGGACCCAACGCCTTCAGCGAAACACAGCATAGGCTTATCGCGCTAATCTCTATGGGGCAAAACACAAAAGAATTAAATATTGCGCCATCTGCCGGACAAATTATTTTTTTCAGTAAAAGATGTTAGGTTTGAGTTGGTATCGGGCTAATAAACGCCACTACACGCCGATTAAGGACCCAACGCCTTCAGCGAAATACAGCATAGGCTTATCGCGCTAATCTCTATCGGGCAAAACACAAAAAAACTAAATATTACGCCATCTGTTGGACGAATTCAAACTACACAGAAACACTCCTCACGTCCCATAGAGCATGTACATATATAAAGTTTGGTCAAAACTGGTGCAGTTATTCTTGAGTTACTGTGCAAAAACAAAAAGAAACTAAATATTGCGCCATATGTCGGACGAACTTCAAACTACACAGAAACACTCCTCACGCCCCATAGAACATGTACATAAAGTTTGGTCAAAATCGGTGCAGTAGTTCTTGAGTTACGGTGCAAAAACCCAAAAAAACTAAATATTGCGCCATCTGTCGGACGAACTTCAAACTACAAGAAACACTCCTCACGCCCCAAAGAGCATGTACATAAAGTTTCGTCAAAATCAGTACAGTAGTTTTTGAGTTTAGCGATCACGAACATACACGTAATTTTTATATATATATAGAGATATTTCAGAAAACCTAAATAATTTTTTTTAAAAATGGTCGGTAGGTCAAACCAATAATTAGCTGACGATTTGCTGAATAGTATGAGTCATAAGAAGTTCGTTTTAGAATAAATACACACTTTTAAAATACGTTATTTACTCTACTGTGACAAATTCAATCCATCTTATCAAATGCTAACACTATTTAATACCAGCGTTTAAAAAGCTGCAGTTGAGATAGTAAAAGTCATAAGATTGTGCTGCAACTTCGACATCTTCATTTGTCATTGGACAAAAAAAACTGTTGCCTTTACTTCTGATTCATTAAATGAAAACAGTCGTAGTGAAGGCAAAAGCAAAAAACAAAAATTTGTACACAACAAAGAACATCGGCAGTCGACATGTTCGAAAGTGTTTGGTTTGACAGACTGAAACTTTTAAAACATCCCGTAGTTACCGAAGATGGGACGTTGTGTTTTTTTTTCCGAATTTTTTTTTTTAAATAATACCTACATGTGTGCATAAATACATACATATGTATGTATTTATTTTAATGCTTAACAATCTTTTTAATTTTTTGAAATTAAATAAAACGTATGTATGTATTTTATTAAGGTGACCATACGTACTCTTTTTTAGAGGACAATCATCTATTTTAACTGGCTGTCATCTATAAAATTTGTGTCCTCTTTTATCATCTTTTTTTCATAATCTGTCATCTTTGTCCTCTTTATTTTTAAATGCATAATCAATATTTGCTTTTATTTTTATAAACTAAAATAAATTTTATTTCACGGCGATCGCCGGTTTTTTCCTGTCAAATCGTATGGAAAATGTCGTGCCGTGCTTATTCTTTTCATACTTCTACTGAACTCTTATTCACTTGCAGTATACAATTTTGAATAAGTTAGTGCAATGCATTTTAATTTTCGTTATTTTTTTTTTGTAATTTTACTTATTTATAAGTAAACGTAAATGTGTATATATCGCTGGCTGAATATGCAAGCAAACCTACTAAGTCCCTTTCAACAAATTTTACAGGAAAACTTTTTTTCCCAATTTGCTGCTTGAAAGGAAAACCAGAAATATAGTTGATTTGACACACTTCAAGACTCAAATTAAAGGAAAACTACATGCTGGTCGACGAGGAATATCTTTCTCTACCACACGGAATCAAAATCTCCATTTACTTAAAAATTGGATTTAACAGGTTTGCATTTTAAGCGATATGTTATTTTTTTTTTAATTTACTTAACATATGTGAATGTGGGAATGTAAATTTGTCAGTAAAATATGTAAAAAAAATCTTAAATTTTTAACTTTTTTTCTTTTTGTCCTCTATTTTTATTTTCAAAATCTGGTCGCCTTAATTTTATTTATTTATGTACACATGTATTAAAAAAAAAAAAAATGCGGAAAAAAACACAACGTCCCATCTTCGTTAACTTCGGTATTTATTAAGTTTCAGTCTGTCAAACGAAACACTTCCAAACATGTCGAGTGCCGATGTTCTTTGTTGTTTTTAACTTTTCGTGTTTTGCTTTTGCCTTTACTACGACTGTTTTCATTTAATAAATCAGAAGTAAAGGCAATGGTTAATTTTCGACCAATGAAAAATCAGAAAGTGGAAGAAAAAGCAATTTTTTGATTTTGTAGATATTTAGAACTCGCAGTAGGTATAAATTAAATAAGTTTTATTAATATTACACAAATAGGGGAAAAAAATATATGCATATTTTTTCTACATAATATTATTTTATATTTATTTTAAAGAAACTGTGGGAATTTTCGGGGATTTTTTGCAAATTTTTGGAGATGAAAATTCGCAAATCGGTGATATGGTATAAAATATAACTGGGAACCCTGGATAATATCACGAAACAAGCAAATAATAAATTATTCAGATGGCTCTTCGAGGCTTGCTTCTATGATTGTACAATGACCCGCACTTTAGATTATTTTTTGTTTTACTAATAAAAAGAGCTGCCAAGTTAAAAATATTTTATAAAAAATTAAAAACAAATCAAAAATGTGTACTTAATTCATTTTTATACCCTCATTGCTTGTGGCGTTGAACATTTTAAAACGGTAAATAAATTTCTGTACAAAGCATCAACAAAATTACAAAATATTTATGAATTTGTTTTTGTTTTCAATATAATACTTTGGCGTTCGTTGTGTTTTACAAAATTAGGGCCTAAATGTATGTATGTACATCAGTGATGCCAACTCTTCGCTACTAAAAATGGCTAAATTTTTAGACGCAACAATATTTATAAAAACTTATAAAATTTATTTACTGCACTGATTCAGAGATTTTCTTTGCATTACATAATACATTTTAATGAACCCAACATAAGAAAATGAAATGAAGAAGTCAAATTTGTAAAAAGGTTATACCTAACATCAGTGATGAAAAATTGAAAAATTAAGATTGTACTGACCACCAAGCAAAAGAGTACTTTTTTCAACATTTTGGTACTTTTTTCAAAAATACCCTGTAGGAAGTCAAACACATTTATAAGTAACTTCAAACTGGTTTTTTTATAACCACATCTAGTTGATTGAGTGACTTTTTTCCTTGTCGACGACTCACTATTTTAACATAGGCATGTCATAGGCAGTAGTCAATTGGCCATCTTTGCATGACTTTTAAACTGACTACTAACTACTTATTTTTCAACCAATTTGTAGTTAATTAATAGTATAGTCGGTTAATAATAAATTATTTAAAATTGAAATAATTTTTGTAAAAAAAATATGTGTTCCTATGAACAAACATGCATATTTTTTTATAGAAATTAATATTTAAGAACATTTTGCATCAAATTGCTTTAAATAATAATGTATAAGTGTGCTGAAATAAATACGCTACATAATTTCTAGTACATAATCAGATTTGAATCGTTTTAATTTTTAATTATTTTAAAAAATTTGTATATATTTTTTTCATTTGACTTCATGGCATGCTTGTTTTACTTATTTTGCTTTTATTTGTGTTTTACGTGTGCCTCTTTGCAATATGTTTGGTTGATATCTGCATGTAAATTAAACCAGTTTGTAGTCATTTGAAAAATAGTTAACTTATAGTTAGTGTTTTCTGCAACTGACTATTTAATTTACTACAGGGTATTTTTTTGGAACATATACTACATATGTATTTAAAAATTAAATTCATAATTTTTTTTTTTTAATTAAAATGTATTAACAAGCATAGATACATATATACTTTTGATAAGAATACATTTTGTCTAGGCAATGTTGTCAAGAAGGCTGTGGAGTCGGAGTTGTGGTTGTTGTACCGGAGTCTGAGTCGAAGTACCCACAAAAAATTGATGATTCCTATTTCAAATTTTTTGGGCATAAACAATTTAGACAAATATTCTAATAATTTTCAAATTGACGATGCAATATTTATAGCTTTATTTAATCATTTAAAAGATACTGCGTTAAAAAAAGAGTTTGAAGTCAAATAAAGACCAGTCTCATATACATTTAGTATTAAGGTTAGATTAGGAGCCGGAGTTGGAATTTATGCGGTTGGAGTCGGAGTTAGAACTTTTTATTGACGACACCACAGCCCTGGTTGTCAATGAAAAAAAATATCAATCAATCATCTATAGAAAGAAGCATAACAAGAAAAGAGTACTTAAACGAACGTGGGGGTACCATGGTATTTTTGAAAGGAAAAAGTACTGAAAATAGTACCATAGGACTGAATTTTCCATCACTGCCTAAGATAATATCTGATATAATAGATGAGAGAACACATTTCTTCATGTTAATCTTAATCTTAAACAAGGCGAAACCATATCTAATAAAATTTCATAATCGAATGATTTTCGTACAGTAAACTTGTGTCGTTTTTATTCTTTTTTTTTAATTTAAAAATATTGTTTTTTAAACACTTTCAGAAGATTTTTACTATTTGCACTAAAAAAATTAAACATTTTAAAGAATGCGTCTTATTATTGTTTTAAATGTACATATGTATGTGTATTTTTGACAGCTCATCTTATATAATATGTAGTTGTTTTAAGATCTTATAACAACTGTCTCAGAACATTTAATATAACTAGGATTGCCCGGTGGCCGCAATTCGACCACTTGACATTTTCTTTCGATGGAACCTGTGCGTTATACAATAAAAACGTACACATTTAACCCATTTGAGAACATACACAAATAATTAAATAAATTATAATTGAAAAAATGGAATAAATTAAATTTAAATTATTTTGAAAATAGCTAACAATCCACAAAATAATAATTGGGCGCTAATGGGTAAAGAGAACAGCAAACTGCACTGTCCACCCATTTTTGTACGTGTGTCTGCAAGATAAATTAAAACGCTTTTCAAACACTTTAATTCCTAAAATTTAGAAAAAAACATTTACTGTTCTATCTTTATAACATTTTCATGAAATGTTATCAAAGTAAAAACTAGAAACACAGATCTTCGTTAAAAGTCATTAAAATATGTTTCCCACTTTTATTTTCTTAAACGACGTTTTCACGCGACTTTATTTTTCAAAATGTCTAACGGAATCCCTTGCCTAATACGTTTATACATGTGTGCAGTGTTACCGTCGGATATTTTCATTAAGTACCAAAAAAAGGGGATATCTACAAAAAAAAGTGGCACCAAAAGGTGGAGGTTTTTTTAAAAAAAGGGGCACATCTTTTGATACAAAAAAGTAAAAAATTTGTTTTTAAAAGTTTATTAAAATTATCAAAAAGTAATTTCAATTTTTGGGAATACAAAATTTAAATTTTCAAAAGATTTAGTTATTCGTGCTTAATTACCAGTTTTTATTATTGATAAAAACACTTGAAATTTATTGTTGATGGGATAAGCTATTCCTATGCGCATTTCACTGGTTGCTTGGGCCAGATCATCAGGAAACTTCATCCATAAAGATTTTAGAAAAACTAAAGATATTAAACCAAATAAAACTGTTAAACGTATAAGAATTATAGCAACAGTTCTACTTGTAATAATATCAAAGTTTAAACAAAACAACATCAACAATAAACAGTGGCTTCATCTCATCTTGCATTCCCCACTACAATTAGTTGGAATTCTCTCAACATTAATTGTAGTCAGTGTTGCCACTTTGTGGGTAATTACCCGAATTTGGTATAATTTTTACCGTCGTGGGTAGAGCGTGGGTAATTTCTCTTAGGTGTTATTCCGGTACTATTTGATATTCTAACTTTAGATAGCCAAATAAAATGAAGATTCGATTTAAGTGATGACATTTATTTATTTTAAATATTGGTGCTAAAAAATGCAGTCTTTTAGACCAAAGTTTCGGTTTATTTTTAAGAAAAGACTTCAATCAATAAATATATATTTTCAAAGGCTTTGTAATGAATGGTCCCTTAGAATTGGATAAAGATGCCTCTTATATTTATTTAGAACCTAAAGTTTATTTAAAAAAGTTGTTCAAACTGAAATTAGCCTGGGGGATGAAATGTTTCCAATATTTCAACATGTAATTAATTTTATTTTTATCTAGCAACTTTCAAATGCTTTAGTTTAAAGAACATTTAACGCCCTTATCAGTTGTAAAACTGAATTAAAAAAATTTTAATCGCAGATTAATACACGTCATTACTAATTGAAACTGATTTCAAACAAATAGGCACCGCACCTGTCCTTAACGAAACGCCTTGCAGACGTCCAATTTTGATCCTCTTTTTTTAACCATTGCTGGCTGCCTGTCACGAATAAAATGAACACTGTTGACCTGCAAGACGTCAATTGCTACTGTTTTTGATTGGTAAAAGTAAGCACAATATTGTCCTCGATTGGTACATGAGCCATTTGGTTGTGCGGTCACACGATTGGGGTATTAAAAAATGTAAAAATTGGTGCATTGCGGCAATCGTGTGATCCCAGCTTAAGATCAGTTCAATATAAATAAATTTTTTTAAATAAGCAATTTATGATTTCCTTGTGAGGCAAATTTAGAGAGTACAGTCAGTCTTTCTTCTGTCATTGTTGATCTGAGCCATGTTTTTACTAGACGACGGGTAGGAAATGACCTATCTCTCGTAGCATTACTGACGAGTAGGGCAAGTTTTTTGCCATTTCTTCAATTATTTTTTTAAAAAGCAATTTTGGCTCCAGCTTGCCAAAGAATACCTTTTTGCAACATAGAAAAAAATTTTTAAATAAGCTTAGCGAATATGAGGCAGAATCTATTCGAAATGCTAACTGAATAATGCAAAAATCGGACGTAAAAAGTACGTTCAATGCATCTGCTCAAGCCTCTTGAAGTTACAAACGAAAGGGATTTCTGTGAATGAAAGCTTTGGCTTAATTGACAGTGCAAAGGAAAATAATACAAGATTTCAGTAAAAAAGATTTTGTTGAAAAGTTTAAAAAACGTTTTAGATCGTAATACATACGTGTGGTAAATTATTCAATACTCCTGAAAAAATCTATATGGCTTGGCATTTCAATTTTAAAAAAGTGTTTTAATCGATTTTCTCACAATTTTGTTTTAATGAAAGTGAGACGGATGAATTTATTGACAACATTTCTCCATCTAAACTTTTAGTGTTCAAATATGCTCCAGTTACATCTTGCGATATTGAAAGAGTGTTTTTCATTTATAGAACTCTGTTCTAGAAATCGAAGACTCAAAACGCAAGAATTTTAAACGTCGTTCTTTAATAAGATTTCCCTGATAAAAAAATTTTATGGCAAATATTATAAAAATATTTCTTTATTAAACAGAATTTTATAACAAAAATTAGATTAAAAGTGTATTAAAAACCACTTCGAAATTCTTGCGTTTTGCCCCCAGAATTTTTTTTTTTTAAAAATTTGAAGAAACATACTATTGTACTTACAAAAAAAAAACATAATAAAAAAGAAATTCTTAAATAACATGTTTATTTTTGCAATTTTTCGTGCCATTTTTTATACTTTTTCGTGCCATTTTTCCAGCCATTTTTAACCATTTTTCGTGCCATTTTAAACTTGCCCTGCTGACGAGCATTGAAACGAAAATTTGAAATATTTTTCTTAGATTTCGGTAGATATCTTCATCACAGTTTATTAAAGCATCTACAACGTTATCTGATAGATTTTCAGATATTTTCCATGTTTGTTGCCAATGCAACAATTCAGACTGAAGTTAAGATGTTAGTAGGTGTTTATCTACCTTTTTTATTAAATATAATCAGCTCATCAGCTAGTTGTGATTTTAAAAGTTTTTTATCTGTATTTGACTTGATTACACTTTGAGATAGAAGTTTAGGTATGTTCAATACATTTAGGATATCTATTGGGAAACGTGTTTTGAGATCTTCTAAAATAAATTCAATAAGAGGAATGTAACCTTCAACTCGGTAGTAATCTTCAACATTTTGAATGTGATTGGAAGCTCGATTTGAACGCAGATAACTTTAACTTTTTCAAAAATCGCTTTAAATAGTTCTTCGGCTTTATTTATTTTCTCTTCAAAGCACATGATTTAAGTTTTGATAAGGCTTGATCCTTTTTGAAGATCTATGTATATCGTGCTTTTGTAAAATGATACTAAGCGGCTGTGATACAATAAGTATCACACTTAATATGTTTATTCCGTAAATGAATTCAAAAGTACTAAGCGAGTTTTATCAGTGTATTTGGGCTTTTAGAAATAAAACAAAACTGGCAAAAACGTGAAGTACAACTTTGTAGCTTGATATCTCGCCATTGCGACTAAGAAAAGCCTTGAGCTCTGAAGTTTAATTTATTCTGACTAATTCTCTTTTATAATACAAGAAAAAAATCAGTGGGCTTACATTATTTTTGCTTAGATTGGACCTTTCGGTGTAAATGTCCATATTAACAGTTTTTATTTATTTATTTATGGTTTGTAATACAAAAAGCCTTCAAGGCCAAAGCGCATTACTGGAATATTATATACATTATGACTTAAAAAATAGTATAACGTTCGTTTATTTATAACATTTCTATACAATAGTACAATAACGGTTATGGGTATACGATTCAATCCTTTAAAATTTCAGTTTTATTAAATACTAACCACAAAAGCTTATCAGTGAAGGCATAGAAACAAGAATCAGGTATATTATTGAATAGAAAAAAAAAGAATTTAACAATTACACTGATAGATAATTGCCAGACTCATGTAGGTGTAGTAAAAACCGTTTTTTAAAAAGTTCATATGATATAGAGAAAGTGCGTAGACCATGTGGTAAAGTGTTCCAATAACTAGCTATCCTAACAATAAATGAGCGTTCAAATAGGGAGCATGATACAAGAGGAATTATCAGTTGAGGATTTCTTGTAGATCTGGAAAATAAAAATTTTGTATATAGTTCATTTGGAATATTATACCTCATTACTTTGTAAAAGAACAATAAATTACGTAGATGTAAATATTGTTTAAAGGAGCAGCCAAGAAAAAAAGTCACAGCATGTGATGTACTGTCCCTATACGCAATGCCATAAACAAATCTTACAATTCTTTTTACAATTTGCTCAATTTTACGAAGATTATACAAAAAAGTTCCAGATACTACCTCAATACAATAATTTACAAGTGACATTAAGAGTGAATGAGTAAGAATATACTTAACTCTAACTGGGAGATATAGACCACAATGATAAAGTCTCCTGAGTCCAAAAGTCACTCGAGATGCTATGGTATCAATATGTTCGTCAAAATTAAGATATTGATCAAGTATAACATCGAGACATTTAATAGAATTAGTGTATGTTATGATTACATTACCAATTTCAATCCTAGGATGAACAACATGACGGTGCATAGTACGGAACATTATGGCTTTAGTCTTTGAGATATTTATCAAGAAAGAGTTCGAAACCATCCAGTCATGTAGCTTAAGGAGATTAAAATTAATAGCTGCCTCCAATACGTCAGGAAATGCTCTACAATTTCCAAAAAGCAGTTGTATATCATCAGCAAAGTTAAACGGCTTAACTAGGTTCATGTCCAAGCACTCAACACAATCGTTTAAATATAACAGAAACAAGATGGGGCCGATAATTGAACCCTGTGGCACACCACAACAAATTGGAATAACTTCAGAAACAATCCCATTTAAATCCACAAATTGAGATCTGCCATGTAATTAAGAATGAATTAGTCTACAAACCATTATAGAAAACTTAAATTTATCTCTCAACTTGTAAATCAAAGTGGAATGATTCAAACGATCAAACGCTTTGGACAGGTCTAGTGACACCATAACACAATCTCTATTATTATTCAAATGTTCTCTGATGCCATCCGTTATTCCTAGAAGCATACCCGTAGTATTGTGTTTATCCCTAAAAGCATACTGTGAATTCGAAATTAAGTTTTCCCTAGAAATGTAGTCCATAATCTGAAACTTTAACAAATGTTCCATAATCTTTGATATGGCCGGTAAAATACTAATGGGACGAAAAGTCCCACTCGAGTCCCTCTTGGGAATAGGTACAGTCCTACTTAATTTCCATTGATCAGGATATGTAGAAGTCATTATAATCATATTAAATAAGTGTAGTAGAGGGTCCAAAATATAAGGACAAACAAGCTTAATAAGTTTGATTGGAAGTCTATCAGCACCTAAGGAGTTAGACTTAATTTTCTGCAGCGCACTAATTAAGTCATCACTACATATCATATCAAAGGAGAAACCCGAAAGCCCATCTCCAAAATTTCGAAAATCAAATGGAGCACTACCTACATCATCTAAAACAAATGTTCTATTTAATTCATTAACATGCAAATAGGAACTGTCAGCAAGATTATTATTAACAATACCGGAATTGTTTAATATTTTCCACAATTGCCTAGAATCAGCACCTTCAAACAATCTCATGTGATGTTGCCTTCTAAATTTACGAATTAATGATTTAAGTTTATTCCTAAGTCTTGTGTAAATTCTGCGATTTTCCTCACTTTTGTTATTTCTAAAATGTTCATATGCACTATCACGAAGGTGTCTAGCATTAACAACCTCATATTTGTTCATCCATGGGTCCTTTTGAGTTTTAATTTTAAATTTAACAATAGCAGTTCAGATAACAGGGAATTTAAAATATCAACTTTAGAATTAACGGAGTTATTGTTATAAAACGATGTGAAGTCAAAATCTATATATATAAAAAGAAGTGTACATTTTGATTGTCACTCCATAACTCGAGAACGGCTCGACCGATTGCCATAACATTTTTAGGGAAGGTACAGGGAGGAGTGATGATGGTTAGTTGATTTTGAAATCCAAAATCGGTCTAGCCATTCTCCAGTTATCTATCTATATAAAATGGATGTGTGTATGTATGTATGTAACGTATGGACTCCAAAACGGCTGGGCCGATTTTGATGAAATTTTCAGGGAATCTTCAGAATATTCAGGCGGGTGACACTGTGAAGTCTGATTTTTGATTATCGGTCTGCGGGCGGAGGGGCGTGGCAAAATCCAATTTTCATATTGCACCACCAATGACATCTATATAATTTGGACGATTTTTTCTTTAAAATTATCGCCATGGTCCAACTTAGGTTTTTACGGAAAGAAAATTTTGCCCCGCCCACTTTTACGCCCACTTTTTTCGATTTACCTAAAATCAAAAAACTGCTCCATCGATATGACTAATTTTTCTTTTAACTGTTCATATTATTCCATTTAACGTTTTCATCGAAAGATAAAATTACCACGCCTACTTTTACGCCCACTTTTTCTATTAAGCGCATAATTTGAGAACGGTTTGACCGATTTGGACGATTTTTTCATTAAAATGATCGCCATGGTCCAACATAGGTTTTTACGGAAAGAAAATTTTGCCCGCCCACTTTTTTCGATTTACCTAAAATCAGAAAACGGCTCTTTACACCAAATAAAAAAAAAAACAAAAAACATTGTCTATGCGCTGGTCTTAAGATGAAGTAATAAATAACTATAATTTTAAATTTGCCTTAAATACATGCGTTTCTTTTTTGATTGAGCCCATATCTACACCATATGTAAGTTATTTTGTAAAAAAAACTTTATGATAGGTTTTCCATGGATTTTTATTTAAAGGCCGTAAATGTCGTTAAATGCTCAATTTAAACAGTGTGGTAATACAATACTAATGTTTGCTTAGGGCCAGCAACGTGGACCAGGTCAGCTAGTTATTTGTATAAAACTGTACTGTATTAAGATATAGGCCGTTATAATTTTTATATTCTACGTAATCACTCTTTACCTCAATCGGACAACTCATGGAGATGTATATTAACGCATGATAGGACTGAAGAAATGGGACCGATCCTTGACCAGATAAAGCAATATTGCAACCATTGTTTACGAGAAAGAAGTCAATAAGGGATGTTGTATTATGACTCATATCCCAATGTGTAGGCAAGGAATTATGAAGATAGGATAACCCAACTCTGTTGCAAAGCGATCTTAGACTCGACGACTTAGTGTTATCAAACAAATTACAATTAAAATCACCCATTATGATAATGTTACTATATCTACTAAATATATCACCAAGTAAGTTTTCCATTTCAGTTAAGTTACCATAAGGGAGGTAGACCACACCCACTAGCACAGTTGTGGTATTACAAAAAATTTCAACTAATATAGCCTCACAAATATTATAACTCGTAGAGGAATAAATAGTATTATATTTAATACCATTTTGAATTAGAACTCCAACACCACCTGCTCTAGTAGGGTAAGGTCTGTCACTACGACACCACGTGTACCCTGGTATATGTATAGATCCATCAGACATATCCTGTTTGAGCCATGTCTCTGAAAGACCCATGACGTGTAATTTTGAATCAATTAATAAGTTACGAAGTACGTCTAATTTTGCTTGTTGGGATTGTGGATTAATGCTTTGACAATTTACGTGAGCTATGTTAAGATTCTTTCCACAATTAGAAAAAGCTTGTTTTAAATTAGCGCTTTCACTGATAATAGGACCCATATTTAAGTTATGGGACATCATACTGAATAATTAAAAAGAACTGCATCAATACCCATAATACAATATTGCAAAACGTTACTAAAATTATATTCATTTCATACATATTTAAAAATTGGCATTAATTTTACAAAGTTATTCAGAAAATACAAGATAAAAATCCAAAAATACAATGAAAATATAAAAGGGTAAAAAGAGAGGTATATAATAATAAAATTCTTTGATTTTACAAACACAAAGTTTTTCTGGTCATTATTTTTAAGACCTCTTTATCAAACATATTTTAAAGTATATAGCAACCCTTTTTGAAGAGAATTAAATAAAAACAAATGCCGAAATCTCTTTTTGTATAATAGCACTCTTACTCTCTTAAATAAAACAAAAAAATAAAAACTTTTTTTTAATATTCCAACAGTCAAACACAGACTCAAATAACCATTTTTATATTGTATATCATTAGGTATCAAAACTTGTTTTAATAAACTTTTATTATATTGTAGAATAAAATAAACAATAACCACAAAAAAATTGTTACAATTATACATAATGTACTCCAATTTCGTATAAACAACAGCAGGCAATAGCAAAATTAAAACAATTTTTAAGTACAATTTAAACCATGGTGTATTTACTAGGGTGATCGATTATTCGACTTTTTCAATAACCGGTTTTCGAATATTCCGAATAGTTGCTATTTAAAAAAAACCGGTTTTCGGTTAAGCATTTTAAAAATAACCGGTTAACCGGTTTTTATTCGAATACATAAAAATACAAAAATCAAATTAGTTTTTGTAATAAAAAGTTAATTAGAATAAAAACAAAACAATTCACGAAGGTAAGGAACCAACAAAATACATATGTACATAGATATGACTTAAGGTATGTTTAGACCTAACAAATATTTGACGATAAAATCAAAAAAAAGCGTGACCAGTAAATTTCTATTTATTTGCTAAACTTTATGTCTAAGGTGATGATTGTATTTATGTATATATAATGTAGTTAAGAAACCGTTAAATAATGTTTGCTCTAGCCCAACGTCTTGCAAAAGCAAACAATTCTTTAAGAAAACTAGTGTTTACGTTAGGAGTCAAATATTGAATAGGTGTGAACATAGCTTTAGAATTTTTTAAAAGCTTTGGTTTTAAAAATATAGGAATTTAATAAATTTATTATTTGACCTATTTTCCTAAATTTATTTTAAATGAGTTTTAATTTGTTGCTGGTTAAGCATGTCTATATGAATCAGTAAACTTCAGCCATATTTTTGAAAGGTGGTAAACAAAACCTATTATCCAGGATTATATATTTCAATTTTTTTTGTTTCAGCATTATAGAAACAATAGTAATATGAACATGCTTTTTGTATGAAATATCTGTCAATTCGTCGATCACACAATTTAAACCCTTCCAGGACATTTTTGATTCCTTCAATTTTGTTTTAAGTTCTTGGTGTTTTAGTTAATAAAACTGATGAATTTTCCAATAACGTTGATTCCGCCGGTATGTTCTTGTTTTAAGCATGAATATATGTATGCTAGAACTACTTAAAAGTTTTTCATTCATTGTTGGCAGCATATTTTAGTAAAGTGTAATTTGCAGTCTCTTAAAAACTACTTGACCCTGTTAAGTATATTTATGTCAAGCTTGTAGACTAATTAAAAGTGATTAATAAGTCGTGACGTTAGAGAACCTTTGCAACTTATCATTTTAGGGCCGATTAAGCACCATTGTCTTTTAAATCAGTTCGATATTATCACCAGAGATGTCATCTTTGTAAAGATATATATATTATTTAAAACACTGTCAAATTGCTAATTACTTTTTAAGCTGAACTTTTTTTTGTAGTACTTTATATTGTTTTTGGTTTTTGTTACAAGAACACACGCTTATACATATAAGCGATTTGTATTTACATTGCTCATAATGTTTTTTGACTTTTGTTTCATTTTGTTTTGACATTTTTTATAAAAAATTTAAGTTTGCAAATATTCAATTAGAAAAATACTTAAAAAATACGGGTGCATTTATAACAAAAGTAATGAAAACGTATATAAATTACACATTACTAAAATAACCGGGTAATTTTACTAAAATAACCGGTTTATTCGAAAAATGGGCATTTTAAAATATTCGACTTGGGCAAAACTAAAATAACCGGTTAAAAACGGTCGAATACTATTCGATCGATCACCCTAGTATTTACTTATGGAGGCTTCGGTATTACAACCAATACATTATGTAGTTTGACAATAATAATATAGCATAGCGACATGCATAATATACATACTTCGTAGTTTGACAATCACCTTCTAATAATTACACCATGGTTAAAACAACCAAACGAAAACTAAAATAAAATATCTTACAAACAGCAAATTTTTTTAATTGTATAAAAATTAGACTTAAATTTCATCTCCTCCAACCGATTTTTGTTTATCAGCCATACGTATTAGCTTTTCTATTTCAAACCGTAATTTTTCTGTACCGGCACATATAAGATCTGGTTTCATTATATCAAATTTGCCACCATAAGGATGTGTAATAACACCACCGGCTTCTGTAATAAGTAAATAACCAGCAGCACAATCCCAGGGATACATATCTTCGATGTGAAAAGCATCTAAATTACCAGCTGCTACCATACATAGGGCATCTACAACACATGAATATGATAGTAACCTGTAAAAAATGTAGTTACAAAATAAAAAATTTAGTTTTTTTATAGAATTAATAGTTCGCTAGAAATATATCTATAACTTTATAAAAAAGATGTATAGCGTTAGATTGTTTAATAATTTGCAATTTTAGAGGTTTTAACATACTCTATTAAGTTTGTATCTTCTATTTATTAACAATGGTGAGACTGCAAGTGTTTTGAAAGAAAATAATTGGATTGATTTGATTCCTGATTAATGCAATATTGAGAAGTTGAAGAACTTTTTAGTCAAACCCCTACCTTAGACTTAGTAAGTAGGTAAGGTTAGGTAGAAAGGCCGCCCATAATGCCTTGGTACTCTACAGTCCGTTCTACACGCTCTATTATTCCAGTTCAGAACCCATTCCCTAATCCTCACCAAGTAAAAGCCAATTGGAGGTCTGACTGTTTCCACATAATCCTCATCCTCCATTTCCGAGCCCAATTTGCATCCCGTCGGCCATTTCATGACCGGTGATGTTGCAAGAATCTGAGATTCCCCAAGAGGTCTTCTACAATCATCCACCAGCCAGGAATTCGCAGTACCATAAGAGCTGCCAGTTATGTTACCCCTTATCAATTCTACGACCTTCAAGATTCCTAAAATCTCCGCCTAAAACACACTTTAGTCGTCAGGAAGCCTATAAGACCTTCTAAAAGTATTAGTTAGGTATGTATGTATGTCTAAATATCATATTTTTTTAAGAATGTATTTATTATTAACTCTAACGAATATCCATGGGACATTTTGGTTCACTTTTTTGCGATTCTACTGTAATACTAAGGTGGTTCAAGTCACAAAACATAACAACAATCGCATATACAAATAGACAGGTGGTTGTTGTTTAGTTTTTTGCAATTACCTTTTCGGCTAAAGTAATATTTAGGTGTGTTCCATGGTCCAATTAGTAGGTCTGCTTGAAATGCCTGCTGATTTTTTGCAGTGTTGTGTTTTTTACGTGCAATTGTTTTTGTAGCAATTGCTTTTGACATTTCTACCATTTTTTACACAAACAATTGCTTTTGTTCTTGACATCTTTATCATTTTTCACACAAACAAAATGCGTGGTTTTTTCTATTGTTGGATTGTTGTAGTTGCGCGCAGACCTACTAGTTGGGCCATGGTGTGTTCCACAAAATCTCGGGCAAGTTCGGAATAATGAGTGTAAAATTAAAATTACTCTCCAAATTTGCCGAAACTACGCAAAATTGCTGGAATGCAAAAAACCATGTGCATTATTGTCTTTTTTTATATATTGTTTTTTTTTATATTAACGATTAAGGAAATTATGTATGCTAGAACGTTTTTACCACTTTAATTTTTTTACAAAACCCTTACATTTTGCTTTTTAATATTTATTTTTTAATTAAAACTAAACTTTTTCTTTTGCTTGTAAATTTCCTGAATTATTTTCCATTTTTATATGTTAACAAAACAGCCGATTATTTTTTCTTGTCCGAACTTTCCCAAAAAAAAGTTCGTGCAAATTTGTACAGGAAATGAAAAAAAATTACTCTCTTAATTGCACAAAAATTGTTATGTGGAACGCTTTTGGGTAACTTTGTGCAAGTTCGAACTGTTTCGTTATGCACGTAGAACAGAGCTAATATGTAGTTTTAAAAAATTCCGTTATAATTTTAATATTTAAATCACATGCTCTTATTGCCTTAATAACGTCATTAACTTATTATAAATGATAAAAAAATAATAAAATTTATAACTCACCTTCTTGCTTGAGCAGCTATATAATATATACGTTTAATATGTTTATTACGTATTCTTTTGGCATGTAATAACGATACTTCATAACTAACATTAGCATCATTCATCTAAATGATTATTATTTACATCAAACAGTTAATAAATTTAATAAATACAGATAAACGAAATACCTTTTCACATTTGCTAACGGAAATAGGTTGGCCATTACAAAATGCTCCTTGGCCCAATTTTGTGGTATAGATTTTATTTTGTGGTGCCACATTGACAATACCCAAAACAATTTCCTTATTAATGGCTAAGCCAATTGAAACACATGTATGTGGTATTTTGGCTATAAAATTTGATGTACCATCTATAGGATCTATTATCCAAGTGGGTGCATCTGTTAACTCTTTCGTTATATTATTATTTTTAGCCGTATCTTCTTCACCAATAAATTTATGATTAGGATATTTTTTCAATACTTCAGACCATAAAAAATCTTCAATACGATTATCATAATCGGTTACTACATCATAGAAATCCGTTTTAATATCCACTTTTTTCGTATTTAAATTATAACCTTCCATTAGAATTTCTCCGGCCTTAATGGCCAATGGATAAATGAAATCGTATAGTTCATTAACAAGTTCTTTGGAGGCCATTCTTTAAAAAAATTAAATTAATTTTCCTATAAAGTTTTTTTTATTAAATATTTTGTTAATTAAACTCACTTGATGTTAATTGTTGCTACTGTTGCTGTTGGATGTTTTGTAAACACTGACAAGTTTTAAATTAAAATGTTTCGTTTTTTTATTTGAAACGGGTTTATTAACATCATATTCTGTTATGTATTTTATTTTTGTCTTTATAAAAAAGTCTACACTTCTCTGTGGTAATGTCTATGCTCTCTTTTCTTATTTCTATTGTATGTATATGTATATTATATAGACAGACAGACAGACCTATAGCTTGAGATTACAAAGAAGAAACAAACAAAATCAGAGACGTATATATCTTGTTTGCAATATGAATATTTTAATGAGGTGAACATATCAGGAATAGACAATGGTGAAGAATATTCCAACATGCACTGGTAGTGAAATTTCTAAAAACCTACTTAATTTTATGAGAACTGATGAGCTTTTTTAGATATTCGCATCATTCAAACACCCTCGGCATAAAATTTCCAACCTAAATTATTTTCCTAGGTTCCAACTTTGACAGAATACAAAACCTAATTTTAACAGAAAACGTTAACAGAAAATGAAAACAAAATTTCGTGTGAGAAATTAAATTGAGAACAACAATTAAATACGAAAATTTGTTTTTCAATATAATTGCTCACACGAAATTTTGTTTTCATTATCTAAAAATAGGCAGTAAAAGGACAATCGAATAATAACCATTACTGACTTTGTGTGGGTAAATATGCATAATTGACATTGTAAATTATACAACAGAAGAAAAGTATTACCTGCTTACACCCGGGATCAAAGAGACTGTCCACAACTAACGTTTAAGTCGTTATAGAAATGTAGACAATTGATTATCTCGAACTCTAAGCCTCTTAGTTTGTTGCCTTACTAAAAAAATGTTTTTGTACGTCCCTGTATTACAATATCTGTTATCTACAACTTTTTTTGCTGTGTGAATCTCCATAGATAATTTAAAAAAAAAACAAACATCGTTTTAATGTATAAACAAAATGTTCTAATACTATTTTGTTGCCATTTTTTTAATCGTGATAGAAATATGAAATATGCATATATGTAATTGAACGTTTTTTTTTTAAATATTTAAGTTTCTAGCTAAACTCGCACGAGGTGATTTACCGGTTTTCATCTTGTTCCTATCAAATTTCAAACAATAATATACGGACATGTTCTAGAAATGAAATGGAATTAAAATCGAACGAGATTTGATTTAAATTCTTTACAAACTGTAGTTTTTCCTGTTTTTAAGAGTTGTTTTGTAAAGTTAAGTGGTACTCAAGGTATGAAGTACATACTACATATGTATGTATAAAAAAAGGAATATTTGAATGAACTTTTACAGGCTAGTTTTCAAAATTTGTTCGATTTGAAATAAACTTCATTTCGATTTATAGAACATACATATGTATGTACCTGATAATGTATTTCTTCTTTTATCCACCTAAAAGACTTAATTATGTATGTACCCTGTAGGAAATGGCACTAGTGAATCTGAACTGATTCACTAGTGCCGCAGTCATCGGTACTAGTGACTTATTATACCCCAGACAATGTTATTTACTATAGATATTTAACATGTGCGTGTAATTGGATATCTACTTCAGCTGTTGATTACGTAGCAAGATAAGGTCACCTGGTGTAAATTCGCCTTGCCGGTTATCGTTTAAAAATTTTAAAAATAGTCGGCTAACCGATTAATTCTAATAAATAAAAACACAACAATCAAATTAGTTATTGAAAGGAAGAAACCAACAAAATATATAACATTTTTAAAGAATTTTAGTTTTAAAAATTTATAAGAACTTATTAAATTTATTATTGCAATTTTATTTTAAAAAAGTTTTAATTTATTGGTGGCTCAGCATGTCCATATGTGTATATACATATGTATTTATCTGTCTATATTCGTCGACCACATAAAAAAAAAAAATATTCCATGAATTTGTTTAATTTTTTAAATTTAATTTTTAAGTTCTTGGTGTTTTATTAATTAAAACTGTTGAATTTTTTCCATAACGTTGATTCCGCGGGAATGTTGTAGTTTTTATCATGACGATAAGTATGCTAGAACTAAATAGCATTCCGTCCTCGGCAACACAACGGGCTAATATTTAAAGCGTAGCTTGCCGTCTCTTTTGTACTACATAGTTTTCCTTTTTAACCAACCTTCGTATCTACGAACACACAAGTTTGCTCCATTGAGTACCTTATATAGCGAACAAAAAATATATTTTTGTGCTCAATTTAGCGAACAAATAAGATTCATAATTTTAGTTTAAAAAAGCAAAATGTGAAATAGTTTCTAAGGATTTAAGGTTTTGTTTATGTAGCATTTCTGTTTGATCATGCTGCAATGATCATTTACATATTCTTTCGTGGTGTAAACATAAAAATATAGAAAAAATCGACCATGAAGAACATTTGGAGCTACAAATAAAACACATACATAGGTGCAAGGCGAATTAACTACAGGTGGTGTCGAACCGCCTTCTGATTTTGACAATTCGGGCCTATTTGTTTTGATTTGTTAGTGTTTTGCTAAGAATGGTTGACATTTCGAGCCGTAAACACTAACAATGCAAAATCCCCTATGTTGTTTCTGTTGTTTTTGGATTGTTGTAGTTGCGACACCACCTGTAGTTGAATTCGCCTTGCATAGGTGCTATCAAAAGCTTCGAAATTTGTATTCAATGGGCTCAACAAAATAATGTTAATTTGTCAACTTTATTGCTTTAAAGAGAACTTCAGGAAGATGCTACAAAACAAATTTTTTTTGTTTCAAAAAAAAAAAAAAAACAAACATTACTCAACAAATTTTTTAGGTAAAAATTTTCAAGGAAATTGAAAATTAATTTAAACCTATTTTTCATTAAAATTATAAATTATTTAAGGTTTTAAAGGGTCCAATTCATTACACTGGTACCTTTTTTTTATTTATTTTTTATATTATACAGATCTCAAAACATATTTCAAAATAAACGATAAATAATACAGGGCTAGTCATTTATTAATTCATAACATGGGTACTAGACATAAGTATGGCATATAACGAATTTTTCAGTTTAACGAACAGGCCTGACAAAGTACTCGTTCGTTAAACCGGAAAACTACTGTACTTGGAAAGGAGAAAAGTTTTATTTGGCTCTAATTTAATATGATTTATAAGACGTGACGTCGAAGAACTTAGCAACTAATCATTTGAGGGTACTTCCAGCACCTATCTTTGTTAAGTTAATTCCAGTTCGAAATATCTTCAGAGAAGAAATCTGAATAAAAATATATATAATATTAAGAATACTCTCACACAAATTTTGTTTTGTAATATTTTCAATTGTTTTTAGTTCTTTTTTTTAACAGGAACACATTTTAAAGCGATTGGTTCATTGTATCTTTTTGGCTTTTTTTGTTTCTACAAAGTTTTTAGAATTAGTTTTTGTTTTAAATGTAATTGTTCGAAAGAATGAATATTTCCACACATCGGAAGTAGGCTATTAAATTACGGGTATATTTACAACAAAAGTAAGGAAAACGATTATAAATTACACATCTTCAAAGTAAACGTTTTATTATTCCAAAGCAATCCAGTTTATTCGATATTCGAAAAGTGGACATTAAAAAAAACCGGATTGAGCACAACTAAAAAAAAAACGATTAAAACCGGTCGAATATACAAATCTCTCTTACTTTTTATTACGAAAATGTCTTATCAAATATTAATTTTATAAAGAGACTAGCTTAACCCGGTGCGCTTCGCTATACTGCTTTAACCATGGTTGAAGACTCTCCCTTTAAAAGTTTTTCAGTTGAGAGATATTTAATATATGCATCCTATTGGAGGTATTTCCCCCCTGCGCCTACCCGCTTTATTTTTTTATAAAAGTGAAGTATACCATAAGAGTGACTTCCACAAAGTTGGAACATTCTCACTATAACAATTTTTAAGATATGCGATTTAAACCTTGGCGTCCTATGGTGGGTACCGCTTCCCCCGCCGCTATTTTATTTAAATTTTGGTGCTAAGAAGATCCTACAGGAAAATCGGTTCAGTAGTTTAGGAGTCTATAAGCCAACAAACAAAAAAACATACAAACATTTTTCATTTTTATATACATATATAGATTTAAAAGACAATTTTAAAATTTTGTAGCCAAATTGGTTTTTAAATACATAAAAATAATTATTATTGTAGATTACAAAAATTAGAATGACAATTTTAATAAAAACGAATTATATACATTAGGGTGGGTCGAAAAAAAGTTGTGCCAGTCAACACCCCCCCCCCCCCCCCCCCAATGAAAGATATGTCAATGAAATTTCTAAAACAGGATCAATTTGCGATATGAAAAGATTGGACTTTAAATGGAAGCGCTACATATTAAAAACCAAAAGTGCTGTATTTTGGGGCGTGGCAAAAACATTTTTTTCCTGTTTTACAAAATTCATTGACATCTTTTATTCTAGGGGCACAACTTTTTTTTTTGTATGGATGTGAAGTTAAAATATAAATTATTAATATATGCGAATAAGAATACGAGAATCTGCGCCAAGATTCGCCGAATATGAATATTTAATTTTAAATTTAGCGACACTTGATATTTCAAATTTATTTGCATTTGCCTCGATAACAAAAATTAAAAAAAAATATATATATGTATATTCGGCAATTTCCCGAATCTCCATGGTGCAATAAGAACAGAAAATTATATAAATACCGTTCCTTAGACATAAATAAATATATTTTCTGCCAAGCCCACTTCTCCAATACCTTCCACATTTTGTCGGATATTGTGTATTGATAACTAACATGATTGTACCTATTTTGGAAACTTTGGGACTTGCCGTTCTCCAGATATACAGAAACACAGACGGACAACGTTCATTAATTTCTTTCATTGTTACATTATTTCATTATGAAATATCTCCCAAAAATTGGGATTTGTTTAATATTTGATTTGGGAATTATTAAATTTTTTTGGATTTATTTATTTTTTTTCAAATTTGGCACATAATCCATTAATTTTATGTTAAGGAGTTCTCAAATCTTTAAATTAAATAAAAAACAAAATACTTACAATAAAAAAAATTACCTACCTTAGATATGTGTACGAAAACTATCGTAAAAACTTTTCACTTTCTTTTTTAATATTTTTTAGAGAATTGTTGAAATTTCCGTTTTTTCAGAAAGAAAAATTTTAGAATTCAAATGATAATGGTTCCTTTGGTAACAATATTTTTTCGAATGTTTCGCATTTGATTCTCTGAATGGCATTCGTAAACGGGCTTGCATTCCGAAATGTCATTGATTTAATCTTTAATTAAAATGAATTTAATACGTCAAGAATCGGATTTTAAACATTTTTTTACAATATTGTCTTGGATATCAATCTTTATTAAACCGTTTTTTTTTGTAGTTTTAAATAAAAAAGCAGCCTGGGGGGCCTGTTCCTCGAAACTTCAAGTTACAAATCTACAAGTAAAATACATTGAAAAAAGCAACCATTTTACAATTTTTGTTTTTGTTTGAAATGTATTTTACTTGTAGTTTTGAGAAACATGGCTTAGGATGAAATGGCTCTCCTCAAGTTTTATTTTCTTCATCAACTATACTTTTATGTACATATGTATTTTCCTTTGGATGATCGACGAAGGCATCTTAACTCTTATAGTTTTTACTACTTGTCGACGTTTGATTTTCTTACTACACACAAATAAAAATTGAACTTCAAACGTAGTGGGTTTGTTAGGGAGAAATGCAAAAGTTTCGCTAACCACATCGCTTGCGGAAGCCAGGAATTTATATGGCGAGTTCCCACTTTCAATTAATAAATTTTTGATACAAAAAGAGTTTTATTCAACGCATATGCATTTTACGATCAGTTCAATTTATTTGTTACAGTTATTCTTTTATATTCTCCCTTACAAACCTGCTTCGCAGTGAAGGAATTCCGTAGGCCTTTAACGGTTATTTTTTTTTTTTAAATTTTATAAGAACTTGTTTCTTTTCCTAACTGTATCTCGCACCATTAGTGCTTTGCAAAATAAGAATTTTTTGGGACAACACTTCATCCTACAGTGAGCGTCAACATAAAGTGTACAGTTTGTCTTTCAATAAAAGCGTTATATTAGTAATAAAAAATGTTCACTTTCTACTATGCCAAATCTAATTAGACTTAAAGCTTTTATGCCAACTGTTAAAAATACGTTGCTTCGAAACTTGATGAGAGCAAGTTGGACAGAAAAAAATGTGATAAAAGACAGAAATAAGAAATTCAACAGAAACAATATATGTAGTATATAAGTAAAGCGGGATAGGGATGGTTGTTGTACTACGTCCTAAAACAGCTGAAACAGCCCATTAGTCGCCCGGTATTAAACCAATTAAATATCTGGGATCATTTAGACAGACAAATTAAAAAAAAGTCAAAGTATCCAAAGAAAATTCTGCAGGAAGAGTGACCAAAAGTTTATACTTAGCTAACTTTGAAATGGGTGGAATCTATGCCCAAGAGACTACAGGCCGTTGTAAAAGCAAAAGGAAACCAGACAAAGTATTAGCCACTTATTTATTCTTTGTATTTTAAAACTGTACACTTTCTATAAACTGACTCTTATTCGACCTTTACAAAATTTTATTATTATTATTATTATTTAATTAAACTTGAGGTTTTTTTTATAAAAAATATCTCTGTAACGATTCATCGGAGTTTTATTTTATTAAGAAAGAGGCTACCTGTAATATTCGGCCGTGCTCGTCGTTAGGGGGTGTGTTAAGTACCTAAGCAACATGTATTCAATTCGAAAGTTTTTAAAACCGGTTTCAACAGACTTTAAATTAGGTAGCATTGAAGTATTTAAAATTTGTATTTTTATATTGTGATAGCATTGTCCAAAGTTTTGTAAATTACAATAAACTTCTAAAAATGTAACTTCTTTTTAACTAAAATAACGCTTTTTATATTGGAAAACCAGTTGTACATTTAATTTTTACGCTCACAGTATATTGCATAACCAGGGCTGCCAGATAAATTTGTGAGAAATTCGTCAATTTCCTGAGAAAAAATAAAAAAATCGTCTTTCACGTTTCGAAAAATAGTCAAAAAAATCGAACAACTTAAAATTTAGTTTTTTATTCTTAACAATTTTTGTTCGATTTTTATAAAAAAAAAACACATTCAAACAAAAACATAATTACTTTATACCCATCTAGCATTTTCAGTCGTGTTAGAGATACTGAGAGTCTCATGAAGAGCGTCTTTGATCGTTGATGACCGCATTTTTTAATCGTAGGCAAAAACTAACACGACTGAGATTCTTCTATAGCACAACGAAAAATGCATTGTACAATCATGTTTATGTTATTCCTATAGGTTATGTTCACCTTTTTAGTGAATGAATGCAACCATTGTGCGACTTATTGCATAATATAGGACAACATGGAAATAATATGGCGAATATCATATACAATAATATTGCAAGTGAACGGGCCGCTTAACGAGTCTTTCATGTCAAGAATCGTATTAGACTCATGTAGATATTATCTTACAACTCGTGAAATGTTCGCCGTATGTTAGGTAAGTTTCAATGGACAGCCATCCCGACGACGACTCACTTGGGTCCTTATAGCGGTCCCTTGAGTGATACCCCTAGTCAGAGACAAGAGTCGGCCAGTATCCACCAGACTATTCCCCAGAGGTCTTTGCAGCCTCGAACCACCCCGACTCCCTGTCAGAGGTCCAAGCCGGGTTAGCTCCGCTGATTTTAAGCTGACTTAACCAGCTACGCCGAAGATTTAATTGTTTAGAATAAAACATTCAATAATGTTACATTAAAAAACTAAACCCATGGCTTTGAAAATATGCATATCGCGTTATTTTCGCAACAATTTCACATGTATTATTTTAAAATTATTTATTATAATGACACAAAGAAATATCTTTGAAAAATCTATTTTAAATTTCTGATGGGCTTAACTCCATTTGTTTTTCTTATTTGTTTGGTGCCAATGACTTTAATCTAGCCAAACTGCTTTCAATTGTTATCATTAGATTTTTAGAAGATATGTGCGTCAATTAAAAAAACGAAACACTACACTTCAGACTTTTTTTTGCCAAACTTCAGAGATATGTACAAAAAGTTATTTTTCTACACAAAGTGCGATTCAAATTGTAGAAAATCTATCAGGGTCAGAAAATTAAGAGTTGTCAATGTGACGTCTCAAAGATTTTTAGATTGCAAAAAGACAGATACTTGAAAAATGTAAATTCAGCAAGATATGTTTTAAGCAAATAAAAATTGACGATCTTGCTAAGGTATGGCATCTCAGCGTAAAAGCTAAGCGAAAGAAAACGTTCTGCCTTCCGCTTTTGTTAATATACGGCTGCTAAACATTCCAATATTAAAAAACGAACGTGTTAGAAAATTTAATGTTTTATTCAGACTTTGGAGACTAAAAAATAAAAAAATCAGCAAATCGGCACTTTGCTAATTTCGGAACAAAAAATCGTCAAATATGGCAGCCCTGTTGCTTAACTTATATTTGCTCTGGTAATCAATTGTTACATCGTATCGTATCAATTAGGTTTTATTGAATTTTGCTGTTTATATTTAAGAGGACATTTACAAAAATTATGCGTTGTTTACTTTGAGCTAACTTAATGCTAAATTTTCATTATGAATACGGCTGATAATTTTTAATTTTATTGATAAACTAATAATTATTTAACAAGGTTTCTTTTAAATGTGCTAAATTCATATTATTGATAAACTAAAATTTATTGTTGATTGTATAAGCTGCGCATTTCACTATAACTACATATAACTTTAAAAACAAATTTTCGTTCCTTTTCATCACATTTTGATTATATTTTAAACCTTTTTAGGGTCCACCAAATGGTCCCGGTCAAGGCCCGCCTGGTCCTCCCGAACGTGCCGGTCAGGAAAACCTACATGCTTTGCAAAGAGCTATTGACACAATGGAAGAGAAAGGTCTTCAAGAGGATCCGCGATATACTCAACTTCTCGCAATTCGCGCAACCTCAAAACATCAACATTTAACCAGCAATCAGATTAATATGTTGAGAACACAAATAACAGCATACAGACTTTTGGCACGTAATAAACCCATTTCCATGCAAATGCAACAAGCATTTCAACAGGCGGCACAACAACAGCAGCAGCAACAAGGTCCACCTGGACCTACAATACCAGGACATCCTGGAGTTCCAGGACCAGCGCCAGGGCCACCAGGACCTCAGCAGGCTGGCCAGTCTGGCACACCTCCACAATGCCCTACACCACCAGCTTCACCTTATGGGCAACCCCCGGGAGTGGGTAAAATGCAGCCACCACCTCATGTACAGCAACCGCAACAGCAAATGCCACCCGCACAAATAGGTCAGATTGGAGGTCCCCAACCAGGGCCACCAGTAACTCCACAAGATATACATCAAATGCCAAATGGTGGAAAACCCCCAGGACCTCCAATGATGGCTGGAGGACAACCGCCCATATCATCACCTATGCCCGCCACTATGGCAGCTCAAGGTATACGTCCTCCAGGTCCCGCTGGCATGCCTCCCCAAGGCGTTCCTAAAGCCGGCGCACCCCCACCACAACAACCAATGCCTAAACCTAATCGTATAACGACAGTGGCAAAACCACAAGGTTTAGATCCCATTGTTTTGTTGCAGGAAAGAGAAAATCGTATTGCTTCTAGGATAGCTTTGCGTATGCAGGAACTGCAACGTTTACCGGCAACTATGCCAGAAGATCTAAGACTACAAGCAGCTATTGAACTACGAGCGTTGAGAGTTCTAAACTTTCAAAGACAATTAAGGACAGAAATTGTTCAATGCACTAGACGCGATACTACTTTAGAAACGGCTGTAAATATTAAAGCTTACAAGAGAACTAAAAGGCAAGGGTTGCGTGAAGCTCGTGCAACAGAGAAACTCGAGAAACAGCAAAAACTTGAAGCTGAACGTAAACGCAGACAAAAACATCAAGAATTCCTGGCTGCTGTTTTACAACATGGCAAAGATTTCAAAGAATATCATCGTAACAATAAGGCTCAATTGGCTAGAATGAATAAGGCCATTATGAACCATCATGCTAATGCCGAGAGAGAGCAGAAGAAGGAGCAAGAACGTATAGAAAAGGAACGAATGCGTCGTTTGATGGCCGAAGATGAAGAAGGTTATCGTAAACTTATTGATCAAAAGAAAGATAAACGTTTAGCATTCTTGCTTTCGCAAACCGATGAATATATTTGCAATCTAACACAGATGGTCAAACAGCACAAAGACGATCAAATGAAGAAAAAAGAGGAAGAACATAGACGTTTGCTGCAATACAAGAAGGAGTTGTTAATGAGTGGAGAATATATAAATATTGATGATAGTAGTGTAGCGGCAGATTTACATGTCAGTGTTGTAGAACAAAGTACCGGCAAGAAATTGTTTGGAGAGGACGGTCCTTTATTGAAACATTTGCATAGATGGTTAGAGCAACATCCCGGCTGGGATTGGGCGGAAGATGATGATAACTCTAATAACGAAGATGAAGATGCCAAGAATAATGAGAAAGAAACAGAAGAAGAGGAAGAGGACAAAATCAAAGAGGAAGAAGAAAAGAATGATGATCAAATTATTGAAGATCCTACGGCTTTTATTAAAAAGGTTAAAGTAGAAGACGATGAATATCGTACAGAGGAGCAAACATACTACAGTATCGCCCATACTATACATGAGAAAGTCACTGAACAATCCAGTATTTTGGTTAATGGTCAATTAAAAGAATACCAATTGAAAGGTTTGGAGTGGTTGGTGTCGTTGTATAACAACAATCTAAACGGTATCTTGGCCGATGAAATGGGTTTGGGTAAAACAATTCAAACTATTTCTTTAGTTACCTATTTAATGGATCGCAAAAAGGTTATGGGTCCATTTTTGATAATTGTTCCACTTTCAACTCTGCCCAATTGGGTTTTAGAATTTGAGAAATGGGCTCCTTCAGTGGCAGTTGTCAGTTATAAGGGTTCGCCGCAGGGTCGTAGACTTTTGCAAAATCAAATGCGAGCCACCAAATTTAATGTTTTACTTACTACATATGAATATGTTATTAAAGATAAAGCCGTTTTAGCCAAAATTCAATGGAAATATATGATTATTGATGAAGGTCATCGTATGAAAAATCATCACTGCAAACTTACCCAGGTTTTAAATACCCATTATATAGCACCCTATCGTTTACTGTTGACGGGTACCCCATTGCAAAATAAGTTGCCCGAATTGTGGGCTCTATTGAATTTCTTGCTACCCTCTATTTTTAAATCGTGTTCCACTTTTGAACAATGGTTTAATGCTCCTTTTGCCACAACCGGTGAAAAGGTAGAATTGAATGAAGAAGAAACTATTTTGATTATCAGACGTCTGCATAAAGTGTTGCGCCCCTTCTTGCTTAGACGTTTGAAAAAGGAAGTCGAACATCAATTGCCCGACAAAGTGGAATACATTATTAAGTGTGACATGTCTGGCTTGCAGAGAGTGCTTTACAAGCATATGCAAAGCAAGGGTGTTCTGCTTACCGATGGTTCCGAAAAAGGTAAACAAGGTAAAGGCGGTGCTAAGGCTCTTATGAACACTATTGTCCAGCTACGTAAACTTTGTAATCATCCATTTATGTTCCAACATATTGAAGAGAAGTTTAGTGATCACACTGGAGTGCATGGCATGGTTTCGGGACCCGATCTATACAGGGTGTCGGGTAAATTTGAATTACTGGATCGTATCTTACCAAAACTTAAAGCCACCAATCACAGAGTATTGCTTTTCTGTCAAATGACCCAATGTATGACTATTATTGAGGATTACTTGGGTTGGCGTCAATTTGGTTACTTACGTTTAGATGGTACCACTAAGGCAGAAGATCGCGGTGAACTTTTGCGTAAATTTAATGCCAAGGGTTCCGACTACTTTGTCTTTTTGCTGTCTACACGTGCCGGTGGTTTAGGTTTAAATTTACAAACAGCTGATACTGTGGTTATTTTCGATTCCGATTGGAATCCTCATCAAGATTTACAAGCTCAAGATCGTGCTCATCGTATTGGTCAGCGTAATGAGGTTCGTGTGTTGCGTCTTATGACCGTTAATTCAGTGGAAGAACGTATTTTGGCCGCAGCTCGTTATAAGTTGAATATGGACGAAAAGGTTATTCAAGCAGGTATGTTCGATCAAAAGTCTACGGGCAGTGAACGACAACAATTCTTGCAAACAATTTTGCATGCTGATGATGCCGATGAAGAGGAAGAAAACGAAGTGCCCGATGATGAAATGGTCAATATGATGATTGGCCGTAGTGAAGAGGAAATAGAATTGTTTAAAAAGATGGACGTGGATCGTAAGAAAGAGGATGAACGTTTACATCCAGGCAGAGAACGTTTAATAGATGAATCCGAATTGCCAGATTGGTTGACCAAGGATGATGAAGAGGTAGAACGATGGCACACATATGAAGAGGACATTATTTTGGGTAGTTAAGACCAATATTATTTATTGGAGTAAAATTAAATTTTTTTGTTTTTTTTTATCTTCAGGTCGTGGTTCTCGTCAACGCAAGGAAGTCGATTATACTGATAGTCTTACGGAAAAAGAATTATTACGAGCTATTGATGATGGTGCTGAATTTGATGATGAGGATGAGGAGGAAGAAGCCAAGCGTAAACGACGTAAACGTAAAAATCGTAAAGACGATTCGGACGATGATTCTGTGGTGGGTCAAACCATAAAAAGAAGACGTCGTCAAAACATCGACAAAAAGCTTAAGAAACAAATGAGTAAAATCATGTCGGCAGTTATTAAATACACCCATGAGGATGGACGCATAATTTCCGAACCGTTTATGAAGCTTCCCTCAAGAACACGGTTGCCGGATTATTATGAAATCATTAAGCGGCCTGTCGACATAAAGAAAATTTTACAACGTATAGAAGATTGTAAATATGCTGATTTGGATGATTTACAAAAGGATTTTGTGCAACTTTGTCAAAATGCACAAATTTATAATGAAGAGAATTCTTTAATCTATTTGGATTCCATAGAGTTGGAAAAAGTATTTGTAAATATAAAACAACGCATACAAGCACAATCCTCGCAAAATTCATCAACCACTGGGGATGGTGGTGCTAATCCTTCAGATAATTCAGATAACGAGGATAATTCGGGTCAAGATAATTCAGATGATGAAGAAATCGCGTCGACTTCAGCAGCTGCAGTTAAAATGAAATTAAAGCTTAATAAAACCATAGCAAGCACACCATCAACACCCATACCCTCAGCATCGTCAGCTCCAGCAGTAAGTGCTTCGACCAGTAAAAAGCAAACAAGACGCAAACGTTCCCAAAAGAAGTACACCATATCGGATGATGACGATGACGACATGGATTAGCTACCACTAGTAGTGGTATTCTCTTTACAACAAACTCACAATGAATAGAAGCTTAGCAATGATAGGAGAGAAGAAATCTCTATTAAAGATATTTAGTCATTGGTTTTTTGCTTGTCCTTATGTTTTATTTTTCTTAACTTTCTATTTATTTCTACTATCGGTTTAAAATTTTATCCACTTTCTTGTAAAATTTTGTTTAGTATTTTAATTTTGTTAAAAATTTTCATAATATCATTTTTTTAGTTTACTTTTAATTATAGTCGCTATAAACAACAATTTTTTCATCTAATGTATTTTATAAATGAATCTTCAGATTTTGAAGAAGATAAAAAATAAAAATTTGCTATCTTCATAATTAGTTTTAAAAGAAAATGATTAAAATGCTATTCAAAAAGATTCTATAAAACATACATTAATTAATAAAAATATTCAATATAAAATAAAATTACTTACAAAAAATTAATATTTTTTAAAAAATTGCAGAAAGAAGTTTTTTTTAGGAAAAGTTAAAAAATAAAGCAAATTCCCTAATGCTGTTGACTTAATAACTTGTGTTCCTTTAGGCCTTCGAAAGTCCTCGCTCTTAAGTACTACATCGCGAAAAGGTGGATTGGGTTTTAGAAATCTACGGCGGTATGCATAACGAAATGTTGGCTTGTAGTTAGCACAAAGTTTATTCATAATAGACATACTAAATTGGAAATAACGATTTGCTAATTTCTTGTTAACGAGCTGCAAAACGTTTGCCAGCTTGTAAGAAACTGCCGTTTAATGTCAAACAATTTTTTAAGTTCCTGACTTTTATTTACTCTTTTTTTTATACCCACACTACTATAGTGGAGAGCTGATTATGCATTTGTGCAGATGTAATACCTTAAAATATGTAATAAAATAAGTTTTGACCAAAATAAATCTAAATACTCTTAGATCATTTTTTATGCATTAAGTGCGTTCCAAAGAAAACCGCATAAAAAATACTCCATTTTTTACACAAAATGTATGATGATTCGTTCCGAAATGATAAAAAACGCATAACTTCGAATCTTGGTGTAAAAATTATACCAAAATCGCATTAAAAAAATCATAAAACAAAAAAAAATAAAATTAACCAAAACAATTAATTTATTTAATATAAAAAAACACATAAAAACTTAACCAAAAACAGTTCATTTATTAATTATAAAAAACATATAAAAGGAGGGGATAGGCAAACCCGTACATTTTAACACATTTATGTGGTTAAACCAGAGGGCTTACTGCGTATTTCGATTCGAAAGAAATAATTTACGAGTTCGAATAATTTCTACTGTGTATTACGATTTTCGCAATCGTTTGAAACGATGACAGAGATTGTATTTTTTAAAAAATGGGAAATTTAATGAAAACTTTTTGTTTGTAATAGAGAGTGGCTGTTAAGAAAGGAATTTCTTGTTTTCAATAAAGTATAAAAAACTTCCATTTATACGAAATAAATATTACGAAAATCGTAATACACAGCACAAATTGTTCGAATCAGTAAATGATTTCTTTCTAACCGAAATACGCGGTTACCCACCAGTTTTATAAAATTTAAAAATTGCATTTTTTGTTTATAAACGTTTTGTATTATAAACGAAAATTTTCTTTAATATTGGTTTATTATTTGATAAAAATGATTTTTCATCGAGTTTTTTTTTACTTTTTTGCTATCTTATATCGATTTAAGATGTTTTGTCAAAATGTTGCAGTAAATACAGATATCATGGTATAAGCATTGTCTACAGAAGAGTTGTGGAGTTTATGAAGCTATTCTTTTTAGCGTTGCATTAGCTGCTATTTTAAATATGTATGCAAAAATGGTTTTATTTTCCCCTATAATTATTATATTTGCTTAAAATTATTCATTTTTTTTATTATACGTTTTTTCAAATTTAAATAATATTATAAAAGGTAAACATTTTCTTTTTACCCCTTTTTCTTCTATTATGCAACTAAAAATAACAACGGCAAAAAAATTTCATAAACTTGAAAGTGAGACGGACTTATCAAAAAAATCTATCACTCAATTTTTAAGCGACTGAATAGGATAGTGTATCGCCGGCTTTAATAATATTTTCTAGTCAAAATTAAGAAAACTAAAATTTCCGTTTTGCACTAAAATACATAAAAGGTGCTTTTTTTACGATTTCCAGCACACCCCTGAAAGGCTTGCACTATAACAACGTTTACTAATAGTGGAAATTTATTTCCAAAATTCAAGCTCTGTTCGCCAAACTTATAGATCAATTCGACAAGTTTGCGAGGAGGCTCATATCTAGCTTAACGGGTATGTAAACAAGCAGGATTTTTCTCATGAAACTCTTGATTACATCCCGAAAAACTCGATTTTTTATGCGGCTTACCTGTCGAAGGCGTCATTGGCCCATTTGTCTTTAAATCCGAAACCGGTCTCGACCACTTTTACCCCCTAAAAGGAGGACTTTTAAATTGTACTTTGTTGTGGCATGCCGTCGTATGTATGTAGTTATAGAAATTAACATAAACAAAACTTTTCAAAAATCGGTCCCAGTTTTGCTCCCCAAATTTCGGTTAAAATCTATATATGGGCATTTCCAGCGAAAAGTCTACTTTTTGTAACGTAACGCCAGAAGTATTTTAAATTGTTTCTCAAAAAATTTTATATGTATAGTTTACTTTTTATATTTTGGTGTAAAGCGCAACTAGCTTTACATTTAGTAACAAAAGGGATAACGATTGAACAACATGGTCCGAAAATACAACCTAATTTGCAATCTGGCGTTACATATAAAAAAATGAAGGCTTTTCGCTGAAAATGCCCATATTTACCTTAAAACGAGCAAAGATTTTGTGGTACAAATATCACGACATGTCAAAATGGAAATGCCCATTTAAATCGGCTAAGTTAAGAGCACTTTTCTTCTCTGTTTGCCCAGCGCCTAGAATAAAAAATACACCATTTGAATGGTATTTACTGCCAGAAGTGTACAATATACATATATTTTAATAAAATCTGTTCAATATTTTCATAGCGTTCAAGGTATATTTACACAAGGTAGACTCATTTGCGAGTGTAGACATGCTGCTCTATAAAAATAGCCGAGTGGAACGGAATTGTCAAAATTGTCTTCATATAAATTTAACGCACACATGTACAAATTTTGGCTCATATACACGGAATTTGACATTGGTGTTCCAACTTAGGTAAACAGCTCACAAACATATGGGCCAACGAGTTTACCTTGTGTAAATATACCTTGATAGCGTTCAAATTTGATACTAACACATATGCAAAACACATAAATAACAATTTTGTTTTTTCCAATTATCAAATAATAAAAAATAGGGTGGTCGATAAATCAACATTTTCAAGAAACCGGTTTTCGAATATTTCTACTATATAAATCGGCACAGGCAAACCAGTTAATACGCCTTAAACTGAGAAGAATCATAAAATTTAATTTAAACAAGGTTGAGATAATTTGTATGTGACTAGAAATAAAATCGTCAAACTTTGTGATAATCGGCCCATAATATAGCATGTGACCCATACGCCTTAAACCACAACGAATTTTATCATGGTTGGTTCATAGTCTAGCACTCTTATGCTAGAAGCACAACTAGGACGAACCACGAATTGTAAGCAACGAATATTCGTCGTCAGAAATAGAACTCATTGGTGTATATGAAAATATACACAATTATTGCGTGGACCAAAATTCGTCGGGCATAACGAACTCTGCGATAGATTTACTTATATTTCTGACGCAAACGAATATATTGGCACATGGTGACTGCTATTTATTAGAATTTCTCAAGTATTTCAGTATTTAATAAGTGTGATCCCGAACTCAACGTTGGGAGCCCACGGGATCCAAATCTTACCGATAACTCTTCCCGTACTCAAAGTTTGGTAAAGTGAGAGAGCTTTTAAGAGAAAAATAATCTTCTTGCACGAAGTAGCCCGTACTTTTTCTTTGGGCTGATTGGGAAAACTGTTTAGCACAGCTGGAGAAAATAAACAATAAAAAGTACAAACAAGTATAACAGTACTTTTCGTTTATAATCACTACCGCTTATAGCCACATTAGCAATATAGTCCATTTTATCTGTTTATTTTGTGTACCAAGGAATTAAATTAAAAAATATGTATTAACAAGATAATCAATAGAATATGTTCAAAAATGCTTTAATTTTACTTTTTAATAATAACGTTTTGTTTTGGGGTAGAAATTTGTTTTTTATTGTTCCCGTACTTTTGTACATTTTTTGTCTATTAGAGAATGAAATTTTTGTTTGCTCTCATTTTACCGAACTTTACCCAAAAAGTACGGGATCGCAACTATTGTGTCTCATTTGGCATATTTACGCATCGAATTCTGGGGACCTACTCTTCTCTATTGCGACGCGAAAGAAAATTGTAGCAAATCTAGCGATTGGTACTCTTTAATACGTTTGCGCATATGTATGTCTTTCGCATCTTTTAATTTTTTTTCTTTTCGTAAATCATCGCTTTATTTTATTTAAATTATCCAATTTCAAATATTTTTATACACTTTGGCATTTCATTACTGTAAATCCGCACAATCTTTAATTTTTACTGCCACTATTCAGCTTAATTTTCAGAAAATGTTGAGAAAGCGATAGAGAGTACCAAGTTGGCATTTAGCTTTCGCATCGAAATTGTTTTCGAATCGCAATAGAGAGTAGATCCCCTGACCGACGAATACGTCGTGCAATGCGAAGTACGTCGTTCGTCCCAGTTGTATTTATACAATTAAATTTTTAACTATGTAATTGAGAGAAAAATTTTGAAAATTTTATTTTTACAAACTTGCAACGAGTTTCTCCAAGTAAGGTACATAAACGAACAGGCCTATTTTGACAAATGAAAAATCCTTAATACAGTGGCTATACATATTTATGTACATATTACTACATCAATAGTATTAATTAAACATACATACATACTTACATTAATATGTAAAAATGCATAGAAATTTTTCCCAAACTATAGTTTAAGAAGTTGAATTCGAATCACAAATTCGGTTTTCAAAATTTGATGTAGTTTTTCAGCATACTTTCAAAAAAAATATCGAACTTAAGCAGATTATTTAAATGCACGAAGAAAAAAAATTACCAACGATCGCCAACAAAACCCTTACAAAATATTTAACATTTTAAAGCAGAAGTGGTCTTTTTTTAGAATATTGTTTAAAACTGGACTTGAGTTTCTCAGAAAGTTTTTAATAGTAGTTGAATTAACCCCTAGAAAATATTTTTATTCATTTCTCAGGCAACTTTTTCCGAAATCTTGTCTAACAGGCAATAAGTACGCAATTTTTATTTTATTTTATTCGACCTTTATTATTATAATACAATTATACCAAAATTTTCGGAAAGATTGGAAAAATCAAATATATATGATAGTAAAATATATAAAATAGCTCATAAATCTTTTAACACAGTAGGTAAACTATTTACTAAAATAAAAGACAAAATAAAGAAGATTGAAATGTCAAATATTGTTTATAAAATAACTTGTAAGGGCAATGATAGTGGACAGTGTAATATGGTATACAACAAAAAATAAACTAAAAACTAGGATAGCAGGACATAAGTCAGATCATAAATATAGACATATTTCATCACAAAAAACAGCTTTATCATCCCATTTGTTTTAAACACAGAAAATAACTATAAGCGTAGATTTATGTTAGACATGTTACAAATCATAAATGTACCAACAATGTCGAGCATTAATTTTAAGTCTGGCACTGAGAATGTACCACAAGATTATAGACATTTAATAATTTATAAAAATAGAAACGGATGTTAAAAATTTATTTTTATTGTAATAGATCAAGTTTGATTTTAAAAATATTTTTGTATTCAATTGAAAATATTTTTTAATTTTGTCATTTTAATATATTGTTTAATTTGTTTGTTAAATAAGAAAAGAAAAAAACCCTAAAGAAGGCACTAAAAGAAGTGCCGAAATATTGGTTAAAATAACCGTTTAAAGTTTTTTATAAAAAATTAAAAAAAGACCTCAAGCTTGAAAATTTAGTTATATTATTTTTAATTTTATTTATGCATTTTCGATGATGGAGAATGTCTGGAAAAGTCATAATTATGAGCTCAAATCTTTCTTAAGGTTTTCAGACTTTTTTGACATTGATGAGTTTTTGGTTTGCCAAAAAGTTTATATTAAATTATGTATGTATGTCCTCTGTCGCTGCAAAAAATATTAAATATTTTATTTTATTTCTACTGGCGCTTATTTTAAATATTAGGGCTGACCAGGGATGATAAATGACATTTACCAAATTGTACTTAGTTAGACAAAAAATTGTACATTTTAGGCCCTAATTGTACTAAATCACAAATATGTTGTAATATTATATATACATATAAACATACATTAATATTCACTTTTACCTTACATTTATTTTTGCAATATTCATTTGCCAATTAACAAAAAAGTTATGTAACTAATAAAAATTTTAGACGAATAATTTTTAGCTTATTTTTTAAAGATGATAGTCAAACAGTGTACAAATATGTTTAACAGAGTAACACGTCCAATAAATATTGTTTTAGAAAGTAAGTTTCTTTTGGATTTGGTAATCCGCTAAAAACCCTCTTACCGCGATTGATTGTACGTTAATAAATCAAGCTACAGTCGTTATATGAATCCCGTATAAAAGTATTTGTATATTTCATATCAGAGTCCAACTTACGGAATTCGATATCGATCGAAATTACAATTTAAATTCCGTAATTTGGACCCAGGTATAATAAGGAACAAAATAATCATTTTATTATTTGTCAAGGAGATCAAATTTCGACTGATGTAGGAAATTAGATTTTTGATAAATTTCTAGATAACGCTACTTTTTATTAGAAAAGGTCCATTAAACATATAATTTTTTTTTGTTCGAGACATAAAACTTAATAAAAAAAAAAAATTTATAAAAAGGTTAAGTCTAAATTATTTTATTTATTTTTTATTTTTTGTTAATTTAATAGCAACAAGTTTCATTTGTCCGTAGTTAATATTAAGTCTGAAATAAATTCGATACAGTATTAACATAAAGGAGATTTCTTTGCTTTGTTTTTATTAATTTATGGTGTGAAAAAATATGTCTCACATTCACCGACGAATGTAGTAGAGATAATATACCTTTGGCAATTCTACAGATATCTGGATACATTTCATCAATTTTATGTTTCATTTCTCCAACCCTAGACCCCTTTCAGACTTGGCAAGTTAGTTGCGCAAGTAACTTACCGAGTACAACAAAGTCTGTACTAAATATTTTTTTCCTTACCCCGACCTTACCGCTGACGTCTACGAACCAAGAGTTGCGCAAGAGACTTGCGCAAGTAACTTGCCGAGTGTGAAAGGGGTCCTAGACCAAAAAGTACAATTGTACTGACTTTATCATCCCTGGAGCCGACCAAGTGAAATACTAGGTTTTTTTTATAATATGTTGCTTTACTCGCTACACTTACCTTTTGCCGAAAACTTGCCTGGAAAGAAGAGAATCATTGACGTCAAACAATTTCGTTTTTGCAAAATTTTTCTCGAATACTTTTGTTACCTTAGAGCTGAAACCTTTCGGCTAATATTTGTAAAATTTCTCACCATACCAGGAATGATGGCATACATACATATACAGTCAGAGACTAAAGTTTAAATACACTCTTAAAATTTCGAGTTTTTGGAAAACTAAAGTTTTTCCGAAAATTTGTGGTTTGCCGTTTTGTTTTCCTTCGTTGATAATATAAAATTAAGAAAAAAATGTTTACATTTTTGAATATGATTGTAAATTTAATTTGTTTGGATGGGATAGGCGATCAAAAGTCTGGTGAACAACTAATACTGGCCACCAAAAAAAAAAAGGAATAAAAACTCCGTCCTAAGCCTTCTTCTTTTCTCACTTATTAGATGTTTTTACCGTGGAACCCTGCTGTTATATCCGCTTTCCCGTTATGGTTTTTTAACTGTTTCTGGATCAGCACGTTTATTCAAAGAATTAGCGATATCACCCACTATTTTGGTTGCGCATACTCTGGGATTTTTCTTCACTTCTCGTGGGTCATAGCTAGGATCTCGATTAGAAAGTGTTTTTTGTTGGCCGCTTTAAACCATATTTTAAATTGAAGCTGTTTGTTTATTACTTCTAACGATGTTATGGACGCTGTAAAATAGTTAACCCAACAATTTTCCTCTTTATCGATAGGGGTTTCCCTCTTAAAAATGTTTAATTATGAAAGATCTTACGCCGAAATCTATCTATTTTCCTTTACCCATAGTCTGCGTTAAATTTTACAATTAGGCATCAAAAAACTAACTTACAGCAACAATTGAACGATGAACAATAAATTTGACATCAAAAAAAGTAATAATAACGGGAACATAAAAGGAAGAAATGGTAATTAATTCGATAAACTTTTTTCCTCATTATTTTTTTGTTTTTTTTTAATGACCGTTATGTATTCAATAAGGTAAACATTTTTTTTCTGAATTTTATATTATCAACGAAGGGAAACAAAACTGCATACCACAAATTTTCGGAAAAACTTTAGTTTTCCAAAAACTCGAAATTTTAAGTGTGTATTTAAACTTTAGTCTCTGAATGTACATACATACATACTACATAAATATCACATCGCCTAGTGTCTGTAATTTTTAAATCACATTATTACTGCATAGGTACATACATATGTACATACATACATACATACCTATAAACTGCAATAATTATTTTAAGAAAATAAGGCAAAAATAATAAGCATTCTTAAACGGGGAACTGGTTTATAAAAATAAAATGTTTTGACCATAGCATACAAAGTAAACATAGATTAAATAACGGTTTATGCTACCAAACCTCATCTAAACGTGACTAACAGGTGTTTACAAATAAAACACTGCACATCTCAACCACAAAATTTTAAGAGAGTTTTTTCTTTATACCTACCTACATAAACTGTTTAAAAGAGAATTTATTGCTTATGAAAAATGGTACTTGTTGTTAGTACAACATAAGAGTATGTACGTAACATTAATATAGGTTAAAAATTATATTATATGCATACATACACTCTACGCATACAGCTGTTAAAAACTGATTCATAAAATATTAATACAAAATATAGAGACAATAACTAACAGAAAATACCGCATTCCATACATGGGAAGACAAGGTGAAAGACGTGCAGATTACTGGTTAGCTGGACAGACGTTGAACAATCTTGAAATTTAGTAGAACAACTCTTAATACAAAAAGAAAAAAGTCGTGGTATTTTAACACAAGGTACTTAATAGAATCCAAAAACAACAATGACAACAAGCAACCAACGACCAGCATAAAAAAGCGGCTAAAACAAGACAACATTTACAAACGGTTTGGAGTGAGAGTTTTACTAAGAGCTGAGGGAAAAATCAATGTCTTTAAGTTGGAGATTTAGGAGGAGAGTGTGTGCTGAGTGTATCCGAGTATTTCAATAAAAAAATTGTATAAAAATAGTTTGTGGTACGAATGCTTTAGTACGAAACCAATAAGACGTGGCGTTGGATGGAAGAATTTAAATATAAAATTATATTTAAGAAAAATATATGTTACAAAATTATAAAACAAATAAATATAAAACAATAATACAAAAAAAAAACAACTAAAAATCTATGAGAAAACCAGTTTTTTAAAAGTTATAATAATCACCAAATTAATTCGTAATGGTGAAAGTGTGAAACAAATTAAGCAATTTTTAGCAAAAACAAAAGCAAAATTATGTGTAAAATAAAAATTTTTCTTATTTAACTTTTAATGATTACCAAATTTACTTTAATTACAATACTTAAGATAAAGCAGTGTTTATTGTCTAAAAAAGATCATGTCTACATATTCAAATAATACATTACAACGACGTAAACTGTCTAAAAACAAATCAAAACATTTTAATGACAAAGATCAGTTAATAAATGCTGCAGCAGAGCCTACGACAGCGTCCCATAATGATAAGAACGAAAGACTTCAATCGGGCAGAGAAAGCAACAAACTTGAAAGCAAGACAAATTATTTTACGTACTCTGCTAACAGCAGTTTAGCTCTAGCTGCAGCTACAGCCACATCAACAGCATTTACCACCACAATACAGAACTTATGCAATGGCAACTTTACACCCGTAGTAAATTGTTGTCGTGATATAAATTGTTGCTTAAATGCAACAACCACAGCCGCATTACCCACTTGCCAGCCACTCTTTAGAGACTCAGCATCAACAATATCGCAAGCATCTAGTCTGAGGAGATCAATTTCAAGTTCTCCCTCCTACTCTTATAGAGAAAAAGAACATACGGGATCTATAACACCGGCAAAACAACAAAACCAATTAAATGTTAGTTTGCAGCCGGATAAATTTGTTTTGCAAGTAAATTTGGATCTATTTGCTTGGACTCTATTTGTGTTGGGCTTTTTAACGCGTTTCTATAAACTATCCTATCCCCGCAAAGTGGTTTTCGACGAACTGCACTACGGCAAATTTATTAGCCATTATATAAAAAATATTTTCTTTTTTGATCAGCATCCTCCTTTGGGTAAGCAGATTATTGGCTCGGTAGCTCAATTAATAGGATTTAATGGGAATTTTTCGGTTGCCCATATTGGTTCGGAATATGGTGAAAATATACCCATATTTTGGTTACGTTTCGTACCAGCCTTGTGTGGCAGTCTCTTGCCCAGTACTGTTTATCATGTGTTACTAGAAGCTGGCATTTCTAAGTGGTGTTCTTTATTGGGTGGTCTTTTAATCGTTTTTGATAATGCTTTGCTCACCCAGTCACGTTTTGTTCTAATGGAATCTATGCTATTATTCTTCTGTTCAATTGGCTTATATTTTCTATTAAAATTCCAAAAATCGCAATTTCCCCAAATCGGTTGGTTGGTGTATGGATTGGCTGCTTCCTGCTTGCTAACATGTGCCATGTGCGTGAAGTATGTGGGATTTCTGACTTTCTGTTTGGCTGGTTATTTAATTTTGCGCTATTTATGGAATTTAATATACGATGCCACAAAAACGAGTAAGTAAACTTTTTATGTTAAATTTTAAATGAGTAACATTGCATATTTACCAATTAATTTATTATTACTTATTTTTAACAAATCGCTCAAACTACATATGAAGAAAGTTTTTAGTTTGATTTTCATAAAAAAATCGTTTTTTAAACCTTTTATAAATCTAAAATATTATCAATTAATAAATAAAGCCGTCAGAATATGTTGGACTTACTAAAGATTTATATTGTGCTGACATTCTAGCTTACATAAGTTCTTAAGAGAAACTTATAGTCGATGTGATAATCTATAAGACAATTTTAGCAGCAAAAGGGAAGTATGATCCCACAGGCAAACCAGTTTGTAGACAGAATTGATTTACATATGTACATATGTGCATATGTATATCAAAACTATTTGTGCCAAATGGTACTTAATTTTTACTCAAGATTTATAGCAGTAAACATGATTTTTGGGTAGGGTATTATTTGTAAGGACTGCAAACAAATAAAGGCTATTATATTAAATATTATACTTTAATAAATTATTTAAGCTTAAAAAAAGAACCAATGTGCTAAATTTTATTAAATTATCTTGCGACCTGTACTTGAACTACCAGTTTTGTAGAAAGTTGTTTATAAGCAAAGAAGTTTTAGAATAAGAAAAGGATTAAAAAAATTTTTCCTTAGACCCCATTAAGATGCGCTAGGAGTGTTAACATACATATTGGTTTTTTTAACCTCTCCTGACAAACATGTATGTATATATTAAGTGCGAATCTGCCATTTGACTGGTTTTTTAATTTTACTCAAAAATATTTCTATGTTTTCCGATATAAAATATTTGCTTCGAAACTATTTTAAATTGTTTTTTGAAACTGCATTCGTATACATACAATGAATCTTTTGTTTCCAAGCCTTCCCTCTCTTAATAACTCACAAATAATAAATGAACATGAACCAAAGTGCTCTTTTCCATTTTTCGTTCTGAACGGGAAGTCATTTTAATTTTGAGGGATCTATTTTTTAAAATGTCGATAATTATCAAAGTAATTTTTGGGAATACAAAGTCTTAATTATAAGATTTTGTTAGTCGTTCTTAATTCCCATTTCTTACTATTGATAAACTGAAATTTATTGTTGATGGGATAAGCTATTCCTATGCACATTTCAATGGTTGCTTAGGCCAGATCGTCAGGAAATTTTATCCAAAGATTTTTGAAAAACTAAAGATATTAAACAAACAAAACTGTTAAGCGAATAAGAATTATAAGCAACAGCTTTACTTGTAACAATATCAAAGTTTAAACAAAAAGCTTTTCCTACATAATTGTAGTTGTAAGTAGGTGTTTTTATCAAGAAGTTTACTTTGTTTTTATCAAGAATAAAAATTCGGAATTGAGCACGACTAAAAAAATCTAAGTAAAATGTCGATAATTTATTAGTTTTATTTTCGAAGTCGTTACACTGATACTTTATTAGGGAAATTACAAAGCAGTATACGTTCCACATGTTCTAAGAGTTCAAAGAATAATTCAACTTGAAGAAAATCTATTGAAAATATATTTATAAGGGTTCACGGTAAAAATGTTTTACCAAATTAAATGAAATAAGAAATGGATAAAGAATGAAATATTGCGAAATCGTTAGTTCGAAAGTAATTTAATATTCTTACAATTTCATAGACAAACCCCATAATTAAAATTGTTGAATATCTTTAAAAGTTAAGTTTGTAATTTAAAACTGAAAACCCAACTAAGAGATCCTAATGATATAATTATATTAATCATTATTTTTATTGCGCTATTAAAATGAGGATGTTCCTTTCAAAACTTGACTACTATTCCACTTTTTGTGTTTTTGCACAATTTTAGAAAAAAGTTTTTTAGGAATGACATTTTGAACCAGTGTTCGAAAATAAACAGTACGTTATTTAGCGTTCGGCTCTCACACCCAAGAACGATATCTATTTTTTTAGTGATTTTGTAGACGAACACAACCCTTAATACCGTTCATAACTATTTTCAAGAAAGAAACCAACATTATATAATGTTCTGGTCTTCGTTAAAAAACAGAACAATTGTAGTGATACTGTAGACAAACATTATATTTTAATGTTTTATAATGTTTTATTTTTACATTGATAAAGAAGTGAACAAACAAAAAATTTTAACAACGACCGCACCACAAACAGCTTGTGTGTGTATTGTGTATATGTTTGTTTTTGTAAAATTATTTTGCTGGCTTTTTGTTTTTTTTTCGTATGTGTATTTTGTTTTTGTAAAAAATGTTTTTTCTTGTCTTTTGTTGAGTTTGATAAAAACAGTATTATTTTTGTATTCGAAAGATGACTAACAGGGAAACGTTATCTTTTTTAATGGTTTTCTACACAAACAAATCTACCGAACCGAACACTATGTAACGATATTTAGTGTTTATTTTCGAACTCTGTTTTGAACTGGAATAATCTACTCTTGTCGAAATAACGGATTTTAATTTTTTTCTGGTGTAATTATAGATTTTTGGCCCAATTTTAGTTCCGCTGAGCTTTCATTTCAATGTTACCAAAAAAATCAGTTTTGCCGAAAGTTAAGGAAGGTTTAAATTTTCGGCTACTTTAAATGATTATTTTGGATATCAAAAATGTTAAATAAATAACTTTTTACGATTCACTTATTTGATCAAATTTTAGTTTAATATGTTTTACTACTTTAAGAAAATATTGCAACTAAGTATGGCCATTAATTTATTAAATTACACTGTGCTGGTTGAAAAATAGACAAGCCGGGTAAACGGCGTTTTAACATAATTCGGGTACGCTGTCTCCAATGGTGCTAACCGTTTTTTAGGTTAGCTCCTGATTTCGAGATATACCGTTATTTCGAAAATGGAGAAGGTTGCACAACATATATTCGCGTAACTCAAAAACTGTTTAGTTTATTAAAATTATGAATTGTATTAAACCGCTGTATTTGTACGGTTAAAATTCTTAAATTTGTCTGCTGCAGTGCCTAGGACCCCATAGATGGGTCAAATGTATGACCAACTCCACTTTATTTTTCATCTCAATAATTTATTTCTAACATACCTACCTGCTATCTCCATACAAAATGTTCAATGCAGACTAGAAATATATTGAAGAAATAGTCCCATAAATGCCCAGGAGTCGCCCCTAGTGGGATACAATTTATGACCGACCTCAATTAGTTTTTTTACATTTTCTCGTGACACAATTGCCCCTTATCACCACTTCTTAGTGGGCTGCAATACAAATATTGCGTTTTTTGAAATTCTTAAATAAATTAAGACTTGACTTTTGTGAATAAAATCAAAAGTTCCTAACAGATTTTAATAATTTATGGCTTGTTTTGTTTAAAGCTTTGTTTTTTATATGTCAAAAAATTAGAAGCCTAGCTGCATTTTCCAATTTTTTATGAATTTTTAAAAAACAAAAATTTCAAAATTTTGATAAAAAAAATAAATTACATACATATTTTTTTTCAAAAAAAAATTATGTTTCTAAAACGACTACGCATATCAGAAAATAGTTTTAATTTTCTTAAAGGAAATTTTATTGCGGAATTTTTTGTTAGTAGTTTCAATAAACTAAACCGTTTTTGAGTAATGCGAATATATGCGTTTCGAAGTAACGGTATATCTCGAAAACAAGAGCTAACCTAAAAAAACGGCCATTGGATTTAACGTACTTAAAATATGTTAAAACGCCAAGTGACCAGCTTGTCTTTAAAAAAAGAGTCAACTTACAGCACAGTGTTATTATAAGAAAAAAAAAATCATTCACAAAAAATTTTATGAACATTCAGGTTTGTGATAGAAATCGATTTTGAAAACGGAACGATTTAAAAGCGATACTCTCGGTTTCAGTATATTCAAACATTGATTTCTTATGTATTATACTTTTATTTTCTATATATGTTCTTTAAAATTTAAACATAAAATAAAGCCTTAAATTCAGAAATGAATTTTAAAATCGCTCAAAATTCATCACACCTTTTAAAATCAATTGTTTTGGAATCGATCGATTTTCATCATATGCCTGATTAATATTCGTATTTCAAAAATATGACTTTCCAACTTAAAATAAGTTGATAAAAAAACTTCATAACTCTTTTTGCAATTAAAATTTTTGAAACATCCCTTTTCCAGCTTTTCATTTAATTCTACAAACAGCGGTGCAATTTCTTATGTTCACTGTTATACCGATTTGCATTTATTTGAGCATATTCTATATACACTTAAATACTCTGTATCGTGCTGGTCCGCATGATAGTGTTATGACGAGTGCCTTTCAGGCTTCTTTAGAAGGCGGCTTAGCTTCGATAACTAAAGGACAACCTTTAAAAGTGGCTCATGGTTCACAAATCACGCTTAGGCATACTCATGGCCGCACATGTTGGCTACATTCACATGCTCACGTGTATCCTGTACGTTATCCCGACAAACGTGGTTCTTCGCATCAACAACAGGTGACATGCTATTCTTTTAAAGACGTTAACAATTGGTGGATTGTAAAACGACCTAAACGTGACGATTTGGTAGTTGGAGATCAACCTGATGCTATACGTCATGGTGATGTTATACAATTGGTGCATGGTATAACGAGTCGAGCTTTAAATTCACATGATGTAGCAGCACCCATGACGCCGCAATGCCAAGAAGTTTCATGTTATATTGACTATGAAATCAATATGGTTGGGGAAATTCTGTGGAAAGTTCATATTTTAAACAAAGATACGGTGAGAATTTTATTATTTGTGCTGAATAGAATTTTAAATTATATTTTGTTTCTTTTTATTAATAAATAGGAGGGTCCAATTTGGCATGCTATTAAATCCGAGGTGCGTTTAATACATGTTTCAACTGGAGCAGCTTTGAGATTCACTGGACGCCAGTTGCCAGGTTGGGGGTTCAATCAGCATGAAGTTGCTGCCGATCGTGTTACAGATAATAAAGATGCTATATGGAATGTTGAAGAGCATCGATATACAAAAGGTAAGGTTTTATGAAGGCTTCCAAGTTCAAAGCCAAAATTTTTTTTCTTGAATACCAAGACAAATTTTATATAGGCAAATTTCAAGACTAATGAAGTTATAACACTTACATATGATTCCTTTATGAACATAAAAATTTAACAACATGAAGTTCTTGGAAAAGTTGAGAAACTGGATGGTTTTTGTTTGGTAGGCACTTTTAATGCGACCGTACAGTTTCAGAATTCCTATTCACGGGTAACAATATGTTTTGACTTTAAGTCCATCTAAAAATCGCTCCAACCTTTGTATATTTATGTATATTAAAAAAAAAATATGTTTTGACAAATCAAAAGCCAACAATAAGAACCATCGGTAATAAAAAAATAGTAAAGGGTGGTTAAATTTTAAGGGCCGATGTTGATTTTAAATAAAACACAAATTATTTAGGAAATTATTGTCATTTCTTTTTATTATGATAATATGTATTTGGTATGGTTCAATTACACTATGCCACACAAAAAAAAATTAACCTCAAAAATGAGATATTCTCTAAGATAAATCGGGGCTGCTGATCACGAATCTGGCATTCAGTTATTTTTCTCAAGAAGCGTTTTCGAGATATACGCGAAAATAATGTTTTTCTGCAGTTGTTTTAGGTATTTCGAAAAATCTCGAGAGCTGTTCAACTGAATGGTACAACATTTAACATTTTGCATAGATATCTCTTTTCTCTTTCAGAACATATGGATCTGTGTGGATCTGATAAAGATTTACTGAGTTACAGGACTTTAAACTTGAAAAAAGTGATTTTTTATGTTTTTTCAAAATTCACCATTTTCATTCACTCCATTAAGGCAATAAAACAAATTAAAAAATTGTTTTTAACATGTATCTTAAATAATATTTTGTTTCAAACATAGTATGCGTCAAATTGTTATCGACGGACAAAGAATTAAGAAATAACGGCATATGTATTTAGTGAAAACATCCGAATTTGAATTTTCATAAAAAAAAAATTTAAGAACGCTACTATTACACTGCGGAACAGTAAGTTTTCAGTCTGGAATTTGATTGCAAATTTTTTACTAATTTGAGGTCGCTGATTTCAAATCTAATCTCCATTTTTCTTTACCAACTCTTGTATTCGAGATATACCGTTATGTCCAAAATTAAGGCACTTTCACTACATATATTAGAATAACTAAAAAACGATTGACCATATTCAGTAAAATAAAAATCCCAAACTCGGCAACAATATTATATTAAAGCAGTGCCTACATTGTTTTTAAATTTGCCCTGAAGTTTTAGAGATATCGTAGAATTTTTGAAAAAATGGTGAATTTTGAAAAACATAAAAAATCACTTTTTTCAAGTTATAGTCCTGTAACTCATGGCATCATTAGCCATAAGCAATTGTTTTAACATAGATTTTACACACTACGTGCTTTGTTTGTTATTCTGATAATTCAAAAACAAATGGTTATATAAGAAAACAGAACTTTTTGTAGTGAATAACATAACGTTTAATCACTTAAGGTGCAAGAAAAGCCATGTGAAACGATCCTCCGATGTTGCATAATATGACACTTAAGAATTTTATTAATAAAATTTCTGGTTTATCGAATAATTGATTATATATAAATCTAACAATCAAGATCTTTGATTAATCGATTAGGCGCACTTTTCTAATCTTTACTATCTTAAAATTTATTAAAATTCCTATCCTAATTATAAAATAATAAAAAATACCTTTTTTCAGTACACGACGAACGTGAACGTGAAAAGCAACTGTTGGCCGCTGAAATGCTACCTACAAAACCGACAACGCTTACATTTTTGGATAAATTTTTTGAGCTGCAATCAAAAATGTTATGGAATGGTCCTCAAATTCAGGCTCATATGTACAGTTCAAATCCCTTGGAATGGCCTTTACTTTCCAAGGGTATAGCCTACTGGTTGGACACAAAGTCAAATGGACAAATTCATTTATTGGGCAACATTCTGATATGGTATACCAGCACTGTAGGTGTTTTATTTTATATGGTTTTGTGTTTATTTTATATTCTACGGCGGAGACGTTTATGTTACGACATCGATGAGTTGGAATGGCAGAAATTTGTTTCAGTTGGTCATATATTTTTCGTTGGCTATTTAATACATTATTTGCCCTATTTCTTTATGGAACGTACACTATTTTTGCACCATTATTTTCCGGCATTTCTATTTAAACTGCAACTATTGTGCTATGTTTTCGAACACATTGATTATTTGTTACGACGTCATTTTGGTACAGCTCTATGGTTGGTACGATCTTATCGCCTGGGTGTTATATGTTGGTTTGTGGCAGTTATCTTTACTTATGTACGTTTTTTACCGCTAAGTTATGGTTTAGAGAAACTAACAGCCGATGATGTTATTAAACTACGTTGGAAAGATACTTGGGATTTTGTCATTCAAAGGGATATAGTAGTGCATTGATTATATAGTAAAATTAATTAAATTATTTATAGGTTTAGCAAATAAGGAAACTACTCCATGTATAATTATTGTATTTAATATTTGCTAATTAAATAAAATTTTAAGTTTAATTAAAAATTTATACACAAATATAATAAAAATTATATATAAAAATAATTGTAAATAAACCCCGTTTATTGTTAGTGACATGTGATGTTTTTACAATAAGCCATTCAATTGTGAAATTCACTGGAATTTTCAAGATGAGAAACTTTGAGAATTTTTCGCAGTCTTTAATATATTGTGCATACAAACATTTGAAAACTATATTAACGATTTTAGAATGATGGTGTGATGTTCGACTTATTTAGGATGGGCAAAATTATAAATTAAAATCAAGTGGAAGTAAAATCGAAAAATTCAATCAATTATCCTATAATTTATCAATTATTTTATAATTTATCGAAGTTTTATTGGTTTTTAAAGATTTTAGTCTCATTCGAATTAGATTTCCAGATATTATAGTAATTATGTTTAAATGTTGGAAGCCTCAAACCCTGAGCTTAAGGAAACGATGATGATATGAGCTCAAATGTCCCTAAATTATTTATTTTATATTTCGCAAAACTTAACATGAAGGGAGAAAAACTTTATATCCTCCCGGGAACGTAAAAAGTCGTAAAAGTTAAGATAGAAATTTCTTCAAAGAGAATATACAGGGGTGTCCTGGAAATCGAAAACGCAAAACGCTAGAATTTTAAACGTCGTTTTTTCTCTAATAAAATAATTTTATGACAAATATAAAAATATTTCTCTATTAAACAGTATTTTACAACAAAAATTATAAAAATTGCATTAAAAGCGAATTTAAAACAACTTTTAAATTCTTGCGTTTTGCGTTCTCGATATCCAGAACACCCCTGATAAGGTAAAAATATAACGATTATCTATAACTCCCTTAAATTCATTTAATCGGAGTGGAGCCATCTCAATTATAGAAAGTAATTTCTTTAAAAATTCCCATTACATTTAAGGATTTTTGATTTTTAAACTAACATTGCAAACATTTTCAATTTAAATAAAGTTACTAAATAAAATTTAGTAGGATCAAAAATACGAAAAACAGAGGTAAAGGAAACAACAGAGGTAAAGGTAAAACATGTAAAATCAATTAAAAGGTAAAAATACAATTTGGTTTAAGGATTGATGTTTGACTATTGACTTCAGCAGTCGTCGATGGCTGCGAGTGTAAGACGGCAAATCCCTCTGAGGAGATCGGGTGGTAGCGATCGAAACATGTCAGGGTAACCAGCCACCTGGGTTCGAATCTCAGGTCAATCAAGAATGAATGATTGATTATCAATAGCAATTTTAATTCATTTTCATGTTGTAAAATTCCTTTCTTCATAAAAATAATTTAACGAAAATTAAATTTGATGAACTTAAGTAGTTCAACAAAATTACCACAATACTAATTAAAATCAAAAATATTTTAAAATTTAAATTTTCTTTAGCAGAAATGTTTGTACATATTTTAACAAATTTTAAATTCAATCTTAACACAGTAAACATTAATAAATCGCTAAAAACTGCTTTATTACATAACTTCAACACATTTTTAAACATACGTACCTTTTGTATTTTTAAACAAATTTTTCGTATATTAATAAGATTCATTAAAAATTTCCATTTTTATCGTAACTATTTTTATGTCTTATTAAAATCATCTCATTTTATTGATTTATTTTTCGTTTTCATTTCAAAAATAAAAAGCAAAACCACGTTGTACATAACTTAAACCAATATCAGAACCAGGAGGAAAATCATTACGTAATTGTAAACATGTTTGAGAAGTCCAAAAGGCAAAATTCTAAAAATAAATAAGTAATATAAATATGAGAATAATTTCTAGTGTGATTAATAATTGTTTAAAAATAAAGTGCTTGAAAACACTTTTCTTAAATCTAAAATTAAAATTTGAGTTTTATTAAAAAAAAAAAAACAAGAGAGCTTAAATTTAAATAAAAGCAGCAATGGAACTAGCAAAACATTTGTTACCGCGACTATCGGTTTTGCGCACCGGAACGACTCGGAGTTCAACGAACACCGACCATGGTTAGAGAAAAAAAAATGGAAAAAAGTCGCAAAAATATAAAATATAATAAAAAAAGTCCAAAAAAAAATACCAAAAGAAAAAAATCACGAACAAAAAAGGATGTGTTATTATAAAATAATTGTCAAAATCACTGAAAACACAAAAAAAACACCTTAATTTTAAATTTTTTCCAATTAGAAGTAATGCAAACCAGACGATCATGTTCTGGATATCGAATGCGATTAAAATTAAAATCAAATATCATATCAACCCTATCACATGAGATTCACGATTGCTTTTTCCCCTTCGAGGGGAATGAACATATCATGGGTACAACAATTCCACTTGTTATTCACGATTGGGGTGAATATAATAAAGTTTGGAAAAAAGAATGCTGGGCTATTGGTAGTTATTAATGAGGCATCGAAGTATTAAATTAAAAGAATTTAAAAAAACATGCCTAAACAATTCGCTAAGTCGATTTAGCCATGTCCGTCTGTTGAAAACACGCTCACTTCCGAACAACTCAAAAAAAATGAAATTGGTGTCAAATTGTTTGTAGTTATCCTAAGCAGTTTGGGATTGAAATCCAGCAAAATCGGTTCAGTAGGTTGTGGAACAACAACCTTAAAAAATTGATAATTTTGTTGCAAAAAACAACATAAATGGTGAAAAAAGGCTCGGAATGAGATAAGATTTTGCAAAAATTCGTTTTATTTGACTGGAAATCACACTGTAAAATTTCGTAAAGATCCGCCCATAATTTACCCTAGGCCCCATATAAACACTACTCCCGGAAAACAGTTTAGTACGCCTAAAACCGTAAAAAATAATGCTATCATAACAAAATTTGGTACGTCACAGTTTTTTAGGACTAGAAATGACTATCGGTCCATAATTTACCTTAGGCCCCATATAAACCCTACTACCGGAAAACAGTTTAGTACGCCTAAAGCAATAATGAGTAATGCTATCATAATAGAAATTGGTACGTCACAGTTTTCAAGGACTAGAAATAACACTGTGAAATTTCGTGATGATCGGTCCTTAATTTACCTTTGGCCCCATATAAACCCTACTACCGGAAAACTGTTTAGAACGCCTAAAACCGTAATAAGTAATGCTATCAGAATAAAATTTAATACTTCACAGTTTTATAGTACTAGAAATCACACTAATAAATTTCGTGATGATCGGTTCATAATCTAGTATAGGGCCCATATAAAGCCCACTCTGGTAAATAATTTAAATACGCCTTAAACCGTAGCAGTTATATTTATTGTGGTAACATTTCTTCCAACTTAGTTTCATATGACCAGAAAAAATTTCATGCAATTTTGTGATATACGGTCCATTATTTATCTTTGAAACGCTAAAACTTATATCACTAGTCAAGTAAACCAACTGTTTGTACCCAAAACAGATGGCGCTAGAAACATAGTTTTTGCACGGGCCGTTACAACCAAGTACTGTAGTGCAAGAGTAGTGTTAACTCCTCATTATCTCATAAAAAGTTGTATTTAAAAATAAAGTGCTTGAAAACACTTTTCTTCACTTCTGCGCTGATAGCCTCAAATATCACTTCTCTGAGGTTATGGTTTTTTATTACTAAATATACCTTATAGCACAGATCGGAATTAAACATACAAAAGTTCTATTCTAAACGTTGAAAAAAAAGATAAGTAATATGCAAAGCAGAATTTTTATGCAAATGGATATTTGTTGTCGTCAGTCGGAGATTACTATGTAGTAAATATCTTTCCGAATCAAGAAATTTGCAGTAAAATGGCATCGATTTGTTAGCGCATATTTAGCTTTGAATGCATATTTTGCTCATATTGCATATTTTGAAAAACAAAACATGTTTTAATTGCTTTTTTACCATGCACCATGTTGCAAAAAAAAAAATAAGAGACAACTTCGATTATATTTATTCATTGATTTCTTATGGGAAAAAATATTTTATACAGAACCTTCGTGTGTTGCCGCATATAAAGAGAAGTATTCCAATTTATGTCTTCCTCCACAGCCTTTATGCTGAAATATTTTACCAATTCAAAGATGTGGTGGAAGGATTCAACAATAGTGATGCAGTATCAATAAAAACAGTTAAAATTTACCAAATATAAAAGCTCCGATAATGTTTGTGTCTTCAAAATATGGATACTATTGTGAAATGAGAAATCCAATCCATTGAGAAAGCATATTAAGTAAGTTAATTGAGATTGCCATAAATAAGAATTATGCTGTGGAGGGTAACTTAAGTAAACAAATTCGTATTAAACCTGATAAAGTTTTTTTTTAAATGAAGGATTTACAACAATAAAACAAACCGTTGGCATAATTAATCCTAATTTTTACGAAAACAGCGTAGTGAAAATAAATATACCACAAAGAAACTATCAGCATTTTATTTTTACTTCTACTTTTGTGGTTATTGTTTTGGTTTTCTTGTTATTTTTATATATTTTTTTTTATCTATATATGTATATAAAATAGGATGTGTGTATGTATGTATGTATGTATGTATGTATGTATGTGTATGTAACGTATGGACTCCAAAACGCCTGGGCCGATTTTGATGAAATTTTCAGGGAATCTTCAGAATATTCAGGCGGGTGACACTGTTAAGTCGGATTTTTGATTTTCGGTCTGGGGGCGGAGGGGCGTGGCAAAATCCATAACTTGAGAACGGCTTGACCGATTTGAACGATTTTTTCTTTAAAATGATCGCCATGATCCAACTTAGGTTTTTACGGAAAGAAAATTTTGCCCCGCTCACATTTACGCCCACTTTTTTCGATTTACCTAATATCAGAAAATGGCTCCATCGAGTTGACTAATTTTTTTTTTAACTGTTCGTATTAATCCATTTTACGTTTTCATCGAAAGAAAAATTTACCACGCCTACTTTTACGCCCACTTTTTCTATTAAGCGCATACATTTAGAACGACTTGACCGATTTTTTCTTTAAAATGATCGTCATGGTCCAACTTAGGTTTTTACTAAAAGACAATTTTTCCCCACCCACTTTTTTCGATTTACCTAAAATCAAAAAACTGCTCCATCGATTTGACTAATTTTTCTTTTAACTGTTCGTATTAATCCATTTTACGTTTTCATCGAAAGAAAAAATTACCACGCCTACTTTTACGCCCACTTTTTCTATTAAGCGCACAAATTGAGAACGGCTTGACCGATTTGAGCGATTTTTTCTTTAAAATGATCGCCATGGTTTAACTTGGGTTTTTACGGAAAGAAAATTTTGCCCCGCCCGCTTTTTTCAATTTACCTACCCGCAGAGAAAAAACATGATTAATAAATGGTCACTACGAACATTTTTATTCATATTTGCCTAATATGTTTACCCTAATAAGTTAATTATAGTCCTAATATAACATGAACAAATATTTTTTGTCCTTAACATTTTTAAATTCACTATAATAATATTATATGGTGTTTTACACTTAAAAAGTTACTCTGATCTAGCTAAACACATTAAATTATGTGAAATGTTTGCTACTAAAATATTTTTATATTCAAATATACAATTAAAATCACAATATAAGTTGCACACAAAATGTCCATATGTCTAGTACCATAATATTTGTTTGCTTAAAAACACATTCTCTAATTGAGGAAACATTTATTGTCAAAAAACAACAATGAGTATTTAGTCTGCGAGCATCAGTTAATCGGGATACATACTTAAATTATTACAAAATAATTTAAACTTTTTCAGGGAGAAAAAGGTCATGCTGTCTTGCAAAACTTATACGGTTATTTAAACAGGTTAGTTATTTATATATAGTTATAAAAATACATACAAACATGTATAAACGTTGTTTTTCTTGCAGCCAAAAATACCTAAAACATCAAAAAAAATTAGGAGTTAGCTGATTGAATTTATCTGTGAGGCAAAAAAAGGAAAATATGTAAATAATTGGCAGATGAGTGCTGGTAAGCTTTGCGACAGAATAGAAGCAAGTGGGACATCGAGAAACCCAAATTTCTTTAATGTGCAGTTTTTCGTTAGAAAAAAGATAATCGCGTAATGAGAAAACGGCCAATATACATATATTTAATTTTATTTTTTATTATATGCTTTTATCTATACATATGAAATAGGATGTGTGTATGTAACGTATGGACTCCAAAACGGCTGGGCCGATTTAGATGAAATTTTCAGGGAATCTCCAGAATATTCAGGTGGGTGACACTGTGAAATCTGATTTTTGGTCTGGGGGCGGAGGGGCGCGGCAAAATCCATAACTTGAGAATGGCTTGACCGATTTGAAATTCTTTAAAATTATCGCCATGGTCCAACTTAGGTTTTTACGGAAAGAAAATTTTGCCCCGCCCGCTTTTTTTCGATTTACCTAATATCAGAAAACGGCTCTTTACACCAAATAAAAAAACAAAACAAAAAACATTGTCTATACGCTGGCCTTAAGATGAAGTAAATATAAATATAAATTCCAATTTGCCTTAAATACATGCGCTTCTTTTTTGATTGAGCCCATATCTACACCATATGTAAGTTATTTTGTAAAAAAACTTTATGATAGGTATTCCATGGATTTTTATTTAAAGGCCGTAAATTTTGTTTAAAGCTCAATATTAATCGTCTGGTAATACAACACTAATGTTTGCTTAGGGCCAGCAACGCGGACCTGGTCAGCTAGTCACTAATAAATGTGTTAAACATTTTTTAAATGCATATTTTTTCGGTTTTTAGCGCATTTTTTTTATGCACACTCGATTTTAATTGCATAAAAGTCCGAACCCTGGTAATAAGTAATTTTGCTATATTTTCCTAAAAAATCTTACAAAATAATTAACACTTTGCCCATGTGTACTTTCGAACGTGAAGATTTCAAAGACAACTTTACCACTTTTTCTCTTTGCCACAGATATTACAGTAACTCCAGTGTTGCCAGTTTAGTGGCTAGATTTAGCCATTTTTCAACTTGTTTATCCATAAAATTTGTTTTGCCTGTTTTCTTTTAAAAGAATGATTTTTATTTCATTATAAAAATTTATAAAAGTAAAATAAACATTTTAACAATTAAAACGCCTTTAATTTAAATCACAGCTTTTACAAATGTTGAAAATCGCATAAACAATGATGATGAAACATCTTTCAAAATAAAGGAACAGTGTTCCAATTTTAAATTTATAAAATGTATCAACACAAACATCGGTGTTTATTTCTGGCTGCAAGTATTTCAATAAAGAGATGCATTCGGCAACAACATTTTTTTTTAGAAAATTCATAATTGACTATAAAGTTGGTCTCACTTCCATGGTCTAATGCTTAAGTAGAGACGGTATTTTGCCAAGTAAACATTGTTAAAAAATAATTTGAGAAATAGGTTAGGTAAATATGTTTACCATAACAATAAAATATTTATTCCAATACCACAATAGTGCAGAGGGTACTATGCGTTTGCGCTGATGTTTGTAACACCTTAAAATATTGGTTCTAAGCCAACTTTTACGTATACCGATAGACTCAGAATTACTTTTTGAGCCGAATTGCCTTATGCTGTTAACACAAAACCAGAAAAGTTGGTTGACGTGGACAAACTCTTCAAAAACCAAATGTACACTGACAAGGAATAGAAAGATTTAAGTTTTACCGTGATATTTTGGATAGCACCGGTGATGCTTCGCAAGAAGAAAACTTGACCAATAAAAAAAAATGAAAAAAAGCTAACCAATTGTAGTATTAAAGGTAAGAAAGAAAAGATAAACTTACTGTTTATTGTTGGTTCTGTTTAAGCTTTGATATCATTGCAAATAAGCCTTGAGTATTTGTAATTTGTATTCGCTTTACAGTTTTATTTGTATAATATCTTTAGCTTTTCCAGTCTTTGGAAGAAGGGTTTCTGATGATCTAACCTAAGTAACTAGTTAAATGCGCATAGGAACTAGCTTATTCCCCAAAAATAAATTTTACTGAATATTCCAAAACTAAAAATTGGGAACTTAGAACGCTTAATAATGAATACAGAAAATAAAAATAAAGCAGAAATTTACAATTTTGAAGAAAATTAAGATTTAATAATATGAATTTTTACATTTAATGCAGAATCCAATTTTAAATTGAATATAATTTTTAGTTTTGTTACACTATATCCATGACAATAATTTTTTTATTTAATATTATGTGCTGTTTTCACAACACAAGTATCTGAACGTGTAGTAAAATTTATATAAAAAGCACTCAGTTGTTCGAGTGTTTTCCATATTAATTTTACTACACGTTCAGTCACTTGTGTTGTGAAAACAGCACATTAATCTATTATCCTGTTTTACTAAAATAATTTGCAACAAACAAAACTTGCTTAATGTAGAAAAGTTATTTCCAAAACTCGCTCCTTGCAATTTAACATAAGACGCTATGCTGTTGCTATATTTTTCAAGGAAAATAGCAGGGCCAAAAAATAATGGTTATTATTTTTTAAGGTTATGGGGAAATTTCTTAATTTACAACCTTTACCTATAATTCATCAATATTAATGGATAAATACGATTTTTTGTCGTTTCTCTTATAAATGTTAGGGTCCCTGGAAAATAGTTTTCCTTTTTCAAAAATTTACTATATTCCAGTCCAATAAAACAGCAAAAGGATATCAGCTGAAAAAGTCATATTAAGCTTATTAAACGTTTTTTGAAATTTGTGAAAAATTACTTCAGGTGCAAGTAGCGAGTTTTGGAACTCAGGTCCGTAATATGTATTCCTAATAGAAAAAGAATTAAACATAAATAAAAATATTTGCATATGCATTTTTAACATATTAGCTGTGTTAATTTACTAAAAATTGTTACAAATTTGTAACAATTGTTACTAGTAACATTTTTTTAAGTATGTACATATGTACATGCTTTTAACAATTGTTACAAATGTGTAACAATTTTTAGTAAATGAACACAGCTATTTTGTAATTATACGCAAAAATAATTTATTTGTCATGGTCCAATATTATTTATCAACGAACGAACGAATCATAGTATCCTTAAATTTACGAATTTTTAAAAATCAATTTTTATAATTTAAGAGAACAGCAATTTCCTATGTCGTTAGCTGAAATGACAAACCACGTAACTAACAAAAAATGTGAAATCGGTTTTTTGATTTATAATGATGCATATTCACATCATCCATTTTATAAGCAAAAATCGAAAGTTCTTAACTACTAGAGCCAGTACTATTTTAAGCAAAAGCATGTAACTACATAATTGTTGCTTGAAAATAGTCACTAACACATATTTATTTCCAGTGATTAGTAATAACTTACTGCAGGTTATGAAGTTTTAAATTTCATTTATCATTATCACCCATTTCAGATCTGTTCTAATATGGGTGATATGAAAATGCTCCCTTTTGAAGAAATTTTGTACCAAGTTCTTGTTTACAACCACCAAAGAAGTAAAAAAAGAAGACGATCCAAAACCACCTGGCGACTATCAACACTACAGGAAATGCATTTCATATTCCCTAGTCATGGAAGAACCTTTAACCTTTTATCGGCTCCCAGAGCCCAATATAAAGGCAGTTCGTAATCTATGACGTTTTCTACAAATTAACTAATCGCTGCGACATTTGATTGACAAAATTGCTTTTATTTTTCAATTATAACATTTTTTGTTGGGTATTTGATAGTAGTTGGCTTAAAGAAGTTACAGTGTAATTTCATGAAAGACCTACATATTATTTTAAGCTTTAAAAATTAATATATAAAAAATATGCTTTCCAATAAGCCCTTCATATAGTACATATCGTTACTTTAATATAGAAAAGCCCTAAATAATGTTTTCCTTACTTTACAGGAGAAGGAAATAACTTAATAAAAATTATAGTCTTGCAGTCACGATTTTTTTAAACGCAGTTTTATGTTCAATTCTCTAAGCAATTTAATAAAAAACTGCGTTTAAAAAAAATTGCGACTACAAGACTATAATTTTTATTAAGTTTTTTCCTTCTCCTGTAAAGTAAGGAAAATATTAGTTAGGGCTTTTCTATATTAAAGTAACGATATGCATAAATTAACCACCACACCGTTAATACGACAAAAAATAGGAGTTGTTGATTTGAACGCTTTCTCATTTTAAATCGTATCGTTAAGGTTAAAATTTATTTGTAGGTCAATAAAGACAAAAAACTTTTTCATAAAATCTCTGAGCGTATAACATTTAAATATGTACTTACTTTTTCAATTTCTTCCTCCAAGCCTGACATGCGATAATAGACACACAGCGACGATGAACGTTTCTCTTTTTGTAAATATTTCGCCAGAGATTTTAATAACGAGGAATCCAAATTTAGGCAGTAACTTACATCCAAATGTTTTAGTTTGGGGCATAAATGCAAAATTTCTAATATCATCAAAGCTTCCAGATTTTGAGCATGTCTGAGACATAAAATTTCTAAATGATTAAAAGGACAGCATAGACGTTCTTCGTGGGCTTTAAAATCATAATTACATAAGGCTAACAATTTAAGATTCGAAGGATTTAAATAAAGAAAGTCGGAAAGCCATGTCTCGCTAACAGGTAAAAAGTGGAAATCAATTGCCAGACCCTGTAAAAGAGCACCTTTTTCACGTAATATATGATAATATTCTTTAGTTTCGTAGATTTTATAATCAAATGTATCGATGTTTTGTATGTCTGAAACATCAATATCCTGATCCAGTAGTACCTGTAAATGTTTAAGGCGTGGCAATTTAAGTACGTGTTCAAGCACTGGTTTTAATGAATTTAAATTTAGCTTTAGTTCCTGCAAATTAAGACATGCCGATATTTCGGGCATCAACTGTAAATGTGATACTTCAAATGTGCGCATATCTAAAACTTTTAAATATTTTAGATTCAATAAAATATCTTTAAGATATTTTTCCTGCATTTCGTAGACCTTTGTCTGTTCATCGTATAAGTGTAACTCTTCCAAATATTTCAGATTTGTCAAATAGTTTCCAGTAATGGGCACCGTTATGTGAAGATATTTTAAATTAGGCACTAATTTTGTTAAGGACTCCATATCTTCATCCTGAGGATAACAATCCATAATATCATCTTGAAACTCACAGCGTTCTATGGCTGTAAAACAATCAATGCCGCACTCTTCCATTTCCTTTAGAAAAACATTTAAACACTCGTCAATTATCCGTAAAGTGTAAAACTCATTCTTCATGGCTTTTAGAAAATATTCAAAATCGTCATAATTTGGTAACACAGTTGGCAGTTCGTTAAAGGCTAATATTTTATATTCAGGTTGACGTTTCCACAGTCCCACTACAATGCTGCGAAAACGTCTGCAACTTTTGGCAATTTGTATTTGGTTGGGTAAATCTTGTATTCTTTCGAATATGCACTCTAAACAATCATCATTTAGGTCTGTAATATTTGCCGATCCACTATTACATGTACTATATTCTAAAAATCGCAGATAAATTTAATTATTTTATAAATTTAAAAATTTAATTACATCTGATATTAAGCAAACAAAATAAAGCACAAATCACCTTCGTTTTGTTGTTGTTCATCCATTATCTTTGTATTTTGGTTTTAAAATTAACAAAAAGTAAAAGATATTTATTTATTTACAAAACGATTTCTCTTCGAGGCGTATTTTAGTTTTCAATTGTTTTTATCTGTTTGATTTCCCAAAATATGTATGCAATCTCGCAGCTGTTTTTTATTTAGAATGACTGTGTAAAGTGAAATGTCAATGCAGAGAAACCAAAAGGCATAGTAGATAAAAACAATGAATTCACACCAGGGACGGCACTGAGAATTTTAAAATTGTACTAATAACTTTAAAAACTGTACTATTTTGACTTTAAAGCTGCCTTCACAATCCAAAAAACATTTTCACTTGGTGTTCATAATAGAGCAACAATTTCTTTAGTAACTACACACATTTTGCATCAAGAAACCGTTTGCAAATTTTAGCCACAACAATATTAAGCATTTATTTTTATTTTTGTAAACATTTTGTTCAAATTTTCATTCAAAACTAAATAAAATTATTGTTTTTTTATTTATCGACCTTTTTCTACTTTATTAGTGTTTTTTGGGATTTCCAAACAGGCTTTCAAGGTCTAAGTATTTCCTATATGTAAATAAAAGATTTATTTCATATTTTCATCCGACGTTTCGTAGGCTGTTTTCCTACCTCTTCAGGGATTATTTTTATTGAAATCTGGCAACAACAAATTATAAAAGGCAATAATAATATTTAGTACATTAACAACAAAAAAAATACAATAGCATTTAAAAACAATTTAACTTACATAAAATCTTGAATTTGTATTTACATTTCCATTTCTAATTTAAAAGTGGTTTTAAACAATACACACAGTACAATTAAACACACAAATAAAACAAAAATATAAATGTATAATTAATAAAAAAATATCACAGAAAAGTTAAATTCTTAATGTAAGTATCACAGTTGAAAATGGACCAAATTATAATATTGCAATCGTGTAATTTGCATTCGTTCGGTCTTTGTCATCTTTTTTGTTTACAGCTGTATTAAGTCTCTCCTGTATTCGTAGGCTTTCCAGTGTAAATCTTCTGTTTACCCTCCGCTCTACGTCTAGTACTTTAACATCGTTTAGATTTGGTGTGTGCTTATTATCAATGCAATGTAGGGCTAAAGCTGTTGAGTATTTTAATTTGTCAATGTCTGCTTTATGTTCGTTTATCCTAGTATCTAAATTTCTTTTGGTTGTTCCAACATACACTTTACCGCACGTTTCGTCATTATTACCATCACATTTAATTTCGTACACAACATTGCTACGATCATATTTTTCAATTTTGGTTTTTGTTTGTGTAAATAGTGTGCTAATTGTTTTATTGGGTTTATGAGCTTAATTATTTTAAACGTCAGAAACAATTTCAAACGAATTGTTGCTGAAGTTCTAGTTGACTCAACTTTAGTTACATTTTTAATTTTACATTTGAACTTTTGATGTTTTTTAGCATTTAGTATGAAAATGCTAATGATTGAGATTGAGAATTATGGTATTTTTTTATTCAAAAAGTGGGATGTTTTTCAGCCCACTGTTTTAAGAACTTTTTAATCTACATAACTGCCAAATTTCATTAATATATCTTTGTTCATGTCAGATTTATAGAATGTCAAACCTTAAAATTATTATTTTTTACCCATATTGAAATGTTTGACATTCTATAAATCTAACATGAATAAAGGTATCATAATGAATTTTGGCAGTTATGTAGATTAAAAAGTTCTTAAAACAGTGGACTGAAAAACATCACCATTTTTGATTAAGAAATACCCAAATTCCCAAACCCGGAAGACGGCTTTAAATTTTTTTTTGTTCAAAAAAGTCAATACAATTTACCAGTCGATATTGATCAGAATTTTCTAGAAAATAATGGACATATTAGAAAACATTACTGTTCTAATTGCATAAAAATCGGTGTGTTGAATTATTAGAATTTTTTACTCAAATTATTTTTTTTTTGTTTGAAAAATTTGATTTGGAATAGAGCATATGGGAATAAAAATGTTAAACTGACTAAAAATTGCTTCTACAAGCATACTCATAATGTTTTCTTTCGAAAAATATAAACATTTTTATGTTGTTTTTTATTTGGCCAATTTTTATTTATCTGTTTGTATTTCCTTATTAAGCTAATACGACCCATAATCTTTTATGTAATTAAAAACACAATTTTAATACATTTTTTCCCGAAGTTTCGTCGATTTTTTGTCGACTTCTTCTGGGGATCGTATTTTTTATATATTATTACATTAAAAAACAAACTTTAAAACCAAAAATTTTAAATTTAACATATATAATACAAAAAACATAAAACATGGAATTATTTTTAAACACATAATATTTATTTGATGGCTACTCTATTTTTATTTATTTCTGAAGAAAATATTTTTTTATCAGCGAAAGAACAAATGAGTATTCGTATTACCTTTATATGCATATACATTCGCCTCGTATATACCATTATACCTTTAAAAAAAATGCATAGACATGTAATAATACCTATGATCATTTTGTGAATAGGTTTCTACATTATCAACTCTACAACAGGTTCAACTGGAACCAGTTCCACTAGAATACTTTTTAGATTAAAAAAATAAATAAGTGTAAATTATTAAATGTTTATTTTCTTTTTTATTTATTTAAAAACATCAATTACGTTAATCTCAAAATATGGACTGTATTAAGGGTGGATCTAGTACTGCAAGCGTTTAAGGGTTGCTCCAAAAATAGCAACCAAACTTTGAAAAGAAGAAAGAAAGGTAAAAAGGTGATGTTTCCACTAAAAGGCGCTTCTTTAAATAAAACACTCTCCTAATTCGATTTTTATTCGTTATAAAAGGTTGATTTTATTGCAATTTTTAAATTCAATACTTCCACGGTAATGAAAAAAAAATTTCTAAAAAACTTAATTTTCTCAAAATAAATATAAAAACAACTTAACGAAAGTAAATAAAAAAATTGAAATATGAGCTTTAAATAAACCACCTGATGACATTGGCGCCTCGAGATGTCAAAGTTCATCCAAAATAGACCCCAGGGCTGGAAACACCATTGCCTTTAGTTTAGACGTAAACATACTTTTTGCTTAAATAACAATAAAAGTTAATTATATCTACTATTCATTCGGTTGGAAAATTGCCTCCAAATATTCCATATTTGGTTTTGTATTACCTCTGTCCTGTAGCAGCCCTTTTGCTTCTTCATCTAAGTCCCGATGTTCTACTTTCCATTGACTTCACATGCTAGAGATGAGCGGATCTGACGTTGCCAACAATATATTAAACAGATCTTCGTTTGTAAAGTCTCGTGACATTTTTATTGTATTGTGCTCCCTATAAAATCTGTAATCTTTATTCCTTTTTTCCTGGGCTTCCTCTGATAGATCTCCTAGTGGTACTAAATGATGCCTAATGACGTCCTCTCCATGATAAAGGATTTTATGAACTGTTGCAGACAAATTTCTCCATGGATATTTGGTTGTATATATTCGTGCTTTTTCTTTGGCATAATCCCTAAATGTTCTATAATCAATTTGTTCATTGCATGCAAGTGCATCAATGATTGTTTTAAGTCTTGATATAAGACCTGTTATTTCAGATGCTTTTTTGGGATCAGAAAAGAAAATATAGAACCTGAAAAAATATTTAATAACACAGCAGGTATAATCGGTACAGTAATACAACATAACATTGTTTAAAGACTGCTTTACTACCAACATAAAAAATGTTGAACCCACTATTGATAACAGTTTGACATAAAATCCACCCGATTAAAAAACTAGAAAAATCGTTATAAAATCAAGCCAAAAAATCCGTTTTATCCGAATATCTCCAAAAGCAAAGGAGATAACCTAAACATTTAAGCATATTTTTTGTAACTCAGCTTAAGTTAAATTTTTTTTTTGACATCCATAAATATATTTTTGGTGAATTTTTTAAAAGTTTGAATTTCCGAGGTTACCAATTTTAGAGGTCCGCAAGTCACTCTCCCGACCCTCCATGGACCCGTGTTCTTCCAATTCAACACAAAAGCTACCCAGCCATGACAGTTTAATATTTCATTCAAATATGTTTAGCCGTTCATAAGAAGCAAAATTATTTTTCAAAACAAAACGGTCGTAAACCATTGTGTTATACTTCAGTCATATGAGCAGCTTAAATAAAAAGAGCAAAAAAAAATGTTACGAGTAATTTCATTAAAATGAAAAAAGTGTTCAACAGACAGTTCCAAACAGTTGCACAAGTACATATGGGGTTAAAGAGGACACTTTCAGCTTTCTGATGGTACTAATATCTCTTTGACCCCTTTTGACCCTAACAAGTTCTACTCCTCAAAAATTCGGATTTAACTAAAATATAGAACCAGGGGAACCATTTAATAACACATCAGGTATAAATGATACAGTGATGTAATGATCCATTTCTTAAAGACTACTATCCCATTAAATAACAAAAATTTCGACCAATTATTGATAACGGTTTGCGAGAAATCATAATTTAGTTCTGATCAAATTTACAAAAATTAATTTTTTTCTAAAACAAAATAAAATATTTGTTTCTAGCAGCATGCCCCAGCCACAATTACCAATATTTTAATCTAGTTTTTTGGATAACTTAGTTCTAATATGTTTGCTATCGAATGGCATTAAAATTTTTGAAATCGGCGATGACAAAAAATTGGACTTTTGGCCGATGAAATTAAATTTTCAGTCACAGTACGACTGCAGCAAGCAAACTAGGCGGCATAAGACCCTTAGTACGATCATCACCAGTTGATCTAAAAGAACTAATTTTTGGCATATACTATTTAAAAAGAAATATTGTTAATAAGAGTGAAATTAATTATTTATATCACATCACAAAAATTAAAAAAAAATTAAGAAATTGTTTTATTAACAAAAATTACGACATTTTTTTATTAACAAAAATTAAGAAATTTATTTTATTAACAAAAATTAAAAACAACTTGTGAAAATATAAGTGCATACATACATATGTATGTATGTAATTATTGAAAAGTTATTTCTTTCAAATTTAGTGATTATCTAATATAACAAAAAAAAATAATAATAAAATAAATAAAGTACCTAGGTTTTCTTTATTTGTGCTTTGTGAAAAATGTCATAAAAGACAAACATATCATTTTTTTATTTATATTTAAATATATTTGTAACTTATTTTACTTTCTTTTTCATAGATATAAAAAAATTGTACATTTTAGATATTCACAAAAAAAGAAGTGCATGAATACAATTAAAACTCAATAACCATATTGAGAGAAAAGTCCAGGGTTCCCAGTTTTATTTTATACCCTAGCCCCAACTTGCGATTTTTCATCCCCAAATTGCATTTGTATTATATATTTTCAGCCAAATCCCCAGCGAAAAAGTGCTTTTCCCAAAAAAAAAAAAAAGGCCAGGGAATATTCAAGAAATTTGTATCCCCTCCCCGATTAGTCATCTTTCAGACTTGCAAATTGGTTGCCGCAATTTTTTAAAATTCTGTTTTGAAATTGCATTAGTGTCCAGATTATCAAATTTTAATGTTGCAATTTTTTTGTATTTTTATCTTTTAATTTTTATATTTTATATATAGGTAAGTTTAAGTTTAAGTGCGCAAGGCACATTAAAACAAGGTAGACTTATTTGGGAGTGTAGACATGCTGCTCTACAAAAATAACCGAGTTGAACCGAGTTGTAAAAATTGTCTTCACATAAATTTAACGCACACATATAAAAATTTTGGCTCATATACACGAAATTTGACGTTTGGGTTCAAACTAAGGTGAACAGCTGACAAACATATGGGCCAACGAGTTTACCTTGTGAAAATATACCTTGGTCCATCGTGTGCATGTGTGCTTTTTTGATATTGAAAACAACAAATGAAAAAGTAAAGCTTACTAACAGTACATGTATCTGTGTACTCGTTTCTTTTCCCCTCGTCCCTCTCGCAAATAAAGTAGTACTCTCAAGAATTCCTGCAACAAAATTGCAAGTCTGGACAGCTTGGGGACAAATTCCTAAAACTGAAACGCTGAAAATGCAATTTGTGTTTTACATGGCTCTTTAAAATTCTTATTTAAGAGCAGGGCTGCTAGATTTGACGATCTATCGTCATTTTGACATTTTTTGTTTCGAAATTAGCAAAGTTCCGATTTGCAAATTTTTTTCTAAAAAGTGACGATTTTTTCAGTCTCCAAAATCTGAATAAAACATTACTTTAACTGATAATTTCGTTTTTTAATCTTGGAATGTTTAACAGCTGTACCTTAACAAGAGAGGAAGGCGGAACGTTTTCTTTCGCTTAGCTTTTACACTAGTATGCCATACCAAAGCAAGAGTGTCAATGGTGTGTCACGAACAGCTTTCTTGATAGCTTTCTTGTTTAATAAAACCCACAAATTATAAATAATAATAGATATAAAAACTCTAGATTGACCAAAAATAGCTAAATTGCCATTATTTATTAACAATATCGGCAAACTTCACTATTAAACGAGCTGTCAAAACCGGTTTTTACATTTGCAAAGCGTTGAGGCCGCTCTATTCAAAAACTAGAAAACGCGTGCCGCTTATGTTTAGGTCACAAAGCATACAGAGATGAAAAAAGTGATGTATGAAAAATGCCCAAATCATTTGCGAGGGCAGCTTTCGAAGAAAGAAAAAGAAAATGTTTTTTGGTAGTAAAGTGGCAATGTGTAAAAACAGGCCGCTACTATCAACACGAATTTCGTAATCAAAACAAAATATTCAAAAAGGGCAGCTTTCGAAGAAAAAGACAGAAAAAATTACAATATTTTCTGTATCGTGACGCCTCTGTGTGCTCTGTGGTTTAGGTACGGCTGTAATATGCAAGTCTTAAGAAAATCTTTCATTATTTTCAGAGTCTTTCGTCAAGCCATCATCGAATGAACCTTTTACGACTCTTTGTATAAATCATATTTACAACAATTATACGGCGAGCATTTCATGGTATGTAAGAGAATATTTACATGAGTCTCATACGATTCTTGACATGAAAGTCTCGTTAGATTATCTTTACCCACGTCTTAAACGATTCCCACAACGATTTAAGAAGTCTTTCGCTGTGCTATGGAAGAATCTCACTCGTGTTACAGTTTTTCTATGATTAAAAAATGCAGCCACCGACGATCAAAGACGCTCTTCATGAGACTCCCAGTAGCTCTTACACGATTGAAAATGCTAGCTTGGTATGAAGTAATTATGTTTTTGTTTGTTTAAGAAAACTAAATTTTAAGTTGTCCGATTTTTCGAAACGATAAAAAAAGACATTCAGCCCAATTATGATAAAAAATTCCCCGGGAGTTTTTTCCCTGTTCCCATTTTTACAATTGAATTAACATTGAAAAAATGGGAGAAAGGAGAAGGATAGTGACCAGTATATCTTGTATTAGATGCAGACATAGTAGCATAGTATTTTTTCTCAGGAAACTGACGATTTACTAAAAAATTTATCTGGCAGCCCTGTTTAAGAGTCACTTTCAAGGTATATTTATAGCAGGTAGTCTCGGAAAGCCAGCTGTTTATTTTTTATTTGCTTGTTTTGCGATACGAACTGTCAAATGTTGTATAGCAAACAAGTAAACAAGATTTTTGTCTTTATCTTTTGTCTTTTTTGTCTCTTATCAGCACCTTTGCTTTTTGACAGTTTGTATCGCATAACAACAATAAAAAGCCCTGTTGTTTGTTTTATTGTACAATTGTTGTAATCTCGCGGCTACCTGCTATAAATATACCTTGGTCACTTTTTTACTTAAAAAAAAACACAACAAAATCGATTATAAAAGCTTATTTGTTTTGACAGCATTGTTATTGTTAACCACAAAGCTCTGTGTTGTTAACAAGTGTGCGCGCGTGTGTGTGTGAGAATTTTGTAGACATTTTTTTCTTTGTTTATCATCAGTTTTTATAAAACTCTTCAAACTGGCAGTCGACGGGTCTGGCATTTACGATATGCTGAAATTTTTGGTAAGCAATTAGGTATTTCTTACAATTTTTATTTAAATAAAGTAAAAAATATAATTAGAATAATAACAGATTTCGTGATTTGTGCAGTTTTTTATAACATTATTTAATTTTCAAGTGTGATTGATGTTTTATTTATCTTTTCGCTCTTCTTTTTTATGATTTTGTACTTTGACGTTTTATTTTTGGTGTTATGATTTCATTTTTATTGTATATATTCCACATCTGTTTTGTTTTTGTTATAATGACAATTCTCCCTAATGAACATATGTACATTAGGGGATAACTTTTGAACAATTTTTTAAATTATCAAAAAATACCTATCCATGCCATATAGACCATGAAAATCTATGATACAAATTGGGGTCACTTTTTCGCGGGCGTTAAAAAAGTTCCCCCCAAATCACTTTGAAGTTTAGCATTTGTATTTTTTTTGTTAATTAAAAATACAATATCTCTATTGTAAAAACAAAAAACATTCAGTTCTATTTTACTATTTTACAAATAAGCCTTATACCACCAATTATACTACATCCAAACAGTTAAAATTATGTTAAAATAACACGGAAACACTTTTTTTGAACAAAATGGAAAAAACGGTTTGGGGGGGAGGTTTTTTATCCAAATTGATCTCAAAAAACTGTTTTCTTGATATATACATCAGTGGCCACCCCGTCGTGATAGGTATTTTTTTTGGTTATACCCCTAATGTACATACCTGGTACTTATTATACTATGTTTTCTTTGTTTTCTGTGAATCAATCCAAAAATTTAATTTATGTGGAACAAACTTGTTTAATTATATAATTCTTTTGTAGTTAAAAATTTAAGAGCTTTGTTAAAATTCTGAGTTTTTTTTTTGGGCTTAAGTGCACTTTACGGGGCGTACGAAAAAAAAAATAAAAAATATATGCCACCCGATTAAGAATAAAAAAAGGAAAACCATAATTAAAATTTAAGGAGGCTGAGGCCCGTGGGGACCCCTGGACCCAAAAAAAATGCACGGCCACTTAGTGATATGTGTGGGCACTCAAAGGTAATTTGCTCCCGATTGCAAATATGTATGTATTTTGTTTTTGTATTTGCAAATTATTTTCCTCTCTAGGTTAATTTAAGTATCTTTTAGGTGCAGAAAAGCTTTAGTTAGCGAAACTTGTGTTTGTTATACCGTAGAGGAGAATATCCTTGCGAAGCCGGTATTTGTTATACCATAGGGGAGAAAACTATTGCGCCCGGCCGAAGGCCGCCTATGCAGAAAAGCTTTAGTTAGCGAAGCCGGTCTTTGTTATACCATAGAGCAGAAAATCCTTGCGCCCGGCCGAAGACCGGCTATGCAGAGAAGCTTTAGTTAGCGAAGCCGGTTTTTGTTATACCATAGAGGAGAAAATCCTTGCGCCCGGCAGAAGGCCGGCTACGCAGAAAAGAATTCTTTAGCACATCGGAAATAGGCTATTAGTTAAAAAAAATAAAAAATTTTTTTTTAAAAATCGAGCATAAAGCTTCGTTCACAATCACAGTTACATTTTCACTTGGTGTTCATAATAGAGCAACAATTTGTTCGCCACACACATTTTACATTAAGAAACCGTTTGCAAATTTTACCCACAACAATATTGTGCATTTATTATTCTTTATTACAACATTATGTTAAAATTTTCATTCAAAAGTAAATAAAATTATTTTAAACGTCAGAAACAATTTCATACAAATTGTTGCTGAAGTTCTAGTTGACTCAACTTTATTTAAAATTTTGCTTACAATCGTGAGCAAACTACCTTTAATTTGAGTACCTACACATAGATGTGAGTGGATGGGGGCGCTTTTTTTGGCCCAGAGGGCGCCAAACGTTCCGCCCGCACTAAATCTTGTACAATTACCTTTAATTTTAGTACTCACACATTCCACTAAGTGGGCGGAGCTATTTTTTGGATCCAGGATGCCCATTAGCCTCAGCCCCCTTAAATTTTAATTTTGTTTTTTTTTTTTTTTTAATTTCGGAGGGGGTTCAAATTTTTATTTATTTTTTTCGTATTTGTTCAGGCATGTTCTGAAAATCACAAAATTTCAAATCACTTGTGATTTTAAAATCACAAATATTATTTAAGGGTGTTTTGAAAACCACAAAAGTTTTAACTTGGTTTAAAATGGTGGAAAAAATAAGCATGTAATTTTAAATCGGTGACCACTTAGCTGAACGGTTTAAAATCACAATTATGGAAAAAGTTTTTTGGCCAGAACACCTTTCTTGTGATTTCAAATCACTTTCACAAAAAATGATTTTCAGAACATGCCTGGTTATAAATTTGTTTTTTTTTTGCAAGATTTTGATTCAAAATGTAAGTGCCGGTTCACACACGTCAAGTTTGACTCGTCAAGTAACGAGGTTTTGGAAAGAGGGCAAAAGAAATGGCATTCTCTTTTCAATTATCTGCTATAAGCTCATGACCAAGGTATATTTACACAAGGTAGACTCATTTGGGAGTGTAGACATGCTGCTCTATAAAAATAACCGAGTGGAACGGAATTGTCAAAATTGTCTTCATATAAATTTAACGCACACATGTACAAATTTTGGCTCATATGCACGGAATTTGACATTGGTGTTCCAACTTAGGTAAACAGCTGACAAACATATGGGCCAACGAGTTTACCTTTTGTAAATATACCTTGCTCATGACGATGAGTAAATTTTGACGTTTGTGAACCGGTACTAACTTTAATTTATAAGGAGTTGCCGAGTGACCAAAATGGAGATTGTAGAGTTTTAAAATAAATGTTATACAGGTATGTTCTAGGTTTAGACTCGAATTGAAAACGAACAATTTTTTGAATCCGCATAAGTCATAAATTGGTGTTCTGAAATCCGCATGTTTTTGTGTATTCGAAGTTTTTGTTCGAAAGAACTTTTGTTGAACTAAAGATCGCTAATTTGCTAACCGAAGCATGATAGCAATGTCTAATATTTTCTAAAAATCATGAAAGCTGTAAAGAATCACAAAAAAAATCGCTAACATGGCTAAAAATCTCGAAAAATTGCAATCTTTTAAACAAACACTAAAATTTATTTGAAATCTCTAAATGGGTTAAAAAAACAAAAGGTCGGAAAATAACAAAAAAATTGCAAAAATAGCGAAAATTCGCGAAAATTTTTAATATTTCAAACCAGCCATAAAATTGATTTAAAGTCCCTAAAACTATAAGGAATGGCAAAAAATCGGTAAAAATTGCTAAATTCAAGGAAATTCGCAAAAATTTGCTAACAGCGGCATGATAGCAAAGTCAACTATTTATTATAAATCGTTTAAGCTGTAAAGAATCAGAAAACTTACACGACCAAATCGCTTATATCGCGAACATGGCTAAAATTCGCGAAAAATTGCAAAATTTTAAACAAACCCAAAAACTAAGAGATCGCTAAATCGATTAAAGAAACAAATTGTCTGAAAATAACATAAAAATCGTTAAAAAAAAATTTGGTATAATTACATCAAAATCAATGAAAAAGTCAACTTTAAATTTAGGGTTAGTAAGGGCCTTTTCCGTTTTAGATAACGATATATTTTTGATTAAATTGGATTAAGAAGATTTTAAGCTAAAAGCAATATTATTTTTTTTGTTAAAAATGTTATCACATATTACAATAAAAGTCGATTCGGTTTACTTTCACCAACCCATATCTACTCTAATTGAAAACGAATAAAAACATGTGGATGTGAAATGCAGAACACCAATAATGCTAAAGTAATCCACTTTCGAGTGGATTCGGATTCTAGAACACACCCGATAATCATAGATTACTTTATTTATTAGCTGCGTTCGAGTACACAAAAGTTTTTACAAATTTTTACTGTAGAAATTTTTGCAGTAAAATGTAGTACATAAAACAAAAAACATGTTTCAAAATAATTAATTAAACTTGTTTGCGATGCATTTATATGGCTAAACACTAACTTTGATACTTTTTTTGCTATGTTAATTTTTTAGAGTTGTAAAAATCTGAATTATTGATTATTTAAGGAATCAATAGCAAAAAATTATTCATGTTCTTTGAATAAATTATATTATGCATTTATTATTATTATTGACCTAGTTTAGTTACATTTTTGTTTTTAAAATGAAAGGCTGTCCAATCTGCATTGGACACTACTGGAAATATACGTTTATATATACTGAATTTGCTATTTGTTACTTTATTTGGACATATACAATTTTTATCATATAGTATATATACTTGAATTGCTGCTTATTACTTGTTTAGTCATATCCAATTTTAATCAGTTTTATATATATTTAAATTTGCTACTTATTACTTGGTAGACGTATACAATTTTCAATCGTTTTGTATATATTTGAATTTGCAACTGAGTACATTGATTATAAGTGCACAAATTGAAAGTTCACTTATGATTTGTTTAACGGTCAGGCATTTCAATCATTGAAATCTTGAATTAGCGTGAATTGTAATCTGATTGAAATGCTTGTAACAGTTATTGTGAATGAAAATTGTATGCGCGCTTTAGTACTCTCCAAGCCTGGCTTTGGAGAATAAAAAACAAGATGGGCGAAGCTTAAGTCGCGTGTCATGAAAACTTTACTTTTTACACAACCTTCAACAGCAGAAGTTCACTCTCGCTACGCACGGTATATCCGTATTTCAATATAATTATCATTTAATTTTAACTTAATAACTTAATATTGCAAGATTATCTTTTATAACCATATAAAAGAATTTAAATTGTTCATTGAAATTTAACGTTAAATTTAGTAAACTTGTACTTGAAAGAATTAAAATTGTTCATTGAAATTTAACTTTACATTTAATAAACTTGTACTTTAATTGGAACCTCGATATTGGTCTATTCCCTCACAGCAGACAACCATTCCTAGGGTAAGCATAATTGAATTCGTCCTTCTGTCCCTTCAAGTAATACTTACCTGTATTGTCTCTGTATCTCATAATCTGCAACTACTTTAAATTATTCCGTGGAGTAATTAAAGATTCGTTGCAGTTACAGACTTCTCCTTCTCTCATCCCATAAGAGAGGAAAGTCTGTAACATGATTAATAATTTAGGCTAACCCATTGGTCATTTTATTCAAAGGCAAAAATATGAAATACTTTGGGTAGAAATCAAATAGAAGAAAAACGAAATTGTGGTTCTGATTGTGAATATTGAACAGATTTTAATAAAATATATATTGTGCACTTCTGCCAATAAATACCTTTCAAATGGTGTCGCTGGGCAAACATAAGAGAACAGGATTCTTAAATGTATTACCTTAGCCGATTTATATACACATTATTTTTTAAGTGCCAAATAAATATTTTGATTACTTTTTATTGCATTTGGTTACTTTACGCTGAGTCTCCACGTAGCATTTTGTATTGCTAAGTACAAACAAAAAAACAATTTTTTTTTCTCATTATTTATTTATTGAATCTTCATATATTAAATATGAACTAACAATAATTAATCAAATCTTATCCTAATACTTTATTTATGTCCTGCCAGTGGCAGACAAAAATGTTCTTTATCACGGGTTCTGTTCACATATATGGGTGCTTATCGCTCTTCTAGTTGGATAAGTGCTGCAGTGTCTCTTCTTCTTAAGCGAGTGTGGCCGCCATGATTTAAAAATTTTCGAGCTAGTGGATTTGTTCAAGCCTTTTTAAATATTTAACTGCATATTTTGTAATCACAGTTTTCACTAATGGCACATTGAGATCCTTGTAAATGTTTGAGTTTTTAACGTACCAAGGAGCGGCTGTGATTATTCGAAGAAGTTTATTTTGACGCCTTTGAATTTTTTCGATATTAGAGGCCAAGACGGTGCCCCATAGTTGAATACCGTAGCACCAGATAGGCTTTAAGATAGAGTTGTAAAGTAGAAGCTTACAATCGAGACTAAGGACAGACTTTCTTCCAATAAACCAATGAATTTGAATGGCTTTAAGTTTCATTTGTGTTCATTTTGCCTCTATATGGCATTTCCACGTTAATCGCCGATCCAGATGTATACCGAGATATTTAACATGCGAATGTTGAGGAATTATTTGATTATTGATTGTAATAGGGGGGCAAGATTCCCGGCGCAAGGTGAATGTTTTTTTGCTCATTTACCATTATCCTCCATTGTCTTAGCCATATTTCTAGTTGAAATATATGATCCTGTAAATAACGAGATGCTTCGTAACTGTTGTCGTGGACGCTTAGAAAAGCTGTATCGTCTGCAAATGTTGAAGTTTGGGTGTAGTTGTTTGTTGGCATGTCCGAAGTATAAATTAAGTATAAAAGAGGGCCCAGGATGCTGCCTTGTGGAACTCCATCGCCAATTGGCTGAGGTGAACTTAAGAAATCTTCTTCTTAAATAATAAATTGACGGTCGACTAAGTAGCTTTCTAACAGCTTATGTGTGTTTGCTGGTAAATTTTGCTTCAATTTATGTAGTAAGCCTTCATGCCAGACTTTATCAAAAGCTTGCGAAACATCGATGAAGAGTACTGAGCAATATTTTTTTTCTTCAAATGATTTTCTTATTACATTTACTTTTCGATGAGTTTGTTCTTCTAAATCCAAACTGATGGTTTGGAATACATCTATTGTCATTTAAAATTGGTGTTAATTTTGAAACTAATAATTTCTCAAACAGCTTTGACATATTTGATAATAAGCTAATGGGCCTATATGACTCAACTTTTGTATGATCTTTACCTGGCTTTGGTATCATGGTAACTAAGGAAACCTTCCAATTTTCAGGGTAGTACTCAAGCCGTAAAATAGCATTAAAAATAAAAAGAACAATTTTCTTTGCTATGCGAGGTAGCTCTAAAAGCATTGTGGAGTTGCATCGAGTTCCTTAAGATATTTTTCTAGAGAAGCCGTTTTCGGAGTCTGCAGTAACTTTCTAAGCCTTTTTGTGCACTCTTTTAATAAATTCTTAAGTTGCGGGGATCTGTGCAATTGCCACTCTCTTCGAACTCTTCTTTTTTCAGACAGGAGACGCTCGACATCTGTGGAATATATTTTTATATTTTTTGTTTTTTTTGGGCGCAGTACTGGAATGTTGAACAGCTAGTTTCAGAAAACTGTCTAAATTAACTATAGATCGATCTACATTCTCCGGTGTACTGAGCGGAATATTTTCTGTACAATGGGTACTGAGATATTTTTTATATTTTAACCAATTAATTTGCGTAGCTGTCATCGCTAAGTTACCAGTCGGAGATACAATTCTATTGGGGTTCATTATAGTTACAATTGTAGGTGTGTGGTCGGAAGATAATTCTAAGGAAGCTTCAACATGAATCGTTTCTATGGGGATGTTTTTAACCACGCCAAAATCGATGTCATCTGGGATTTTTTGATGATCAGTAGGCCAATAAGTTGGTTGTCCGCTCGCTACCACATTTAAATCCATTTTAGAAATTGTGTTAAATAAAACACGACCTTTTGGTGTTATAAGTCGTGATCCCCAGAAGGAATGTTTAGCGTTATAATTGCCAGCGGCTAGGAAAAACGGTCCTAATGATTTAAAATATTTATAATATTGGCTTTCTGATATTGAAAATCTAGGCGGGGAGTATAACGATGAAATTACTATGTTTCTATTTAATTCCTCAACGCAAATGTTTTTTGATTTTTAAGAAAGTATTCTAATTCGTTTTTATGTTGGCGGATGCCGTTTGCGTTCCAAAAACAATTTTTAAACAGTTCATGGCTTGTTTAGTACAGCTTGCAATAACATCGATTGCATTCTAAGAATTTCTTGCATCATATTACCCATTGTGTTAGTAAAATTATTTACTGTTTGCACTAATGTTTCCATAGTTTTTTCTAGACGACTTAAATTAGAAGTTTCATCAGCACCTTGCATTGTCACGTGTTTTGATTTTAGGACGTTAGCGTAAGAGGTTCTGTTATTACTAGGCTGCGGAGCCTGAATGTAATTAGTAGTTACTTGATTTGTTACCTGCATTTGAGTGGGATTAGTTTTTGGTCCAACCGACTGCTTGACGATAGTATATACAGGGCATCCTCAATGGAGCAACAATTGCTAATTATATTGCTGGAGAACACTTGAAATTGCTTTGCCATAAATTTGCAATTTTTACCGCGAGTAGTTGTATAAAGTTTTGTGGCTGTATTTATAACAAATGTTTTATGTTGTGTTTTGAAGTGGTTGTTTAATGCTCTTTTTTTATTTAATAAATTATTTTAATAAAAAAATTAATTGTGTTTATTTGCGTTTAAAAAAAAACCTAAAATTGTATTGTTCTATTGAAAAAATATAAAAAATCGCCGTTTGCTTTTTTGATATTGACGTTTATTTAAAAATATAAAATATAATAATATATTTAAAAATATAAAGTATACATACATATATCAAATTGTTCTAAAATGTCCGCTTGGCGGCTTTTTCTTGATTGCTTTTTTAATAAATAAACAACCGTACACAGAAATGAAATGAAAGATAAATGACAACTGATTTGACAGCAGATTGCTAAGCAATAATTGCTCAAGCAATCATTGCGCAATGGATTGCCACTCATGGCAATATGCGGTATATACGTCGCAAATTTAATGGAACAATTAAATTTGACGTTTGCCATTTTTTTTACATTTTGGTTAAAAAAAAATTTTTGTCGTGGCAGCACTGGTAGCAAGGTAATTTTATTAAAAAAACGGTAATTTACAGACTTTTCGAACGTTATCATGGTGTCTTCATCTGACAATTTTTTGTCATTATAAACGTAAGCCTGTTCATCGATTTCGAACGTTAACGTTCGCATAGAAAATTTATGTAAAACAAAAACCATCCCTGCAAATATTATTGGACCACATGATCCAATTTCATGAAATGGACTACTCCATGGACTGGTCCGATGTATTGCAAGCATGGACCATGTCATTGTTAAAAAGTGTTTGTAGTGAGACGACATGTCTTCGTTTTTAAACGATGTTAAAACTAATCCTCTTGTGTACACAATGGAGTAGTTTAAAACTACTCCTTTGTAGTCCAAAGATGGGTTACATGGTCCTAGTCCCTTGTGGGCTACTCTTTACACGCGTGTTTGGACTGGTCCTATTATTTACAGGGATATTCGAACATTTGTTTTTGTTTTTAATGTAGTTTTCTATGCGAACGTTGACGTTCGCAATCGTTAAACAGACAGTAAATTTTGTTTTCTTTAAAAGTTTTCAGATTCTAATGATATTGCCATCACTAGATATTCGATTTAAATATTCGCATTCATTGTAGCGAATGCAAATGCGAAATTGAAAAATAAGCAAATAGTTCGCAAGTGCGAACCCGAATATTCGCTACACCCTAGTTTTGAGTCAAGTATGTAATTAAAATCGATTGATTTTAAAACGATCGTTTTAAAAGATGTGATTTCTGAATTTGAGCTTAATTTTGAATTTTTTTTAATGGAGTTGAAAAAATATTTACAATATAAAATAAAACGAATAAAGAAAAACAGGAAATAAAAGAAACGAACATATGTATAAGATTTAATTTTTTCAAGATTATCAGGTATGTGATGGAAATCGAATTCAAAAACGAAACGCTTTGAAACCGAAAATATCGTTTAAGCTTGGAAGAATAAGTACAAGGTATAGTCATAAGAACTTTTGTTCTCAATTTTAAAACCCATATAACGTCAAACAAACGAAAATGAAGAAAACATTTTAAACAAGCGTCAAAAATCAAATAAATTAATTTGACATTACATGGATAAAATAATGACAACTCTCCCTAAAAAACATACCTGGTACCAAGGCGAATTCATGTAAACGGTGGTGTCGATACTACAACAAGTAACAACACCAAAAACACAACAATGTATTTGTTTGTTGCTTTCGTTGGCCGATATGCCAAACGTATCGAAAAAACATGGTCTATTTACCATTACGATGTCCTAGGGCAGGACCATATAACCCAGCTTTGGACTACAAAGGAGAAGTTTTAAAACTACTCCATTGTATACACAATAGGATTAGTGTTAACTTCGTTTAAAACCGAAAACTTGTCGTTAAAAAACGAAGACATGTCGTCTCACTACAAACACTTTTTAACAATGACATGGTCCATGCTTGCATTACATCGGACCAGTCCATGGAGTAGTCCGTTTAATCAAAATGGATCAGGTGGTCCAAAAATATTTGCAGAGCATTTATGGTACGCCACACATACACGTTTTTCCCCTTTGCTTTGTATTTGTGGTAGTAAGTTTTTGACAGCTTAAAGAATCGTTTTTTGTTTTTGTACAAGTAAGCAGACCTGATAGATGGGCCTTGATACTTCTCTTATCGCCTGTATATATTCTTCAAAATTTACTACACATGTTAATTAAACTGTATTTTGAACTACTAAGTTAAGACTATAATTGAGAAATCGATTTTAAAATCGCTCGATATTCACCAACCAATAAAAACTATTGGTTTGACATTAATCGGTTTTCTTCCCATACCTAAACTTTTGTGTTATTACTTTCAACCTTTCAAACGAAAATCACTCGATTTGCATCATTAAATAACCAAATTGTTTAAAGGATTGCACAAATGTGACTATTGTTTAATTTTATTGTTAATTTTTTGTAACATATTGATTGCAATCATCGATTTAATAAGTTTCATTTTCAAAATTCTTTTAATCTAATAAAATCAATTTCAATTGTTATACATATTGCACTGGTTTCTCTAAAAAGATGCAACACAAAATTTTTCAATTTTCACTTTTTGCATAACTCTAAAAATCTTACATCGTTTTCACCAAATATGTACCGTTGTATCCCTCTTCTTGATATTAAAGAACTAAAGAGACATATTTTGAGTTGTACCCATATGTAAGCTGAATTCTTGTCAGTTTTGTTAAAACTAAAGAAAAATATTTTTAAATGTACTAGTGTTTTTTTATCACAACGGTTTCTTTGATCTAAACAGCATTTGCAGTTAAACTAGCACAACTTGAAATGACACAACTATATAAAATAACAAATTTCTCATAAAGGGCGAACAACTCAAAAAACTTGTTAAATTTCCATAATCCCTGAAAAATATACAAAAAACCGTTGTATACTTCTTACTCGTATTTCTTAACAATACCATAATTGTTTTCAACTTTTATTTTAATATTAAAAAAAAACATTCTTTTGCCTCAACTGAAAATTTATAAATTTTGGGTTGACTCTTTTTAGAGGTGCCAGTGCGATATGTAGTAAATGGATTCTCTTATTTCAACTATATTTTACACAAAAACAATTTTTATGTTATTTATTAATTTAATTTAAAAACTTACTTACATATTTCATTTACAGATAACATTTAGCGCTGGTATTTACACTGGTATTTACATCAGCCAAAACTATGAGGTAATTTATTAATTATTTCAAAGAGTTAAAAAAAAATAACAATTATGTCTATATTTAAGATTCCACGAGTTGATGAACCCAGCAAAATAATTGATAAAATTAAGGAGGTGGCTGATGAGCATCGTAAAAAGTAATAATTTTGCAAATAAACTCTTGTTAAATTTAAACAAAAAACAAATCAAACCTCAATGTTTTAATCCCAATTTTATTATTTTATTTAATTTCTTCTTTAACTATAAGACATGTATTCTTTAAGGTCTTTTTAAAAAATTAAAGTTTTAAACAAAACACAAACATTTTATAACAATAATAGTTTGATTATTTTCTGACTAAAAAAAATATATCAAGCCCTAACAGCAAAAATGATGTAACCAACAACATTTTAAATTTTTGTTTTTTGATGAAAATCGATAATTTCTGATCATTTGCATCATCTCTAAAAATCTCATATCATTGGGAAGTACCGTTACGAAATAAGAGCAAAAATATTTAAAAAACAACCTTCTGAAAAATTTTATTTTTGTTGGTTACATCATTTTTGCTATAAGGGCTCGATAATGTGGGTCAATCAAAAAAAAATGCAATTTTTGTGTCCCCGTACTTTACACTTCTATTTTAGGTAAAAAAAAAAAACAAAATTGTCAGAGTGATCAGCGAGGAATATGTTACAAAAAATCGTAATTCTCAAATTTGTATGTTTGTTTTTTTGTTTATTCAGAATGGTGTTTTGTTTCTCCCTCTGACTCCTTCCATACAAAAGCATGTGTCCCCCATTAGAATTTTTCGTAAACAAAATAAAATAAAACCAAGAAAAAAGTAAATATGCAACATTTAATAACAGTTTTCGAATTATTGCGTTTCTATCTTGTGTTTTGATTTGTTATAGTCGTCAAAACTGAATAAGTGCGAATTTGGCGTTGCAAACAAAGGTTGTCCCCCCAATTTGCATTGAGCGTCACTTTTTTATCATTCAAGTAATATTACTAGTTTTTAATTTTCATTTTAATAAAGTAAGGAAAGTACAAACTTAAATTATTACAAAAGTGAAAAAGCGAAAAAAAAAATTAATTAAAAAAAGTGTCCATTTGCGTAGTTTTTTTGCCTACGAAAAAAAACCAAAATAGGCAAACATTTCATGAGCGTCACTTTTGATATATATTGCTTCATAGCTTAAAATGCTTAATTTTGATTTTATTTTTGTATTTACAAGAGTAAAACAACAAAATTAATGGCGGTTGAAAGAGCACGAAGATATAGAGAAAATAAAGCTCGATAAAGCGCATAATGGCGAATGTAAAAGAAAGAAAGGTATAATCGATATTCACCATATAATTACAAAATCCAGATGAGAATTGATTTACAGATCTCGCTCGTGCTTTTGCAATTTAAACCTCTGGGGGGTCGGAAACTTATGCAACTGCCACAAACTTAATTCGAAAGTGCTAAAACTGAATGAGAATGAGAAAAACAAAACCGTTTGTCATTTCATAAAGAATTCGAATGAATATGTATAAATTAAATTAAGTTAAGTTATTGTTTTGCGTCAAATATTTACATATGTGAATAAGTTTCTTCAAGAATTACTTCCTTTTTTCCATTTTTGTTAAAGACATCAAAGAATATGTATGTACATGTTTAGTTTTGTATGAAAATTTTTGTTTTTTGAAGAATTTTTGTTTTTTTTATTAAATTTTTGTAAAAGAATAAACTTTTTTTCGTTAAACTTTAAATTAGGCATTATTTCTTGTTTACGTGCAACAAAATCTCTTGAGCGTCACACTTAGATTTTTTCCCTTAAAACGCTTATAATTGCACTTTTTTTTATTACTTTATTACTTTGCAAGTAACCTCTAAGTTCAAGTCTTTTTTTAACAAAAATTTACATATTTTCATCTTAAAATTTTAAAATAACTAGTCACTTTAAAAAAAAAATTAAAATTCAAAGTGAATCGTGATTTTGTGTTTATAATCAAAAAGGTGATTTTCACAAAAGTCAATCTTGAGAAACAAAAGAACATCGTAGTAAGCTTGAATTTCAAATATTTTTGTATTTTTAGCGATTTCTCATACATATTTGGTGTGTGACGCTCAAGGTCGAAACCATAGAAAACCTAAAAAATATCAAAAAATATAAATTTTTTGAGAGCCTAAAAGTACCACCGGATTTTTCATCAATTTCTACATAAATTTGCCACTCTTACAGGCGAATTGAAAAAACCTTTAAAAATAAGAAAAAAAACTCGATGTGTACGTTTTTTTTCAAAATGGACCCATGTATGTATGCATATATTCAATTAATTATGGCTATTTTTATTATTTTTCGGGGCAAGTTGGACCAGGATCGCTAAAAAAAATTTTAAATCAATGCAAAGAAAAATAAATTCCAGTTTTTAAGGATTTTAAGAAATTTAAAATTCTGTCTCAAATCAAACTAAATTTCATGAATTAAAACACGTAAAAATGGAACACGAGATTTTTGCTCAAGAAATAATAAAAGTTCTTGTTAATATTTTAAAATAATTTATGTAACCAAAATTTTAGAAATATCGTATCTTAATCAAACACCAAAGTGTACTCACATAAACCAAATTTCGGATATTTTGTATCGAGTTTTTGGCAACAGCAAGAATTTTTTTTGTCAACTAGCATAATTCTTGAAATAAAAGTAAAGAAAGAATTCTTATGCTTTTTTTTTGATTTTATTTATTACAGTCTATATATTATAGCGCAGGGCCTGGCCAGTGGTACAAATAAGAATAAACATTTTAAACGTTTCTACTTAAATCACATTCATTGATGAATTCATGAAACGGGTCTGTCGATGCTAAATATTATCGATGAAATTTGTTTTTTATTGTAAGTCATTTGCGACAACTATAAGAAAAACTCAATGCTGCAAAACAATGTTAGGGGAAAATAACGGCTCCCTGCATTCATCGGCCATCTTCTGAAAAGAGCACTATTTGAAATCGCTAGATTTATTTTGTAATGTTCTGAATCTAGTGCGTTCTGCTTGCGATCTACTGATAATATTCTACTTCCCTTGAGCATACTTTTGCGATTTGATGTCGCCACACTTCGAACAGAATGTAAAGCGTTTTCGATTGTCAGAACATGCCCGTATAACATTTTTTGGTATTAAAATTTTAAAAATTGATTACATCCCAGCTAGCATTTTCAATCGTCTGGGAGTCTGACGAGTGTTTTTGATCGTCGACGAGCTCATTTTTTAATTGTAGACGATTCCTCGCACGGGAGTAACTGTTACACAAGCTGATTCATCTGTGAGATACTTCTACAACACAGCGGAGGACGCTTATATTAATCGTAGAGGGAATCGTTTACGATGTATGAAGAGATTATCTAACGAGTCTTTCAAAAATCATGGCAAGAGTCGTCTGAGACTCACTTAGGGATTATTTTACGACTCGTGAAATGCTCAGCCATATAACTGAGCTACCTAAATAAGGGCATCAAGCGTATTTTTCATGTCAAAACTTCTAGTTTTCATACAATTTATATAAAACAAACCTTAAGGTCGCGAAATCAACACCATCCAGTCGGAAAAATCCTTTTTTTCAGGTCCTTAGGCCGGTTTGTTTTATTGAAATTGTATTGACAATAAAATTTTCATTTTTCAAAAACGCTCTTATTTGGGTAGCTCAGTAATTGTTATACGACTCTTACAGAGAGTCGCAAAAGGTTCATTCCAAGATTAAAAGACGAGCGTGTCAAAAAATAAATAAAAAAATAATAAATAAAAAAAATTTATAAGTTTTTGTTTTTGTTACTCGTCAGATAATCATCAGAAGATTCTTTTGGGAGTTGTGTATTAAACATAATCGTCAAACAAACAGCCTATGCTAGCTGGGATATTTCACTGTCAAAAATTGATAGTGTAAAATACACTACAGTTCAACCAGTAGGTAAGACAAACATGTTAAAATTATCAAAAATTCGTTACACCATAGATATCTATGTATATCTGTTTGTAGAAATTACGGACATTAATCAAAAATATATCGTTATCTAAAACGCAAAAGGCCCTTACTAACTCTAAATTTAAAGTCGACGTTTCAATGATTTTGATGTAATTATAGCTAATTTTTTTTTAACGATTTTTATGTTATTTTTAGACAATTTGTTTTTTTTATCGATTTAGCGATATCTTAGTTTTTGGGTTTGTTTAAAATTTTGCGAATTTTAGCCATGTTTGCGATATAAGGGATTTGTTCGCATAAGTTTTCTGATTCTTTACAGCTTCAACTATTTATAATAAATAGTAAGCTTTGCTATCATGCTGCTGTTAGCAAATTTTTGCGAATTTCCGTGAATTTAGCATTTTTTACCGAATTTTTGCCATTCCTTTTAGTTTCAGGAACTTTCAATCAATTTTATGTCTGGTTTGAAATATTAAAAATTTTCGCTATTTTTGCAATATTTTTTTTTGTTTGTTTAAAAGTTTTCGATTTTTCGAGAATTTTAGCCATGTAAGCGATTTTTTCCTGTGATTCTTTACAGCTTTCACGATTTTTAAAAAATATTAGACATTGCTATAATGCTGCAAAAATATGGAAAAAATCAAATAAATTATTTTAACATTACATGGGTAAATAATGAAAACTCTCCCTAATGAACATACCTGGTACTATTATACTATGGGCTAAGCTAGATGAAAAAGGACTAAATCTAGCCACTAAATGGCTAAATTCGCAACACTGTTTAAAAAAAATGGGGAAAAATAATAGGGGTCCAATTAGGCAAAAAACGTGCTTAATTCTTTTTTCTTTTGTGTTGGTATCTTACTAAATACATAAACATATGTATGTATAATCTGGAACTTTCGTTGTTTTTGTTGTTTGAGTTGGAAAAATTGCAGGTTCAAAAAAGGAGTTTTTTATCGAACATGGTGGACTTTGGAAATGATTAGTGAGAGCGTGTAAATAGTTTTTTATTATGGAGTTTCTAAAATATAAATAATAGTTTTTTTTGAAAATTTCGAAAGTGCTTAAGTAAAATCTTGAAAGTTCAGTCTTTTTATAAATATAACATAAATTATACCCTGCCGGAGGGCAACTAAAAATTTCTTTATTAAGTATGTATGTATGTATATGTCACAGCGCATAGAGAAAGGGACCTAAGGGTAAAAAAAATAATTTTCACTTTTTTTTTTTGATGTGGACAACATCTGAGCATCGAATGAGACCGATCCCATGCCCCAAAAGTGTTCCCTCCCAGAGATATGCGCGTTTTATGAAGTGATGGTACACCAAAGATACACGTAATTAATCTTTAAAATGGCTCTCCTGAACAAAACCTGTTTTTACCCTTAGGTCCCTTTCTATTTTGCGCGTCACATATGTGTTTACAAATTCTTAAACAAATTTTTGAAAAAATAATTAGGCCAAACCGGCCTTAAATAGATAAATGAAAAAGGCGAAATACAATTGAATACTTTCGAACTTTTATTAAAAATGTCTGCAGTAAAATATTTTATTAACCCTCTGCTGCATGCATTATGATCCAGCTACAAATTAATTTTTTTTTTTTTAATTATTATTTTAAATGGCATAATTAAGATATGCAAACAAAATTTTTTCAGAAAAGCATGTCAGTTTTCTGAAAAAAAAAATTGCCATATATGGCTTCATATGCACTCCTGTCTGTATCACCCTAAAAATTTATTGCCATATATGGCGTTTCATGCAACAAAGATAATATAATTTTTTTTTATTAATTTTTATATTTATATTTTATTTAAGCAATTAAAAGTAATTAAAATATAGTGTAAGGAACATAAGTAAAAAATACGATAATAACACTTCAATGGTTGTATATTAATAAGATTAAAAGCAATTAAAAGCAGAGTAAAGAAAATGAGTATTGCAAAATCGAAATCAGATTGATCTACTTATGCGTGGAATAAAGCAAAGCATTTTCTGTCTTTGTTCAAACAAAGAAATTTGCAATCATTTTGACATAGCTGACGTACTTTTTTCCATTCTGGAAGATGATCTGTAGAATCCAGTCTGACAGCACTTAGTGAAAAGTCTTGGCGGCGAGCTTTGTTTTTGTGTATTTCTTTGGCACGTTACAGGAACTCGGGGCTTATTTCTACTCTATATAGACCAAGCATGGAATCTAGCAGATCCCTTCCTGCCATATACATATTTGTTATAAATATCTATAACTTTTGAGCAATCTACTTTTATTCAAGTAAAGTGTTGTTATTATGAAAGAAATGAAAACACATATATGTACCGTAATAAATGCATGAAAAGCCAAATATGGCACGACAAAGTTGGACGAATTTTTCTGTGAATGCATGAGAAGCCATATTTGGCTGTTCTAAAAAATGCGTGATTTTACGAGTTCTACATGCACGATTGAAAAATTTGCACATAAACACTCTTCACAAAGCTATATATTTTACAAAAAAAAATATGTAAGCATACCAACTTACTTGTAATTAAAAAAATATATGTTTTATTTTGTATATTTTCACTGTACGAAGTGACCACGTGTACTTATAAACAAGACTGAGGTTTTCTATGCACCTATGTAAAGAACAGAGAAAAAAACATTCGTCTCATAATCACAAAGGTCTACTTGTGTTATTCAAGAACTATTATTTTTCAAAACTGTTAATTTTTGTTCACAATGTGCATTTGAAATTGAAAAGCCATATGTGGCTGCATATGCAGTAGAGGGTTAAACCAATTTTCTATAAAAAAAATTTAAAACTGAAAAATGTTTTCAAGAAAAAGCGGTTTTAAAAATACACATAGCTTAAAATTGTTTGAAAAAATACAATTTTAAATTTAATAACTGTTTTGTAAAAGACCTAAAAGTGAAATTTCTTGAAGTGATAGAACCTAGCTTAATATTAATAAAAAATATATTTTTCGGCTTTATTTTTTCAGAAATCCAGCCGAGCAGATTTTACATGATGTGAAGAAAGAAGCCAAAAAGATTATCGAATAATATTATTAATCTGAACAATGCAACATACTTTGTTAAAATTTTATTATTTTTGTTATAATTGAATAATTGTAATCGTTTACAAATTTTGTTTGTTTTGAAAAAAAAAATTTATTCAATACCTATTCATAATGAATTTTAATTTTTTTTGTTTACTATTTTGGTACTTTTATTTATTGGATATACTTATGCATATAATTATTTATTATAGTTATACGCAAGGCGAATTTATAGGTGGCCTTTTTCGAAAACGTTTACAGCACTGTAAAATATTTATAACGTTGTGTCAAAAATAATACAACACTGAAACCAATCTAAACAAATATTTCATTTTAAATTGTTTGTTTTGAAATGAAATTTTAAATATCATAATTTTAAGCAAACATTATAAAATTTAGTAAATGATCCCCAGGGGACTACTCTCTATTGCGATGCGAACGAGAATGGTAGCAAATCTAGCGATTGGTACTCTTTAATGCGTTTGCGCATTTGTCTTTCGCATCTATTAATTTTTTTTCTTCTCCCAAATCATCACTATTTATTTTATTCAAACTTTCCAATTTCAAATATTTTTACATATTTAAGCATTTCATTACTGTCAACCTGCGCCATCTTTCATTTTTGTTGCCAGTATTAATCCATTTTCAAAACATGTTGCGAAAGTGATAGAGAGTACCAAGTTGGTATTTAGCTTTCGCATCGAAATTGTTTTCGCATCGCAATAGAGAGTAGCCCCCCAGAACCACATGAACGCTATATCATTTGGACACAAGGTTAGTAATCAGCTGTCGCTTGCGTAGCAAGATATGGTCACCTGTGGCCGTATTCTGTAATTCGCTAATGCTAAATCTTTATCGCTAAAAATCTAAAAAGTTGTTTTAGCGATTTTTGGGGGTTTCATCAATTTCATCATGGGAATAAAGTCTGTAGTTTAGAGGAAGACATCATCATATTAAGATAGACTTATCATATTTTATTACATTTAAATTCCTTTTAATTTTTCATTTACATACATATTTATGTTTTCACCACTAACGATTTTTGCGAAAAAATGAAAAATACAAATTTCGAGTTAATACCCTTTTTGATGAACTGCGATATACATATATACATACATACATACATATCTGCGGCAATAAATAAAAATGGCTTAAGTTGACATAAGTGCTTTCATTATATTTTTATTCTCTTCTTCAAGATCTATCACTCACATAAATTTAAAGTATAAAATGTCATTATTAAAAGTACACGTATTTATATTTTAACTTACACGACAAAACACACCATTTATTTTAGACAAAACCCTTAATATCTCAAAACACGAAATTTCGACCTAAGCTATTATCATGGTACAAGTACACAAGGTAGACTCTTTGGCGCATATGTTTGTCAGCTGTTTACCCCAGTTAAGCCCCAAATGTCAAACATTCGCCAGATGACGATTTTTTGCTCCTGCATTGTTTGTCTAGGTTTATGTCAAAGTTTTATTTATGTTTACAAAAAGTCCACGTTTTGTGCTGAGATTATTGTATTTTATTATTACTTATTCCACCATGTGTACATACATGCATACATTAATTAGGGGTTGCAACGCAAATTTTCATAATAGTTAATTTGAA